>CM077667.1:108112641-109312641 GCA_039707655.1 Elymus sibiricus | reverse complement strand
CCAGTGCGGTCATCAGCTTGTCTTTTAGCTGTTGTCCTCCTGGTAACGTGTCAGACGCTGGCAGTGGATGGGCTTGAGCGGTGCTGATGGGACGGCCCCTTTTTCCGTCCCCAAGACGCTAAGGGACACCTCAATGGAGCATTAAATGTGTTTGTCCTAAATCGTCAGTAGTAGGTATGATAACACTGTAGCTACTTTTACACCTCATGTATGCACTGTACGCCACTGTTGGTGACCCCTTCGAACGTATAAAAGGAGGCCCAAGGCGTAGCTACAGGGGGGTCGGCTCCGGCTCGTTCTGCATGTGTAGCTGATGTGTACTGTTCATCACAAGCGCTCCTAGAACCAGGGCTTAAACACATCCAATATACTAAAGCAGGAGTAGGGTTTTACGCTTCTCAGCGGCCCGAACCTGGGTAAAACTCCCCGTGTTGATCGTTAGATCTGCTCTTTGTGCAACCCTTCTCCCTGCCGAATCGTAAAGGGGTCCTCACGATCCCATAGGTGTCGTTTCTCCGACATCTTTGGCGCGCCAGGTAGGGGAGAGAGGTTGCATGAACCTGATCTGGTGATCAGCGCGCCAGTTTCTTCATCAGCTTCATCGCCATGGCCCCCAAGAAGAAGGGTTTCACGGCGGTTGGTCCATCCGCGTCCGCTGCGCCTGTAGCTACACAGACGGGTGATGGTGTGGACGTGGGCGGAGGAGGCGGAGGCCTTGAGCCTCCACGACGTTCTGGTGGTCAAAGCCAAGCGAGCGGCGTCATTCGCAGCGGCGACAGCCACCTGGGCGCCCCTAGATCTAGAGACGGAGTTGTGCTGCCCGCGGGCGGCGTAGCGAATTCCAAGGATGGAAGGGCGCCTTCTAAGACACCCACGCTGGCGCACGCACCGCGGCTTTCTCAGGTCGCGCGCGATGAACAGCGTAGCGACGATGATGGTACTAGGCGTTCCCACGGAAAGTCTCCTAAGCATCACCCTCGAGATGCGCGGGACCAGCATGCGCGCCAACATGTTGGTGGAAGCGGCGCGCGGTCGCGGGACCGTGATGGAGCTCCTTCTAACACGGTTAGGAGTCAGAGCACCTCACGTTCCTCGCACCTGTCGCCGCCGCCAACACCAGCAGAAGCACTGGCGTGAGCACAGCTACTCCTGAATTTCCCACCTGCTGTGGACAAGCTCGACGAGTGGAGAGCTGCTATTCAGAGCCTCGTCGGCCTCGCCAACCATGATAGGCCGCAGCAGGCGGAGCCTTCGCGGTGGCAATCCATCGGGCCGACGCGTGTCGCTGGCGAAAAGGCGGGAGGCGCTATGACCACGGTGCACTCTCCTCCACGGCGGCAACAGCAGTCGCTGACTCGGCGGATCGACGCCTGCGAGGACGATTCAACGGCGTCGTCTGATCCGCGAACTCGTCACGATCAACGTCAAGTTCTTCGGGAACGAGGCAAAGAAGACGCTCGGACTACTATCGAGCGGCGTCGGGAAGCGCGCCATCAATCTGATAAGCGCGCGGGACCCACTGTAGATAAGCCTGCGCCGGGGTATCCTGTCGATGTACCCTACGAGGTGGGTTGTCCAGCGTTTACCCGTGAGCTGCGGCGAGTCCAGTGGCCCAATTCCCGCACGTTCAGGCCGGAGGTCCCGGAGAAATATGACGGCAAGACCCACCCGTCAGAGTTCCTGAGCATCTACACCATTGCGGTGCACGCTGCCGGGGCTCGCGACGACAAGATACTCGCCAACTACTTCCCGTTGGTGCCTAAGCCCAACGTCAGGTCGTGGTTGATGCATCTGCCGGAGAATTCCATTTCTTCCTGGGCAGACCTGTGTCATGAGTTTGTTGGCGCCTTTACCGGAGGCCACCAAGCCCCTGGCCAGGAAAGTGATTTACATCTCATCCCCCAGAAGGAAGGCGAAACTTTGCGCAAATACATACAGAGATTCAGCCGCATACATCACAACATTCCAGACGTTCATCCTGCCGCTGTTATCAGCGCGTTCCATCAGAACGTGCATAACCGCAGGATGCGCGAAGAGCTGGCAATGAACAAAGTCAGGGATGTTGCCGAGCTTTATGCTCTGGCCGGCAAGTGTGCTCGAGCTGAAGAAGGGAGGAGACTCCCCGGCGAAGATGCCGGCGCAGGAGTCGACTCCGACGACGAAGACGCTGCCGCCCCGGCAAAGAAAGGCCGGCGGCGTAACAGGAAGCGCAAGGGCAAGGCCGTGCTTGCCGTCGAGGGATCCGGCAACCCCGACACTGCCAAGAAGGCCAAGGTTGATGGCCCCGGCAAGGATGTTGCCGGGTGTGCCTCCTGTCAGGCCTTGGCGGCTGCCGACAAGCCAGAGGGCTCCGGCAAGCAGTATTGCAAGATCCATCGCACCAAGGGCCACGATCTCCAAGACTGCCGGCAAGTTGAGCAACTTGTCGAAAAGCAGAAAGCTGAGTATGAGAGGCGAGACAAGGAGAAGGCCCAGGATGGCGCGGAGGGGTCCGGCAAGAAACGCGGTGGCCGAGGAGGTCGCCGCGGCAAGGCCAAGCAACAGAAGGAGAGGCCCGCTCGAGGCCGCGATAAGCAAGAGGGGGTGACGATGACAACGAAGAGGACGACGAGTCCAGCGAGCAAGAATTCCAGAAAGCTACAGACATGATGTGCATTGACGGGGGCGCCTCGTTGCATTCTTCCCGCCGCCAACTTAAACAGTGGGCGCGCGAGGTTAATGCGACTGAGCCATATGTCGGTGCCCAG
Organism: Elymus sibiricus; assembly: GCA_039707655.1. NCBI lineage: Eukaryota > Viridiplantae > Streptophyta > Magnoliopsida > Poales > Poaceae > Elymus > Elymus sibiricus. The sequence continues at coordinate 109,309,894 of CM077667.1, read as the reverse complement.
AAGCCGTTGAAATGGTCCAACACGCCTATCATTTTTGACACTCAGGATCACCCTGATCGCATAACTGCGGTCGGGTGTCTGTCATTGTTGGTTTCACCAACGATTCGCAATCTCAAGGTGACGAAAATGTTAGTTGACGGTGGGGCCGGCTTGAATTTGATCTCGCCCGAGGTGATCAAAAGGTTGCAAATCCCTGATGAAGATCTCAAGGAAACGGGCACGTTTCAAGGGGTCAATCCAGGGAGGAGCCAGCCGAAGGGTAAGATCACACTGCCAGTAACATTTGGTAGTGATCTGAACTTCAGAACGGGGAAGATTGTTTTCGACGTCGCCAAGATTCCATTGCCATATAATGGGATCCTTGGCCGCCCAGCGTTAGCCAAGTTCATGGCGGCATCGCACTACGCTTACAATGTATTAAAGATGCCCGGGCCGATAAGCGTCATCACTGTCAACTCCGACAAGAAGGACGCACTTATCTGCACCGACCAGCTTTACCGGGAGGCCGTTGCAGCATCTGCCGCCAAGGCACTTGCTCCTGCCGCTAAAGCTCCCGGGGGGGAGAAGACCGGCAAGACCTCTCGCACTCACTCCGGCAAGCGCGCCTCCTCGGAGTGCTGCGCTCCCGTTGAGGATGTGCCAGAGAGCTCCACCGGCAAGAGCTAGAAGTCCAAGGCAGCTCCACCAGAGACCAAGAAGGTGCCCGCCAAGGAGGATGGTACGGGAGGAACTTTCACCATAAGTTCCACCCTCGATAACAAATAGGAAAGCGCACTTGTTGCTTTCCTGCGGGCGAATATCGATGTGTTTGCATGGCAACCATCTGATATCCCCGGTGTTCCCAGGGAAGTAATTGAGCACCACCTTGCTATCTATCCTCATGCGCGGCCCGTCAAGCAGAAGGTCAGGAAACAGGCTTTGGAGCGGCAACAGTTTATTGCTGAGGAAATCAAGAAGTTGGAAGCGACAGGTTTGGTTAGAGGAGTGCTCCACCCAACATGGTTAGCTAATCCAGTTGTAGTGCGCAAGGCGACTGGAAAATGGAGGTTGTGTATTGATTATACAGACATCAATAAAGCCTGTCCAAAAGATCCTTTTCCCTTGCCGCGCATCGACCAGCTTTCATTTCTTGATGCATATTCAGGGTATCATCAGATCTTCATGTCAAAAGAAGACGAAGAGAAGACCGCATTTATCACCCCATGTGGTACATATTGCTCTTTACGTATGCCTTTCGGGTTGAAAAGTGTTGGTTCAACATTTGCAAGAGCGGTCTAGATTGGTTTTGAGCCCCAACTACATAGAAATATGGAAGCTTATATGGATGATATAGTGGTCAAGACCAAGGACAAAGCAACGCTCATACAAGATTTAGAAGAAACATTTGCAAACCTGCGCAAGATCAATTTAAAGCCCAATCCTGAGAAGTGTGTGTTTGGCGTTCCGTCCGGCAAGCTTCTCGGGTTCTTTGTATCTCAACGAGGAATCGAAGCAAATCCCGACAAGATCAAGGCAATTGAGCAGATTGAAGCGCCAAGACGTGTCAAGGATGTGCGTCGTCTTGCCGGTTGCGTTGCTGCTCTGAGTAGGTTCATCTCAAAATCTGCTGAGTGCGCCCTGCCCTTTTTCAAAATCTTGAAGAAGGCAGGTCCCATGAAATGGACTCCGGAAGCGGAGGCAGCGCTGCAGGATTTGAAGAGGTACCTCTCCTCTCCACCAGTACTAGTCGCGCCAAAACCACAAGAGCCGTTGCTGTTATATCTAGCGGCAATGAATCAAGTGTTGAGTGCTGCGTTATTGGCAGAGAGAGAAGTTGATGAAGAAGTAGCAGCGGTGGCAAGACTGCCAAACGACGAGCTAGGATCTTCCCCGGCAGAGTCTGGTGCTGACCAAGTGGGATCTGCGCAGTCAAGTGAAGCAACCCAGAAGAAGAAGATGGTGCAGCGCCCAGTTTATTTTGTCAGCTCCCTTTTACAGGGGGCTAGGTCAAGATATTCTGGTGTGCAGAAGCTGCTCTTCGGCCTCCTTATGGCCTCGAGGAAGCTACGCCATTACTTTCAGGCACATGAGATCACCGTCGTCACTCGCTTTCCGTTGCAGCGGATTTTGCGAAATCCAGATGCGACCGGCAGGATTGTGGAGTGGGCTTTGGAACTGTCAAGTTTCGGTCTCAAGTTTGAAAGTACTTCAACCATTCAGGGCAGAGCTTTGGCGGAGTTCATTGCAGAATGGACCCCAACACCAGACGAAGAGATTCCAGAGACAACTCTCCCCGGCAAGGAAACCAATCAATATTGGATCATGTATTTTGATGGGGCTTTCTCGCTGCAAGGCGCCGGTGCTGGCGTGCTGCTTGTTGCACCCACCGGAGAGCACCTCAAATACGTGATTCAAATGCATTTTCCCCGGGAGAGATCAACAAATAACACTGCAGAATATGAAGGGCTGCTTGCCGGTCTCAGGATCGCGGCAGACCTTGGAATTAGAAAACTCATCGTCAGAGGTGATTCGCAGCTTGTCGTCAAGCAGGTGAACAAAGATTATCAAAGTCCATTAAAGGAAGCTTATGTCGATGAAGTGAGGAAATTGGAAGAGCGTTTTGACGGTCTGCAAATGGAGCACGTTCCTCGTGCGGAAAACAGCATTGCTGATGACTTGTCGAAGCGCGCTGCCCTTAAGTTACCTGTGGAACCAGGAACTTTTGTGCTCCGATTGACTCAACCATCCGTAGCACCATCGATGGGACAAGAGAAAAGAAGGAAGTCGAGTTCCGCCAAGTATTTCCCGGCAGATCTCCCAGAGGCCGCTGGCAAAGAAGTTGCCGGGAACGACCCCAAGCTTGCCGGTGAGCGACAGGCTCCGGCAAGGCCTCAGGCTCTTGCCGTAGAAACAAACGCTCCTGCCGAGCTTGCCGGGGAGCGACAGGCTCCGGCGGGGCCTCGAGCCTTTGCTGTAGAGACAAATGCTCCCACGGCAGAAGACATGCCTTTAGTCCTTGTTGTCGAGCCCCAGGCTCCAGCATGGGCACAGCACATCGTCCTTTTCCTTCAGACAGGAGAACTCCCCGAAGAGCAGGAAGAAGCGGAAAAAGTAGCCCGTCAGTCTAGTATGTACCAGTTCGTGGACAACGTTCCGTACAGAAAGAGACCGAACGGTGTGAAATTGAAGTGCATTCCTCGGGAGGATGGACTGGAGCTGTTGGCAGAGATTCATGGAGGCATATGTGGCTCCCACATAGGCTCAAGAGCTCTTGTTGGTAAGGCATTCCAGCAAGGTTTCTTTTGGCCCACTGCTCTCCAGGATGCAACTGCACTAGTAACCAAGTGTGAAGCATGCCAGTTTCATTCGAAGAAATTGCATCAACCAGCTCAAGCTCTTCAGACAATCCCTCTTTCCTGGCCATTTTCGGTCTGGGGGCTCGACATATTGGGCCCTTTTCCCCGTGCTACCGGGGGCTTTGAGTACTTGTACGTTGCAATCGACAAGTTCACAAAGTGGCCGGAAGTGGAAGCAGTGAGAAAGGTGATAGCATAGTCAGCTGTCCAGTTCTTCAAAGGAATAGTTTGCCGTTTTGGTGTGCCTGACAGGATCATCACTGACAACGGCACACAGTTCACGAGCCACACCTTCATGCAGTATGTCCAAGACCTTGGCGGCAAGATCTGTTTTGCTTTTGTTGCTCATCCGAGGAGCAACGGCCAGGCGGAAAGGGCAAATGCTGAAGTGTTGCGAGGTCTCAGGACAAGAACTTTCGACAAGCTGCGCAAGTGTGGAAGACGCTGGATTGATGAGTTGCCGGCAGTTCTTTGGTCAATCAGAACGACACCAAATCGAGCCACCGGCCAGACACCCTTCTCCCTAGTATACGGGGCGGAAGCAGTTCTCCCCACAGAACTCATATACGGGTCACCTCGAGTGCTCGCCTATGATGAGCTCGAGCAAGAGCAGCTGCGGCAAGATGACGCGTTGCTCCTTGAGGAAGATCGTCTTCAGGCTGCTGTGCGAGCTGCATGCTACCAGCAAGCCTTGCGCCGCTATCATAGCCGCAAGGTTCATGCCCGAAGTCTTGAGGAAGGCGACCTTGTTCTTCGGCGCGTTCAGTCGGCCAAGAACTCCACCAAGTTGACGCCGAAGTGGGAAGGCCCTTATCGGGTAGTGCGAGTTACCAGGCTTGGCGCAGTCCGCCTGGAGACCGAAGATAGCATTCCGGTGAGCAAATCCTGGAATATCGAACATCTTCGTAAGTTCTATCCATAAGGCGCGGTTGCCGGGACCCCCGGCAACCACCTTTTATACAAGTCTTGCCGATGAAGCATGTAATCCTTTGTACAAAGCCAGGCGCAGACCCTGTGCATAGTTGAATAAAGCCTAAGTGTTTTACAATTCTTGTCGATTATCATGTTTACTTATATGCATGCTTATCTGAAACATTGTATTACACTTGCTTCCGGTAAGCATTAACAAACCGCCAAGGTTCCATATCTCTATTTTCTCTTCTTTCTTTTTCTCAAAGGACAGAAGGTTCCCTCGCATGCAAGTTTGCCGGGGGGAAGGATGGTATGGATACCGACAGGCAACGTTCAAGGTTGACATCTTGCCGGAAGAAATACAGCAACGAAAAGCTAAGCTGCAGAAACTTTGAACAAATTTCTTGTTTTGTAAGGTTATTCTCCTTGGACGGTTTCGGCCTATGTATGGAAAACCTGCACACGAAGGGAACCTTGTCGTGATCAGTTGCGCCCTTACTCTGTTTCGAGTCCGCTCAACAGCTTAAGTGGCTGCACTGAAAACGCTAAGGTATCTTGCCAGCAGCGGCACCTCCAGCAGGCTGCTAAAGTCCCGCACCTAGCGCTCGCGGCAAGGTTGTGCGCACCGGCAAGTTTCCGACAAGGCGTAGGGCAAGTACCATACAGAAAGAAATCAGACAAGGGGAATAGCATGCATTCATCCAGAACATAGTAAGTTATATTACATAAATAGTTGCCGCATTTCTAACATAAGACGAATTGTCTTTGGCATGGAATCGTGGTGACGACAAGAAGTGAAGCAGTTAATCCCGGCGGTCGCCCTCAACCCTCTTGACTTGGCTTACCCTGTCAACGATGGGCGCGACAAGCTCCTCAAGTGCCTTGACGTCCACATCCTTCGGCAAGCGGTCGAAGACGTTGGAGAGGTTGATGCCGGGGTTCTTGTGCACCACTTTGACGAGCACCTTGCGGAGGACAGCCTGGCAGAGCTTGCGTGATTCAATGGCCAGATGGGTTGTTCGCTCAGAGTGAAGCTGCTCCAGGGCTTCAAGCATGCGGTCAAAGAACATGGTCAGCTTGGCGCTTGTGGACACCCTGTCATCAAAGGAATACCTGAAGCCTTGCAGGCACATGGTGGACAGTTGTGCGGCAAGTTTCTCCGCAACGTCGACAAGCTTTTCAGTCCAGACCTGCACGCCTGACACATAGTCGTTGCGAGCGGCGGCGGCGCTCTTGAGAAGCTCCTGCTCATTTTGGAGATCTTTGACCAAGGCCTTCTCATGAGCCCTGCTGCCCTCAAGAGTCTGCTCCAGTGTGGACAGCTTCAGCTTCAGATCGGCGATGAATTCATTAGCTATGGAGAGCTCCTTGGTCTTGTCGGATATGGCGACCTGTGTCTCCATCAAGCTGTGGAGAGCCTTATCTCTCTTGGCTTCGAGCATCGAGATCTTCTTGCCGTGGTCCACAAGATCCGCCTCCAGCTTCTTCACCTTCTCCTCCAGCAAGTTCTTGGCGGCCTCTGCAGCCTCGGCAGCATCGACGGCCTCCTTCAGCTTGCCGGCGTGATCCGTGACCAGAGCTTCGAGCGTCTCCTTGTGCTCCTGCTCCAGCTCCTAGGTCCGCTGCACGACCAGCTTTTCAATCTCCTCGTCCTTGGCGCGGAGCTTGTCGGCAAGTGCCTTCTCGCGAGTGGTGAGGTCATCATCATGAGCTTCAAGCCCAACACGGAGCTCTCTCAAGCGTGCCTCCTCTGCGGCAGCCTGTTGTTTGGCCTCTTCCTATGCCTTCTCAACGTCGGACTGCTTCATGAGGAGCTCGTTCCAGCTCTCGCTCAGCTGCTCCTGCCTTGCCCTCAGCTCCTGGAAGGCCTCAGTGTACCAGGCTTGCGTTTCCTCGACGTGCTTTTGGAGATTCGCCTCTGTTGCTTCAACAACTGCTGCTCTGGAATCCAGTTTGTCCTTCCAGGCGCGGTAGAGTGTTCGAAGCTTCTGGTAGTTGTCGCTCACGGCCTGGAGGAGCTGTTCTTCTTCAGATTTGCTGCTGCTGGCGCTTGGTTCGTCAACAATTTTGAGCTCGGCAGCGGTGATGACTTCCTCGTCGAAGATCTCCCCTCAGTTGGCACCCGAGAGCTTGCCGTGCCTGGAATGCTGACGAACAGATTGTCGCCAACCTTGAGGTATTTGCTGGATGAGGGGGCTTCGGATGTTGACGGCTGGTCCTCAACAATCGTCTCACCGGCAGCTGGGGGCTCCGTGGCCGGCATAGCGACTGGCGCTCCTGCGGCAGGAATGCCGTCAGTGTGGTCACTGGTCTCCTTGCCGACCCTCTCAGCAGACCTCTTGGTGGCCTCTTCCTGTGTGGCTTTGGCGGCCTTGGCGGCAGCGGCCTCAGCGGCAGCATTCTTGGCGGCCTCCTCAGTGGCAACCCTGTCGGCCTCGGCGGCAACATCCCTGGCGGTCTCCTCGATAACAGCATCAACGTCCATGTGCTCCGTCGAGGGAAGATCTGGGGGCCAAGAAAACAAACAAAATACGGCTGAGGAGGAAGTTCAAGAAGACAAAAAGAAAGACAAAATGACAAGTACTCTGAGGCAAGCGGTTTACCTGTGTCGAGCTGCTGAGGAGGGTTGCCGGAGCCTGTGCTTGCTGGCTCCTCTTCATCGCGGTAAAGCTCGCTTGCCGAAGACTCATCTCTGGGCGGTATAGTTGACGGAGGTGGCGCATCAGGGACGGCCCCCGTTGGTGCTCCTTGTTGCCGCTCTACTCCTACACGCCCGGTGATGTTAGCAGTGAAGATACACACCCCAGCACTTGCCAGCGGAAAGCAAGTAACGAACTCACGCTGGGGGCTGCGCCGGGGGCTGTGTTGAGGGCTGCGTCGTGGGCTGAGCTCCGGGCTGATGTTAATCAGCTCTGGCGCACCTGAGGTGCTTACCGGCGGTTCGTCACCCGTCGAGGTCTTCGCCCTCTTCGCTATCCTTTGCGCCAGTGTTTCTGTGTCATCTCTGCAGAAACAAGTCAAAGCAAAACAAATCAGTTAAACAAAATCAGAAGTTCAGAAGTTAGAGGATGTGACAGGGCTCTTACTCTTCTTCCTCCGAGCTGAAGGCAGAGAGGTCGAAGTCGACTTCCGCCGCGGCGCTCGTGCGAGGAGATGAGGGAGTGGTCCTGGGGCGCTTAGCTGCGGCGGGTTGCTGCGCAACCTTGCCGGCGGCCCCTTTGCCGGGGGCTTCACCGCTCGAGGAAGGCTGGCGGGCAGAGGCACCAGAGGTGACTTTTCGAAGAGCACACCTCTTCCTCGGCTCAAGGGCTGGGAACTCCTCATGCAGTTCCTCCTTTGCTATATCCTCAGCAGATGTGCCCCCGGCAGCGGTACCACTCTGCTTCCCGGCAACCTCGCCTTGCCCGGCAAGATTTTCCTCCGACAGCACTTCGCCTTCGCTGGTTTCTCCTTCCACGAAGCCAGCGCTGCCGGCCTCCGCGGCAAGATTTGCTTCCTCTGCCCTGCTGGCGATGTACGCCACCTCTTCTTCAGTGGTGGGGCGGACAAGGTTTTCTTCTGCGTGGATGGCCCTCTCCGACAGGTTATCAAAGAATTGATGTGCCTGCTCTGCGGATGGCTCGATCCAGGTCCCGTCAAGGCTGTGAACGTCAAATGCCGGCATCATGGCGATGATTGAGGCCAGAGCGGAGTTATTGCACAAAGGGACTATCCTTGCCGGCAGCCTGCTTACCGCATCTGTCCTAAAGAGTCTCTGGCAGAGAGCTGCATGCTGCAGGAACGTCAAATTATTGTTCAGCCCAGGGCGCAGCCTCATGATGTCTGCCGCGTTCCGGAATTCCCAAGCTGGCCTCCCTTTGTTCTGCAGAGGAGCGATGCGCCGGCGAAGGAAATCGGCACCTATCATCTCTATTGTGAGCCCAGCAGCTCTAAGGCGGTGAATCCTGGTAGTTGCGATTGTGAGCCTCTCATCATCAGGATCGAGGGCGCTCCAGTCGCTGCCGTGCACCATCTTCGTTTGCCGCGGCAAGCAGAAGGACTGGGGCTTTGTCTCTTGAATCCAGCACCATTTGGCCCGCCATTCATCCCACTTCTGGCGGTAGGCCCCGTCAGGGTATACGCTTCCTGGCCGTGGGATCCAAGCGATGGAACCGGAAAGGGCCTCACCCTTTTGGATGCGGGGGATGAAGTAATGGCGGAAAAGGGCTGTGCTAGGGACTACTCCGGTGAAATTTTCGCAAAGATGAGCGAAAACTGACATGCATGTCACGGCATTCGGCGTAAAATCCAAGAGTTGGAAGCCGTATGTGAGCATGATGTCGTTAAAGAAATCCGAGAATGGGGGGCAGAGCCCGCAGTAAAAGTAATCGGCAAAGAAGTGATATTTGTCTGGGCCACCCCTAGAAGAACCTGGACTCACGAGAGTTGCAGGATGCGCCCTCGTCTCCTTTGCCCACATGCACTGGTACCGCTCCTTCAGTGTGCTCGCGTCGAGCACAGGGGGGAAGACGACGTGCTCCTTCCGCATCTTCGCCAGATTGCTCTCCGGGACGGCGGCTTCCACCTCCTTGCCCTTGCTCGTCTTGGGCGGCATGGTGGCAATGGGGGCGGAGGCCGGGGACTGTGAGGACATGGAGGCGGCGGATGAATGGGGGGGCTCTGTTTCGGGCTCAAGGAAGAAGACGACAGCGGTTCCCAGATTGGAAAAGACAAGGGGTAAATGAGCCGCACCTCTGTGGATTCCTTTTTATGGGGAAGGCCCGGGGTTGCCTCTTTACTAGTCAACATGGAAACGCTTTTGCGAGCGTGCGACAGTTTCGGCCGCTCCACGCACGTCTCCCACGTCCCGCATTCAATGCGCATCGTGGGGGGCGCAGTGAAACAGAATGATTACAGCAGTTAATCCCTGCCACGCGTGCCCGTGCACTGTTTGGGCCTAGCCCAACAACGCCTCGCACCCGTGTATGGCCTAGGCCCGGGGGCTCCTGTCGGTGTACTAAAGATTGGGTCCTTTAGTACCCCATACTTGTGCACGGGCAGTTGTAGCCATACCAGCGGCAAGGCTTGCCGGGGAACAGCTAGACACGAATTCAGCAACATCGAGAAGGCATCCAAGTCACTGATCAGAAGATGGAAGACCGAAGGCTAGGCGCCTCGGCAAGATCTTGCCGGGCTGACCTCATAGCCCCGGAAAGGCTCGCACCCGGCAAGCCTTCGCTGCCCTATCATCGCTCCAGTGCGGTCATCAGCTTGTCTTTTAGCTGTTGTCCTCCTGGTAATGTGTCAGACGCTGGCGGTGGATGGGCTTGAGCGGTGCTGATGGGACGGCCCCTTTTTCCGTCCCCAAGACGCTAAGGGACACCTCAACAGAGCATTAAATGTGTTTGTCCTAAATCGTCAGTAGTAGGTATGATAACATTGTAGCTACTTTTACACCTCATGTATGCACTATACGCCACTGTTGGTGACCCCTTCGAACGTATAAAAGGAGGCCCAAGGCATAGCTACAGGGGGATCGGCTCCGGCTCGTTCTGCATGTGTAGCTGATGTGTACTGTTCATCACAAGCGCTCCTAGAACCAGGGCTTAAACACATCCAATATACTAAAGCAGGAGTAGGGTTTTACGCTTCTCAGTGGCCCGAACCTGGGTAAAACTCCCCGTGTTGATCGTTAGATCTGCTCTTTGTGCAACCCTTCTCCCTACCGAATCGTAAAGGGGTCCTCACGATCCCATAGGTGTCGTTTCTCCGACAGAGCGTGGCGGAGATGACGGCCAGGCTAAGGCACCGCTCCTGGCTCTTGTAGTTCGCATCTAGCTTTTTCATGCTGCCGAGCACATTGCCAACGCTACCGACCATGCGATTCTTGGTCAGTAGGTCGAGGGCGGTGCCCAGCGGCAGGGACAAGAGGCCGGCGAGGAACTCCATGACGTCTCTTCCGGCCTCAGCGAAGCACACCTTCTGAGACTTGGTGTCGATCATGAGCTTCATCGATAACTCCATAGTAGGCATACTATTCTGGTAACTGACAAGAAAACATGCATTTCTGTATCATCGAAAAGAAGTCGGTTTTTCCAAGAATTAAAGCAGATGGAGCAATGCCATTTTTCTAAACTATAACACAAAGAGATCTCCGTGTGAGCAGATAATTTCAGATTAGTGGATAATATCAGATGTAACCCACAAGCTAGGTACAAACCACACAACCAATACCTCTAGATAAACATTTGTTGGAAATTTTAGATTTCAATTATTACATGTAAATGGATGCTTTTGTGTAATGCATATATACTAAGAGTTTAGACTAGAAAGAGATTGTAAGAGTTTGTCAACGTGCTTGTATGGATACACGTTAGATATACCGAAAAAGGCTTTCGCCCCGCTTTATATACACGTTAGATATAAAGTTGTACTGCTTGTGTTGTTAGTGCACGGTTGTGTTGTTGTCCAGGTCCTTGTGATCTAACCCGTTCGTAGCTAGGTTAGTTAGGCACTGCTCCCTCGTGTTCATGGGACTCATAGTTTAAAAAACCAAAGCGGTAATCGAACTGACAAGGCCGTGGGTTCAGGTTTTTACCGATCGGACCGCCGGTTCATCGGTTCGATGTCTGGTTTTTCATACCATAAATAATACATTTGTGTACTAGTGTTGTCCTAAATATATGTAAAATGCAATCATGTACTTTAATTTGAAAAGAAAGTTGGCAAGCCAAGATGAATATTGAGACAAAGGTGCAACTTACACACCTATATCTAGCATGCTGGGTTTGAATTCCCATTGGCGTAGCTTATTTTTCTATTTTTGTATGTGACACTGGTTCAACCGACGGTTTTATACCTACGGTTCATGCAAAAACCGACCGGTTTATATGGTTTTTTCTGGTCCAATTGCAGATCGGTATTTTTAGCTTAAAAACGAAAGAGGTGCCGGTTCCGGTTTTTTCCTGTCCGACCGCCGGTCTGGTCTGGTTTTTAAAACTACGGCATAGGTATATATTCCCCTAACATATATACAATTGCTAGTCTGGAAAATATATTTCCCAATATAAACTCTTACATGGTATCAACCTCGTCCTAATTATTGTGATACTCGTTTCGTCGCTTCCACACGTGCTTACGATGGATGACGCATCTTCCATATCCTTGGGCGCCAATACCAACCCTCCCCCTCTACCGTTGCGACCCAACATGTGTCCCATCCAGCAACCTGTTCCCGTCATCCTTGACCTCCATTAATCCAATTACACTATGTGGTACTTGCTATTCATGACAGTCTTCTGCACATACGCACTCACCGACCAAGTCAACAGCTCCATCAACGCACATATGCGCCTTGCGGTCCTTTACTAGATATCAATCGGCTCTTGCATCATCAACTAGGTGTGCATCCATCTCCAAGGAAATCTTCGACATCATCATGAAGCCCGATGAGACAACTTACTTCCTATGGCTTGTCGTTTGCAACCTCTTCCTCAACAATCGTTCTCATCGTGCGATGATGCCCTCCACAAATTATACAATCTCTACCAAGGTGATCTCTCAATCACATAATACTGTAGAAAGCTAAATCGTCTCACGGACACTCACGAGCAAGGGCTTTGTCCTTAATTTCGTCAGAAACCTCAAGCTATAACTTCAGTGTGTGTGTCACCAGCATGTCCTTGCACGGCCTGTCATCCTTCCTGAATTGTCGATCCCTCCACACCCCAAGCCCATGTCAGCTCATGTGGTCCCGATAACTCTAGCATTTATTTTCAGGGCAACATGAGCCACCATGGGCGTGGGCGTGGAGGGTGAAGTCATCCTCCATGGCGTTAATGTGGGTGATGTGTTGCCCCTCTTGCTCGAGGAAGGAACGATAGTAGAGGAAGGGTGGCGGCCCACACAAGGACATGTTAGTGATAGACTGAAGCCTGACTTTAAGTCATTGATGACGTTGAGGACAAGGCCCTCATCGGTGTGTGGTAGCCGAGAATGTTCCGAAAAGTGTCCTCGAGCTACTTTAGCCTGCTACAATATGTCACGATGGAGAGATTGCCTTGATAGAAACTATGGAATTTGTGCAGGTCGTAGATCCCATGATGATTACGGTTACCAAGGCGGAGTAGGAGGTATCATCGGGATTGACGATGATGGCGAGGGTCTCCTAGGAGGTGGTGGTGTACACCCAATTGACGATGCATGAGTTGAATGTTGTCCAATCGAGATCGGCGAGGCACATGCGGGCATTGACGGACTCGTCAATGTGGTTGGTGAACGCATACATGTGGAAGACCATCATGGAGATCCACAATATCTAGTTGGATTCCTGTAGGTCAAGGATGATAAGAACATGTTGTCGGATGGAAACTTGCTTGATCGCAACGGCGAAGGGGTCGGTCTTTGCGCCAGAGGATACGGAAGAGGCGTCGTCCAAGGTGAGTAGGTGTAGAAGTGAGGAAATGAGTATCACATGATTTAGGAAGAGGTTGATAGAATGTAAGAGCTTAGACTAGGAAGAAGATTTGCCACACTATCAATTGTACTGATGGTGGAGGAATATATGTTGGAAATATTCCCTAGAGGCAATAATAAAAGTAGTTATTATTATATTTCGTTGTGCATGATAATCGTTTATTATCCAGGCTATAATTGTATTGATTGGAAACACTGATACATGTGTGGATACATAGACAACACTATGTCCCTAGTATGCCTCTAGTAGACTAGCTTGTTGATCAAAGATGGTCAAGGTTTCCTAGCCATAGACATGAGATGTCATTTGGTAACAGGATCACATCATTAGGAGAATGATGTGATGGACAAGACCCAAACTATGAACGTAGCATATGATCGTGTCAGTTTATTGCTATTGTTTTCTGCATGTCAAGTATCTGTTCTTATGACCATGAGATCATGCAACTCACTGACATCGGAGGAATACCTTGTGTGTATCAAACGTCACAACGTAACCGGGTGACTATAAAGATGCTCTACAGGTATCTCCGAAGGTGTCTGTTGAGCTGGCATGGATCGAGACTGGGATTTGTTACTCCGTATGACGGAGAGGTATCTCAGGGCCCACTCGGTAATACAACATCACAATAAGCCTTGCAAGCAATGTGACTAAGTGTTAGTCACGGGATCTTGTATTACGGAACGAGTAAAGAGACTTGCCGGTAACGAGATTGAACTAGGTATAGAGATACCGACGATCGAATCTCGGGCAAGTAACATACCGAAGAACAAAGGGAACGGCATACGGGATTAACTGAATCCTTGACATAGAGGTTCAACCGATAAAGATCTTCGTAGAATATGTAGGAAGCAATATGGGCATTGATGTCTACTACGCAACCTTCTTCTTGTAGACTCGTGTTGGGCCTCCAAGCGCAGAGTTTTGTAGGACAGTAGCAAATTTCCCTCAAGTGGATGACCTAAGGTTTATCAATCCGTGGGAGGCGTAGGATGAAGATGGTCTCTCTCAAACAACCCTGCAACCAAATAACAAAGAGTCTCTTGTGTCCCCAACACACCCAATACAATGGTAAATTGTATAGGTGCACTAGTTCGTCGAAGAGATGGTGATACAAGTGTAATATGGATGGTAGATATAGGTCTTTGTAATCTGAAAATATAAAAACAGCAAGGTAACTAATGATAAAAGTGAGCACAAACGGTATTGCAATGCTTAGAAACAAGGCCTAGGGTTCATACTTTCACTAGTGCAAGTTCTCTCAACAATACTGACATAATTGAATCATATGTAAATCCCTCACGTACGACAAAGAGTTCACTCCAAAGTCACAAATAGCGGAGAACAAACGGAGAAATTATTGTAGGGTACGAAACCACCTCAAAGTTATCTTTTCCGATCAATCTTATGAGCTATCCCTATAAGTGTCACGAACAGCCCTAGAGTTCGTACTAAAATAACACCTTAAGATACACATCAACCAAAACCCTAATGTCACCTAGATACTCCAATGTCACCACGAGTACCCATGGGCTTGATTATACGATATGCACCACACAATTTCAGATTCATCATGTTCAATCCAATACAAAGAACTTCAAAGAGTGCCCCAAAGTTTCTACCGGAGAGTCAAGACGAAAACATGTGCCAACACCTATGCATAGATTCCCATGGTCACGGAACCCGCAAGTTGATCACCAAAACATACATCAAGTGGATCAATAGAACATCCCATTGTCACCACGGATATCCCATCGCAAGACATACATCAAGTGTTCTCAAATACTTTAAAGACTCAATCCGATAAGAAAACTTCAAAGGGAAAACTCAATTCATCACAAGAAGATAGAGAGGGGAAAACTCCATATGATTCATCTATATTAATAAAGCTCGCGGTACATCAAGATCGTGTCATCTCAAGAACACGAGAGAGAGAGAGATCAAACACATAGCTACTGGTACATACCCTCAGCCCCGAGGGTGAACTACTCCCTCCACGTCATGAAGACCGCGGGGATGATGAAGATGGCCTCCGGTGATGGTTTCCCCCTCCGGCAGGGTGCCGGAACGGGCTCCCGATTGGGTTTTTGTGGCTACAGAGGCTTGCGGCGGCGGAACTCCCGATCTAGGTTTCTTTCTGGGGGGTTTGGTATTTATAGAAATTTTTGGCGTCGGTCTCACGTCAAGGGGGTTCCCGAGGGGCCCACAAGCCAGGGGGCGCGCCCTAGGGGGGGCGCGCCCCCTAGGCTTGTGTCTGCCTCGGGACTCCTCTCCGGTATCTTTTTGCTCCAGTATTTTTTATATTTTCCAAAAATATTCTCCATAAATTTTCAGCCCATTCCGAGAACTTTTATTTCTGCACAAAAAACGACACCATGGTAGTTCTGCTGAAAACAGCGTCAGTCCGGGTTAGTTCTAATAAAATCTTACCAAAATCATATAAAATTATTGTAAACATGGCATGAATACTTCATAAATTATAGATATGTTGGAGACGTACCAGCATCCCCAAGCTTAATTCCTTCTCGTCCTCGAGTAGGTAAATGATAAAAGAAATAATTTATGAAGTGTGAATGCTAGCAAGTGCACAAGTTTGATCAATGATAATTCCAATCACTTTTTCTAGCATCAATATAAACCATAAACAGTAGCTCATCTCATAAAACTTCTCATGATCAAGTAACAAGCTATTCACATGTTAAAGTATAGACCAGAAAGTTTCTTGAAAACTAACAAACCATATTCCTAGTCATCGAACAATTGCAATTCATCTTATTTTCAGGAAGGGTCTATGTAAGAGCTTTGATTTAGCAAATTCCACATACTCAACTATCATATAGTCTTCCATTATTATTGACACTCAAAGCATATTTTTAGAACAAATAGCATCCATCGAACACAGAGGAAGATAGGGGCTTAATATTCCGCCTCCCAACTTATTTATCATATAGATAATTGTCAACAATAATAATTCATGATCAAATATATTTGTGTGGATATATATGTCTAGATCATTCCCCAACACATGACGCTTGCCAAGAGAAAAAGGCGAAATATAGGAAGTGGTGAAGATCACCATGACTCTTGCATAAAGGTAAGTACTAGAAAGTAAAAGATAGGCCCTTCGCAGAGGGAAGCAGAGGTTGTCATGCGCTTTTTGTTTTTGGATGTGCAAACCCTTAATGCAAAGGAACGTCACGTTGTATTGCCCTTTGTGATAGCAACCTTTATTATGCAGTCCGTCACTTTTATTTCTTTACCATCACAAGTTCGTACAACGCTTATTTTCCCTTATAATAAAAGATCATACATATTTAGGAGAAATTTTTATTGCTTTTTTGCACCGATGACAACTTACTTGAAGGATCTTACTCAATCCATAGGTAGGTATAGTGGACTCTCATGGCAAAACTGGTTTAAGGGTGTTTGGATGCACAAGTAGTATTTCTACTTGGTGCGGAAGTTTTGGCTAGTATGAGGTGGAAGCAAGCACCACATGTTGGAGGATCCATAACAATATAACTTCTATACAAATATACCCAAACATAACTCATTAAGTTGTCTTCCTTGTCCAATTTTAACTAATTTGCTTGAGTTTGAAAATAATTAATGAGCTCACAATCATAGAAGATGTCCAAGATAGTATATTTATATGTGGAATCTCTCTTCCTTCAATATTCTTTCATGAATTGTTCAAGTGACCACTGCAGTGTTTGCTAACTTTCAATAAATTTTACCACCTATACTTATTATGTGTGAAGTCATTACTCCCCATGGGATAAGTATATGAAGCATATTTAATTTCAGATTTATGATATTCAATTCATTCAACCATTTACTCATAGGATATAAGTGAAGCACGAGAGTGAATGACAAACTACTCCAAAAAGATATAAGTGAAGATCAAGGCGTAGTCAACAATTAAATAACTATGTGAAGACTCTCTCATCTAAGAATTTCATATCTTAAGTATTTTATTAAACAGCAAGCAAAATAAAAATAGCACTCCAAGAATAGCACGCATCATGTGAACGAATAAAAATTTAGGCTCAACATAGGCTAACCGATAATTGTTGATGAAGAGAGGTGGGATGCGTAGCATCCCCAAGCTTAGATGCTTGAGACTTCTTGAAATATTTACTTGGGGTGCCTTGGGCATCCCCAAGCTTGAGCTTTTGTATCTCGTTCAATCCTCTCATATCATGGTTTCACCTATTCTCAAAAACTTCATCCACACAAAACTCGAAAAGAACTCGTGAGATAGGTTAGTACACATAATAATAAATCAACTCTTTATGTACTGCAAAGACAAGTTGCACAATAATTTTCAAACATCATCTACTGTTTACTATCATCTCCACAATTTATATCTACCAATATAGGCTATGGAAACTATAGGATAAGTAGATAACGAAACTGTGACAGCAATCTGTCCAAACAGAACAGTCTGTAGAAATTTATGAAAACAGTGTACTTCTGTAACTCAAAAAATTATGAAAATTTAGGACATGCTAAATAATTTATATGAAAATACTGTGTAAAACTTTCAGAAAGTTTCCACGTTCTAGTAAAATATGAAAATTCAAACACTACAGAAAAAGTTTCTGTTTTTACACAGCGCACATCAAACATGCAATTCAAGCATCCTAAAGGCAATTCTTGGAACTTTTTATTGAAAAACAAGATTATAAATAACACTTAACAGAAAATAACAAAATAATATGACGCTCCAAGCAAAACTCATATTATGTGACGAATAAAAATATAGCTCTAAGTAAGATATACCGATAGTGTTGAAGACGAAAGAGGGGATGCCTACCGGGGTATCCCCAAGCTTAGGCGCTTGAGTATTCCTTGGATATTACCTTGGGGTGCATTGGGCATCCCCAAGCTTAGGTTCTTGTCACTTCTTATTCTCCTCATATCGGTGTCTCACCCAAAACTTGAAAACTTCAATCACACAAAACTTAACGGAATTTCGTGAGAAGGGTTAGTGTAATAAAGATAAATAATTCACTTAGGTACTGTCAAGACAAGATTCATAATTGTTCCCACATGATACCTACTGTATTATATCATTCCCATAATTTATACCGCTAAATATAAGCTATGGAAACACTAAAACAAGCAAACTATGCATGCAAAACAGAATCTGTCAAAAACAGAACAGTCTGTGAAGATCTGTAGTGTAACCATACTTACCTTTCTCTACAAATTCTGAAAGTTTAGGAAAACCTGAAGAATTTGTATATTAATACTGTGTAAAAATTTCATATCATTATCACGCTCCAGTAAAAAATGAATATTCCTGTACTGGAGTCAAAAGTTTCTGTTTTGGTTCAGCATCAGTTCTACTCATCTTGTGAGTCATCCCAAAGGCTTTACTTGGCACTTTATTGAAATAAAAGGCACAAAACATGATTACTACAGTTGCTTAATCATGTGAACACACAAAAACAGAAAGTAAAAGTGTTGGGTTGTCTCCCAACAAGCGTTTTTCTTGAATGCCTTTTAGCTAGGCATGATGATTTCAATGATGCTCACATAGGAATAATAATTATAACATGCAAAAGAGCTTCATGAATCTCATGACAAGCACATTTAAGTCTAACCCACTTCCTATGCATAAGGATTTTGTGAGAAAACAACTTATGGGAACAAGAATCAACTAGCATAGGAAGGTAAAACAAGCAAAACTTCAAGATTTTCAACACATAGAGAGGAAACTTGATATTATTGCAATTCCTACAAGCATATACTCCTCCCTCATAATAATTTTCAGTAGCATCATGAATGAATTCAACAATATAACTATCACATAAAGCATTCTTTTCATGATTCATAAGAATAGAAATTTTACTACTCACCACATAAGCAAATTTATTCTCATCAATAGTAGTGGGAGCAAACTCAACAAAATAACTATCATGTGAAGCATAATCCAATTGAAAATTAAAATCATGATGAAAAGTTTCATGGTTATCATTATTCTTTATAGGATACATGTCATCACAATAATCATCATAAATAGGAGGCATGCTTTCATCATAATAAATTTGCTCATCAAAACATGGGGGACTAAACATATCATCTTCATCAAACATAGCATCCCCAAGCTTGTAGCTTTGCATATCATTAGCATCATGAATATTAAAGGAATTCATACTAACAACATTGCAATCATGCTCATCACTCAAAGATTTAGTGCCAAACATTTAATAACTTCTTCTTCTAACACTTGAGCACAATTTTCCTTTCCATCATTTTCACGAAAGACATTAAAAAGATGAAGCATATGAGGCAACCTCAATTCCATATATTTTTTTGTAGTTATCTTTTATAAAACCAAACTAGTGATCAAACAAGAAACTAAAAGATTCAATTCCAAGATCTAAAGATATACCTTCAAGCACTCACCTCCCCGGCAACGACGCCGGAAAAGAGCTTGATGTCTACTACGCAACCTTCTTCTTGTAGACTCGTGTTGGGCCTCCAAGCGCAGAGTTTTGTAGGACAGTAGCAAATTTCCCTCAAGTGGATGACCTAAGGTTTATCAATCCGTGGGAGGCGTAGGATGAAGATGGTCTCTCTCAAACAACCCTGCAACCAAATAACAAAGAGTCTCTTGTGTCCCCAACACACCCAATACAATGGTAAATTGTATAGGTGCACTAGTTCGGCGAAGAGATGGTGATACAAGTGTAATATGGATGGTAGATATAGGTCTTTGTAATCTGAAAATATAGAAACAGCAAGGTAACTAATGATAAAAGTGAGCACAAACGGTATTGCAATGCTTAGAAACAAGGCCTAGGGTTCATACTTTCACTAGTGCAAGTTCTCTCAACAATACTGACATAGTTGAATCATATGTCAATCCCTCACGTGCGACAAAGAGTTCACTCCAAAGTCACAAATAGCGGAGAACAAACGAAGAAATTATTGTAGGGTACGAAACCACCTCAAAGTTATCTTTTCCGATCAATCTTATGAGCTATCCCTATAAGTGTCACGAACAGCCCTAGAGTTCGTACTAAAATAACACCTTAAGATACACATCAACCAAAACCCTAATGTCACCTAGATACTCCAATGTCACCACGAGTACCCATGGGCTTGATTATACAATATGCATCACACAATTTCAGATTCATCATGTTCAATCCAACACAAAGAACTTCAAAGAGTGCCCCAAAGTTTCTACCGGAGAGTCAAGACGAAAACATGTGCCAACCCCTATGCATAGATTCCCAAGGTCACGGAACCCGCAAGTTGATCACCAAAACATACATCAAGTGGATCAATAGAACATCCCATTGTCACCACGGATATCCCATCGCAAGACATACATCAAGTGTTCTCAAATCCTTTAAAGACTCAATCCGATAAGAAAACTTCAAATGGAAAACTCAATTCATCACAAGAAGATAGAGAGGGGAAAACTCCATATGATTCATCTATATTAATAAAGCTCGCGGTACATCAAGATCGTGTCATCTCAAGAACACGAGAGAGAGAGAGATCAATCACATAGCTACTGGTAAATACCCTCAGCCCCGAGGGTGAACTACTCCCTCCTCGTCATGGAGACCGCCGAGATGATGAAGATAGCCTCCGATGATGGTTTCCCCCACCGGCAGGGTGCCGGAACGGGCTCCCGATTGGTTTTTCGTGGCTACAGAGGCTTGCGGCGGCGGAACTCCCGATCTAGGTTTCTTTCTGGGGGTTTTGGTATTTATAGGAATTTTTGGCGTCGGTCTCACGTCAAGGGGGTTCCCGAGGGGCCCACAAGCCAGGGGAGCGCGCCCTAGGGGAGGCGCCCCCTAGGCTTGTGGCTGCCTCGGGACTCCTCTCTGGTATCTTTTTGCTCCAGTATTTTTTATATTTTCCAAAAATATTCTCCGTAAATTTTCAGCCCATTCCGAGAACTTTTATTTCTGCACAAAAAACGACACCATGGTAGTTCTGCTGAAAACAGCGTCAGTCCGGGTTAGTTCTAATAAAATCATATAAAATTATTATAAACATGGCATGAATACTTCATAAATTATAGATACGTTGGAGACGTATCAGGCATCTAGGTCCCGCTATTGGTTATTGACCGTAGAGATGTCTCGGTCATGTCTACATAGTTCTCGAACCCGCAGGGTCTGCACACTTAAGGTTCGGTGACGTTTTGGTATAGTTGAGTTATGTATGTTGGTAACCGAAGGTTGTTCGTAGTCCCGAATGAGATCCCGGACGTCACGAGGAGCTCCGGAATGGTCCGGAGGTAAAGATTGATATATAGGAAAGTGGTGTTTGAACTCCGAAAAAGTTTCGGGCATTTCCGGCAGTGTACCGGGAGTAACGAATGGGTTCCGGGGGTCCACCAAGTGGACCCACCACACCCCAAGAGGGCCACATGGGCCTTAGGGTGGCGCACCAGCACCTGGTGGGCTGGGCGGCCAGCCCAAGTGGGCCTATGCGGCTGGAATTTTGGGGAAAGGAAAGTCCAAGTGGAGAAGGGAAGGAATCCTACTAGGAGTAGGATTGGAGGTGGACTCCTCCACCTCCACCTCCTTCGGCCAACTCCTAGGAGGATCCCTAGGTCGGCCAGTCCCTCCCCTCCCTCCTATATATACTAGAGGGGAGAGAGGGCAGCAGCACAAGAAACCCTAGCCACGGTGCAGCCCTCTCTCCCCGATAGATCAAATCCTCTAGTTTCAGCGCCGCTTAGGCGAAGCCCTGCTAGAATAGTTCCACCACCGCCGCCGTCGCGCTGCCGGAGAACTCATCTACCTCTCCGCTCCCTCTTGCTGGATCAAGAAGGCGGAGATCGTCATCGAGTTGTACGTGTGCTGAACGCGGAGGTGCCGTCCGTTCGGCACTAGATCATGATTGGATCGCGGGACGCTCGGCGATTTGGATCGCGAAGACGTTCGACTACATCAACCGCATTTCTTAACGCTTCCCGCTTAGCGATCTACAAGGGTATGTAGATCCACTCTCCCTCTCGTAGATGCTCATCACCATGGATAGATCTTGCGTGTGCATAGGAAAAATTTTGTTTCCCATGCAACGTTCCCCAACAGTGGCATCATGAGCTAGGTCTATGTGTAGATGAGATCACGAGTAGAACACAAAGGAGTTTGTGGGCGTTGATATTCAGATTGCTTCCTCCCTTGGTCTTTTCTTGATTCAGCGGTATTGTGGGATGAAGCGGCCCGGACCAACATTACTCGTACGCTTACGAGAGACCGGTTCCATCAACTGACATGTAACTTTGTTGCATAAAGATGGCTGGCGGGTGTCTGTTTCTCCCACTTTAGATGGATCGGATTCGACAAAGGCGGTCCTTGAGAAGGTTGAATAGCAATTTGTGTATCACCGTTGTGGTTTATGCGTAGGTAAGAATTGTTCTTGCTAGATACCCGTAGCAGCCACATAAAACATGCAACAACAATTAGAGGATGTCTAACTTGTTTTTGCAGGGTATGTTGTGATGTGATATGGCTAATTACATGATGAGATATATGTGATGTATGAGATGATCATGTATTGTATAGAATATCACGACTTGCATGTCGATGAGTACGGCAACCGGCAGGAGCCATAGGGTTGTCTTTAATTTATTTTCGTCGTTTTGCTTTACTTTATCGCTATGAGTTAGCAATAGTCGTAGAAGCAACAGTTGGCACGACAACCTCATGGCGACACGTTGATGGAGATCAAGATGATGGAGATCATGGTGTCATGCCGGTGATGATGGAGATCATGCCGGTGCTTTGGAGATGGAGATCAAAAGCACAAGTTCATAGCCATATCATGTCACTTATGATTTGCATGTGATGTTAATACTTTTATGCATCTTATTTTGCTTAGGACGACGGTAGCATTATAAGGTGATCCCTCACTTAAATTTCAAGATAAAATTGTGTTCTCCCCGAGTGTGCACCGTTGCGAAAGTTCGTCGTTTCGAGACACCTCGTGATGATCGGGTGTGATAGACTCTACGTTCACATACAACGGGTGCAAGCCAGTGTTGCACGTGCGGAACACTCGGGTTAAACTTGACGAGCCTAGCATGTACAGACATGGCCTCAGAACACAAGAGACCGAAAGGTCGAACATGAGTCATATAGTAGATATGATCAACATGAAGATGTTCACCATTGAAACCACCTCATCTCACGTGATGATCGGACTTGAGTTGGTGGATTTGGATCATGTGACACTCGAATGACCGGAGGGATGTCAATTTGAGTGGGAGTTTTTAAGTAATATGATTAACTAAACTCATTATCTTGAACAATAGTCTAAGTTGCCTTTGCAAAATTTATGTTGTAGATCAATGGCTCGCGCTGTAGCACCCCTGAATTTTAATGCGTTCCTAGAGAAAGCTAAGTTGAAAGATGATGGAAGTAACTTTGTGGACTGGGCCCGTAATCTAAGGATTATCCTTACGGCTTCCCAAAAGGCTTATGTCCTTGATGCACCGCTTGGTGATCCACCCGCTCCAGTAGAGTCTCCAGACGTTGTGAACGCCTGGTAGGCACGTTCTGATGATTACTCAATGGTTCAATGTGCAATGTTGTATGGCTTAGAACCGGGACTTCAAAGACGGTTTGAACGTCATGGAGCATATGATATGTTCCTAGAGTTGAAGTTTATCTTTCAGAAGAATGCCCGGATCGAGAGGTATGAGACCTCCGATAAGTTCTATGCTTGCAAGATGGAGGATAACGGGTCTGTCAGTGAACACATACTCAGAATGTCTAGGTATTCCACCCGTCTGGCTGAATTGGGTATGCCCCTTCCGCCAGAGGCGATCACTGACAGAGTTCTTCAATCATTGCCGCCTAGCTACAAGAGCTTCGTGTTGAACTATAACATGCACGGGATGAACAAGTCAGTCGCCGAGCTGTTTGCGATGTTGAAAGTCACTGAGTCTGAGATTCAGAAGGAGCATCAAGTGTTGATGGTCAATAAAACCACTAGTTTCAAGAAGAATGGCAAGGGTAAGAAGGGTAACTCCAAGAAGAGTGGCAAAGCAGTTGCCTCTCCCATGAAGAAACCCAAGGTTGGACCCAAGCCAGAAACTGAGCGCTTTCATTGCAAGGGAACTGGTCACTCGAAGCGGAACTGCCCCAAGTATTTGGCTGACAAGAAGGCAGCCAACAACAAACAAGGTATATATGATATACGTGTTATTGATGTGTACCTTACCAACTCTCGTTGTAGTGCCTGGGTATTTGATACCGGTGCGGTTGCTCACATTTGCAACTCAAAACAGGAACTGCGGAATAGACGGAGGCTGGCAAAGGACGAAGTGACGATGTGCGTGGGAAATGGTTCCAAGGTTGATGTGATCGCCGTCGGCACGCTCGCTCTTCGATTACCATCGGGATTAGTGATGAACCTGAATAATTGTTATTTAGTGCCTGCGTTAAGCATGAACATTATATCTGGATCTTGTTTATTGCAAGACGGTTACTCATTTAAATCAGAGAATAATGGTTGTTCTATTTATATGAGTAATATCTTTTATGGTCATGCACCCAATGTGAGGGGTTTATTCTTATTGAATCTCGATAGTGATGATACACATGTTCATAACATTGATGCCAAAAGATGTAGAGTTGATAATGATAGTACCACTTTCTTGTGGCACTGCCGTTTAGGTCATATTGGTGTAAAACGCATGAAGAAGCTCCATGCTGATGGACTTTTGGAGTCACTTGATTTTGAATCACTTGACACATGTGAACCATGCCTCTTGGGCAAGATGACTAAGACCCCGTTCTCTGGAACAATGGAACGGGCAAGTGACTTGTTAGAAATCATACATATTGATGTGTGCGGTCCGATGAGCATTGAGGCGCGCGGTGGATATCGTTATTTTCTCACCTTCACTGATGATTTAAGTAGATATGGGTATATTTACTTAATGAAACACAAGTCTGAAACGTTTGAAAAGTTCAAGCAATTTCAGAGTGAAGTTGAGAATCATCGTAACAAGAAGATAAAATTCCTACGATATAATCGAGGAGGAGAATATCTGAGTTATGAGTTTGGCAGTCACTTAATACAGTGTGGAATTGTTTCACAATTGACACCGCCTGGAACACCACAGCGTAATGGTGTGTCCGAACATCGTAATCGAACCTTATTGGATATGGTGCGATCTATGATGTCTCTTGCCGATTTGCCACTATCGTTTTGGGGTTATGCATTAGAGACAGCTGCATTCACTTTAAATAGGGCACCATCGAAATCCGTTGAGACGACGCCATATGAACTGTGGTTTGGCAAGAAGCCAAAGTTGTCGTTTCTTAAAGTTTGGGGATGTGATGCTTATGTCAAAAAGCTTCAGCCTGAAAAGTTGGAACCCAAAGCGGAGAAATGTGTCTTCATAGGATACCCAAAAGAGATAGTTGGGTATACCTTCTATCTCAGATCCGAAGGCAAAGTGTTTGTCGCTAAAAACGGAACATTTCTTGAGAAAGAGTTTCTCTCGAAAGAATGAGTGGGAGGAAGATAGAACTTGATGAGATTGTTGAACCTTTACTTCAACCAGAGAGTAGCGCAGCGCAGCAAGATGTCTCTGTAGAGCCTACGTCGGTTGAAGAGGAAGTTAATGATGATGATCATGAAGCTTCGGATCAAGTTACTATCGAACCTCGTAGGTCGACAAGGACGCGTACTGCTCCTGAGTGGTACGGCAACCCTGTCTTAGAGGTCATGTTGTTGGACAATGATGAACCTACGAGCTATGAAGAAGCGATGAAGGGCCCGGATTCCGAGAAATGGTTAGAGGCCATGAAATCCGAGATGGGATCCATGTATGAAAACAAAGTATGGGCTTTGGAAATTACCTGAAGGGCGAAAGGCCATTCAGAACAAATGAATCTTTAAGAGGAAGACGGATGCGGACGGTAATGTCACCGTCTATAAAGCTCGACTTGTGGCAAAGGGTTTTCACAAGTTCAAGGAGTTGACTACGATGAGACCTTCTCACCCGTAGCGATGCTTAAGTCCGTCAGAATCATGTTAGCAATAGCTGCCTTTTTCGATTATGAAATTTGGCAGATGGATGTCAAAACAGCGTTCCTTAACGGTTTTCTTAAGGAAGAGTTGTATATGATGCAACTAGAAGGTTTTGTCGATCCAGAGAATGCTGACAAAGTTTGCAAACTCCAACGATCCATTTATGGACTGGTGCAAGCATCTCAGAGTTGGAATCTTCGCTTTGATGAGGTGATCAAAGCGTTCGGGTTTATACAAGTTTACGGAGAAGCTTGTATTTACAAGAAAGTGAGTGGGAGCTCTATAGCGTTTCTAATATTATATGTGGATGACATATTGCTGATTGGAAACAATATAGAAATGTTGGAAAGCGTGAAGGAATATTTGAACAAGAGTTTTTCAATGAAGGACCTAGGAGAAGCTGCTTTCATATTAGGCATCAAGATCTATAGAGATAGATCGAGACGCTTAATAGGACTTTCACAGGGCACATACCTTGACAAAGTTTTGAAGAAGTTCAAAATGGATCAGTCCAAGAAGGAGTTCTTGCCTGTATTGCAAGGTGTGAAGTTGAGTAAGACTCAATGCCCAGTGACTGCAGAAGATAGAGAAAAGATGAGTGTCGTCCCCTATGCTTCAGCCATAGGCTCTATCATGTATGCAATGCTATGCACAAGACCCGATGTCAGCCTTGCCATAAGTATGGCTGGAAGGTTTCAATGTGATCTAGGAATGGAACACTGGACGGCGGTCAAGAATATCCTGAAGTACCTGAAAAGGACTAAGGACATGTTTATCGTTTATGGAGGTGATCAAGAGCTCGTCGTAAAGGGTTACGTCGACGCAAGATTTGACACTGATCCGGATGACTCCAAGTCTCAAACCAGATACGTATTTATTCTTAATGGGGGTGCGGTAAGCTGGTGCAGTTCCAAGCAGAGCGTGGTAGCTGATTCTACATGCGAAGCGGAGTACATCGTTGCCTCGGAGGCGGCGAAGGAAGGTGTCTGGATGAAGGAGTTCATGACAGATCTTGGAGTAGTGCCCAGTGCACTAAACCCAATGACTCTGTTCTGTGACAACACAGGTGCCATTGCTCTAGCCAAGGAACCAAGGTTTCACAAGAGGACCAGACACATAAAGCGACGTTTCAATTCCATCCGCGATTACATCAAGGAGGACGACATAAATATTTGCAAAGTGCACACGGATCTAAATGTTGCAGATCCGATGACTAAACCTCTTCCAAGGGCTAAACATGATCAACACCAGAACTGTATGGGTGTTAGATTCATTACAATGTAAATCACATAGTGATATGAGCTAGATTATTGACTCTAGTGCAAGTCGGAGACTATTGGAAATATGCCCTAGAGGCAATAATAAAAGTAGTTATTATTATATTTCCTTGTTCATGATAAACGTTTATTATCCATGCTATAATTGTATTGATTGGAAACACTGATACATGTGTGGATACATAGACAACACTGTGTCCCTAGTATGCCTCTAGTAGACTAGCTTGTTGATCAAATATGGTCAAGGTTTCCTAGCCATAGACATGAGATGTCATTTGATAACAGGATCACATCATTAGGAGAATGATGTGATGGACAAGACCCAAACTATGAACGTAGCATATGATCATGTCAGTTTATTGCTATTGTTTTCTGCATGTCAAGTATCTGTTCCTATGACCATGAGATCATGCAACTCACTGACACCGGAGGAATACCTTGTGTGTATCAAACATCACAATGTAACTAGGTGACTATAAAGATGATCTACAGGTATCTTCGAAGGTGTTTGTTGAGCTAGCATGGATCGAGACTGGGATTTGTTACTCCGTATGACGGAGAGGTATCTCAGGGCCCACTCGGTAATACAACATCACAATAAGCCTTGCAAGCAATGTGATTAAGTGTTAGCCACGTGATCTTGTATTACGGAACGAGTAAAGAGACTTGCCGGTAACGAGATTGAACTAGGTATAGAGATACCGACGATCGAATCTCGGGCAAGTAACATACCGAAGAACAAAGAGAACAGCATACGGGACTATCTATCGTAGGATAGGGCAAACTTCTTCAGTTCTAGGGGTTTATGTTGTCTTAAACACTCTCTAAGAGTAAGCACGGCTGCACGAGAGTGTTTGATAGTTATTACTAGTAGTTTACCTTTCTTTTTTGTGCCAGTAGTTGAAAGATGCAGCACAGTGGAAAACTGTAGTAGAAAGATGCAGCAGAAACATGGGGTGCAACATATGCAGCAGTTGGAAAAGACGAAACAAACCAGTGCGCAAATGAAGTAAGAAAGGTAACGTATGTAAAATGCAGTACAAAACATACATCGCAAAAACGCAATAGTAGAAAGGGGCAACAGTAGGAAAGACGACACAAACTAGTGAACATATGAAGTAAGAAAGATAGCATATGCAGTAGAAAACATACATCACAAAAACGCAATAGGAACTATAGAGTAAAGATGCTGCAGAAAAATATGCAAAGAACTAGTATAGTGCAAAAAAATACAATACAGAAAATACTCGCGAAAACTATCAAACCGGAGTGTCTAGTTTAAAGTTCTCTTCGAAACAAGGGCAATGGTCAAAACGTATTTTGATTTGGATGTTCTTTTGAGAGAAAAAAGACTTTCTGAAGTCTGGAATTGGACTTAAATTGTTGACATAATCTATTTTGGAAGCTAGCGTTTCCCAACCAACAAACCAGTGTGGGTGGGGGGGGGGGGGGGGGGGGGGGTAAAACCTAAAAACGTAAGGCGAAAACAAACCATTCACTGAAATCCTGAAAGCTAGCATGCATGTGTTAGCAAAACACTAACTATATTACTAATAACTACTGGCCGTATATCATTTTTGTTTTCTCAGGCGCGGCATGCATGACAGCCTTACCGAGCGAGCAGCCGCTGCCGGCTGCCGGCTGGAGATGAAGTCGTTCGCAGTCACAATGTTGTCGCTGATGCTCGCCGCCACGGCGTGTTGGTGAAGAGGATTCCTTGTTGACATGAAAGCAATCTGGAGTCAGGACGACGGCTCGTCGAGGTGTAATCTGGAGTCAGGACGACGGCCGTCGCCTTTGGTGGCCGCCGCTGCCGGTTGCCGGCGAGGAGAGAGAGATAGAGATCAGTAGGGGTCAGGGCGACGGCTAAGCGAGGATGTTGCCGCTGCACCTGCACGTGAATGGCGGGACCTATTGAGAGCGGACGCCCTGAACGCAGAGACAGCTGATCGCAGTTATCTAGCTGGTCGTATTGGCGAGGTGATCCGTGCACTAAAGTTTGTTGAAAAGAGAAAAACGACATACAATTGTCCATACCTGTGAATATCCGTGTCCACTTCGGTCTGCTGAGCTCCTCGTGGCTGGACCTGTCGCGCAGAGCATGCAGTGTTGCACCTTTACTCCAGGGCCCGGTACTGCTTTTTACTAAAGTTTCTGAACGACGCACTCTGGATGACGTGTATCCAAGTTAGTATTTTTTGAACACAGTACATACGCAAGCGCTCATATACACGCGCATACACTCACCCCTATGAGCGCACACACGCACACCCTACCCTTATGAGCACCTCCGAGAGACTGAGCCGGCATATCATCTTGAAATTTACGAAGTCACCGTAGTCACCTCGTCGTCGACGGGAACGTCTCCTCCCACTGAATGCGCATCGCCGAAAATCCTGAAATAATTTCAGAAATAAATGCGAGCATCAGGATTTGAACCCTGGTGGGCTGGAGATACCACAGTCCCTCTAACCATCCAATCACAGGTTGGTTCGCGTGTATCCAAGTTAGTAGGTGGGTAATGATCGCGCACACAGTAGCCTGTACCGCACAACCTCCACGAGTGTTTTCTGTTAATGCACGATCTTTGGGTACAACAACACGTGCGGAGGCTTAGCTGGTTTATCCATAAGCACCAGAAAAATCTCTAGTTTTATTCCAAACAAGACGCTTAATACATTGTAGACTGAAAAAACTCATAAACGATCTCCAACATTACACGTACCTAAACAAACTAGCATGGTTTTAGGGAAAATGCAAAGGAGCGCTCGTCCTCGCCTGGTCACGGTATCCTCTACCGTCGCTTTGTCATCTGGATCAGATATAGTGTGTGTTTGTGGGACAGAGCTCAATTTAATGTTGCACCGAGCTTGCCCAGATGGCACCATAACTCCGTCGATGCGGTGCTGGAACTGACGGCCAGCTCCGTCTACCCGCGGCCCAGTTGCAATTCAAGGGAAGGATCTCGTCATGTGCCATCCGTTAATTCTGAACGAGCAGGAGCTTGTGGCCGCGATTGTGATGCGCGTGCTGGATTAGGTGTGAGCAGTTAACTGGAACTGTAAATTAAGTATTATGGTGTGTGCTGTCACTGTAAATTAAGTTTTATGGTGTATGTGTTTAGCAGTCAACTACATTAATTCCGCCTGTGGCGCTCGTAGTAAATGGCGTATGTACTGTAACTGTAAATTAAGTTTTATGATGTGTGTGTTTAGCAGTCAAATGGCAATTTACGTGGAAGCAGTCATCTAGTCGTAAACGATGTGCATACAGTAGGCCTTCTGAATTTTTTTGATGGGAAGACCGGTGACATTTTTTTTTTACAATTACACACGAACAATGTTCACTGCGATTTTGTTGTTTCAGGGATAAATATGGATGTGTGAGAAATGTAGCGTAAATGTACCTTTAGCCAATATTCTTTTTCAAAATAGAAATGAAAAATAAAATTTCGGGTTTTGTCAAATATTTTTTCTTTTTTTTTCTCCAGGTGCATATCAGTGAGCCCAAGCAGAGTTGGACATTTTAATTTTAGACTAGCACGATTTTTCTAATCTAATGTGAAGAATGTCAATTTTTATTTTGTTTTTGTGTTATCAAGTACAGTCACAGACGCCCTGATAAGTGTACTGCACTGCCTTTTTTTAGATACTAATGTTTTTTTGTAAAACATAGCCGAACAAACAGATTTTTGGGTTTTGTCGGTGATTTTTTTTATTTTTCCTAGGGGTTAGATCATTGAGGCTAATATGTGAAATCCT
Source organism: Elymus sibiricus (assembly GCA_039707655.1). Taxonomy (NCBI): domain Eukaryota; kingdom Viridiplantae; phylum Streptophyta; class Magnoliopsida; order Poales; family Poaceae; genus Elymus; species Elymus sibiricus. The sequence continues at coordinate 109,279,125 of CM077667.1, read as the reverse complement.
CTATAACACTAAGCTCCCTAGTTTTTAAGGCCTCACAATTAATTAAGGTCTCCAATTTAAAATTGGGTCATCCATTTTTGATCGAGTCAACAATTTCACAAGTGGCTATATCATTCATTTTTTAATACATTATGCTCCTTAATTTTAGTGCTTTCCCCTTTGATTGAAGTATACAATTCTAATGCCTTGATTTTGACTCGGTCAATCTTGGTTGTGGCAATGAATCTCTAACTTCGTTAAGCTCCTCCATTTTAAAGCTCCCTCATTCAACTGAGGTCTTCAATTTGAATTGGATACACAATTGATTGGGTCTCTTGGAAAGTCCTAGGTGAGGTGGCCTTAGTTGACAAAATGCAAGTGTCATCCATGACACGTTTAGCGCAAGCATAACGCACACGTCCAACAACGTAAGTAATTTTCTCATGTATTTGTATTAATTAAAAGAGGTTCTCCGGTCACACGGTCAAAAAGATCCACCCAAACACCATAATAATAAAAAAAAATGATACACTCACCAGAATGATTCGCTACGGATGGATCATACCAAACATTCTCCCAACAATTACTTCCCTGATTTTCACCGTTGGTCCACTCTTTCCCTAATTTTCGACTATAAATTGACACATCCATTTGTAAACATGAATCCGTAAAGTCTATCCGTAGGAGTAGCATATCTGATAAAAAAAGTACTTCATTGTATCCCAACATACCAAACCAATTAACACGTAAATAATTTTCACAACTTTAAAAAAATACCACGTAAAAATAAAACATGTACAACCTCAAAAATATAAGCGGCGCAGCAAAGCACGCACTGCCCTTCTAGTACTTTTATGAAAGCACGCCGAACTTCTGCGATTCCCCCCCCCCCCCCCCCCCCCCAATAGCCACCATTACGTATACGTTCGGTCAGATAAATAGAATGTTTTTTGGATGGCAATTCATGACACAAAATGGATTTGTACCTTTACAATTTATGTACATTTTTACGTTTGCTCTGTTTTTTCGCTGATCTTTCAGGTTTTCTCAATATGTAGGCCTGTATTTTCGCAGCGATTTTGTATTGCTATCCGTCATGGAGGGATGTTTGCTTTGTAGAAACAGGTCCTCTTTTTTCCGTGGATTGTGGCCATAATATGGGATAAGTTCGACAAGGGCGAGTGGTGTATCTGATCTTCGGGCGTACAACAGGGGAAGGTATATACTCCAACATGGTGAGAGCCATTTGGTTCGACGATTGAAGATCAAACACTGAATAAATTGTCCAACTCAGCTGCAATACCTGCCACAGACTGGTCAGGGCATGCGGTACTATCTTTTTTTCGTTTTCTGGGTATGGACCGGTAGTCCCGCCATGCACGATCGGAGAGTGAATAGCAAAAAACTACCACATTACGGGCTATTGTTCCAAAAAACTACCCTTTTTTAATTTTTCAAAAAACTACCACAAAAGTGGTGGGATGTTCCAAAAAACCCAAGTGTCCGAACGGTTATAGTTTAAGTGTGTTTATGACACGTGGGGCCCGCCCGTCAGGGTTTTGTCGGCCAGAGGCTGACGGCGCGCGACCAGGTGCCTATATCCGATCTGCCTCACTCTCGCTCACCCACTCCCACTCTCCCCCCCCCCCCCCTCGCTATGTTCCCCTGCCCGAGAGCTCGACATCGTCGCCGACCACCTCCCTTCCTCGTCACCCACCAGGATGCCTTCTTGGAATGATGGGGATGAGAGCTCCGACGACGACAGCATGGGGGGCAACCTGATGGATATGGAGTACTTTGTAAGCCTCATCCTCCTCCCTCTGTCATTATTTAGGGTTAGGGTTAGGGTTCAATCGATTTGGGAATTAGGGTTGATGATCTGCACATATGTATGGATGGATTCCTTTGGTTTAGCCAGTGCTTGATGGATTTATTGGATGCATTGGTTGTCTGTCTTACCTTGTACTGCATGTAGGACACACCTGACACCATCCCTGAGCCACTGTGGTGTGGTGCTCCCATGGAGGAAGTTGCCAAGTGCACTCTGCACCAGATGATGCCTAGGAAGTGTGTTGCTTTTGAAGGTGCTAACACTGGGAGGAGGTTCTATGGATGCCCTGTTCAGGTCAGTAATGTAGTAAATTAGTAGCTCATTGTTAGCTGAAGTCAATGTTCTTATTTGCAGGAAGTCAATGATTCAATTATGCTAAGTGTTGGTTTTTGTTTGCATTAAGTACATAGCAGAAATGCTCTGTCTTTGTAGCTAAAGTAGTGCAGAAATGCTATCTATCTCTATTTCAAAATAGTTGGCACTGGATTGAGTTATAAATGTGTATATATCCTCTCTATATTAACTGTATTGAATTGCATAGATTTCTGAATTTGTACATCTCCTCCTTGTATATTAACTCTATTTTAACTGAATTTAGTATTGAATTTATGCATTTTCTTAAGTATGTGTTGTCTCATCAAACTTAAATTATTTCTGAATTTATAATTGTTGTTTGATTGAACAGGGAGGTGTGAACTGTGGTGTAGTTCAGTGGGTTGATCCTGTCTGGCCTGATGTACTTAAGAACTGCCTCATCAAGCTGTGGGAAATGTTCCATGAGCAAAACCTTGGCAAGATTCAAGACAAGCATGCATATGAGGATGAGGTTGCCAAGTTGAAGAAGGAGTATGATAATCTCTGCACTGAGCATCATAAAATGGTTGTTGATGTTAGCAAGATGTTTGACTAGCAGGATGGTGTTGGCAAGATTGACTACCAGAAAGCAATGGATGCTGAGAAATTTGAGAAGCAGAAGGAAGAGCTAGAGATGGAGATGAAGATGGAGAAGCTTAGGCTTGCAAAGGAGCAGAGGTGTATCCTTCAGGCCCAGACAGACATAATTCACAATACTGGGAAGGCTATGAAAGAGATCAAGGTGGACAGGGATCTTCTTGCACAAGAGAAGAAAGAGCTGGAGAAAGTTGTAGCTGATCTGCTCAATGCTGGCCATGGGAGCAAGGAAAAACTTGAGCAAATCAAGGCCATACTAGAGTCATGAAGATCATACTATGGTTGATAAGTAAGTAGGTTGGCATACTATATATAACAGGCCTTGCAAGTTGATGGTGGTAGTTGTATATTTTGTGCAGCACTATATGAACTGCTTAAGTTATGGTAACTGGAGTGAAGGGAGGTGCCAATGTTTAAGTTATGGTTATGTTAAATGATGCAGTGTTCAGAACCTATCTTAAGTAATGCAGTGAAGAACTGTTTTATTAGTTCTAGTTGCTTTATTAGTTCTATAGTTGTTTTATTGCAGTGAATAAGTGTTGTTGTGCTCTTCTGCTATTTTATTTGACAGTTGGGCTAAATGTCTCACTTATCCAAGGTGGGCCTGGAACTGGGCTGTTATCCAAACTTGCAGCCTGCCTAGCAGCACCCAGTGTCCACCTATAAATCCCACCCTAAGCTAGTAACCCTATTGTAACCCAAGCCCCTACCTTCTCCTCTCCACAGCCGCCAGAGAAATCCCTAGATCCATAGCTCAGTGGGCATGGACCCTGGAGAGGTTGTAGATGCAGAAGAGGAGGTGGCCATGGGAGACTTACAGAGAGAGGGAAGAAGAGCAGTAGAGCAGGGGGAGGAGGCCAGCGGCGGCAACAAGATACAGGCTTGAGTATCGCCGCCGTCTGGCTGAGCAGATCTTGGCAGCTCGCAACCGCAAGGACAAGGAGCAGTTCCTGGAGGCATTCCCCAATGGCTCTAACCCTAGTGATGATGATATCATCTACTGGGCAAGGAGGAGGTCCAACTTTCATCCATTTCAAGTAACTAGTCAGAGGTGGACCAGGATTCTGTACCCATGAGGAGTGCTCTAGTTGAAGGATCTATCTATATGTACTGATATATGTATTGAAGGATCTATCTATATGTATTGATCTATGTATGAATGATCTATCTAGTATTATGTGTTTGAATGAAAAGGATGGCTTATTTGTATGTATGAATGAATTCATGAATGATCTATGTACTTTTCTGAATGAAAGCATTTTTTATGTGGATGGTTGATTTTTAGGGTTGGTCCCTAAAATCAATTCATATCAAACAATGATCAACATATGAAATCAGTTCATATCAAACAATGATCAGCATATGAAATCAATTCATAACATACTCAGGCTCATATCAAATCAAAATAGTTCAGGCAACAACATGACACCACATTACTTAATTGTTCCAAGCAGTTCAAACAAACCTTGTTCAGGGCAACCAACAGAGTTCAGGGCAACAAACAAAGATACCAAACTAATTGTCCCAAGCATGCCTAACAAACCTAGTTCAAGGCATGACAAATATATGTTTCATAACCATATTGCAACATATTCAATGGTTGCCACTGGCTGTGAAATACAAATCAAATTTGCTTGGGGCCTTCCTCTTCCTCTTTGAACCAACATCAGCTTGACCTGAGGTTGATGCTGCCCTTGGAGCATTGAAACCTCTTGCAACTCTTGATCTGGTGTTCTTTGCTGGAGATGATGCACTTGACCTGGTGTTGTTGGCTGGTGCTGAAGCTGCTGGGTACTTTCTCTTTCTTGATCCAGCTGTTGAGACTGCAGTACCAGCAGTGGTTGCTCTTGTTGAAGCTGTAGCTGGTTTTCTGGCCCTAACTGCATTTGCTGAAGCTGGAGCAGGACCTGAAGCTGCAACAGGACCAAAAGCCTGGGTAGCAACAGAGATGATGTGGCCCTAACTGGAGGTGCACTTGCTATAGGTGGCCTGGGTGGTGCTGCAGCTCTGGGTAGGATGCTCTGTTTTCCTACAATTAAAACAAGTAGCAGGTTAAAAGATTGATGCATTAAAACAAGTAGTAGGATGCTTTGTTTGGCTTAGTTACCTGGTGATTGTTCTTCCTTGTCATAAACTTGGCCTTAAGCCTGTCTTCACAGAGTGTCCACCTGTGGCCTTGCTTCCCACAGTTACTGCATGTTATTGTGCCCATCCTTGATGTATCCTTTGGAGCTGGCACTTCAAATTCACCCTTTCTCCTAGCTGTTTGCTTCTTCCCTTTTTTCTCCCTAAAAACTGGTGGTTCAATGTCTGGTGTGTTGGTGTTGGGCCAGAATTCAGGCCCAGGAATAGGGTAGATGATGTGCTGGTATGCAGCCTTATACATTTGCTTCTTAAAGAATGGATGCACATAATCTTCTGGGTGAACTTTTATCTTCTGCATTGCAGCTATTGCATGGTGGCAAGGTGATCCAGTCATGTCTCATCTCCTGCAAGAGCAGCTCCCTTCATCCAGCTTCACACAATAAGTGTTCTCTCTGCTAGTAACTTGCCAGATGTTGGGACCAGCCATGTTTGCTTCACAGTATTTAGCCCACTTCTTGCTCTCTTCAAGCTTCTCCATGTAATGTGGGGTTATTTCCCACCTACAGCTCTCTGTTTTCTCTCTGATGCCCTGGTACTTAACCATTAGTTTGGTCCTCAACCCTTCAAACATGGTCTTAATTGGTTTGGACCTAACATCTAGAATCATTTTGTTGAAAACCTCACTAAGGTTGTTCACAACCAAGTCAGTCTTGCAAGCATGATCCATTGCATATCTAGCCCAACACTCCTTAGGGATGCCATTCAACCACATGTAGGCTGGTTCACATGCTGCTTTCAAACTAGCCATTCCTTCTTTGTGACCATGTTCAGTGAAGGAATAGCTAGCTTTGTCAACCCATTTCTTAAGTTCTTCTACTCTAAAGCCAGCTGACTAGAAGTTGGCATATATGTGTCTAAGGCAATATCTTTGTGGGGATTGAGGAAATACTTCATTAATTGCTTTAAGAAGGCCCTGTTGTTTGATTACATAAGCAAATAATAAGATAACTATACCAGCATGGCTATGTGCATAAGATTAAGGCAGAGTCAGAGAAAATACCTTCTGCCTGTCAGACATGATGGTGTAGTTCCCAAACTGGTTACTGGTGCCGATGCAGACTCTAAGTTGGTTTAGAAACCAGGTCCAGCTAGGACCATCCTCTTTGTCAACCACCCCAAAAGAAATTGGGAAGACATTGTTGTTCCCATCTCTCCCTGTTGCTGCCAATATCTGCTGGCCTGTGGATAACTTGATGAAGCAACCATCAAGTCCTACATAAACAGTGATACTTAGGGTCAAATTATATAACTATGTCCAATACTTACATTTCAAATAGGATTACATCACTGAAATTTACCTATGAAAGGCCTACAACCAGCAAGGAATCCATCCTTTGATGCCTGGAGGCAGTAGAACATGTACTTAAATCTTGGTGTGGGGGCTGGGTTCAAAGGATCCTCAAAAGTTGTCACTATGCACCTGCTTCCAGGGTTAGTATGTTTCAGAACTGTCTCTACATCAGCCTTTACATTTGATCTAACTGTGTCCTCCACAGCTTCTGCAACCCACTCTGCAGTCACCTTGGTACTCTCTCCACAAGCTCCACAACTATGATCCAGGTGGCACTTCTTGATTGTGAATGTATCTTCATGGGCTACTTTGGAGGCAGTCATGAAAAATTCACAGCCATTCTTCCTCTCTGGGCACCAAACAATAACCCTTGATGGTTCATTCCTATGGTACTGAAAGTTTCTCAAAGTCCTAACATGAAAATTTCTCAAAGCCTTTCTAAACTCATACACATTGGTGATGCAAAGGTCCTTGCACAACTGCTCATGTGCATCAGGTAGCTTTGGGTCATACCATTTCCTCTCTTTCTTCTTCTTCAATCTTCTCTTCCTTCCAGAAGGTAGTCTTGGAGCCTCTCCATCTAAGTTAGAAATGCCCACATCACCAGGGAAGCAATATTCATCAGGTTCAGGTACAAAATCTTGAAATTTGGGGATCTCTGGCTGACTGTTAGCTCTGCAAGTAGGACCTGGATTTACTGTTGCTCTTCTCACAGGCTTTAGTTTCTCAGGCCTGCCTTTTGCCACAACTCTCTCCTCTCCACTGTCAGCCTCTTTCTCCTCCTGCCAAAACTCTGAAACATCACTGTCACCTTCAAACTGTGGTCTATCTTCTATAGCATATGTTTCTTCTTCATTTACAATATTTTCTTCACCTCTCTTCCAAGCCTTGTAAGACATCTTTATCCCTCTATAGTCACCCCTATCAATCTCAAATTCTGAGGATGATTTGTCAATATCATCATATGGTACACCATCAGATCCATCTTCACCACCAGCCTATCCATCATCACCGCCAGGAGCTTCTGTAATGTTCAAGTTGTAGCTCTGCTGTGTGTTCACATTAACTTCAAGAGGGTGAACCCCTCCATCTTGTGACAGACTTAACACAAAACCAGGGCCCCCCATTGGACTGCCTATTGGAATTTGTTCTTCACAAACATAGTGAGCCCTGTTACATGCAACGTCTCTATCTTCGTTTGTCTTGGCCACAATGATATTCAGCACTGTGAAATCAGAGTGGTCTATCATTTCTTTAACTGCATCTTGACTGTCCAGAAGCAATAAACCTTCCTCTCCAATCCCTTGTTCTTTTACCCAGTACATGTAGTCATCTGACCCATAGCCTTCAGTTTCAATAAGTGCTATCAAGTTGAGAAAAGTGATGTCTGAAACAGAAAACCTTCTTTCCATGTTATCTCTGCCCTGGAAATGCAGCCTCACCTCCCAAATTTCATCATCCAGCCTGCATTACATAATATGTTATTTCAAAAGCCTAACTAAGTGTTTTTTGCTACAAAATTCAGTTCACACTAACTAAAAAGTACAGTAAGGAATCTGAATCCAAAAAATGCTTCTCTGAATCCACCATGCATTTCTACTCAATCCAACTAATCCTTTAGTGCAAAATGCAACTGGTGCATCCAACAAATGCAGAGAGTGTTGCCTGAACTTTGATTCAGTGCATGTTCATGTTCTAAGATGAATCACAGCAGCATAAACCTAGGGTTTGGTCAAAACCCTAACTAAAGATTGCCTCAACTTTGAACTGAACTAGCGTAAATGCAGAAACTGTTGAAGGAGCTCATGAAGAGAAGAAAAAAATCTTACTCCACCCGGCCATTCTCCGGCGACGACGGTGCAGCCTGTGGCGTCGCAGGCTTCGACGGCGGTGCAGCCTGTGGTGTCCGCTGCGGCGGCGGCGGCGCCGCCGGCTGGGTTGCGAAGCTACCGCTCCCAGCCAGTTGTCAACCTCCGAGTACTCTCTGCCGCCATCCCCCGTTCCACCTCCACCCGTTGAGTGGCCGCCGTCGACTGGTTTCGCCGCCGCCGACGCCATCACCTAGGTCAGAGAGGGAGACAGAGTGAGAGAGAGAGGGGGGAATAGAGGAACGGCTCGGTCGTCTTGATCTGGTCGGGACGGCTCGTTCGCCCTAACGGTCGTCCGCCCGCGCGCCGTCAGCCTTTGGCCGACAAAACCCTGACGGGCGGGCCCCACGTGTCATAAACACACTTAAACTGTAACCGTTCGGACACTTGGGTTTTTTGAAACAGGCCACCACTTTTGTGATAGTTTTTTGAAAATTTAAAAAAAGGGTGGTTTTTTGGAACGATAGCCCGTAATGTGGTAGTTTTTTGCTATTCACTCACGATCGGAACGTGTAAACTGCTGTCGTGACGAGATCGTCATATCACCGTATACTACTGTTTCCCACTACGAACCCTCCCTTTCCCTCTGCGATTGCATTTAATGCACAGCTCCACTCGTCCTTGCTCGACTGGCACACATAGCGGGAGCAGGTCAGGCTGCAGGTGGGACTATAGGTGGGAGTCCCACCACAATCCACCTTATCCCAATACAATTTGGTGTTGAAAAGGTGGGCATCCCACCAAAACTATCATGGATTAAATGGGAATAAGTGGGATCCTAGTTAACTAAGGAGCAGTACCGAGCAACAAAGAAAAGCAACATCGTTTGATCCTTCGCTCCGCCCACTTCGTAGATTTGAGCTGTGTGATTCACAGGAGTAGCGATGAGGCAGAGGGTGATTCACGGGGGTAGCAGGGGAAGCAGACGCAGCAGTCGCGCGTTGGAGCACCATGGGCAGCAAACAGCGGCGAGGCGGACGCGAGAGCACGACGCCCAACATCTCCGGCTGGAGGTCCGGCCATGTGCACCCTCCGGACGAGCCTCCCGACGCCGCCATCAACGTGGGATACGTCGTGTTGAAACAGAGCGATTTGAGGACGAGTCCGTTCCAGTATTATGGAAGAAGATCTCCTCCCTCGTTCCGGATCCGATCGATCCCGTTTTTCCTAGTGGTTTTCCGGTTGAGACCATGGCCAAGAAGTTGCCTACTACTCCTTGAGGAGGAAGCGCGGTGGCGGATTGGCGGCGGCGGGAGCAGGCTGCGGCACCGGGGTTGCCTAGCTTAGCGGGCAAGGTGAGCATCCAATTGGATAAGTGGGCTAGCCCGACTATTAATTTTCCTTTCTAATGAAAGCCCATTAAGGTAATTTAAGTGGGATGGATTAGTTAGTCCCACTTAATTCCACCTCCACTTGCAGCCTGAGGACAACTACTTGGGCAGTTCTTCACTGGTAGTTCGTGGAGTTTCCGACGTTGCTACACTGGAAGCCATTGCTTGCCGGGAAGCCTTCTCACTTGCAGATGATTTAATGGTGCAGAACTTTATCATCGCCTCAGATTCGAAGCAAGTAGTTTATGACATCCAACATGGCAGTAGGGGACCGTATGGAAATATCATTACTGAAATTAAGAATAGGGCTGCTATGTTTAATTGTAATATAACGTTTGAAGGCAGAGCGTCTAATAGCGATGCCGATAGGTTAACCAAGTTTTCCAATTCTCTTGATCTGGGGAGACATGTCTGGATGATCCAACCCCACGATCCTTTTGTAATCCCACTCCAGGTGGAGTTTGAGCAATAAAACTTGGTGAAACCCCTAAAAAAAAACTTGCAGCCTGAGGAGCAGGCGAGCTCGTCCACTACATGGCCGCTCTCCTGGTTTTAGACATTTTTTGCGAGGCCACTAAAGTACTAAGGGCATGTACAATGATGATATCTTAGGAGTGCCACGTAGGATGAATGATGAGGTGGAGGAGAGAGAACTCATAAGAAAAGGTTTGTCTTCTCTTATTTAAGAGAAGACAAGAGTTGATCTCTTAGCACAATATGTCTCGCCATGTTTTTAGGAATAACTAATTATTGAAGATAAGACTAAGAGATAACCCATTGTAGACATTTTCTTTTGTCATTTCTAAATTACATGCAAGACTTAAGATAAGACTATCTTATAACCATTATACATGCCACGGGAGCATTAATGCCAACGTTGCACGCTTTGTCCACGTCCCGAGCGCGCTCACCGGCAGCCTACTCGTCGTACGCATGATGACGCGTCCCCTGCATGCATGCATGGCACGCCCCCACCATCGCCAGTGTTGACCAACAGATCATGCCCCACCTGCTCGCACACAGCACTGTGTATTTCGTCCTCTCGTCTGCACGCGTACCTCTGCGTGTCAGATCGTGCTGTCAGGGATAGTCCTTCGCATACATATATACGTTACATATCGCTCTTCAACGTTCGGTTATACTCTAACTAGCATGCTTTGCTGCTTCGAATCGCGACGGCACGCGCGCCGTTGATGCCGTGAGTGCAGATGCCACTACGTGCAGACCTGCGTTTCTCGGGACCTTTTTTTTTTTGAGACGAGCGTTTCTCGGGACCTGTTGGGTTATTTATGGCACTTGTAGTATTTCTGTAGAGAGCTAATTGTGGCCCACTAAAGGCCCGCACCTCTTGGGCCGAGCTATCCAGGGCCGTTAACACAGCCCATCTGCGGTTTTCCCAGTGTAGTTTTCCCAATCTCTATTCTACTAAAAAAAAGGAAAATCTATATATAAAGAAACTAAGAAAGTTTTCCTAATTTCAAAATGAGTTTTTTCCAAACAGGAAACACAACGAGGTTTAAATGGAACCGAGTGCGACACCCACTGTCAATGTTAAAAGCTGCAAAATCTTGCTTGTCACGGTTCTGTGGCTCCAGCGAGCACCCACAATCAGTGGTTCACAGATTGATGCGATTTGTTTCGCAAAAAAAAAGAGTCCTATTATAGTTCCTACTAAAGAACATGTGCCTCAGTATCCTTCTCGATCCAATGGTACAGATCCACTTCTTACAAATGAAGTTAATACACAGGTTTGTCCCTAAACTACCGCGCATATTTACCCCGGAGCAGCACTTCACAACATCTCCGCAAATAGTTTGTGCAAAACAAGAGCATTTGTGCAAATAAATACTCACAGGTTGGTTCACTCTTCTACAGAACTCTGGTGGGATCACAACAACCAGAATCAACCAAAGCCTATGGGACTCCATAATTTCCACATTAACCAGGCCAGTTCTGATTGATGTGAGAATTTTACACTAATAAGATCAAACAACATACTCAAGTGCTTCATTCATTTGTCCTCTCATAGTTGCTCTGCTTCCCTTCTTCGGAGCAAGTATGTCCTCAACACACTCCTGCTCCCATGATTCGAGAATTTCTGATGCTGTCGGCATCTTTTCATATGAACTACAGTTACCAAATGAGTTCATGGAATCAAGCACTTTGTCGATCGCAGATACTTGTGTGCCCCAGTGCGCAAGATTACGATGTTCGTCTTCTGAATGCAGACCATGCAGTACAATGTCCCCACCCGAACCAGCTTTGACACCTGATACAGGGATATCAGTACTGGAATTAGAGAATTCATGACTACCCAATGAGTCCTTGCAAGAGAGCTCATCCTGTTCCATCAGATTGCTATGTGAACAGTTATCTGCTTGAGGCTCTTCAGCGTCTTTCGCCAACATTGTCGCACATTGGGACTGCAATGCTCTTACAAAACCAAGTCCGGGATCTGTTTTGATGGCATCACTAGTAGTGAGGTGTGTTATCAGGTTTTTCAACGCATCCACCCTGAATCGATGTGAATTCTGCTGGAGTAGATCGCTCCATTGCTGTTCATTCATCTCGACTGAAGCCGCAGACATAGTATTCATGAGATGCAGTGTCCTTCGGTGGTCGCTTTCAGCAATAGTTTGGCAAATATTTTCAGTGAACAGCTCTACGTCAGGGATTTCTCCTCTTTCAAGTATTGAATCAAGTGCATGCTCCACCAAATAGGGCTGCAAAACAAAAGCACGATGAGTAAATAATTCTGCACGTGGTCACCTTCGGTGCAAGCACACTCCACGCCAATTGCCAGCAGGCTGAAGGCATTTGGAATGCCCTCTCTTGAGGTCAGATGCACAAAATAGTACAAACTTGAAGAAGATCTGCCAATGCAAATTGAAAATAAATTTGGATATGAAAGAAATAAAAACAACTTGGATGATGATGACAATGAGGATCATTATAAGGTGGAGTTTCAGGTGCCACATTTCTTCTGGAGAGTACAAACTGTCACACAAACAGGGGTTACCCATAGCAAACAAATGTTAACTCCATGATGAACACAACTTTACTTCTATTTGTTAAATATAGGATGTAGAAGGCTATATTTGCACCGATATCTTGAACATATTATCCAAACATGGATTTTGAGCTAATACTGTGTTAAGAATTGAAACGCGAAGTCAATATCTCAAAAAAGGTTATGGGATAGTAGATAATAAACACACCTTTCCAGCTCTGGATGCCTTGACGAGCAACCATGAATATTTGCTTTGATCTAGATGGTGTTGAGAAAGAGTCATCCGTCTGTATACATTTTCGAAATATTCCCACTGTTGGGCGGATGCAGATGCTTCAAGTATAGAGCTGTATGTATACACGTCTGCTTTAAGTGATGAATGGTCACGGATATGTGACTGGGAACTACAAACACTATATGTGGTGGTCTCAAACAAGTCTTTTGCCTTCCCAAACATATCACAGCGTCCATAAACTTTTAGCATGACATTTATCGTCCCAACATTTGGAGTACAGTAGTCCTTCATTGACCCAAATATCAAGATACACTCGGAGATATATCCACCATCAAAAGAGGCTAGGATCATGCCAGTAAATGCAAACTCCAGTGGTTTAGTGAGGCGAAGCTGTTCCATCTTCTCAACCTGAAACAGAAAATTTTATCATAAGAATATATTGCATGCATTTCTTTTCTTTACTCTCCAAGCCCCACATGGAGATATTACTTTTGCATAAGGAATCAAAACAGTAATGCCAGTGTTTTGGGAAAGTAAGATCACTTAATTTGACCCCGGGAAGAAAATGGAACCAGAGTGGAGATACAAAACAAAACCTGTAATAGAAGAGGAAAGATGTATCCTCTGTGCTCTCTGTTCTAGAATATACGACGCGTTAGACAAGACATGGTATCCCATAAACAACTTTGACCAAGGATATTCATAGTATTTATATTTACTAAAGTAGAAATATATATTTTTGGACTTGCTTTACATAAAAGTATATCGGTACAATACTAAATATAATCAATTTAGGTAGTTCTGTACAAACTACCAGTCAAAGTTAAGGAAGTTTGACGACTCAAATTCTAAAACAACACGTCTTCGTGAACAGCGGTAGTAAGAGACTATTTTAAAACTTGAAACAAACTGAGAAAGACAGCACCTTAAATAATCCTGAAAATGTTGTGCTGAGGCAACAAGGCATTACCACATAAAAACTTTCAAAGCTAAACACCATCATTTGTGTTAGCAGCATTTGAGATTTTGCATGCCAAAACTCAACTTTCAGAAGATAAGTGCAGCTTGAGGTGGCAAGAACCCCTAGTGGGCACAAAGTCATACCTCGTGGCTTTTCCAGTAACAACCAGATTAGCTATTCTCAGAAGATCATACACACATCGAAGATCAGAGCATCTGTTTTCTTCAGCTTTTTTGCCAGCCAAAGAAAGCTATCACATTACTCCTAACCTTGGTAGGACATATTGCATGGTTCCTGAACTGTTTTTCTAAACAAATCTCGATGAAGAAATCAAATCATATAGCTAACACAAACCTCAAAAGGCAACACTATTTGACTAGTTGCACAAAAAAGAAGAAAGCAGTATAATTGCAGATATAAATGCATACATGATCAATCACAAACCTGTAACATAGCATTTCCACCTTCCTTTATTGCAAAGACAGCAAGCTAATTCATAGTACACACTTGCAGCTCCAACGACTCCTCTTTGTTCCATGTCTTTAACTGCTTCAACTGCTTCATTTACTTTCCCTTGTTCCCAGAAGGCTCTTACTAACACTGAGTGCAAATATTTGAAGGTCAGCTACAAAACTGAAATGTCAAATAACATATCGAATGAATATAACTACAATGCATGAATGCAATACATCAGATGAAGCTTACTGCAACGCTACCTTTATAAGTTATCGCTCTTGGAGGTACCCCTTTTCTCTGCATCTTTTCGAAGAACTTCTGGACAAACTCATACTTCTTGGATTTAAGCATAACCTTTCAGAAAGCAGACCCAGTAAGAAGAACAATATGGCAAAACAAATGACAGATTCAACAAAGAAAAAACACCATATTTTTCTTAAATGTGATACCATGTTATTTCCTTGAGAGTGGAACAGATTGGAGAAATGAAGATATGACATAAAATTAATATAGGCAGGGCAAAATCAGAGCACTGAATCTCTAGAACAATACAAACAGAGACCAACACTTCTAAACCAGATGCATGTATTACAGCCTGAAGAATATATGCAATAAGACAGGCCTGGCTAACTAACAGTTGTGGTTCCCCAAAACAAACAAAACTTCTAAATAATATATATTACAATATGGTAATAAGTTTTAGCATCGTATCTTAAACAGATTGTACCTATAATAATAATTTAAACATGGTGATAATCAAACAAGTTAGCGATATCTTCGTCGAGATATAAATGCCACAAAATATTTCTAAATATGTATACCAAACAAGAATAGAAAATGTTACCAAATTACCCAAATTTCAATACCAATCATGAACTAAACATGTTACCTCCATTGCCAAGCCAAATGTCGCTCCTGTAGGTGTCAATCCACCGAATCGCATTTTCTGAAACACCCAAAATACCCCTTTCCACTGCTGTGATAGTACGCAGGCATTAAGAACCTATAAAACCAAAGGTTGAAGTGACAAGATAATCAACTTTTCAACAAGATCAAGACTTCTTTCAAGAGGGAACTAGGAAAAAGGAATGAAAAGAAAAGCTGCAGAAGCTACTCTCACCGAGTTATAAACGAGAACATCCGGCTCCAACAAAGGATCCCAATCTTTGCGTCGCATCATCATTACCCGTTTTGAAGGCTTCTGTCTCATACAATCGATTATCTTAATTAGCTCATTGAGAAGGCCAGCTCTACCAAGTGTAACAGCAATACTATGATATGCAGCCATATCAGGGTATATTTGAGCATCTCCCTGATGAGAAGCAAGATAAAACGTCCGTGTCAGATACTTTTTCTGTATTTTGAAAGAAATAAACATACTAATTAATTAATTACGATTATGGGCAAAAAGAACTACCCTCATGATGGTGAAAATCCGCAGTGCTTCAGTTGGCATCCATGCTTTCCCAAGGATTGACAGTAACTTCGTATACACAAACCTAGACATGGAATAATTATATTAGTTAAGTTATTGATATTCCAGCATAACTTCGTACCATAAAATATGCTTACAGTGGCTGGAAACGAGGAAATGAGTACAAAAGGAACGCATAAACAGAAAATTACCTGCTTCTTCGATGCTTGTAGCTGTTCGCATTGTACACCCACTCAGTAACAGTAACAGCCTGCCTCCAGTTTCCTTTTGCCTCGAGCCCTTTGAGTATTTGCAATAGATTATCTTCATTATATATTAGGTCAGCTTGTTTCATCATTCTAGTAAGCCTCCAATCGCCCAAACTAAGGTCCCCTTCATTGAGCCTGGTGGACAAACTTGTTTACTGAATTTTGGAAAACAGAACACTTCGAGTTCACATACGACTTGATAATTAAGTATGAATCTCATATATAAAAACATGTGTCTAGCTATTAGATACAATCCATGCTAACTCTATAAATTAATTGCCTTAAGGTGCCTGGCCCATGGAGTTAAATGGGTCGCTTGTTTATCATTCTTTTCCCACCCCAAGATGCTTCCTAAGCTAATTCGTTTTTTTTTTTCCTTTTCAATCTTTTAGTTTTACAGGTATCATTGCTACGAGCATTAACACTAAGTCCAGTTTACAATCATACGTACAACTCAAGAATTTCTCCTACTACTCATGGTTTTGCAAAAGTAACTGCATAAGTTGAGACTTGAGAGCAGCGAACACTACTCCAGTCTCCAGAGCAGGAGCTAAACTGTTAAACCAAGTTCGCCTTGAGAGAGCAGGAGTAAGAAATGTCGCTTACCTACTGACCAGCAACTCAATCCTCCTCTCCTCGTCCCCCACCTCCGAAATCCAGCCGGAGCCGACACGCCTCTTCTTTCCCTTGGCGTCCTCCACCCCCTCATTTTCTACGTCGCCGTCAAGAAGCCACTGGAATCTGTCACCGCTCCTCTCCTCGAGCATCTTCCGCAGGCCGACGAGCCCGTCCTCGCCGGAGGTCGCGCGCGGGGGGCCCACGACGCCGCGGGCGCCGTGCCAGGGCCGCCCCATGAGGACGCGGTACTCGTCGGCGGCCGCGCGGAAGCGGGACTCCTCTTCTTCCACCAGCGCGTCCTGCTTCGGCGGCGCGGTGGCGGCGGAGGCCTCCTTCCTCGCGCGCCGGAGCGACTTGCCGGCCTCCTTCTTGCGTAGGGCATGGAGGATCTTGGGCGTCGCGGACACGCCGTTGCGGAGGAGGCGGCGACGGAGCGTCTCGGTGGTCGGGGTCGGGCGGGGCTTGCGGTTGGGACCTGGGCTGGGGGTGGGGGTGGGGTTTTGGAGGTGGAGGGAGAGGTGGAAGCCAGGGGAGGGCGAGGAGATAGCCATGGCCGGGAACGCGCGGAATGCAGCTGCCAAATGCCTCCGTGGCGACTAGCCAAATGCCGCTTCTAGCCCTTTTCCACTCCAACTTCAGTGTTTGTTCGAGCCCCTGTCAAAATTTGGCTAACCTATTATTTGATCAAGTTTTTGTTTCTTTGAGTCGTTGATCAAGGTTTTGGTTGCCCATGTTTTGGCCAACGATGACAAGAAAAATTAACTAGAGCTTCCTTCCTATGTGTATGAGGATGAGGAGATTGGTGGTCTGCGACTATTAAACTTGGGTATGGCAATGGGTACCCATTACTCGCGTACCCGGCGGGTAAAAACCCTATTAGGGTAAGGATATGGGATAAAAAAATAATCATGAATATATAAATAGGAAAATATTAAACCCATCGGGTAGAGTGGGTATGAGTATGGGACAACATAACCCATGCCCGTATACCCATATACCCATGTAAAATCTGTTAAGTGGGCCTTCACTATTCATATTATTTTTTTGAACACAGTACAGACGCAAACGCTCATATACACGCGCATACACTCACCCTATGAACGCACACACGCACATCCTACCCCTATAAGCACCTCCGAGAGACTGAGCCGGCATATCATCTTGAAATTTACGAAGTCACCGTAGGCACCTCGTCATCGACAGGAACGTCTCCTCCCACTGAATGCGCATCGTCGGAAATCCTGAAATAATTCCAGGAATAAATGCGAGCAACAGGATTTGAACCCTGGTGAGCTGGGAATACCACAGTCCCTCTAACCATCCAACCACACACAGAATCAGTCCATGTAGTCCACCCATGATATACATGGAATGATAGAAGAAATCTGCGTGATTAACGTGATTAGACTTAGGTGAAAAGGAAATACGTGATCACGTCCCATATTCACGTCCATATTCAGAGACATGGATTGATATCCTCCTGGTCTCCTCGTGAGCTCGTCTCTCATCTCGTCTCCTTGCCTCGTCGGGCTTCGCTGGTCGCCGTTGCCGCCAACGCACCCAGCTGCTCACTACCTCGCTTTATTGGGATGCTTATTTTGTGGCATTATGTACGGTCAAATTACCTCCATACTTTGTCGTGAGTTTGTGAACTTAAAATAAATGACTATGTGTTGCTTTATGAGTGTGTTGCTGCCTATGAATGAGTGCTGATATTGATGGGAATTTGTTGTTGTTTATGATATGTTGTTGTTACGAGTAAGTGCTGCTTTTTATAAGAATGTGTTTTTGTTTATAAGTATGTGATGTTGTTACGATGTGTTGCGGTTTACAAATTACGATGATATGTTGTCGCTTATGATTATTTCTTGCTCAAGTTGATGTGTGCACACATGGGTATTTTTACCCGTGGGTACCCATTTACCTTGTCGGGTGATGGGTATGGGGAAAAATTGTACCCGCTGGCAGGTATGGTTACGGGTGATGGGTAAGCTCAAGAGGGTGAGTAAGGGTACGGGGTAACTCAACATGTACCCAAACCCGGCGGGTGCCATCCCTAGTCCCTTAGGCCAACTCCACCCGGTCCGATTCAAACAGACATCATTTTTGTCTAATTTTTTGTTCGTTTGGGTAGGGTATAGGCGCGGTGTCCAATCTCGCCTGTCCAAATCTAGCTGGTGCGTCCAGCCGGCCGACTCATTTGGTCCGTCTGGCAGCATTTGAAAAAAAAACACATAGACAATATAGAATTCTTGGCCAGTGGTCATAGTTCACACCAGCAATGTTGCCAGCGGCCGGCATACATGTCAGCACACAAAAAAAGGGGCATGTCTTGGCCATAGTTCGTGTCGGCGTAGATACCAGTGGCCGACACACATGCCAACACACAAAAAACTCCTCCCTCAGCCATAGGTTTTGCATCTCGACCGTAGATCACGCCGACAGACAGGCTGGCATACGAAAAAACCCGTCTCCGTCATAGTTTATCCATCTATCTTGAGCATCTCCCTTTGCTTCTTCTCGAACCAAACTATTCTCTTTCGGAACATCTTGCTCAAGTCCATCGTCATGATCTCCACTTCCTTCGAGATCCTCGCGAGATTCTATGCTCGTGCACAAAGTGATGCATGACTCGAGAGTACTTAGAAACCCGGGTGTGGGAGTGATGTGGTCGATGCATCTCCACGCATGATATACAAAGGGGGTGATATGGTCGACGTATCTCCACTCGTGGAGTAGGAAATGTGTGATGATGCTAGCGTGATGCATGTCGGTGCACCACCAATATTGGTGGAGGAGTATCTCGCCAAGGTTGTTTTGCCACAGCCAGCTCTTGAACAATATGTTCGGTATCAGTGGCCAAGCGCGGAGCATGGGTTAATGGAGGCTTTTGAAAGTTTCCAAAGTTGAGCAAAGAGGAGGGTGCAAAGAACATGATGAAAGCCTACCTTGGTATATAGAGAAGCCTGCGCTCCACGCTTTGATGGACACAAATGGAAAAGTGAAGGTGGGTCTTGTAGATATGGGATTTTGCGACGTTTCAAAGTGCCCTCCATTTGATAATGTTAGTCCACACTGGCGGAGCTTAAGCAAGGCCAGATGGACCATGGCCCGCCCAATCTATGGCCAAAACATTAAAGAGTACTAGTAGAATGCCCGTGTGTTGCTACGGGCTAAAATAAAAATAAATGAAGAGAAAGGTGTGACAGCTCCCGCATGCCCCTGCACCCTCATGAGCAGTAAATTTAAAATAAAATAAAAAAATCAAAAACTTTAGGGCATCAAAGATGAGCAAACTTTTGATATTCCTGCAAATTTTCAACCACAAATAACACTTGAGAGGAGCCCTCACCAAAAAAAATTACTACTTAAAAGTGCACATAAACTTTGATCACTGATATTTTTAGGTGAGGTCTCCTCGGATGTTATTTGAGGCTGAAAATTTGCAAGAACGTCGAATGTTTAATCATGTTTGTTTGATGTTCCAAAGTTTTAGATTTTATTTATTTGAATTTACTTTTCATAAAGGGTGCAGGGGCACCCAAGTATCGAAAGTCCTGTCTCATAAATGAATCAAACAAATAATTATCGAAAGTCATTTCTTCCTCATACACTCGGGCATGCTTGGATATCAAATCACTAGTAGAAAATAGGCCTTCCGTTTCAACCTTTAGTCCCGGTTTGGCTTTGGACCGGGACTAATGTGTCCATTAGTCCCGGTTCCAACGGCTAGGAGCGGTCGGGGTGTACGGGCCCCATTAGTCCCGGTTCATTCTAGACCTATAGTCCCGGTTTGTATCACAAACCGGGACTAAAGGGGTGGTGGCAGGCTGGTGTCAGCCTGGGGCCCCCACGAGCCCTTTTAGTCCCAATTTGTGATACAAACCGGGACTATAGGTGGACCTTTAGTCCCGGTTTGTATAACGAACCGGGACTAAAGCTTTCCCTATATAAACCCTTCGTCCAGCCCGACTCCATTTCTCTGTTTTCTCCATTCGAATTCCCCTCTCTGTTCTTCCCCTATCTCGAGCTCCTCCCTCCATTTTTGCCAAGATTTGTCAAGATTTGAGGCACCCCAATCTATCCAAGTGTCCACAAAGGTTAGCAACTTTGTCCTTTCATCTCTTATTGCTAGATCAGCTTGTGCAATGCTTTATAAGTATAGTGACTTGTGGGTTTTAGTTTGGGTGTAATTATGTGGTAGTTTTTTTTGATTTATATGCAATTTGAGCTCAAATTAACTCCTTAGTTTGCATATGTGTAGGTGTGGTTTACTTAGTGTGCCTTCCCGTCCCCGTCCTAACCACCGTCGATCGCCCGCACCGTCCCGTCGCCGGCACCACCTTGGTGAGCCTCTTCTTGTGTTCTTATCATTTTTATTAAAAAAATCGTATTTGTATGATTTAGATAGTTACTTGCATAATTTTCTTACTTGTATGATTGTTGTTATATATAGTGCCATGGTTATGATATTCGTGCCCGTCGGCCCTCGTCCGGTTTACGATTCGGATGTGGTATATTCTATTTTATAACTATTTGTTGCATTTCGTGTTAATGACAATTATGCCCATCAAGTTGACATAGATATTTTTATCTAGGAGGTAGTTGAACCGGAAATGACAACCGACCCTATTGTCGAGAAGTTAAATTTAGTTGAAAAAGAAAACGAGGATTTGAAAGGAAAATTGAAAAGAGTTGAAGAAGAGAAGATGAAATTGGAGTTGTACGTTGCCGATGTCATCGATGATCACAAGATCAAGATGGATGCAATGCGCTTGAAGATTAGAAAGATTAGAAAATATGCCATTAATAAAGAGGCTTGGTATCATTATGCTGTTGGATCAATTGCTACCTTAATTGCGATTTTGATCGCATTTGTTGTTGCATTTAAATGTTTTATCTAGATAGTTGTATGTTATTTTATGAGAAAATAAGTGTGTATGAACTTGTATTAATTTGGTCTTTTCGGTGTTGTGTAATGAAGATGAACTGGCAATGGATGTACGATGACCGACGCTCTCCCCAGTTCATTAATGGCATGCAGAGTTTTTTGCGTGCGGCTGAGGCAAACAAGCGGGGTGGTTTTATGTGTTGTCCATGTGGTGTGTGTAAGAATGATAAGACTTACTCTAGCTCAAAACAGATTCACGTCCACCTGTTTACGTCCGGTTTCATGTCCGGCTATAATTGTTGGACCAAGCATGGAGAAAGAGGGGTTCTAATGGAAGAGAATGAAGAAGAAGAGGATGACGACAACTATCCTGGGTGTCCTGAATATGATGGTACTACAATGGGGGAAGAGAATGAAGAAGAAGAAGAAGCTGAGGCATCAGATGAGCCCGCTGATGATCTTGGTCGGGCCATTGCTGATGCAAAGAGAAACTGCGAAAGTGAAAAGGAGAAGTTGAAGTTGCAGCGCATGTTAGAGGATCACAAAAAAGGGTTGTACCCAAATTGCGAAGATGACAACACAAAGCTCGGTACCACACTGGAATTGCTGCAATGGAAAGCAGAGAATGGTGTATCTGACAAGGCATTTGAGAAGTTGCTGAAAATAATGAAGAATAAGCTTCCAAAGGACAACGAATTGCCCGACGTACATACGAAGCAAAGAAGGTTGTCTGCCCTCTAGGATTGGAGGTGCAGAAGATACATGCATGCCCTAATGACTGCATCCTCTACCGTGGTGAGTACGAGAATTTGAATGCATGCCCGGTATGCAATGCATTGCGATATAAGATCGGACGCGATGACCCTGGTGATGATGTTCAGGGCGAGCGCCCCAGGAAGAGGATTCCTGCCAAGGTGATGTGGTATGCTCCTATAATACCACGGTTGAAACATTTGTTCCAAAACAAAGAGCATGCCAAGTCGTTGCGATGGCACAAACAAGACCGTAAGAAAGACGGGAAGTTGAGAGTACCCGCTGATGGGTCGCAGTGGAGAAAAATCAAGAGAGAGTGGCCAGACTTTGCAGATGACCCAAGGAACTTATGGTTTGGTTTAAGTGCAGATGGCATTAATCCATTTGGGGAGCAGAGCATCAAGCATAGCACATGGCCTGTGACTCTATGTATCTATAACCTTCCTCCTTGGTTGTGCATGAAGCGGAAGTTCATTATGATGCCAGTGCTCATCCAAGGCCCTAAGCAACCTGGCAACGACATTGATGTGTACCTAAGGCCATTAGTTGATGAACTTTTACAGCTGTGGAATAAAAAAGGTGTGCGTGTGTGGGATGAGCACAAACAGCAGGAATTTGACCTGCGAGCGTTGCTATTTGTAACCATCAATGATTGGCCTGCTCTTAGTAACCTTTCAGGACAGACAAACAAGGGATACCATGCATGCACGCACTGTTTAGATGAGACTGAAAGTATATATTTGGACAAATGCAAGAAGAATGTGTACCTGGGACATCGTCGATTTCTTCCGACCAAGCATGCCTTAAGAAAGAAAGGCAAGCATTTCAAAGGTGAGGCAGATCATCGTAAGAAGCCCATCCTCCGTACTGGTGATGACATACTTGATATGGTCAAGGATTTACAAGTAATATTTGGAAAGGGTCCTGGCGGACAATCTGTTCCGACTGACGCTGAGGGACGCGCACCCATGTGGAAGAAAAAATCTATATTTTGGGAGCTAGAATATTGGAAAGTCCTAGAGGTCCGCTCTGCAATTGACGTGATGCACGTGACGAAGAATCTTTGCATGAACCTGCTAGGCTTCCTGGGCGTTTATGGGAAGACAAAAGATACACCGGAGGCATGGGAGGACCAGCAACGTGTGCACGAAAACGACGGCATGCATCCAAAGCAGTATCAAGGTCCTGCCAGCTACGCTCTTACCAAAGCAGAGAAGGAAATCTTCTTTGAATGCCTGCTCAGTATGAAGGTCCCGTCTGGCTTCTCGTCGAATATAAAGGGAATAATAAATATGGCAGAGAAAAAGTTCCAGAACCTAAAGTCTCATGACTGCCACGTGATCATGACGCAATTGCTTCCGGTTGCGTTGAGGGGCTTCTACCAGAAAATGTTCGATTAGCCATTGTGAAGCTATGTTCATTCCTCAATGCAATTTC
The DNA here is from genome assembly GCA_039707655.1 of Elymus sibiricus. Lineage (NCBI taxonomy): Eukaryota > Viridiplantae > Streptophyta > Magnoliopsida > Poales > Poaceae > Elymus > Elymus sibiricus. The sequence continues at coordinate 109,255,685 of CM077667.1, read as the reverse complement.
TCAGAAGGTAATCGATCCGAAAATCCTACCAAGCTTACAGAATGATTTGGTCCAATGTCTTGTCAGTTTCGAGTTGGTGTTCCCACCATCCTTCTTCAATATTATGACGCATGTCCTAGTTCACCTAGTCGAAGAGATTGCCATTCTGGGTCATGTATTTCTACACAATATGTTCCCCTTTGAGAGGTTCATGGGAGTCTTAAAGAAATATGTTCGTAACCGTGCTAGGCCAGAAGGAAGCATCTCCAAGGGCCATGAAACAGAGGAGGTTATTGAGTTTTGTGTTGATTTTATTCCTGACATTAAGCCGATTGGTGTTCCTCAATCGCGGCATGAGGGGAGACTGCGTGGAAAAGGCACGCTTGGACCAAAATCAATAATATGTAGGGACGGGCATTCTTGGGCGCAAGCACACCACACAGTTCTATAGAATTCTACCTTGGTGACCCCGTATATCGAGAAACACATGGATATTATACGCTCGAAGAACCCGGAGAAGTCTGACCCCTGGATTCAATGTCCACACATTGAGGCTTTCGGCGGTTGGTTGCGAACACATCTCATGAATGACGACAATGTTGAAGATGACTTGTACTTGTTAGCCAAGAGACCATCTTCGACTATATTGACTTTCCAAGGGTACGAGATAAATGGGAATACATTTTACACGATCGCCCAAGATAAAAAGAGCACCAACCAAAACAGTGGTGTCCGCTTTGATGATGCGCCAAACACCAAGGAAAAGGACACATATTATGGTTACATAGAGGAGATATGGGAACTTGACTATGGAGGTGATTTGAAGATCCCTTTGTTCCGGTGCAAATGGGCCAATCTGACTGGAGGAGGGGTAATAGTAGACCCGCAGTACGGAATGACAACAGTGGATCTCAACAATCTTGGGCACACAGACGAACCATTCGTTCTAGCCAATGATGTGGCGCAAGTTTTCTATGTGAAGGACATGTCTACCAAACCGAGAAAAAGGAAAGATAAGAAAGCGGATACATCATACGATGAGCCAAAGCGCCACATAGTTCTTTCTGGGAAAAGAAACATCGTGGGAGTGGAGGACAAGACAGACATGTCAAAAGATTATGAAAAAGTTTGATGAAATTCCTCCCTTCGCAGTGAAGACTGACCCAAGCATCCTGTTAAATGATGAAGATTGTCCATGGTTACGGCGCAATAATCAAGGGACACACGCGAAGAAAAAGTTTTATACCCCAAGATCCCACTCTGGGATGTGATTGGCTGCACCGTCATCACTTTTCTTCTCTAGTGAGTAGCCGGGATGGTCCAGTTTTGTACACGAAGTGCATCCAGTTTTTGTTGTAACCCTCTTAACTTTTTAGCACATGCTATGTGGGTGGAATGATGATACCATGCCAAGTTTTAACCTTTTCAGAGTTCATTTGTGGTGCTTTTTAATTTCAGGGTCATTTAGCTCAAAACAATTCATTAAATGGATGAAAAATAGCAAATGAAGTTAGAAAGGGTTGAAATTTGAGGATGTGGCTTAGAATGGTTCATATTGAGTGCACAAAATGTCTGGAGTTGAAATAAGTTTAAAAAAATGAAATGCCTTTGTAACAGATGAGTTTTCGTCCGAAATCCTCATACTTCGAAGGAGATGGTCCAGTTTGTACACGAAGTGCATCCAGTTTTTCCTGTAACCCTCTCCACTTTTTAGCACATGCTATGTGGGTGAAATTATGATACCATGCCAACTTTCAACCATTTCAGAGTTCATTTGCAGTGCTTTTCAATTCAGGGTCATTTTAGCTCAAAATAAATCATGAAATGCATGAAAAATAGCAAATGAAGTCAGAAAAGGGTTGAAAAGTGATGATGTGGCTTTGAATGGTGCATATTGAATGCAGAAAAAGTCTTGAGTTAAAATATGTTTAAAAAATTGAAATCCCTTTGTAATAGACGAGTTTTCGTCCAAAACCCTGATACTTCGAAAGAGATTGTCCAGTTTGTACACGAAGTGCATCCAGTTTTTCTTGTAACCCTCTCAACTTTTTAGCACATGCTATGTGGGTGAAATGATGATACCATGCCAAGTTTCAACCTTTTCAGAGTTCATTTGTGGTGCTTTTTAATTTCAGGGTCATTTAGCTCAAAACAATTCATTAAATGGATGAAAAATAGCAAATGAAGTTAGAAAGGGTTGAAATTTGAGGATGTGGCTTAGAATGGTTCATATTGAATGCACAAAAAGTATGGAGTTGAAATAAGTTAAAAAAAATGAAATGCCTTTGTAACAGATGAGTTTTCGTCCGAAACCCTCATACTTCGAAGGAGATGGTCCAGTTTGTACACGAAATGCATCCAGTTTTTCCTGTAACCCTCTCAACTTTTTAGCACATGCTATGTGGGTGAAATTATGATACCATGCCAACTTTCAACCCTTTCAGAGTTCATTTGCAGTGCTTTTCAATTCAGTGTCATTTTTAGCTCAAAATAAATCATGAAATGCATGAAAATAGCAAATGAAGTCAGAAAAGGGTTGAAAAGTGATGATGTGGCTTTGAATGGTGCATATTGAATGAAGAAAAAGTCTTGAGTTAAAATATGTTTAAAAAATTGAAATCCCTTTGTAATAGACGTGTTTTCGTCCGATCAAAGTTATTTAACTTAATATTATATAAAATTTATGCAACTAAAATTATCAAAGTTATTTTTGTTAAAAAATTTAATAGCAAAAAGAATATTCATAAAGTATTTTCTGTTAAGAACTTTTAATATGCAAAAAAATAACATAAAATAGCAAAAATGAAAATAGATGCGCTTATAGAGAAAATTCAACCTAAATTCAAAGTGCTAGTACTTTGAATTTACTAGCACTTTGAATTTAGGTAGAATTTTCTCATAAGAGCATCTATTTTCACTTTAGTAATAGCGACATAGTAGGCACATGTTCGGTTTGAGAGAGGCTCGTGCTGCCTCTCGCACAGCGGGGCTTATAAGCTGGTCGTCGTGCTCCTCAACTAGCGAGGTGGGACTAAACTCCCACCACAGCCGTGCTGCCTTCCCGCGCGAATTTGGGCCGCCGAAAAGGCCTCTTTAGGCCCGGTTGGTATCACCAACCGGGACTAAAGGAAGGACCTTTAGTCCCGGTTGGTGATAGCAACCGGGACTAAAGACCCTTTAGTCCCGGTTGGAGCCACCAACCGGGACTAAAGGTCCTGGGGTATTTAACGCGGGACTTGTCGAAATCTCCCCAACCTCTCCCATTCCCCCCCGACGCCGACGCCCTGCCCCGACGCCGCCAGGCTGTCGGAGCTCGCCGCCGCCCCCCGAGCCCGTCCTCGTCGTCGCCGCCGCCCCCGAGCCTGTCGTCGCTGATAACCCACAAGTATAGGGGATCGCAACAGTTTTCGAGGGTAGAGTATTCATCCCAAATTTATTGATTCGACACAAGGGGAGCCAAAGAATATTTTCGAGTATTAGCAGCTGAGTTGTCAATTCAACCACACCTGAAAGACTTAATATCTGCAGCAAAGTATTTAGTAGCAAAGTAGTATGGAAGTAACGGTAACGGTGGCAAAAGTGACAGTAGCAGCGGAAAAGTAACTTAGCAAAGATCAATATGTGAAAAGCTCGTAGGCAATGGATCAGTGATGGATAATTATGTCGGATGGCATTCATCATGCAACGGTTATAACATAGGGTGATACAGAACTAGCTCCAATTCATCAATGTAATGTAGGCATGTATTCCATATATAGTCATACGTGCTTATGGAAAAGAACTTGCATGACATCTTTTGTCCTACCCTCCCGTGGCAGCGGGGTCCTAATGGAAACTAAGGGATATTAAGGCCTCCTTTTAATAGAGAACCGGACCAAAGCATTAGCACTTAGTGAATACATGAACTCCTCAAACTACGGTAATCACCGGAAAGAATCCCAGTTATTGTCACCCTGGGGGATGCGGATCATAACTCGTAATAGGTGTCTACAACTTGCAAGATAGGATCAAGAACACATATATATTCATGAAAACATAATAGGTTCAGATCTGAAATCATGGCACTCGGGCCCTAGTGACAAGCATTAAGCATAGCAAAGTCATAGCAACATCAATCTCAGAACATAGTGGATACTAGGGATCAAACCCTAACAAAACTAACTCGATTACATGGTAGATCTCATCCAACCCATCACCGTCCAGCAAGCCTACGATGGAATTACTCACGAACGGTGGAGAGCATCATGAAATTGGTGATGAAGGATGGTTGGTGATGACGACGGCGTCGATTTCCCCTCTCCGGAGCCCAAATCAGACTCCAGATCTGCCCTCCCGAGGAAGAACAGGAGGTGGCGGCGGCTCCGTATCGTAAAACGCGATGAACTCTTCTCTCTGATTTTTTCTCCCCGAATAGGAGTATATAGAGTTGGAGTTGAGGTCGGCGGAGCTCCAGGGGGCCCACAAGACAGGGGGCGCGCCCTAGGGGGGCGCCCCCCTGGCTTGTGGCCAGGTGGTGGACCTCCTGCGGTTGATTCTTTCGCCAGTATTTTTTATTAATTCCAAAAATATTCTCCGTAAATTTTCAGGTCAATCCGAGAACTTTTATTTCTGCACAAAAATAACACCAAGGCAACTCTGCTGAAAACAGCGTCAGTCTGGGTTAGTTCCATTCAAATCATGCAAATTAGAGTCCAAAACAAGGGCAAAAGAGTTTGGAAAAGTAGATACATTGGAGACATATCAACTCCCCCAAGCTTAACCCATTGCTTGTCCTCAAGCAATTCAGTTGACAAACTGAAAGTGATAAAGAAAAACTTTTACAAACTCTGTTTGATCTTGTTGTTGTAAATATGTCTAACCGATGTTCAGATTTTCAGCAAGGATAATAGACTAACCACATTCACAATAACATTTAGGTCTCACATTTACTCATATCAATGGCATAACCAACTAGCGAGCATTAATAATAAATCTCGGATGACAACAATTTTATCAAAACAATCATGATACAATATGATATAATGGTATCTCGCTAGCCCTTTCTGAGACCGCAAAACATAAATGTAGAGCACCTCCAAAGAACAAGGACTGACTAGACATTGTAATTCATGGTAAAAGAGATCCAGTCACACTCATACTCAATATCAATTAGTAACAAAGCATACAAATGATGGTGGTGCTCTCTAACTGGTGCTTTTTATAAGAGGAGGATGACTCAACAGAAAAGTAAAATAGATAGGCCCTTCGCGGAGGGAAGCATTGATTTGCAGAGGTGCCAGAGCTCGAGCTTTTAAAACAGGGATGAATAATAATTTTGAGCGGTATGCTTTCATTGTCAACATAACAACCGAGAGATCTCGGTATCTTCCATGCTAGATACATTATAGGCGGTTCCCAAACAGAATAGTAAAGTTTTTACTCCCCCTCCACCAATCAATCACACTCCACGGCGAGCCGAACCCACGGGTACCGTCCATACAAACAACAATCCTGGGGGAGTTTTGTTTCATTATATTTTGATTTGATTTTGAGCATGGAACTGGGCATTCCGAATACGAGCCACTTTCTCGTGAATGATAGTGAATCAACACATATCGTGAGAATAACCAACCTAGCATGGAAGATACTGACAGCCCCTAGTTACTACATGAGCGATTCAGGCATGCAAAACAGAATATTATTTGAAGGTTTAGAGTTTGGCACATGCAAATTTACTTGGAACGGCAGGTAAATACCGCATATAGGTAGGTATGGTGGACTCATATGGAACAACTTTGGGTTTATGAAGGAGGATGCACAAGCAGTATTCCCGCTTAGTACAAGTGAAGGCTAGCAAGAGACTAGGAAGCGACCAACTAGAGAGCGACAACAGTCATAAACATGCTTTAAGATTAACCAACATTGAATGCAAGCATGAGTAGGATATAAATCACCATGAACATAAATATCGTGGAGGCTATGTTGATTTTGTTTCAACTACATGCGTGAACATGTGCCAAGTCAAGCCACTTGAATCATTCAGAGGAGGATACCATCCTATCATACCACATCACAACCATTTTAAAATGCATGTTGGCACTCAAGACAAACCATTATACACTCCTAGCTAATTAAGCATGGCATGAGTAACTATAATCTCTAATTGTCATTGCAAACATGTTTCATCCATAATGAGCTAAATCTAGAATGACGAGCTAATCATATTTACAAAAACAAAATTGGTCGAGTTCATACCAGCTTTTCTCCATCTCAATCACTTCATCATATATCGTCATTATTGCCTTTCACTTGCATGACCGAACGGTGTGAATAATAATAAGAGTGCACGTGCATTGGACTAAGCTAGAATCTGCAAACAATAACTCAAAGGAGGAGGCAAGGTAATATGGGCTCTCTGTAAGATAAACAATGATGCATATGAGAGCCACTCAACATTTTCATCGTGGCCTTCTCCTTACGACCCAAAGAAAAGAAATTTCAAAACAGGAACGGGAAAACTATTTACACGGGAAAGCTCCCAACAAGCAAAAGAAGAACGATAAATCTTTTTGGGTTTTCTTTTAATGAAACAACTAAACAAACTAAAAGGTAAAGCTAGAACTATTTTTTTGGATTTTTCACAAGGTTAATTAAACACACAAGAAGAAAGCGGAAAGAAGAAATAAACTACCATGGATGATACAATGAAAAAGTATAAGCACCGACAACTAGAATGAGTGTGTGAACATGAATGTAATGTCGGTGAGAAATACGTACTCCCCCAAGCTTAGGCTTTTGGCCTAAGTTGGTCTAGGGCCATGGCTGGCCCGGATAATATCCAAAGTCATAGTTGGGGTTGTACTGGGCTGCAGCGGCTACCGCTTGAACGGCTGCAGCGCGGAGGCGAGCGGCTTCCGCCTCTCTCTCGTACTCGTTTGCCTCCTCTCTGGTTATAAAGTGTCTCCGTTTTTCTTGAAAGTTAAAGAAGGCAGGAGCAGGAAGGGTAATATGGACAGCACGCTGTCTGTCAAAGATTAGTCGGTACAGGAGGGACTGTTCGTTCCTCTCAAGAAACTGGTAGCGCACCATAGACTCATAATCAAGAAAAGCAGGTGGTAACTCAATATCATTTCCCCTTATAGGTATCCCAAGATAATTAGCTACACGGGTGGCGTAAATCCCGCCAAAGAAATCTCCTTCCTTAGCATTTTTATGTAGCCTCCTAGCAACAATAGCCCCCAAGTTATATCGCCTATCGCCCATGACCGCACTCTTAAGAATACTAAGATCAGGTACGCAAAGGTGGCTATGATCATGTTTACCGTTAATACATCTACCTATGAAGAGAGCAAAATAGTGTATAGCAAGAAAGTGAATGCTCCCCAAGGTGGCCTGTGTAATGTTTCTAGTTTCTCCCACAGTGATGCTAGCAAGGAAATCATTATATTCGGTTTTGTAAGGATCACTATGGCTACCCCATTGTGGGGTTTTACATGCACGGTTAAAATCTTCTAGGTCCATAGTATAAGATATATCATAAAGATTAAATAGAACAGAATGATTATTACGCCTGGATGAAAATTCAAACCTCTGCACGAAGGAATCAGTGAGTTGATAATATTGCTTGCATTGGTCTGAAATGAAATCTTCAAGGCCAGCATTTTGCATGTACGCGTAAAACTCTTCCTTGAAACCGGCTTGAACCATGAATTGATTCGACGGCCATTCACAAGGCCGCACTTGAGCTTCTCTCGGTGGTTCAAAGTTGGGCTCACGTATCGCGCGTCTCGGGGTTTTCTTGCTCGAGGAACCACCTTGGTATATTCTCCTCAACATCTTTCTTTCTTTGAAAAATTCTGAAATTTTTAGTGACTCACAATAAAGGTGAAAAAAACTCAACAAAACTTATAGCAACTACTCCCACAAATGCCTAGAGGCTATATCATGCATCAAAACTACTTGGGACCATACAAATTTGACATGCAAGCTCAAGAACAAGGTCACCATAGCAGCAAAAATTTGCAATATATAAAGCACTAGAACAAAAACTAATTGGACCATTGGAGGAGTCACATACTGAAGAACAATCCCCCAAAACAGTTTTGCAAATGAAGCTTTGCACAAGGAGATCGAAAATGGCAGCAAAATGAGCTAGAATACGGGTTTGAGCAATGGTGGGATTTTTTCTGGAGGAAGACGAAGTGGATGGTGGCTGGAATAAGTGAGGGGGCCCTACGTGGGACCCACAAGCCAGGGGGCGCGCCCAGGGGGGTGGGCACGCCCTGCAGGCTTGTGGACCACTGGTGCAGCCCCCTGATGTGTTCTCAGTGCCAAAAATTCTTAAATATTCCAGAAAAAATCATACTACATTTTCAGGGCATTTGGGGAACTTTTATTTTCAGGTCACTTTTTATTGCACGGATAAAACAGAAAACAGAAAAATAATAGCATTTTTACTGTAATTAACTCTAAATAACAGAAAGTAAAAGTTGGGTACAGAAAGTTGTGCTTTCTAAATTCATCCATCTCATGCCCGTCAAAAAGAATCCATCAATAAGGTTGATCAAGTCTTATTGACAAACTTTTTTCGAATGACACGGAACCGGAGAATTTTCGAATAACACTAGTTTACCTCAATGGGGATATGCATGTCCCCAACAATAAGTATATCATATTTCTTTTTGGCAGTAGGGAGATGGAATTCAAAACCTCCAATAATAATCGTTGAATTTTTTTCAATGGAGTTGATACTATGAACTTGAGGTTGTTTCTTCGGAAAGTGTACCGTATGCTCATTACCATTAACATGAAAAGTGACCTTGCCCTTGTTGCAATCAATAACAGCCCCTGCAGTATTCAAAAAAGGTCTACCCAGGATGATCGACATACTGTCGTCCTCGGGAATATCAAGAATAACAAAGTCCGTTAGAATAGTAACATTTGCAACTACGATAGGCACATCCTCGCAAATACCAATGGGTAAAGCAGTTGATTTATCAGCCATTTGCAAAGAGATTTCAGTAGGTGTCAACTTATTCAAATCAAGTCTACGATATAAAGAGAAAGGCATAACACTAACACCAGCTCCAAGATCACATAAAGCAGTTTTAACATAATTTCTTTTAATAGAGCATGGTATAGTAGGTACTCCGGGATCTCCTAGTTTCTTTGGTATTCCACCCTTAAAAGTGTAATTAGCAAGCATGGTGGAAATCTCAGCTTCCGGTATCTTCCTCTTATTTGTCACAATATCTTTCATATACTTAGCATAAGGAGACATTTTCAGAATATCAATCAAGCGCATACGCAAAAAGACAGGTCTAAGCATTTCAACAAAGCGCTCAAAATCCTCATCATCCTTTTTCTTGGATGGCTTAGGAGGAAAGGGCATGGGTTTCTGAACCCAAGGCTCTCTTTCTTTACCATGCTTCCTAGCAACAAAGTCTCTTTTATCATATCTTTCATTCTTAGGTTGTGGGTTATCAAGATCAACAGCAGGTTCAATCTCCACATCATTATCATTACTAGGTTGAGCATCAACATGAACATCATCATCATTAATATTATCACTAGGCTCATGTTCATTACCAGATTGTGTCTCAGCATCAGAAATAGAAATATCATTTGGGTTTTCATGAGTACCTATAACAGGTTCACTAGCAACATGCAAAGTCCTATCGTCATTCTTTTTCCCTCTTTTGCTAGAATGACTAGGTGCATCAGAATTAATTCTCTGAGAATCTTGCTCAATTCTCTTAGGGTGGCCCTCAGGATACAAAGGTTCCTGAGTCATCTTACCACCTCTAGTCACAACTCTAACAGAATGATCATTGTTCTTACCATTCATCTCATTAAGCAAATCATTTTGTGCCTTAAGTACTTGTTCTACTTGAGTAGTTACCATGGAAGCATGTTTACTAATAAGCTTAAGATCATTGATGGTTCTACTCATATAATCACCTAAGCGATCAAGCATGTAAGCATTATGTTTCAATTGTCTACTAACATAAGCATTGTGTCGGTGCACTAAGGATTGGGTCCCTTAGTACCCCATACTTGTGCACGGACTGTTGTAGTTGCACCTGCGGCAAGGCCTGCCGGGGGACAACCGAATGCAGGCTCATGAGGTCAAGGAGGCATCCAAGACAAGGCAATAATCAGAAGATAGAAGACCGAAAGCTGGAGCCCCAGCAAGATCTTGCCGGGATGGCTCACGGCCCCGGCAAGGCTCGCACCCGGCAAGACCTCGCCACTCTGTCACCGCTCCAGTGCAGCGACTAGCTTGTCGTTTAGCTGTTGTCCTCCTGGATGCGTGTCAGATGCTAGTGGTAGAAGGGCTTAAGCGGTGCTGATGGGACGGCTTCTTTTCCCATCCCCAAGACGCTAAGGGACACCTCAACGGAGCATTTAATGTTCTTGTCCTAAACCGTCAGTGTTAGGTATGATAACACTGTAGCTACTTTTACACCTCATGTATGCACTGTACGCCACTGTTGGTGACCCCTTCGAACGTATAAAAGGAGGCCCAAGGCGTAGCTACAGGGGGATCGGATCTTCTCTAGCCCATTCTGCACGAGTAGCAGCTGAGTACTGTCGCACTCCCAGAACTTGAGCTAGAACACATCTAATACAACCAAGCAGGAGTAGGGTTTTACGCATCTTTGCGGCCCGAACCTGGGTAAAATTCCCGTGTGTTGATCATCAGATCTGCTCTCTGTACAAACCCTTCCCCTTGCCGAATCGTTAAGGGATCCTCGCGATCCCATAGGTGTCGTTTCTCCGACATCTTTGGCGCGCCAGGTAGGGGGAAAGAGGTTGTGCGGACCTGATCTGGTGACTAGCGCGCCAGTTCTTCATCATCTTCGTCGCCATGGCCCCTAAGAAGAAGGGTTTCACAGCGGTTGGTCCATCCACGTCCGCTGCGCCTGTGCTTACACGCACGGGCGACGGTGTCGACGCGGGTGGAGGAGGAAGTAGAGATCCAGAGCTTCCACGACGCTCTGGTGATCATAGCCAGGCGAGCGGTGCCGTTGGCGCCGCTAGATCCAGGGATGGAGCTGTGCTGCCAGCAGGCGGCGCAGCGAACTCCAGAGACGGAAGGGCGCCTTCCAAGACACCCACACCGGCGCACGCGTCGCGACCTTCTCAGGGCGCGCGCGATGAAAGTCGCCGTGATGTTGGTGGATCCGGGCGTCCCCATGGAAAGTCTCCTGAGCATCAACCTCGGGACGTGCGAAACCAACATGCACGTCCACGAGCTGGTGGAAGCGGCGTACGGTCGCGCGACCGTGATCTAGCTCCTTCCAACATAGTTGGGAGTCAGAGCACTTCACGTTCCTCGCACCTATCGCCGCCGCCTACACGAGCAGAAGCGCTGGCACATGCACAACTGCTTCTGAACTTTCCTCCTGCTGCGGACAAGCTCGACGAATGGAGGGCTGCCATTCAGAGCCTCGTCGGCCTCGCCAACGAAGATAAGCCAGAGCAGGCGGAGCCCTCGCGGCGGCAGTCCATCGAGCTGGCACGCGTCGGCGGTGAGAAGACCGTGGGCGGTACGACTACGGTGTACTCTCCCCCACAGCGGCAGCAGCGGACGCTGACTCGACGGGTCGACACCCATGACGATGATTCCACGGCGTCGTCCGATCCGCGAACTCGCCGCGACCAACGTCAAGTTCTTCGGGAGCGAGGCAAGGAAGACGCTCGAACTACCATCGAGCGGCGGCGGGAAGCGCGCTATCAATCTGACAAGCGCGCAGGACCTACTGTAGACAAGCCAGCGCCGGGGTATCCTGTCGATCTACCTTACGAGGTGGGTTGTCCAGCGTTTACCCGTGAGCTGCGGCGAGTCCAGTGGCCCAATTCCCGCACGTTCAAGCCGGAGGTCCCGGAGAAATATGACGGCAAGACCCACCCGTTAGAGTTCCTGAGCGTCTACACCATTGCGGTGCAGGCTGCCGGGGCTCACGACGACAAGATACTCGCCAACTACTTCCCGTTGGTGCTTAAGCCCAACGTCAGGTCGTGGTTGATGCACCTGCCGGAGAATTCCATCTCTTCTTGGGCAGACCTGTGCCATGAGTTTGTTGGCGCCTTTACTGGAGGCCACCAAGCTCCTGGCCAGGAAAGCGATCTGCATCTCATCCCCCAGAAGGAAGGCGAGACCTTGCGCAAGTACATCCAGAGGTTTAGCCGCATACATCACAACATTCTAGACGTTCACCCTGCCGCTATTATCAGCGCGTTCCATCAGAACGTGCGTAACCGTAGGATGCGGGAAGAGCTGGCAATGAACAAGATCAGGGATGTTGCCGAGCTTTACGCTCTGGCAGATAAGTGTGCTCGAGCTGAAGAAGGGAGGAGACTCCCTGGCGAAGATGCTGGCGGAGGGGTCGACTCTGGAGATGAGGACACCGCCGCTCCGGCAAAGAAGGGCTGGCGGCGTAACAGGAAGCGCAAGGGAAAGGCCGTGCTTGCCGTTGAGGGATCCGGCAACCCCGGTACCGCCAAGAAGGCCAAGGTTGATAACCCCGGCAAGGATGTTGCCGGGTGTGCCTCCTGCCAGGCCTTGGCAGCTGCCGACAAGCCAGACGGTTCCGGCAAGCAGTATTGCAAGATCCACCGCACCAAGGGCCACGATCTCCAAGACTGTCGGCAAGTCGAGCAGCTTGTCGAGAAGCAGAGAGCCGAGTACGAGAGGCGAGACAAGGAGAAGGCCCAGGATGGCGCGGAGGGGTCCGGCAAGAAGCGTGGTGGCCGAGGAGGTCGCCGCGGCAAGGCCAAGCAACAAAAGGACCGGCCCGCTCGAGGCCGCGACAAGCAAGAGGGGTTGATGACGACATTGAGGAGGATGACGAATCCAGTGAGCAAGAGTTCCAGAAAGCTACGGACGCCATGTGCGTTGACGGAGGTGCCTCGTTGCATTCTTCCCACCGCCAACTTAAACAGTGGGCACGTGAGGTTAATGCGACTGAGCCATCTGTCGGCGCCCGGAAGCCTTTGAAATGGTCCAACACGCCTATCATTTTCGACGTTGAGGATCACCCTGATCGTGTAACTGCGGTTGGGTGTTTGCCGTTGTTGGTCTCACCAACGATTCGCAACCTCAAGGTGACGAAGATGTTAGTTGACGGTGGGGCCGGTTTGAACTTGATCTCACCCGAGGTAATTAAGAGATTGCAAATTCCTGATGGAGATCTCGAGGAAACGGGCTCGTTTCAAGGGGTCAATCCAGGAAGGAGCCAGCCCAAGGGAAAGATCACGCTGCCGGTGACATTTGGTAGCGATCTGAACTTCAGGACAGAGAAGATTGTGTTCGACGTCGCCAAGATTCCGTTGCCATATAATGGGATCCTTGGCCGCCCAGCGCTGGCCAAGTTCATGGCGGCATCGCACTACGCTTATAACGTGCTGAAGATGCCCGGGCCGATGAGCGTTATCACTGTCAGTTCCGACAAGAAAGACGCGCTTATCTGCACCGATCAACTCTACCGGGAGGTAGTTGCAGCATCTGCCACCAAGGCACTTGATCCTGCCGCTGAAACTCCCGGGGGGAAGAAGACCGGCAAGACCTCCCGCACACACTCCGGCAAGCGCACCTCCTCGGAGTGCTGCGCTCCTGTTGAGGATGTGCCAGAGAGTTCCACCGGCAAGAGCAAGAAGTCCAAGGCGGCTCCGCCAGAGACCAAGAAGGTGCCCGCCAAGGAGGATGGTACGGGAGGAACTTTCACCATAAGTTCCACCCTCGACAGCAAATAGGAAAGCGCGCTCGTTGCCTTCCTGCGGGCGAATGTCGATGTGTTTGCATGGCAACCATTTGATATCCCCGGTGTTCCCAGGGAGGTGATTGAGCAGCACCTTGCCGTCTGTCCACACGCGCGGCCCGTCAAGCAGAAGGTCAGGAAACAAGCTTTGGAGCGGCAACAGTTTATTGCCGAAGAAATTAAGAAGTTGGAAGCGGCAGGCTTGGTTAGAGGAGTACTTCATCCAACATGGTTGGCCAATCCAGTTGTAGTGCGCAAGGCGAATGGAAAATGGAGGCTATGTATTGACTATACAGATATCAATAAAGCCTGTCCAAAAGATCCTTTTCCCTTGCCGCGCATCGACCAGATTGTGGACTCCACTGCCGGCTGCGACTTGCTGTCATTCCTTGACGCCTATTCAGGCTATCATCAGATTTTCATGGCCAAGGAAGACGAAGAGAAGACCGCATTTATCACCCCATGTGGTACGTACTGCTTTTTGCGTATGCCTTTCGAGTTGAAAAGTGCTGGTTCTACATTTGCAAGAGCGGTCCAGATCGGTTTTGAGCCCCAGCTACATAGAAATATGGAAGCTTACATGGATGATATAGTGGTCAAAACCAAGGATAAGGCGACGCTCATATCAGATTTAGAAGAAACATTTGCAAATCTGCGCAAGATCAATTTGAAGCTCAACCCTGAGAAGTGTGTGTTTGGCGTCCCATCCGGCAAGCTTCTCGGGTTCTTTGTATCTGAACGAGGAATTGAAGCAAATCCCGACAAGATCAAAGCAATTGAGCAAATTGAAGCGCCAAGACGTGTCAAGGATGTGCGCCGTCTTGCCGGCTGCGTTGCTGCTCTGAGTAGGTTCATCTCAAAATCTGCTGAGCACGCCCTGCCCTTTTTCAAAATCTTGAAGAAGGCGGGACCAATGAAATTTACTCCGGAAGCGGAGGCAGCGCTGCAGGATTTGAAGAAGTACCTCTCCTCTCCGCCAGTACTAGTCGCGCCAAAACCACAAGAGCCATTGCTATTATATCTAGCGGCAACAAATCAAGTGGTAAGTGCTACGCTAGTGGCAGAGAGAGAAGCTGATGAAGAAGCAGCGCCAGCGGCAGGACCGCCAAATGATGAGCTGGGATCTTCCCCGGCAGAGTCCGGTGCCGACAAGGTTGAATCTGCGCAGTCAAGTCAAGTAATGCAGAAGAAGAAGATGGTGCACCGCTCTGTCTATTTTGTCAGCTCCCTTTTGCAGGGAGCTAGGTCAAGATATTCTGGTGTGCAGAAGTTGCTCTTCGGCCTTTTTATGGCCTCGAGGAAGCTGCGCCATTACTTCCAAGCACACGAGATCACCGTTGTCACTCGCTTTCCATTGCAGCGGATTTTGCGGAACCCAGATGCTACCGGCAGGATTGTGGAGTGGGCTTTGGAGCTGTCAAGCTTTGATCTCAAGTTTGAAAGTACTTTGACCATCCAGAGCAGGGCCTTGGCGGAGTTCATTGCAGAATGGACCCCAACGCCAGATGAAGAAGTTCCAGAGTCAACTCTCCCCGGCAAGGAAACAAATCAAGAGTGGATTATGTATTTTGATGGGGCTTTCTCGCTGCAAGGCGCCGGTGCTGGCGTGCTACTTGTCGCACCCACTGGAGAGCACCTCCAATACGTGATTCAGATGCATTTTCCCCGGGAGAGGTCAACGAACAATACTGTGGAGTATGAAGGGTTGCTTGCCGGTCTCAGGATCGCGGCAGACCTTGGAATCCAGAAGCTTATTGTCAGAGGTGATTCTCAACTTGTCGTCAAGCAAGTCAATAAAGATTATCAAAGCCCGTTGATGGAAGCTTATGTAGATGAAGTGAGAAAGTTGGAAGAGCATTTTGACGGTCTACAAATGGAGCACGTTCCTCGTGCAGAAAACAGCATTGCTGATGGCCTGTCAAAATGCGCTGCTCTCAAGTTACCTGTGGAACCAGGGACTTTTGTGCTTCGACTGACTCAACCATCCGTGACACCATCAATGGGACAAGAGAAGAGAAGAAAGTTGAGTTCCGGCAAGTACTTCCCGGCAGAGCTCCCAGAAGCCACCGGCAAAGAAGTTGCCGGGAACGACGCCAAGCTTGCCGGTGAGCGACAGACTCCGGCAGGGCCTCAGGCTCTTGCCGTCGAGACAAATGCTCCCGCCAAGCTTGCCAGGGAACAACAAGCTCCGGCAGGGTCTCAGGCCCTTGCTGTCGAGACAACTGCTTCCGCGGCAGAAGATATGCCTTTAGTCCTTGCCGTCGAGCCTCAGGCTCCAGCATGGGCACAACACATTGTCCATTTCCTTCAGACAGGAGAACTCCCCGAAGAGCAGGAAGAAGCAGAGAAAGTAGCCCGTCGGTCTAAAATGTACCAGTTTGTGGACAATGTCCTGTACAGGAAGAGGCCGAACGGTGTGAAATTGAAATGCATTCCTCGGGAGGGTGGACTGGAGCTGTTGGCAGAGATACATGGAGGCATATGTGGTTCCCACATAGGATCAAGAGCTCTTGCTGGTAAGACATTCCGGCAAGGTTTCTTTTGGCCCACTGCCCTCCAAGATGCAACTGCACTAGTAACCAAGTGTGAAGCATGCCAGTTTCATTCGAAGAAATTGCATCAACCAGCTCAAGCTCTTCAGATAATCCCTCTCTCCTGGCCATTCTCGGTCTGGGGGCTCGACATCTTGGGCCCTTTTCCCCGTGCTACCGAGGGCTTTGAGTACTTATACGTTGCAATCGACAAGTTTACAAAGTGGCCGGAAGTGGAAGCAGTGAGGAAGGTGACAGCACAGTCAGCCGTCAAGTTCTTCAAAGGAATAGTTTGCCGTTTTGGTGTACCGAACAGGATCATCACCGACAACGGCACACAGTTCACGAGCCGCACCTTCCTGCAGTATGTCCAAGACCTTGGCGGCAAGATCTATTTTGCTTCTGTTGCCCACCCGAGGAGCAATAGCCAGGTGGAAAGGGCTAATGCTGAAGTGCTGCGAGGCCTCAGGACAAGGACTTTTGACAAGCTGCGCAAGTGCGGAAGGCGCTGGATTGATGAGTTGCCGGTGGTTCTTTGGTCAATCAGGACGACACCGAATCGAGCCACCGGCCAGACACCAATCTCCCTAGTATATGGGGCGGAAGCAGTTCTCCCCACGGAACTCACATACGGGTCACCTCGAGTGCTCGCTTATGATGAGCTTGAGCAAGAGCAGCTGCGGCAAGATGACGCGTTGCTCCTTGAGGAAGATCGTCTTCAGGCTGTTGTGCGAGCTGCACGCTACCAGCAAGCCTTGCGCCGCTATCATAGCCGCAAGGTTCATGCCTGAAGTCTTGAGGAAGGCGACCTTGTTCTTCGGCGCGTTTAGTCCACCAAGAATTCCAACAAGTTGACGCCGAAGTGGGAAGGCCCTTATCGGGTAGTGCGAGTCACCAGGCCTGGCGCAGTCCGCCTGGAGACCGAAGATGGCATCCCAGTGAGCAACTCCTGGAATATCGAGCATCTTCGTAAGTTCTACCCATGAGGCGCGGTTGCCGGGAACCCCTTTTGTACAAGTCTTGCCGCTGAAGCATGTAATCCTTTGTACAAAGCCAGGCGCAGACCCTGTGCATAGTTGAATAAAGCTAAGTGTTTTGCAAATCTTGTTGATGTTCATGTTTATTTATGTGCATGTTTATCTGAGATATTGTATTACACTTATCTCCAGCAAGTGCTAACGAACCGCCAAGGTTCCATATCTCTATTTTCTCTTCTTTCTTTTTCTCAAAGGACAGAAGGTTCCCTCGCATGCAAGTTTGCCGGGGGGAAAGGATGGTATGGATACCGACAGGCGACGTTCAAGGTTGACATCTTGCCGGAAGAAGTACAAGCGAAAAAGCTAAGTTGCAGAAACTTTAAACAAATTTTTTCTGTTTTTGTTATTCTCCTTGAACGATTTCAACTCTTGTATGGAAAACCTGCACGCGAAGGAACCTTGTTGTGATTGGTTGCGCCCTTATCATGTTTCGAGTCCGCTCAACAGTTTAGGTGGCTGCACTGAAAACACCAAGGTCTCTTGCCGATAGCGGCACCGCCAGCAGGCTGCTAAAGTCCCACACCTAGCGCTCGCGGCAAGGGTGCGCGCGCCGGCAAGTTTCCAATCAAGCGTAGGGCGAATACATACAGAAAGAAATTAAACAAGGGGGATAGCATAGCATTCGTCCAGAACATAGCAAGTTATGTTACATCAATCTTGCCGCGATTCTAACATAAGATAAACTGTTCTTGGCATGGATGGCGGCGAGAAGTAAGGCAGCTAATCCCGGCGATCGCCTTCAACTCTCTTGACTTGGCTTACCCTGTCAACGATGGGCGCGACAAGTTCTTCTGCCGCCTTGAGATCTACATCCTTCGGCAGGCGGTCAAGGACGTTGGGGAGGTTGATGCCGGGGTTCCTGTGCACCACCTTGACAAGCACCTTGCGGAGGACAGCCTGGCAGAGCTTGCGTGATTCGCTGGCCAGATGGGTTGTTCGGTCAGACTCGAGCTGCTTCAGGGCATAAATCATTCCATCGAAGAACATGGTCAGCTTGGCGCTCGGGGATACCCTGTCATCAGAAGAGTACCTGAAGCCTTGCAGGCCCATGGTGGACAATTGTGCGGCAAGCTTCTCCGCAACATTGACAAGCTTTTCAGTCCAGATTTGCACTCCGTGCACATAGTCGTTGTGAGTGGCGGCGGCGCTCTTGACCAGCTCCTCCTTATCCCAGAGACTTTTGACCAGGGTCTTCTCGCGAGCTTCTGCGGCCTCAAGAGTCTCCTTCAGTGTGGATAGCTTCAGCTTCAGATCAGCGATGGATTCGTTGGCTGTGGAGAGCTCCTTGGTCTTGTCGGATACGGCAACTTGCGTCTCCATCAAGCTATGGAGAGCTTTGTCTCTCTCGGTCTTGAGCGTTGAGATCTGCTTGCCGTGTTCCTCAAGATCTGCTTCTAGCTTCTTCACCCCGTCGGCAAGCTTTTCCTTGGCGGCTTCTGCAGCTTTGGCGGCATCGACGGCCTCCTTCAGCTTGCCGGCATGATCTATAGTCAGAGCCTCGAGGGCGTCCTTGTGCTTCAGCTCCAGATCCTGGGTCCGCTGCGCGACAAGCTTTTCAATCTCCTCGTCTTTGGCGCGGAGCTTGTCGGCAAGTGCCTTCTCGCGAGCGGTCAGGTCGTCATCATGAGCCTCAAGCCCAACACGGAGTTCCCTTAAGCGTGCTTCCTCTGTGGCAGCCTGTTGCTTGGCATCCTCCTGTGCCTTCTCCACGTCAGACTGCTTCATGAGGAGATCGTTCCATCTTTGACTTAGCTGCTCTTGGCCAGTCCTCAACTCCTGGAAAGCTTCGGCAAACCAGGCCTGCGTTTCCTCAACGCGTTTCTAGAGATCTGCTTCAACCTTGTCGACAACCGCGGCCCTGGAGTCTAGTTTCTCCTTCCGGGCGCGGTGGAGTGCTTGGAGCTTCTGGTAGTTGTCGTGCATGGCCTTGAGGAGCTTTTCTTCTTCAGATTTGCTGCTACTGGCGCTTGGTTCATCAACGACCTCGAGCCCAGCGGCGGCAATGGCGTCTTCATCAAAGACTTCCCCTTCAGTTGGCGCCCTAGTGCTTGCCGTGCCTGGGATGCTGACGAACAAGTTGTCGCCAATCTTGAGGTACTTGCCTGACGAGGGAGCTTCGGATGTTGGTGGCTGTTCCTCAATAGTCGCCTCCCCGGCAGCTGGGGGCTCTGTGTCCGGTGTAGCGCCTGGCGCTCCTGCGGCAGGGATGCCGTCAGTACGGTCACTAGCCTCCTCGCCGGCCCTCTCGGCGGATTCCTTGGCGGCCTCTTCCTGCGCAGCCCTGGCAGCCTCGGCGCTGGCATCCTTGGCGGCCTCGGCGGCAGCGTTCTTAGCGGCTTCGGCAGCTTCGGCGGCAGCATTCTTGGCGGCCTCGTCAGCGGAAATCCTGTCAGCCTCGGCGGCAGCATCCCTGGCGGTCTCCTCGATGACAGCATCGACATCCATATGCTCCACCGAGGGAATGTCTGGGGGCCAAGAAAACAAATCAAGATGAGATTGAGATGGAAGTTCAAGAAGACAAAAATGAGAATGATAGAATAGCGAATACCTGTGCCAACATTGGTTGCCGGCGTAGAGCTGCCGGTGCTCGTGCTTGCCGGCTCTTCCTCATCGCGGTAGAGCACGCTAGAGGAAGTCCTTGCCGGAGACCCATTCCTGGGCGACGTGGTTGACGGAGGCGGCATATCAGGGGTAGCCTCTGACGGTTCTCCTTGTCGTCGCTCTCCTCCTACACGTCTGGTGATGTCAGCAGTGAAGATACACACCCCGACACTTGCCAGTGGAAAGTGAGTAACGGACTCACGCTGGGGGCTGCGCCGGGGGCTGTGTAGGGGGCTGTGTCGTGCGCTTGACTCCGGGCTGACGTTGATCGTCTCTGGCGCACCTGAGGTGCTTGCCGGCGGTTCGTCACCCGTTGACGTCTTTGCCCTCTTCGCTACCCTTTGTGCCAATGTTTCTGTATCATCTCTGCAGGAGCAAATCAAAGCAAAACAAATGAGATAAGAAAAACCAAAACCTCAGAGAGCAAAGGATGTGACAAGATCCTTACTCTTCTTCTTCTTCTCCCGAGCTAAAGGCAGAGAGGTCGAAGTCGACTTCTGCCGCGGGAGGAGGTGGAGGGGTGCTCCTGGGTCGCTTGGCTGCGGCACGCGCAGGTTGCTGAGGAGCTCCTTGCCACTGCGTGGCCTTGCCGGACGCCCCTTTGCCGGGGGCTGCACTGCTCGAAGAAGCTTGGCGGACCGGGATCCCAGAAGCGGCGCTCCGAAGGACGCGCCTACTCCTTGGTTCAAGGGTTGGGGCTTCCTCGTGCAGTTCCTCCTCGGCGGCGTCTCCAGCAGAAGGGCCTTCGGCTGATGTGCCGCCCTGTTCTTCTGCGGTCTCGTCCTGTCCGGCAAGATCCTCATCCGGCGGCGCTTCCCCTCCGCTGGTTCCCTCTTCCACGAAGCCAGCACTGCCGGCCTCCGCGGCAAGATTTGCTTCCTCCGCCCTGCTGGCAATGTATGCCACTTCTTCCTCAGTGGTGTCGCGGACGAGGCCCTCTTCTTCGCGGATGGCCCTCTCCGTCAGGTTATCAAAGAATTGCTGCACTTGCTCTTCAGGTGGGTCAATCCAACTTCCGTCAAGGCTATGGGCATCAAACGCCGGCATCATGGCGATGATTGGACCCAGAGCAGAGTTGTTGCACAGAGGGACTATGCCTGCCGGCAGTTTGCACACCACATCACCCCTGAACAATTTCTGGCAAAGAGCTGCATGCTGCATAAATGTCAAGTTGTTGTTCGGTCCAGGGCGCAGCCTCATGATGTCTGCCGCGTTCCGGAACTCCCAAGCTGGCCTCCCCTTGTTCTGCAGAGGGGCGATGCGCCGGCGAAGGAAATCGGCGCCTATCATCTCTACTGTGAGCCCGGTAGCTCTGAGGCGGTGAATTCTGGTAGTAGCGACTGTGAGCTTCTTATCGTAAGGATCGAGGGCGCTCCAGTCGTTGCTGCGCATTATCTTCGTCTGCCGCGGCAGGCAAAAGGGTGGAATTTTTGCCTCCCGAATCCAGCACCATCTGGCCCGCCATTCATCGCATTTCTCGCGGAAGGCCCCGTCCGGATAGACCTCCTTGGTTCCTGTCCGTGGAATCCAAGCGATGGAACCGGAAAGGGCCTCGCCCTTTTGGATGCGGGGAATGAAGTAATGGCGGAAAAGGGCGGTACTAGGAACTACTCCGGCGAAGTTTTCGCAAAGGTGAGCGAAAACTGACATGCATGTCACAGCATTCGGCGTGAAATCCAAGAGTTGGAAGCCGTAGGTGAGCATGATGTCGTTGAAGAAGTCGGAAAATGGGGGGCAGAGTCCGCAATAGAAGTAATCGGCAAAGAAATGATATTTGTTTGGGTCGCCCCTGGAAGAGCCGGGACTCACGGAGGTGGCCGGGTGCGCTGTTGTCCCCGTCGCCCACATCATCTGGTACCGCCCCCTTAGGGCAGCCGCGTCAAGCGCCAGAGGGAAGACGACGTGCTCCTTCCGCATCTTTGCCAGCTTGTTCTCCGAGATAGCGGCGTCCACCTCCTAGCCCTTGCTTGCTTTGGGCGGCATGGCGGCTGTGGAGGCTGAGGCTGAGGACGGGGAGGGAGTGGAGGCGCGGATGGATGAGAGGGGCTCTGTTTCGACTCGAGGAAGAAGACGACGGCGGTTCCCAGATTGGAAAAAGACAAGAGGTAAATGAGCGGCGCCTCTGCGGTTTCCTTCTTATGGGGAGGACGCGAGGCCGCCTCTTTATTAAAATAATATTGAAACGCTTCGCGAGCGCGCTGCTGTAACAGCCGCGCTGCGCACGTCCCCCACGTCCTGCATTCAATGGGCATCGTGGGCGACGCAGTAAATGGAATGATTACGGTGGATAACTCCTGCCACGCGTGCCCGTGCACTGTTTGGGCCTGGCCCAACAACGCCTCGCACCCGTGTATGGCCCAGGCCCGGGGGCTCCTGTCGGTGCACTAAGGATTGGGTCCCTTAGTACCCCGTACTTGTGCATGGACAGTTGTAGCTGCACCTGCGGCAAGGCCTGCCGGGGGACAACCGAATGCAAGCTCATGAGGTCAAGGAGGCATCCAAGACAAGGCAATAATCAGAAGATAGAAGACCGAAAGCTGGAGCCCCGGCAAGATCTTGCCGGGATGGCTCACGGCCCCGGCAAGACCTCGCCACTCTGTCACCGCTCTAGTGCAGCGACTAGCTTGTCGTTTAGCTGTTGTCCTCCTGGATGCGTGTCAGATGCTAGTGGTAGAAGGGCTTAAGCGGTGCTGATGGGACGACTTCTTTTCCCATCCCCAAGACGCTAAGGGACACCTCAACGGAGCATTTAATGTTCTTGTCCTAAACCGTCAGTGTTAGGTATGATAACACTGTAGCTACTTTTACACCTCATGTATGCACTGTACGCCACTGTTGGTGACCCCTTCGAACATATAAAAGGAGGCCCAAGGCGTAGCTACAGGGGGATCGGATCTTCTCTAGCCCATTCTGCACGAGTAGCAGCTGAGTACTGTAGCGCTCCCAGAACTTGAGCTAGAACACATCTAATACAACCAAGCAGGAGTAGGGTTTTACGCATCTTTGCGGCCCGAACCTGGGTAAAATTCCCGCGTGTTGATCATCAGATCTGCTCTCTGTACAAACCCTTCCCCTTGCTGAATCGTTAAGGGATCCTCGCGATCCCATAGGTGTCGTTTCTACGACACATTGAAATTTTCTTGCTTAACATTAAAGTTATCAAACTCATCCAAGCATTGGCTAGCAGACTTATTATAAGGAATATCACCTTCATCAAATCTACGGAGAGAATTTACCTCTACTACCTGTGTCGGGGTATCAAGACCATGTATTTCTTCAATAGGTGGTAGATTCTTGACATCTTCAGCTTTAATACCTTTTTCTTTCATAGATTTCTTTGCCTCTTGCATATCTTCAGGACTGAGAAATAGAATACCTCTTTTCTTCGGAGTTGGCTTTGGAGGTGGTTCGGGAATAGTCCAATCATTATCATTGCTCAATATATTATTCAATAGTAGTTCAACTTGTTCAACAGTTCGTTCCCTGAAAACACAACCAACACAACTATCTAGGTGGTCCCCAGAAGCATCGGTTAGTCCATTATAAAAGATATCAAGTATTTCGTTTTTCTTGAGAGGATGATCAGGCAAAGCATTAAGTAATTGGAGAAGCCTCCCCCAAGCTTGTGGGAGACTCTCTTCTTCAATTTGCACAAAGTTAAATATTTCCTGCAAGGCAGCTTGTTTCTTATGGGCAGGAAAATATTTTTCAGAGAAGTAATATATCATATCCTGGGGACTACGCACACAACCAGGAGCAAGAGAATTAAACCATATCTTAGCATCACCCTTTAATGAGAAAGGAAACAACTTAAGAATATAGTAATAGCGAATTTTTTCCTCATGAGTAAATAGGGTGGCTATATCATTCAATTTAGTAAGATGTGCCACAACAGTTTCAGATTCATAACCATGGAAAGGATCAGATTCAACCAAAGTAATTAACTCAGGATCGACAGAGAATTCATAATCCTTATCAGTAACAAAGATAGGTGAAGTAGCAAACTTAGGATCATATTGCATTCTAGCATTCAAAGATTTTTCCTTCCACTTGCATAGCAATTTCTTAAGATCATCTCTATCCTTACAAGCAAGAAAGTCCCTAGCTACCTCTCCTTCCATAACATAACCCTTAGGTATATTAGGCAATTCATATCTAGGAGAGCTAGGTCTAGCAGGTGTATCATAGTGTTCAGTTTCAATAATTTCATCAGATTCAGAAATATCATCAGTTTCAGCATTCACTCTAGCAATTTGTTCATCAAGAAATTCACCCAGTGGCACAGTATTATCAAGCAAAGTATCATCATAAGCATCATGCATAGCAGAAGTGGCATCATCAATTACTTGCGACATATCAGAATTACTAGCAGGTGGTGGTGTCGCAAGCTTACTCATAACAGAAGGTGAATCAAGTGCAGAGCTAGATGGCAGTTCCTTACCTCCCCTCATAGTAGAGGGATAGATCTTGGTTTTTTGGTCTTTCAGATTCTTCAGAGTGATCAACAGATATAAATCCCAAGTGACTCAGAGAATAGAGCTATGCTCCCCGGCAACGGCGCCAGAAAAAGGTCTCGATAACCCACAAGTATAGGGGATCGCAACAGTTTTCGAGGGTAGAGTATTCAACCCAAATTTATTGATTCAACACAAGGGGAGCCAAAGAATATTCTCGAGTATTAGCAGCTGAGTTGTCAATTCAACCACACCTAAAAGACTTAATATCTGCAGCAAAGTATTTAGTAGCAAAGTAGTATGGAAGTAACGGTAACGGTGGCAAAAGTGACAGTAGCAGCGGAAAAGTAACTTAGCAAAGATCAATATGTGAAAAGCTCGTAGGCAATGGATCAGTGATGGATAATTATGTCAGATGGCATTCATCATGCAACGGTTATAACATAGGGTGATACAGAACTAGCTCCAATTCATCAATGTAATGTAGGCATGTATTCCATATATAGTCATACGTGCTTATGGAAAAGAACTTGCATGACATCTTTTGTCCTACCCTCCCGTGGCAGCGGGGTCCTAATGGAAACTAAGGGATATTAAGGCCTCCTTTTAATAGAGAACCGGACCAAAGCATTAGCACTTAGTGAATACATGAACTCCTCAAACTACGGTAATCACCGGAAAGAATCCCAGTTATTGTCACCCTGGGGGATGCGGATCATAACTCGTAATAGGTGTCTACAACTTGCAAGATAGGATCAAGAACACATATATATTCATGAAAACATAATAGGTTCAGATCTGAAATCATGGCACTCAGGCCCTAGTGACAAGCATTAAGCATAGCAAAGTCATAGCAACATCAATCTCAGAACATAGTGGATACTAGGGATCAAACCCTAACAAAACTAACTCGATTACATGGTAGATCTCATCCAACCCATCACCGTCCAGCAAGCCTACGATGGAATTACTCACGAACGGCGGATAGCATCATGAAATTGGTGATGAAGGATGGTTGGTGATGACGACGGCGTCGATTTCCTCTCTCCGGAGCCCAAATCAGACTCCAGATCTGCCCTCCCGAGGAAGAACAGGAGGTGGCGGCGGCTCCGTATCGTAAAACGCGATGAACTCTTCTCTCTGATTTTTTTCTCCCCGAATAGGAGTATATAGAGTTGGAGTTGAGGTCGGCGGAGCTCCAGGGGGCCCACAAGACAGGGGGGCGTGCCCAAGGAGGGGGGCGCCCCCCTGGCTTGTGGCCAGGTGGTGGACCTCCTGCGGTTGATTCTTTCGCCAGTATTTTTTATTAATTCCAAAAATATTCTCCGTAAATTTTCAGGTCAATCCGAGAACTTTTATTTCTGCACAAAAATAACACCAAGGCAACTCTGCTGAAAACAGCGTCAGTCCGGGTTAGTTCCATTCAAATCATGCAAATTAGAGTCCAAAACAAGCGCAAAAGAGCTTGGAAAAGTAGATACGTTGGAGATGTATCAGTTGCCGCCGCCCCCGAGCCCGACCTCGCCGCCGCCCCTGAGCCCGTCCTTGCCGCCGTCGTCGTCGCCGCCCGCGCCCTCGTCCTCGCGCCGTCGTCCTCGCCACCACCGTCGTCGACGCCGCCCGAGCCCATCCTCGTCGCCGCCCCGAGCCCGTCGTCACCGTCGCCCGTGCCTCCTCGTCCTCGTCGACGTCGTCGCCGCCCCCGACGCCGGACGCCGCCCGCGCCTCCTCCCCGAGCCCCGTTGTCGCCGCCCGCACCTCCTCCCCCGAGCCCCGTCGCGCCGGTGAGCTCCTGCCGCCTGCTCTGATCCCCCTCCACCGCGGCCACCACGGCCACGTGCGCCGGCCACCTAGTTGTTTTAGTTTTTTTAGTTTAGTTGTTTTAGTTTTTTTAGTTTAGTTGTTTTAGTTTAGTTTAGTTTAGTTGTTTTAGTTTTTTTAGTTTAGTTGTTTTAGTTTAGTTTAGTTTAGTTGTTTTAGTTTTTTAGTTTAGTTGTTTTTTTAGTCTCGAGTCCCGAGTCGTCGAACCACGAGTCCCCGACGATCGCCGGTGAGGAGTTCACCGGCGATCGTCGGGGACTCGGGGTTTGTCGACTCGGGATTCGTGGTTCTCGTTATTATTGTCATAGTTGTTAAATGCAATCATATTTATTAAAGTTTATTAAATATTAGGAATTTAAATAGTTGTAGAATTTGTTCTCGACGTCAACGATGCCTGGCCCGCATCCTCGTCGTCGACTCGGCGCCGTCGACCACCTGCTTGAGAGGCGCCAGCATGTCCGAGACTGGGCTCTGCCGGGCTGGCACTGGGAGGTGCTGCCTTCCGGGGCGCGGAGCTTGGTGAGGAATGAGGGTCCCGTCGTCGACCCGGAGATTATTTGGTGACGGTCGCATGGACCACTGTCGGTGCAGAGGGAGCCGGCCCCCGCGGAGGTGGTATGTCGCCGTGTCAGGGAGGAGGACGAGCACGTCCGACGCTACATGGCTGCGTTGGACGCCAGGTTCTCCAATACCTGGCAGGTTCTTCAGGGATCACACCCGAGCTATGATCCTGTCATAGTTCCTTATCTTTGGGTGTCCACCGCCTGCGCCGCGAGACGTCAACTAGATCTGTATTAGTGATATTATATTCGATGATGTATTAGTGATATTATATGATCGTATTGTTGCATTGCCTTGTATTGATTTGCATATCTCCGGTTCTGCTTATTGAATGCATTCTAATTGATTTATATTTGTTCTGGATTAGTTAAGCTACGGACGGTAGAGACAGAGACCATGATCAAGAGAATGCCATGTACGACCTGATACGCTCCGGAAACGAAGAGAATGAAGTAGATGATGGCTCACAATACCTTAACCCATCCGGTGAGGGAATTGAGGAAGAACAACCAAGAGACGAAGGCAAACCAGCTGACAATGACGATGGCGAAGAAATTTTTGTCTATTTAACAGAGTCCGGCGAGGTATTAATTTGGCCTCTAGTGATCATCAGATGTATTGATTGATTTGTATATATTAACGAATCTTTCTTCCTTTTAGCCCTCCGGATCGAGCAAATCTTCTACAAGGGTTAAACGTGGCCCGACAAAAAAGTTGAAACAAGGCGTAAAGTTTAACATCGATCAAATCAGAGCAGATGGCGAACCAATTTCTCCTAAAGAGAATGCAGACAAATTTATACGTCGATGCGGAGTTATCATTAGCGACCAAATCCCGATCACCGCTCAAGAATGGAATCAGCCAAAAGATCGCGGAGTTCCTTTTGTCAGCCAAAGAGCAAAAGATCTGCTTTGGGAGGAGCTCATGAAACATTTCAACCTACCAGAGGGTCTCACAGATCTCCAACGGGAGAAAGTCAAGAAGTGTGCGCTTAAGAAGATGGCCACACAATTCCAGTCTTGGAAGAAAAGATTATGGACCAATTACTTGGAAGGAGGAAAGAAGACTCCAGAATTCAAAGGAGAATATGTGAAGTTAGCAGATGACTGGGACGAATTTGTGAAGTTCAAGGAATCAGAAGAAGCTAAAAAACGGTCGAGAATAAACAAGATAAATGCCAACAAAAAAACATGGCACCATCGTCTGGGGCCAGGCGGCTACAAGTATGAGTTGCCTAAGTGGGATGAATCTGAGAGAAACATGAAGGCTTCAGGGGTCACTCCAGTAACAGAGACTTGGCCCGAGAGGTGCAGGACTTGGTTTTATGCACATGGGGGAAAGTTGGACCCAAAGACAGGGGAGGTTCTTGAACAGGCAAGTCTTAAAGAAGCCACGGACGAGTTACTTAAAGAAATAGCAGAAGCTCGAGCGGGTGTGTACGAGCCCGAGAGAGAGAAGGACGAGCTTTCGCGCGCCCTCAAGAATCCTAAACACCCGGGATGAACACGAGGCAAAGGCATGGTTCCGTGGTTTCTGGGGTTTGCGGATTGGAATGACAGCTACAGAAGTCGTGACAGAAAGAAGAAGCATGAAGTAGATCGGATTCAGGACTTGGAACGCAAATATAACATGCAGCAGAAGCAAATCAACAAACTTAACCAGCAAGGCGCGTCTCAGCAGCAGCAGCAACCAGATCCAGCATTGGATGGTACCATTCCATCATCTATGCCGAAAAGCAGCGTGGGTTCCACGAGGGTCCCGGCCGATGATGCACTGCTGGCTCGCTACCCCGGGGATGATATCCTAGAGTCGACACCTTGTGAGCTACACGTGAAACTGAAGAACATATCCATGAAGGCGGCGGACGGCTTTGCTTTACTGAGTGGACCTGAAGCAACTTTCCACGGCAATCCGATTCCACCTGGCTATGCTCGTGTCGGGGTGGATCAAGTTGTGTCGGCATATGAATCACTAGATCTTGACTACCTTGGAGGTGAAGGGGAGCGGACACTGGGAGAAGCCAGGCGTTGTGTCATTTTATGGAAAAAGGAATGCATCGTGTTTCCAAACTCGGTGCCAAGGCCACCGACTTCTCCTCCAAGCCCGCCGCGTTAGCTGACTCCAACCCTCCTCGAGACGGAGCGCAGGGTTAGTCCGCCATATCCATCTCCGCCGCGCCAGCCGAATCCATCGCACCCCGAGACGGAGCGCATGGCGAGTCCGCGATATCAAGCTCCGCCACGTCAGTAGAGTCCATCCCACCCCGAGACGGAGCCTAGCGCGAGACGTCCGCGATATCGATATCCGCCGTCTCCAAAGCGGAAGAGAACACAAAAGAAGAAACCCGAGCCTCCTGCCAAAAAGAAGTTAGCTTACAATATGACTGACGAGGAACTCGATGAATCAGTGAATCTCGCTTTGCGGGCCCATTTTGGACCGAAAGCGCCCCCGCCGCCAAAGGAGAAAGTACCCGATGAGGTCGTACAACACTTTATTGATGCAGCTAAACCGGCGGAGAAAAGGCCGGTATCAGACTATGAACGCTGTATTACCAAGTCCTATGAATCCCAAAAAAGACAGAAGTCGAGCAGTAGCAGTAAATGCGGGAAAACTGTTCCGCAGCTCGGAGAACATGCAGTCCAATCGATCAGCCCGCTCAAGGTGAGTGCCAATAGCGTGGTAATAACCAGCGCTGATAGAGAGAATGCTAGATTGCTCGGTATCACCGTTGAATAATTCCTAGAGATCGAGGAATTTCCACCGTTGGATCCGAAGGAAATAGCATGGCAATATGTCCCCGGGAAACCTCTGGTCAGTCCTAACGATGAGAAGCTTCTAACAATGCAAATGTACAAATTGCATGACTGGTACATGAGAGAAGTAAAGGACGGGCGAGAGAGCCTCATGGTGAAAGTCGACAAAGAGCATTACATCCATGAAAAAGATTTGTGGATTGAAAACTCGGAATTTTTTCAGTTATTCAATCAAAAAGCACTCGACAAATCTATCGTCAGTTGCTATTGTCTGTAAGTGATTTCTTTCTGTAATTTAAGTCTCTAGCTCAGCTCGTTCATTGCGTGTTATTATACTCACTATATTCTTTTGTGTGGTATTATGCAGAATGAAGATTTTTGAATTGAAAAGAGCTGGAGTCTATGGCATTGGGTTCATTGACCCAAATACCGTTAATGAAGAAGTGTTGATAAGGAACCCTAAAGACACGGAGAAAATGCTTCTAAGGTTTTTGAAGGCCCTAAAGTACAAACCAGAAATACTTTTACCTTGGAACTTCCAGTGAGTGTTACTGTCTTGTACTACAAATTCTATTTTTGCTTATATATATATACTCGATGTTAAGTGTAGTTGATGAGTTATGCATGCCCGCTTATACAAATCGTGTGCGCAGCTACCACTAGATCCTTCTAATCATTAGAGTTGACGATGGAACTGTTGAAGTACTTGACTCACTAAGTAAAGACCCTGAAGATTACATAAGCTTGCATTCGTTGCTCGAAAGGTAATTTCAATCATTGACGCACTATGTCGGCTTCTTTATTAGTTCATTTCCTGATATCAAGTAATTAATAACTCCTTTATTCATTTTGTTTGCCGGGCAGGGTTTGGAAACGTTTCATCAAAGAGGTCACCGGTGAATGGAAACCAGAGTTGAGATGGCGAAAGCCCAGGGTAATTAAGTAGTACTAGCTACATCCGCGCATCTCTTTAATTCTAGTTTCAATACCATTGTCATGCTTCATTATTATCTGATTGAATTCTATTCTCGTAAAGTGCATGAGGCACGCACAGGGGACTGAACAATGTGCATATTACGTTTGCGAGAACATTCGCTTTATGACCGAAAGCAGCAAGAGTGCAAGAGATCTTTGGGTACGTAAACACCATTCATATATTTTTATCATGATCTAATACATATACACGCAACTAACATGTTCATATTGATCTCCTTCTTTAAAGATGCATGAGATGCGGGATAAGCTCCTACCAACGGACCGCATACGAGCAATTCAAGAGGAAATTGCGGGATTTTTGCTTCAGCAGGTCATATCTCCCGACGGAGAATACCATTACCCGATCTGCAAATGATCTGCAAATTGTACGAGAAATTGTATATACCAAATTGTATATACCAAATTGTATATATATATATATATATATATATATATATATATATGTGTGTATGCATGTGGTCGTACGAGAAATTCTATGATATATATGATTGCTTGTACGAGAAATTTTATAATATATGATCGGTTCTACGAGAAATTCTATTATATATGCATAACGTGTACAGTATGCAGTAGCGTAAAATATGTTTGAAATGAAAAAGAATTAAATGGAAAACACAAAATGAAAAGAAAAAATAAACAATAAACACTAAACCCCTAAACCCCTAAACACCTAAACCCCTAAACCTTTAGTCCCGGTTGGTGTTACCAACCGGGACCAAAGGTCCCCATGCCCTGGCGTGCGCTGCCGACCACGTGGCCAGGGTTTAGTCCCGGTTCGTAGCCAACTGGGACTAAAGGCTTGGACCCTTTAGTCTCTATACTTTAGTCCCGGTTGGGGAACCAGGACTAAAGGCCCTACCCAACCAGGACTAATGGCATGTTTTCTACTAGTGAATGGGTGCTGATACTTGTGATCTGCGTTGGGTTTTCCGTGAAGAGGAACGGGTAATTGCAGCACAATATGGATAAGTATTTCCCTCAGTTAAGAACCAAGGTTTATCGAACCAATAGGAATATCAATCAACAATCGTCTTCGGCGGCTGCACACAAAAGAGCAAACACTTGCACCCAATGCGGGCAAGAGCGTTGTCAATCCCCTTGGACTAGTTATTTGCAAGCAAGTGAAATGTGTAGATGAAAGTAGATAATTGTAAATTGCAAAATAAAATAAAAAGTAAATAATGGCAGCAAGGTAATGATAGATTTTGTAAATATATAAGTGAATAGACCCGGGGGCCATAGTTTTCCCTAGCAGCATCTCTCATGAAGGCAACATACGGTGGGTAAACAAATTACTGTTGAGCAATTGATAGAAAAGCGCATAGTTATGTGATATTCACGACAATGACCATGTATATATAGGCATCAGGTCCATAAGCAAATAGGTCGACTCCTGCCTGCACCTATTACTATTACTCCACCCATCAACCGCTATCCAGTATGCATCTAGAGTATTAAGTAAAACAGAGTAATGCCTGGAGAAAAATGACATGATGTAGACAAAGAGAATTCAATTAATATGAACTAAACCCATTGTTTTATCCTTAGTGGCAACAATACAAAGACGTGTCTTGTTCCTTTCTGTCAGTGGGATATAGAGCACCGCCAGATTGAACCCAGTACAACACACCCCTCTCACTGAAGAAGTATCAATCTAGTTGGCCAAACTATTTCAATAAATCGGAGAGAATTACGAAGCTATAACAATCATGTAAATAAAATAACAGCAAGTATTCAATATCTTTTCATGAATAATCTGAACATAAACCTACAATTCATCAGATCCCAACAACGCATCGTACAAAAGAATTACATCAGATAGATCAAAGTGAAGATGCGACGATCATTGTATTGAAGATCAAGAGAGAGAGAGAGAGAGAGCCATCTCGATACTAACTACGAACATGTAGGTCTATGGTGAACTACTCGCACATCATCTTGCAGGCAACAAGGTTGATGAAGAAGCCCTACGTGATCGATCCCCCCTCCGGCAGGGTGCTGGAACACAGCTCCAGATGGGATCACGACGGAACAAAGACTTGCGGCGGCGAAAAAAGTGTTTCGAGATGCCCTCTAGGGTTTTTGGAATATATGTGAATTTATAGGCCAGAGAACGGGGGTAGGAGGTCCACCAAGGAGGGAAAAGCCATCAGGGAGCATCGACCCCCCTGGGCGCGCCTTGTTGGCTTGTGCCTCCCTCGTGCGACCTCCGGTATTTCTCCCAAAGCTTCTAGGTCTTCTTTTGGTCCAGAAAAAACATAAAAAAGTTTCAGGGCAATTGGACTTCGTTTGGTACTGTAAACCTGAAAAGACAAAAACACGCAGACAACAGCAACTGGCATCGGGCACTGGGTCAATAGGTTAGTGCTTAAAAATAATATATATTGGTAAATTAATACTCAAAAAGTATCCTAGAATGATAATATATCAGCATGGAACAATAAAAAGTTACAGATAAGTTGGAGACGTATCAGCATCCCCAAGCTTAATTTCTGCTCGTCCTCGAGTAGGTAAATGATAAAAACAGAATTTTTGATGTGACATGCTACCCAATATGTAATCTTTTGCATGATGCTCATTGAGAAACGATGAATTAACAAACATCAACATAGCAATATTTATAGGCACAAGCAACATAATCATCAATCTTTCAAAGTATACGATCCTAAAAGAATGTTTACCCCCATTCATTTTATCATATTAGTAAGGCATGGCTCCGTCTTCACCACATTAATACAAATGTCAAGCACCACGGTCTCCAAGTCACGCAATTGGATCTTACTTTTTTAATGTGCATCAACTTTTTACTCTTCACGCAATACATGAGCGTGAACCATGGACATAGCATAAAGGTGGAATAGAATATGGTGGTAGATATGAAAGGGGTAAAAAGTGGAGACGAAGGTCTTGCATCCACTAGGCGTATCAATGGGCTATGGAGATGCTCATCGACATATATCAATGCAAGGAGTAGGGATTGCCATGCAAATGATGCACTAGAGCTATAAGTGTATGAAAGCTCAACTAAAGCTAAGTGGGATGTACATCCAACTTGCTTGCTCATGACGACCTCGGGCATTTGAGGAAGCCCGTCATCAGAATATACAAGCCAAGTTTATAATATGAAAAATTAATTCCCACTAGCATATGAAAATGACATAACATGAGACTCTCTATATGAAGAACAAGGTGCTACATTGAGGCACAAGTGTGGTAAAGGATATTAGCAAAGTCCCTTCTCTCTTTTTCTCTCATTTTCATTTTTTTTCTTTTTTTATCATGGTGGGCTCATTTGGCCTCTCCCATTTTTATTTCCTCACTGGAACAATGCTCTAATAATGTTGATCATCACACTTTTATTTACTTATAACTCAATATGAAGAACTATGAAACAATATGACTCAATATGAATGCCTATGGTAGTGTACCAGGATGTGCAATGATCTAGCGTGACATGTATCAAAAATATGATGGACGGTGGCTTTGCCAAAAATACTATGTCAGCTCTATATGATCATGCAAAGCAATATGATGATGAACGAACTAGTCATATGATGTAACAGTGGAATTTGCATGGCAATATATCTCGGAATGGCTATGGAAATGCCATAATAGGTAGGTATGGTGGCTATTTTGAGGAAGATATAAGAAGGCTTATGTGTGACAGCGTATCATGTCACGGGGTTTGGATGCACCGGCAAAGTTTGCACCGATCCTCGAGGTGAGAATGGGCAATGGAAGGTACCGAAGAAGCTAGCAAAATATGAGGTGGTGAGATTGCGTATGTCCACGGGTTCACATTAGTCATAAAGAACTCATATAATTATTGCAAAGTTTTATTAGTTTTATCACAAATCAAAGTACTACTCGCATGCCTCAAGGGAGGAGGTTGGGAGGAGTTAACCATCACGCGCCTCCGACCCGAAACAACACTAGGATTTTAACGAGGAATAGAAATGCTCACACATCCCCACCATGCCTTTTTAATATTTAGACAAATGGGAAATTAACACCTTTTAATACCGATACTTCTACTAATCAATCATGATGCACTCACACCTTTTTCACATTACCACATCAATATCATTAACCAACAATTTCTCTTTTATGTGCTACATGATGGTTTTGATTATCACTCATTGAATACCTATTATTTTTGGACTAGTCTTATGACCCATGCAAACTACCATCACTATTTATTAACTCTCTAACAAATATAAGTGAAGAATGAGAGTGCAATTATTTCTATAAAATCTATATGCCACCGTGCTCAAAAAGATATAAGTGAAGTACTAGAGCAACTGCTAAGCTCAAAAGATATAAGTGAAGCACATAGAGTATTCTAATAAATTATGATGAAGGTGTGTCTCTCTACAAATAGGTGTGTCCATCAAATGATGTGGCAAACTAAAAATAAAAGCAAACAAAAGAAAACGACGCTCCAAGCAAAACTCATATCATGTGACGAATAAAAATATAGCTCCAAGTGACATACCGATGGATTGAGACGAAAGAGGGGATGCCTTCCGGGGCATTCCCAAGCTTAGACGCTTGAGTCTTCCTAGAATATTACCTTGGGGTGCCTTGGGCATCCCCAAGCTTAGGCTCTTTCTGTTCCTTATTCCTTCGTCCATCGTGATAACCCCAAAACTTCAAATCTTCAATCACACAAAACTCACCAAAACTTCGTGAGATCCGTTAGCATAAGCAACATATCAAATACTTTAGGTACTGTTATAAATTGATTCATATTTCATAATTGCATAATAGTTACTGTATTCAAACTTCTTCATGGCTTATACCCCCGATATAATCCATAGCATCATCAAAACAAGCAAACTATGCAAGCAAAAAACAGAATGTGTCTAAAACTGAACAGTCTGTAAAGATCTGTAGAGAACCTATACTTCTGTAACTCAAAAATTTCTAAAACATTAGGACAACCTGAAGAATTCTTATGGCAATATTGTGTAAAAATTTCAGATCAAAAACACGTTCCAGTAAAATCAGAGAAATTCTGAACTAGATGCTAAAGTTTCTGTTTTTGCACCATATCAATCCTACTCATCTTGTGAGTCATCCCAAAGGCTTTACTGGGCACAAACACTAATTAAAACATTAAAATACAATCATTAAAGTGGCAATAATCATTTTATCACACACAAACATAAAGTATTGGGTTGTCTCCCAACAAGCTCTTTCTTTATAGCCATTAAGATAGGCTTGAAATTTTAATGATGTTCACATAAAAGATAAGAATTGAAGGACAGAGAGAGCATCATATAGCATGTGACAAACTCATTTAAGTCTAACATACTTCCTATGCATAGGCATTTTAGGAAAACAAATTATCAAGACAATTAATATCTAGCATATGCAAATAGGAAGAGTGAAGCATTAATAATTTCAACACAGAGAGAGATAATTGAGTAACATGAAAATTCCTATAACCATATTTGCCTCTCTCATAATAATTACATGTAGGATCATAATCAAACTCAACAATATAACTATCATGTAAAACATTCTCTTTATGATCCATATGCATACAAGTCTTATAACCTTCCAAGGTAGTGGGATCATTATTACCTAAAGTTGACGCTCTTCCAAACCCACTTTTAGTAGTGTTGAAAATATCATAATCAATAATAGATTCATCATGAAGCATAGAATTATCAATATCACATAAAACATCATGATTATCACCCCAATCATGATCATTAGCACAATTGACATTCATAGAGTTTATACTAACAAAATTGCAATCATGCTTTTCATTCAAGGAACTATCGTGAATCACTCTATAAATTTCACAATTTTCATAACGATTTTCAATCAAGACATCATAAAGATAATCTAGTGCACTCAACTCACTAGCAATTGGTTCAACATAATTGGGTCTTTTGAAAAGATCCATTTATCTAAATTTTTCTTGCTTTTTTACTTTCTGTTTGTGTGAGACAAAAATAAAGATAACATAACTGGACAAGAAGGCAAATGGAAATATTTTTGTATTTTTGTTTTTTATGAAGCAAACTAAATATAACGGCAAATAAAAAGAAGAACAAGTGAATGATAATTTGTGTGAAGTTACTTGATAGTTGGTTGATGATATTCCACGACAACGGCACGAGAAATCCTTCCTGATACTTGTAATCTGCGTTGGGTTTTCCGTGAAGAGGAATGGGTAATTGCAGCACAATACAGATAAGTATTTCCCTCAGTTAAGAACCAAGGTTTATCGAACCAATAGGAATATTAATCCACAACCATCTTCAGCGGCTGCACACAAAAGAGCAAACACTTGCACCCAACGCGGCAAGAGGGTTGTTAATCCCCTTGATCTCG
Organism: Elymus sibiricus; assembly: GCA_039707655.1. NCBI lineage: Eukaryota > Viridiplantae > Streptophyta > Magnoliopsida > Poales > Poaceae > Elymus > Elymus sibiricus. Next base: position 109,218,862 of record CM077667.1, on the reverse strand, counting down.
TTATTTGCAAGCAAGTGAAGTGTGTAGATAATAGTAGATACTTGTAAATTGCAAAATAAAATACAAAGTAAATAATGGCAGCAAGGTAATGATAGGTTTTGTAAATATATAAGTGAATAGACCCCGGGGCCATAGTTTTCCATAGCAGCATCTCTCATGTAGGCAACGTACGGTGGGTAAACAAATTACTGTTGGGAAATTGATAGAAAAGCACATAGTTATGTGATATTCACGACAATGATCATGTATATATAGGCATCACATCCATATGCAAATAGGCTGACTCTTGCCTGCACCTATTACTATTACTCCACCCATCGACCGATATCCAACATGCATCTAGAGTATTAAGTAAAACAGAGTAATGCTTGGAGAACATTGACATGATGTAGACAAAGAGAATTCAATTAATATGAACTAACCCCATCGTTTTATCCTTAGTTGCAACCATACAAAGACGTGTCTTGTCCTTTTCTATCACTGGGATATAGATTACCACCAGATTAAACCCACTACAACGCACCCCTCTCACCGAAGAAATATCAATCTAGTTGGCCAAACTATTTCAATAGATCGGAGAGATTTACGAAGCTATAATGATCATGCAATTAAGAATCATAATATATATCAGAGTTGACTCAAATACTTTTCATGAATAATCTGAAACATAAACCCACAATTCACCGGATCCCAACAAACACACCGTACAAAAGAATTACATCGGATAGATCAAAGCGAAGATGCGATAATCATTGTATTGAAGATCAAAAGACAAAGATATAGCCATCTAGGTACTAACTACGAACCCGTAGGTCTGTAGTGAACTACTCGCACATCATCATGAGGGCAGCAAGGTTGATGAAGAGGCCTTCCATGATCGATCCCCCCTCCGATAGGGTGCCGGAACAGAGCTCCAGATGATATCGCGGCGGAACAGAGACTTGCGGCGGCGGAAGAAGTGTTTTGGGATGCTCTCTAGGGTTTTTGGAATATATGTGAATTTATAGGCCAGAGAACAGGGGTAGGAGGGCCACCAGGGAGGGACAAGCCATCAGGGCACGCCGACCCCCCTGGTTGCGCCCTGTTGGCTTGTGACTCCCTCGTGCGGCCTCTGGTCATCTCCCGAAGCTTCCAGGTCTTATTTTGGTCAAAAAAATCATAAAAAAGTTTCGTGGCAATTGGACTTCGTTTGGTACTGTAAACCTGAAAAGTAAAAAACACGCAGTAAACAGCAACTCGCACTGGGCACTAGGTCAATAGGTTAGTGACAAAAATAATATAAAATGGTAAATAAACACTCAAAAAGTATCCTAGAATGATAATATAATAGCATGGAACAATAAAAAATTATAGATACGTTGGAGACGTATCAGGCTTATGTGTGACGGAGCGTATCATGTCACGGGGTTTTGATGCACTGACGAAATTCGCACCGATCCTTGAGGTGAGAATGGGCAATGCAAGGTACCGAAGAGGCTAGCAAAATATGAGCTGGTGAGATTGCGTATGTCCTCGGGTTCACATTAGTCATAAAGAACTCATATACTTATTGCAAAGTTTTATTAGTTTTATCACAAATCAAAGTACTACTCGCGTGCCCCGAGGGAGGAGGTTGGGAGGAGTTAACCATCGCGCGCCTCTAACCCGAAACAACACTAGGATTTTAACGAGGAATAGAAATGCTCACACATCCCCACCATGCCTTTTTAATATTTAGACAAATGGGGAATTAACACCACTTATTACCGATAGTTCTATGAACAAACAATCGTGCACTCATGCCCTTTCACATTACCACATCAATATCATTAACCCAAGATTTCTCTTTAATGTGCTACATGATGGTTTTGATTATCACTCATTGAATACCTATTATTTTTGGACTAGTCATATGACCCATGCAAATTACTGTCACTATTTATTAACTCTCAAACAAATATAAGTGAAGAACGAGAGAGCAATTATTTCTACAAAACCTATACGCCACCGTGCTAAAAAAGATACAAGTGAAGTACTAGAGCAACTGCTAAGCTCAAAAGATATAAGTAAAGCACATAAAGTATTCTAATAAATTATGATGAAGGTGTGTCTCTCTCAAATAGGTGTACAGTAGAACGATAATTGTGGAAAACTAAAAACAAAAGCAAACAAAAGCAAATGACGCTCCAAGCAAAACTCATATCATGTGACGAATAAAAATATAGCTCCAAGTGATATACCGATGGATTGTGTCGGAGAAACGACACCTATGGGATCGAGAGGACCTCTTTACGATTCGGCAGGGAGAAGGTTTGCACAAAGAGCAGATCTAACGACCAACACGAGGAATTTTTACCCAGGTTCGGACCGCTGAGAAGCGTAAAACCCTACTCCTGCTTTAGTATATTGGATGTGTTTAAGCCTTGGTTCTAGGAGCGCTTGTGATGAACAGTACACAGCAGCTACGCATACAGAACGGCCAGAGAAGATCCTCCTGTAGCTACGCCTTGGGCCTCCTTTTATACGTTCGAAGGGGTCACCAACAGTGGCGTACAGTGCATACATGAGGTGTAAAAGTAGCTATAGTGTTATCATACCTAACACTGACGGTTTAGGACAAACACATTTAATGCTCCGTTGAGGTGTCCCTTAGCGTCTTGGGGACGGAAAAAGGGGCCGTCCCATCAGCACCGCTTAAGCCCCTCCACCGTTAACGCCTGACACGCACCCAGGAGGACAACAGCTAAAAGACAAGCTGGTCGCTTCGCTAGAATGGTGACAGGGTGGCGAGGCCTTGTCGGGTGCGAGTCTTGCCGGGGCTGCGCGGGCCAGCCCGACAAGATCTTGCCGGGCGCCCTGCCTTCGGTCTTCTATCTCCTGACTGCTGACTTAAATGCCTTCTTGATGTTGCTATACATGTATCCAGCTGTCCCCCGGCAGGCCTTGCCGCTGGTATGGCTTCGACTGCCCGTGCACAAGTATGGGGTACTAAAGGCCCAAACTTTGGTACACTGACAGATTGAGACGAAAGAGGGATGCCTTACGGGGCATCCCGAAGCTTAGACGCTTGAGTATTCCTAGAATATGGCCATTGCGTGCCTTGGGCATCCCCAAGATTAGGCTCTTGCCGCTCATTATTCCTTCATCCATCGTGATAACACCCAAAACTTGAAAACTTCAATCACACAAAACTCAACAAAACTTCGTGAGATCCGTTAGTATAAGGAACATATCAAATACTTTAGGTACTGTTATAAATTGATTAATATTTCATTATTGCATAATAGGTACTGTATTCTAACGTCTTCATGGCTTATACCCCCTGATACAATCCATAGCATCATCAAAACAAGCAAACTATGCAAGCAAAAACAGAATATGTCTAAAACAGAACACTCTATAAATATCTGTATAGAACACATACTTAAGAAAATATAAAAATTCTAAAAAATTAGGAAAACCTTAATAATTTGTATAGAAATACTGTGTAAAAAATTCAGATAAAAAAGACGTTCCAGTAAAATCAGAGAAATTCTGCATTGGAGGCTAAAGTTTCTGTTTTTGCACCGTATCAAGTCTACTCATCTCGTGAGTCATCCCGAAGGCTTTACTGGGCACAAACACTAATTAAAACATAAAAACACAATCATTATAGAGGCAATAATCATTTTATCAAAAAAAAAACAGAAAGTAAAAAGCAGAAAATAAAGATAACTATTGGGTTGCCTCCCAACTAGCGTTATTGTTTTATGCACCTAGCTAGGCATAATGCATAGTTTCAAGTGTTGGCATCTTTGACACTCCACCCATAAGTAGCTCTCATGATTGATTCATAAGGTGGTTTAATTCTCTTCCTAGGGAAATGTTCCATCCCTTTCTTTAATGGGAATTGGAACCTTATGTTTCCCTCTTTCATATCAATAATTACACCTATAGTTCATACTCCCTCCGTCACAGTTTAGAAGGCACAATTAAATTTACGTGTGTTTCCACAATAGACAAGGTTTAAGGCGCGTGGCATTTACTCCTAGCTAATTAGTAGTACTCCTAGCTGCATGCATAGTCGGAACGTGGGTGGAAAAGATGCATGCATGAGGACGGACAGCTCGTTTACTGGCCAAGGGATTGACTGCGCATTAAATTCTCAGTGAATTAGGCGCCTTGGTATTAATACGTTGCTACTTTTCAGTCATGAGCAAAAAAAAACTGAGCCAATTGCAAATCACCTTGGTCCCAGCAATTTTGGATGTATGCCTTCTAAACTGTGACGGAGGGAGTAAGAAAGGTCTTCCAAGTATTATTGGACAAGTAGGATTGCAATCAATATCAAGCACAATGAAATCTACATGCACATAATCTTATTTGCAACAATTAGAACATCATTTATTCTACCTAATGGTTTTTTAATGGTAGAATCAGCAAGATGCAAGTTTAGGGAACAATCTTGAATATCAGTGAGAGCAAGCACATCACAAAGAGATTTAGGTATAGTTGAAACACTAGCACCAAGATCAAACAAAGCATTGCATTCATATTTATTTATCCTTATTCTAATAGTATGTTCCCACTCATCATGTAATTTTCTAGGAATAGAAACTTCTAGTTCAAGTTTCACATCATAAGCTTTCATCATCGCCTCCACTATATGATTAGTGAAAGCCTTGTTTTGTTCATAAGCATTGGGTGAGCTAATAATGGTTTGCAACAAGGAAATGCATTCTACTAAAGAGAAACTTTCATAATTAAAGTCCTTGTAATCCAAGATAGTGGGCACATCACTAGTTAAAGTTTTAACCTCTCCAAACCACTTTTTCAGTTTTATCATTAGAATCATCACTCACCAAGCAAACGAGACGTTCTCTAGCTAGACTTGGCTCAACTCCAGTCCCTTTATCATTTATATGCAAAGAAGTAAACAAAGATTCAATAGAAGTACCAATCATTTTAAGATCTTCATCCTGATTCCGGTAAAAACCGGGTGGAAGAGCTTTTTCTAAGAATTCCCGCTTAGCCTTTAACTTAGCGGTCCTATCCTTACTTTCATTAATAGATATTTGGATAGATTTAATAGTCTCATTAAAATCATTCTTGGGTGGCAAAGTTTTACTTTTAAGAGTTTCAACATCAAGAGCGATTCTATCCAAGTTTTTAGCCAAAGCATCAATGGTATGCAACTTTTCTTCTACCATAGTATTAAAAACCTTTTGAGAACTAATAAATTATTTAATTGTGTTCTCAAGATAAGAGGATATTTGATACGTCTTCAACGTATCTATAATTTTTTATTGTTCCATGCTGATATATTATCATTCTAGGATACTTTTTGGGTCTTTATTTACCAATTTATAATATTTCTGAGCACTAACCTATTGACACAGTGCCCAGTGCCAGTTATTGTTTTCTGCATGTTTTTCACTTCTTAGGTTTACAGTAACAAACGGAGTCCAATTGCCACGAAACATTTTGATGATTTTTTCTGGACCAAAAGAAGACCTGGGAGATTCGGAAGAAGGCTGGGGGCCACACCAGGGCCCCACAAGCCAACAGGACACGCCCTGGGGGGCGCCCTGATGGCTTGTGGGCCCCTGGTGGCTCCCCCGACCTCGTTCTCTAGCCAATAAATTCTCATATATAGTAAAAATCCTAGAGGCAGTCCCGAAACTCTTTTTATGCCGCCGCAAGTCTATGTTCCGACGGGAGGCCATCTGGAGCTCCGTTCCGGCATCCTGTCGGAGGGGGGATCGATCACGGAGGGCCTGTTCATCAACCTTGCTACCCTCATGATGATGTGTGAGTAGTTCACCACAGACCTACGGGTCCATAGCTAGTACCTAGATGGCAATCTCCCTATCTCTTGATCTTCAATACAATGATCATTGCATCTTCGCTTTGATCTATCCGATGTAATCCTATTGTGCGGTGTGTTTGTTGGGATCCAATGAGATGTGGGTTTATGTTCAGATTATTCATGAAAAGTATTTGAGTCACCTCTGAATATTAAGATTCTTATTTGCATGATCATTATAGCTACGTAATTCTCTTTGATCTATCAATGTGCTTTGGCCAAGTAGATTGATCTATCTTCAGTGGGAGGGGTGCGTTGTAGTAGGTTCAATCTGGCGGTGCTCTATATCCCAGTGACAGAAAGGGACAAGACACGTCTTTGTGTTGTTGCTACTAAGGATAACATAATGGGGTTTATTCATATTGCTTGAGTTTACTTTGTCTACATCATGTCATCGTCCTCCATGCATTACTCTATTTTACTTAATACTCTAGATGCATGCTAAATAGCGGTCGATGAGTGGAGTAATAGTAATAGGTGCAGGCAGGAGTCGGCCTATTTGTTTATGGATGTGATGCCTATATACATATGATCATTGCCGTGAAAATCGCATAACTATCCTCTTTTCTATCAATTGCCCAACAGTAATTTGTTACCCACCATATGTTTTCTACATGAGAGAAGCCGCTAGGTAAAACTATGGCCCCCCGGGTCTATTCACTTATAAATTCATAAACGCTATTATTACCTCGCTGCCTTTATTTATCTTTTATTTTATTTACAATTATCTACAATTCTCTACACAAATCATTTGCTTGGAAATAACGAGATCAAGGGGATTGACAACCCTCTTGCTAGCGTTGGGTGCAAGTTGTTTGCTCTTTTGTGTGCAGCCGCTGAAGACGGTTGATGATTGATATTACTATTGGTTCGATAAACCTTGGTTTCAAAACTGAGGGAAATACTTACCTACTTTGTGCTGCAATTACCCATTCCTCTTCACGGAAAATCCAACGCAGATCACAAGTATCAGGAAGGATTTCTGGCGCTGTTGTCGGGGAATATCATCACAAACAATCAAGTAACTTCACACAAATTATCATTCACTTATTTATCTTTTTATTTGCTGTTATATTTAGTTTGTTTCATAAAAATCAAAAATACAAAAATATTTATCTTTGTTACTAGTTTGCTCGTCGTCATGGCTAGTTCTCCTCCGAACATGCCTCAATCTCCCTACTTGGTAGAAGGTTCCATGATCTTAGATTTTAAGCAAGTAGGTGATGAGTCCCTTAAAGAAGCATGGGATATATTACTAGTAATACAAGCAAGAGCTAATCCTAAGAGTCATATTAAATTGCTCCTTAGAAGTTTTTATGTTGGTCTATCTCTTTCTCATAGACGTGTCTTGGATTCTATGTTCGAAAAAGATTTTCTTGGGAACAATGCTTTTGACACCTATGATAAGATGAAAAATAAATTTGGGCAACCTAAAATAGAAATCATTGAACCTACTATATTGGTGTGCCACCGCCAAACTGAGCTAATCAAAGAGGCTAGAACCAGCATGGAGTCTAATTTTAGGGGGTTGTTCAACTCTATCTCTAAAATTCATGGAAACGTCATGCTGCACAATAGGAGGCTTGATACCATAGAACAAAAGCTTGATGTTCTTTGTGCTAGGGAGAATAAGATTGTGAAGGGGGGTGGATCCCTTATGAACAAAGATGACAACACGTGAAACTATGCATTATGCCTAGCTAGGGGAATAAAACAATAGCGCCTGTTGGGAGGCAACCCAATACTTATCTTTATTTTTGCTTTTTACTTCCTGTTTTTTTATAACATGATTATTGCCTCTGTAATGATTATGTTTTTATGTTTAAATTAGTGTTTGTGCCAAGTAAAGCATTTGGGATGACTCACAAGATGAGTAGAATCTTTTGACTCTAGTACAGGAATTTTCATTTTTTTTACTGGAGCGTGATAATGATCTGAATGTTTTTGCACCGTATTTCTCTACCAATTTTCTAGGTTGTCCAGTTTTTTCAGAATTTTTAGAGTTACACAAGCATAGGTTCTCTACAGATTGCTATAGACTGTTCTGTTTTAGATAGATTCTGTTTTTGCTTGCAGAGTTTGCTTGTTTTGATTATGCTATGGATTGTATCGGGGGGTATAAGCCATGGAGAAGTTAGAATACAGTACCTATTATGAAATAAGAATCAATTTATAACAGTACCTAAAGTATTCAATATGTTTCTTATACTAACGGATCTCACGAAGTTTTGTTGAGTTTTGTGTGATTGAAGTTTTCAAGTTTTGGGTGTTATCACGATGGACAAAGGAATAAGGAGCGGCAAGAGCCTAAGCTTGGGGACGCCCAAGGCACCCCAAGGTAATATTCTAAGGAAGACTCAAGCGTCTAAGCTTGGGGATGCCCCGGAAGGCATCCCCTCTTTCGTCTCAATCCATCGGTATGTCACTTGAAGCTATATTTTTATTCATCACATGATATGAGTTTTGCTTGGAGCGTCGTTTGTTTTTGTTTGCTTTTACTTTCAGTTTGCCACAATCATCGTTTACTGGACACACCTATTTGAGAGAGACACACCTTCATCATAATTTGTTAGAATACTTTATGCGCTTCACTTATATCTTTTGACCTTAGCAGTTGCTCTAGTACTTCACTTATATCTTTTTGAGCACGGTGGCATGTAGATTTTATAGAAATAATTTCACTGTCGCTCTTCACTTATATTTGTTTGAGAGTTAATAAATTGTGATGGTAATTTGCATGGATCATAAGACTAGTCCAAAAATATTAGGTATTCAATGAGTGATAATTAAAACCATCATGTAGCACATATAGAGAAATTGTGGGTTAATGATATTGATGTGGTAATATGAAAAAGGTGTGAGTTCATAATTGTTGATTCGTAGAAGTGTCTATATTAAGAGAGGTCAACTTCTTGTTCGTCTAAATATTAAAGAGGCATGGTGATGATGTGTGAGCATTTCTATTCCTCATTGAAATCCTAGTGTTGTTTCGGGTCGGAGGCGCGCGATGGTTAACTCCTACCAACCTCCTCCCTCGGGGCATGCGAGTAGTACTTTGATTTGTGATAAAACTAATTAAACTTTGCATTAAGTATATGAGTTCTTTATGACTAATGTGAAACCATGGACATACGCAATCTCACCTCCTCATATTTGCTAGCCTCTTCGGTACCGTGCATAGCCCATTCTCACCTTGAGGATCGGTGCAACTTTCGCCGGTGCATCCAAACCCCGTGACATGATACGCTCTGTTGCACATAAGCCTCATTATATCTTCCTCAAAACAGCCACCATACCTACCTATCATGGTATTTCCATAGCCATTCTGAGATATATTGCCATTCCAATTCCATCGTCACTTCACATGACTAGTTCGTTCATCGTCATATTGCTTTGCATGATCATATAGAGCTGACATAGTATTTGTGGCAAAGCCACCGTTCATCATATTTTTGATACGTGTCACGCTAGATCTTTGCACATCCTGGTGCACTGCCAGAGGCATTCATATAGAGTCATATCATTCTATCAGTTCTTCTTATCGAGTTGTAAGTAAATAAAAGTGTGATGATCATCATTGTTAGAGCATTGTCCCAGTGAGGAAATAAAAATGGGGGAGGAGAAATGAGCCCACCATAATGATAAAAAATGAGAGAAAATGAGAGAAGGGACTTTGCTACTATCCTTTACCACACTTGTGCCTCAAAGTGGCACCTTGTTCCTCATATAGAGAGTCTCATGTTATGTCATTTTCATATGCTAGTGGGAATTAATTTTTCATTATTATATACTTGGCTTGTATATTCCTATGACGGGCTTCCTCAAATGCCTGAGGTCTTCATGAGCAAGCAAGTTGGATGCACACCCCACTTAGCTTCAGTTGAGCTTTCATACACTTATAGCTCTTGTGCATCATTTGCATGGCAATCCCTACTCGTTGCATTGACATCAATCGATGGACATCTCCATACCCCGTTGGTACGTCTAGTTGATGTGAGAGTATCTTCTCCACTTTTTGCCCCTTTGATATCTACCACCATATTCTATTCCACCTAAATGCTATGTCCAATGGCTCACGCTCATGTATTGCGTGAAGAATAAAAAGTTGATGCATATTGAAAAAGTACGATCCAATTGCCTGACTTGGACACCGTCGTGCTTGACATTTGTATTAATGTGCTGAAGATGGAGCCATGCCTTGCTAATATAATAAGATGAATGGGGGGTAAATATTCTTTGAGGATCGTATACTTTGAAAGATTGATGATTTTGTTTCTTATACTTATAAGTATTGCTATGTTAATATTTGTTGATTCAGCGTTTCTCAATGAGCATGCATGCAAAAGATTACATAATGGGTGGCATGTCACATAAAAATTCTATTTTTATCATTTACCTACTCGAGGACGAGCAGAAATTAAGCTTGGGGATGCTTGATATGTCTCCAATGTATCTATAATATTTTATTGTTTCATGCTGATATATTATCATTCTAGGATACTTTTTGAGTCTTTATTTACCAATTTATAATATTTTTGAGCACTAACCTATTGACCCAGTGCCCAGTGACAATTGCTGTTTTCTGCATGTTTTCCATTTCTCAGGTTTACAGTACCAAACGAAGTCAATTGCCACAAAACTTTTTGATGATTTTTCTGGACCAAAAGAAGACCTGGGAGATTCAGAAGAAGGCTGGGGGGGCACACCAGGGATGCCCTGATGGCTTGTGGCCCCTGGCGGCTCCCCCGACCTCGTTCTCTGGCCTATAAATTCTCATATATCACAAAAACCCCAGAGGCAGTCCCGAAAGCCTTTTTATGCTGCCGCAAGTCTTTGTTCCGACGAGAGGCCATCTGGAGCTCCGTTCCGGCACCCTGCCGGAAGGGGGATCGATCACAGAGGTCCTCTTCATCAACCTTGCTCCCCTCATGATGATGTGTGAGTAGTTCACCACAGACCTACATGTCCATAGCTAGTACCTAGATGGCAATCTCTCTATCTCTTGATCTTCAATACAATGATCATCGCATCTTCGCTTTGATCTATCCTATGTAATCCTATTGTGCGGTGTGTTTGTTGGGATCCACTGAATCGTGGGTCTTGATGTCTACTACACAACTTGTTCTTGTAGACTCGTGTTGGGCTTCCGAGCGCAGAGTTTTGTAGGACAGTAGCAAATTTCCCTCAAGTGGATGACCTAAGGTTTATCAATCCATGGGATGCGTAGGATGAAGATGGTCTCTCTCAAACAACCCTGCAACCAAATAATAAAAAGTCTCATGTGTCCCCAACACACCAAATACAATGGTAAATTGTATAGGTGCACTAGTTCGGCAAAGAGATGGTGATACAAGTGTAGTAATGATAGTTGGTATTGATTTTTGTAATAGTAACAATAAAAACAGCAAGGTAGCAAGTAACAAAAGTGAGCACAAACGGTATTGCAATGCTTGAAAACAAGGCCTAGGGTCCGTACTTTCGCTAGTGCAATCTCTCAACAATGCTAATATAATTGGATAACATAACCATCCCTCAACGTGCAACGAAGAATCACTCCAAAGTTCTTATCTAGCAGAGAACATAAGAAGAAATTGTTTGTAGGGTATGAAACCACCTTAAAGTTATCCTTTCTGATCGATCTATCCAAGAGTTCGTACTAAAATAACACCAAGTTATCCTTTCCGATCGATCTATCTAAGAGTTCGTACTAAAATAACACCATATGATACGCATCAACCAACTCTAATGTCACCTAGATACTCCAATGTTACCACAAGTATCCATGAGTTAGTTATACGATACACATCAAACAATTTCATATTCATAACACTCAATCCAACACAAAGAACCTCAAAGAGTGCCCCAAGATTTCTACCGGAGAAAGTAGGACAAAAACGTGCATCAACCCCTATGCATAGATTACCCCAATGTCACCTCGGGAATCCATGAGTTGTGTGCCAAGACATAGATCAAGTGCTCTCAAATCCATAAAAGTATTCAATCCGGTAATAACGAAATCTCAAATGGAAAACTCAATTCATCACAACAAGATAGAGAGGGGAAAACACCATATGATCCAACTATATTAACAATGCATGCGATACATCAAGATCGTGCCAAATCAAGAACACGAGAGAGGGAGATTAAACACATAACTACTGGTACAAACCCTCAGCCCCGAGGGTGGACTACTCCCTCCTCATCATGGAGACCATAGGGATGATGAAGATGGCCTCCGGTGATGATTTCCCCCTCCGGTAGGTTGCCGGAACGGAGTCTAGATTGGTTTTTCTTGGCTACAGAGGCTTGCGGCGGTGGAACTTCTAATCTAGGGTTATTTCTGGGGGTTTCTGAATATATAGGATTTTTGGGCATCGGTTTCACGTGAAGATGGGCCACGAGGGGCCCACAAGACACCAGGGTGCACCAGAGGGGGTTGGCGCACCCTGGTGGGTTGTGGCCACCTCGTGGCTCTTCTGGCCCTCCCACGAAGCTTCTAGTGCCTCTTTTGTTCCAAAAAAATCATCAAAAAGTTTCGTTGCATTTGGAGAACTTTTATTTCTGCACAAAAAACAACACCATGGTAGTTCTGCTGAAAACATCGTCAGTCCGGGTTAGTTCCATGCAAATCATACCAAAACGATATAACATTGTTGTAAATATGGCATGAATACTTCATAAATCATAGATACGTTGGCGTATCAGCATCCCCAAGCTTAATTCCTACTCGTCCTCGAGTAGGTAAATGATAAAAGAAAATATTTTATGAAGTGTGAATGCTAGCATAGTGCATAAGTTTGATCGATGATAATTTCAACCACTTTTCCTAGCATCATAACAACAACTCTTTCTCATAAAACTCATCATGATAAAGTAGCAACCAATTCACATGTTATGGTTCAAACAATGAATTCTCTTGAAACTTAACAACCTATGTTCTTAGTCACCAAACAATTGCAATTCAACTTATTCTCAACAAAGTCTAAGTAAGAGCTCCAAATAGTCAATCATCATATAGTCTTCTATGATTGCTAGTACTCAAAGCATATTTTTAGAACAAATGGCATCCATCAAACACACAGAAAGATAGGGGCTTAATGTTTCGCCTCCCAACTCATTTATCATAGAGATAATTGTCAACAATAATAAGTCATGATCAAATATATTTGACTAGCCATATGTGCTTAGATCTTTCCCCACCACATGATGCTTGCCAACTAGAGAATAATTGAGGTTGAAATGAGAATGCATACTATTGACTCTTGCATAAAAGTAAATACTGAAAGGTAAAAGATAGGCCCTTCGCAGAGGGAAGTAGAGGTTGTCATGCGCTTTCTGGTTTTGTATGCACAATCCCTTAATGCAAAAGAACGTCACGTTATAGTGCCCCTTATGATAGCAACCTTTATTATGCAGTCCGTCGCTTTTATTACTTTGCCATCACAAGTTCGTACAACGCTCAATTTTCTCTTACACTAAATGATTAAACACATTTAGAAGCAATTTTTATTGACTTTTTGCACCGACGACAACTTACTTGAAGGATCTTATTCAATCCATAGGTAGGTATGGTGGACACTCATGGAAAGAAACTGGGTTTAAGGCTTTTTGGATGCACAAGTAGTATCTCTACTTAGTACAAATTTTTGGCTAGCAAAAGATCCTAAGCAAACACCACATGCTGGAGGATCCATTACAATATAACTTCTATGCAAATATACACAACCATAACTTATTACGTTGTCTTACTTGTCCAACTTCAACTAATTTGCTCAAGTTTGAAAATAATTAATGGGTATTCACAATTATAGAAGATGTCCAAGATAATATATTTGTATGTGAAAGTTCTCTTCCTTATACTAATCATTCACAAATTGCTTGTATGACCAATATTGTGATTGTCAAGCTTCAAAAGATTTCACTTTCTAAACCCAATGTGAAGCTACTACTAGGAATGATATGAACATATAATTTCAACTTCATGGTATTCAATTCATCCAACAATTTACTCATAGGATATAAGTGAAGAAAGAGAGTAAATGACAAGCTACTCCAAAAATATATAAGTGAAGATCAAGCGAGTAGTTAAGTAAATGGGTAGCCATTTGAGAACTCTCTCTCATCTAAAAACTTTCAGATCTAATTATTTTATTAAAACAGCAAGCAAAAAAAATAAAATGACATTCCAAGAATATCACACATCATGTGAAGAAGCAAAAACTTAGGCTCAACCGCTACTAACCGATAATTGTTGATGAAGAAAGGTAGGATGCCTACCGGGGCATCCCCAAGCTTAGCTGCTTGAGACTTCTTGAAATATTATCTTGGGATGCCTTGGGAATCCCCAAGCTTGAGCTTTTGTGTCTCCTTAATTCCTTTTATATCACTGTTTCCTTAAATCTTAAAAACTTCATCAACAAAAACTCGAAAAGAACTCGTGAGATAGGTTAGTACACATAAGAATAAGTCCACACTTCTTGTACTGCCAAGACAAGTTGCACAATAATTTCCAAACATCATATACTGTTTACTATTGTTTCCACAATTTATATCTACCAATATAGGCTATGGAAACTATAGGATAAGTAGATAACAAAACTATGACAGCAATCTGTCCAAACAGAACAGTCTGTAGCAATTTATGAAAACAATGTACTTCTGTAACTCAAAAAATTATGAAAATTTAGGACGTGATAACTAATTTATATGAAAACACTGTGTAAAAATTTCAGAAACTTTTCACCTTCCAGTAAAATTTGAAAATTCAAACACTACAGAGAAAGTTTCTGTTTTTACACAGCACACATCAAACCTGCAATGCAAGCATCCTAAGGCAATTCTTGAACTTTTTATTGAAAAACAGGATTATATATAACACCTAACAGAAAATAACAAAATATAATGACGATCCAAGCAAAGCACATATTATGCGACAAATAAAAATATAGCTCTAAGTAAGATATACCGATAATGTTGAAGACGAAAGAGGGGATGCCTTCCGGGGCATCCCCAAGCTTAGACGCTTGAGTCTTCCTTGGATATTACCTTGGGGGTGCCTTGGTAATCCCCAAGCTTAGGTTCTTGTCACTCCTTATTCTCCTCAAATCGATGTCTCACCATAAACTTGAAAACTTCAATCACACAAAACTTAACGGAACTTCGTGAGATGGGTTAGTATAATAAATAAAGATCATTCACTTAGGTACTGTCAAGACAACATTCATAATTGTTCTCACAAAATACCTACTGTATGCTACCATTCACATAATTTATATCACTGAATATAAGCTATGGGAACACTCAAACAAGCAAACTATGCATGCAAAACAGAATTTATCAAAAACAGAACAGTCTGTGAAGATCTGTAGTATAGCCATACTTCCCTGTCTCTAAAAATTCTTAATAATTAGGAAAACTTATAGAATTCTTATATAAATACTGTGTAAAAATTTCAGAATTTTTTGACGCTCCATTAAAATCAGAGAAATTCTTTACTGGAGGCAAAAGTTTCTGTTTTGGTTCAGCATCAATTCTACTCATCTTGTGAGTCATCCCAAAGGCTTTACTTGGCACTTTATTGAAATAAAAGACACAAAACACGATTACTACATTAGATTAATCATGTGAACACACAGAAACAGAAATGAAAAGTGTTGGGTTGTCTCCCAACAAGCTCTTTTGTTTAAAGCCTTTTACCTAGGCATGATGATTTCAATGATTCTCACATAAAAAGTAGTAATTGAAACATGCAAGAGAGCATCATGAATCTCATGACAAACACATTTAAGTATAACCTGATTCCTATGCATAGGGATTTTGTGATCAAACAATTTATGGGAGCAAGAATCAACTAGCATAGGAAGGCAAAACAAGCATAACTTCAAGATTTTGAACACATAGAGAGGAAACTTGATAATTCCTACAAGCATAAGTTCCTCCCTCATAATAATTTTCAGTAGCATCATGAAGGAATTCAACAATATAACTATCATATAAAGCATCATTTTCATGATCTAGAAGCATAGAAAATTTATTACTCGCCACATAAGCAAATTCCTTTTCATCCATTGTAGTGGGAGCAAACTCAACAAAATAACTATCATGAGATACATGATTAACATAACCAAATTCAATATTAAAATCATGATGACAAGTTTCATGGTTATTATCACTCTTTATAGCATACATGTCATCATCATAATCATCATAGATAGGAGGCATGCCATCATCATAATAAATTTTCTCATCAAAACTTGGGGGACTAAAAATATCATCTTCATCAAACATAGCCTCCCCAAGCTTGTGGCTTTGCATATCATTAGCATCATGGATATTCAGAGAATTCATACTAGCAACATTACAATCATGCTCATCATTCAAGGAATTCTCATTAAGTATTTTCATAATTTCTTCCTCTACCAATTGAGCACAATTTTCTAAATCCTTATTTTCACGAAAGACATTATAAAGACGATACAAATGATGCAACCTAAACTCCATTTTTTGAAGTTTTATTTTATAAACAAGAAACTAAAGGATTTAATTGCAAGATCTAAAGATATACCTTCAAGCACTCACCTCCCCGGCAATGGCTCCATAAAAGAGCTTGATGTCTATTACACAACTTGTTCTTGTAGACTCGTGTTGGGCCTCCAAGCGCGGAGTTTTGTAGGACAGTAGAAAATTTCCCTCAAGTGGATGACCTAAGGTTTATCAATCTATGGGAGGCGTAGAATGAAGGTGGTCTCTCTCAAATAACCCTGCAACCAAATAATAAAAAGTCTCTTGTGTCCCCAACACACCAAATACAATGGTAAATTATATAGGTGCACTAGTTCGGCGAAGAGATGGTGATACAAGTGTAGTAATGATAGTAGGTATTGATTTTTGTAATAGTAAAAATAAAAAACAGCAAGGTAGCAAGTAACAAAAGTGAGCACAAATGGTATTGGCAATGCTTGAAAACAAGGCCTAGGGTCCGTACTTTCTCTAGTGCAATCTCTCAACAATGCTAATATAATTGGATCACATAACCATCCCTCAACGTGCAACGAAGAATCACTCCAAAGTTCTTATCTAGCAGAGAACATAAGAAGAAATTGTTTGTAGGGTACGAAACCACCTTAAAGTTATCCTTTCCAATCGATCTATCCAAGAGTTTGTACTAAAATAACACCAAGTTATCCGTTCCGATCAATCTATCTAAGAGTTCGTACTAAAATAAAACCATATGATACGCATCAACCAACTCTAATGTCACCTAGATACTCCAATGTACCTCAAGTATCCATGAGTTAATTATACGATACGCATGAAACAATTTCAGATTCATAATACTCAATCCAACACAAAGAACCTCAAAGAGTGCCCCAAGATTTCTACAGGAGAAAGTAGGACGAAAACGTGCATCAACCCTATGCATAGATTACCCCAATGTCACCTCGGGAATCTGCGAGTTGAGTCCCAAGACATAGATCAAGTGCTCTCAAATCCATAAAATTACTCAATCCGGTAATAACGAAATCTCAAATGGAAAATTCAACTCATCACAACAAGATAGAGAGGGGAAAACACCATATGATCCAATTATATTAACAACGCCCGCGATACATCAAGATCGTGCCAAATCAAGAACACGAGAGAGAGAGAGATTAAAGACATAGCTACTGGTACAAACCCTCAGCCCCGAGGGTGGACTACTCCCTCCCCATCATGGAGACCATAGGGATGATGAAGATGGCCTCCGGTGATGTTTTCCCCCTCCGGCAGGGTGCCAGAACGGGGTCTAGATTGGTTTTTCGTGGCTACAGAGGCTTGCGGCGGTGGAACTTCTGATCTAGGGTTATTTCTGGGGGTTTCTGAATATATAGGATTTTTGGGCGTTGGTTTCACGTGAAGATGGGCCACGAGGGGCCCACAAGACACCAGGGCGCCAGAGGGGACTGGCGTGCCCTGGTGGGTTGTGGCCACCTCGTGGCTCTTCTGGCCCTCCCATGAAGCTTCTAGTGCCTCTTTTGTTCCAAAAAAACCGTCAAAAAGTTTCGTTGCATTTGGAGAACTTTTATTTCTGCACAAAAAACAACACCACGGTAGTTCTGCTGAAAACAGCGCAGTCTGGGTTAGTTCAATGCAAATCATACCAAAACCATATAAAATTGTTGTAAATATGACATGAATACTTCATAAATTATAGATACATTGGAGACGTATCAGGTTTATTTTGAGATTATTCATGATATTTATTTGAGTCACCTATGAATATTAAAATTCTTATTTGCATGAACATTATAGCTTCGTAATTCTCTCCGATCTATCGATGTGCTTTGGCCAAGTAGATTGATCTATCTTCAGTGGGAGGGGTGCGTTGTAGTAGGTTCAATCTGGCGGTGCTCTATATCCCAGTAACAGAAAGGGACAAGGCACGTCTTTGTGTTGTTGCTACTAAGGATAACACGATGGGGCTTATTCATATTGCTTGAGTTTACTTTATCTACATTATGTCATCGTTCTCCATGCATTACTCATTTTTACTTAATACTCTAGATGCATACTGGATAGCAGTCGATGAGTGAAGTAATAGTAACAGGTGCAGGCAGAAGTCAGCCTATTTATTTTTGGACGTGATGCCTATATACACATGATCATTGCCGTGAAAATCGCATAACTATCCACTTTTCTATAAATTGTCTAACAGTAATTTGTTATCCACCGTATATATGTTGCCTACATGAGCGATGCCGCTAGGGAAAACTATGGCCCCCGGGTCTATTCACTTATAAATTCATAAACGCTATTATTACCTCACTGCCTTTATTTATCTTTTATTCTATTTACAATTATCTATACAACTCATTTGCTTGCAAATAACGAGATCAAGGGGATTGACAACCCTCTTGCCCGTGTTGGGTGCAAGTTGTTTGCTCTTTTGTGTGCAGCCGTTGAAGATGATTGAGGATTGATATTCCTATTGATTCGATAAACCTTGGTTTCATAACTGAGGGAAATACTTACCCACTTTGTGCTGCAATTACCCGTTCCTCTTCACGGAAAACCCAACGCAAATCACAAGTATCAATATCCTATTTGCATTTGTAGATGAATTTCCATAAGAATTACCATAAGACTTGCCATAATTATTAGAGGAGTTACCGGGATACGGTCTAACATTGAAATTTTCTCTATAGGCATTGTTGTTGAAATTGTTTCGCGAGACAAAGTTCACATCAATAGTGTCAGAGAAACGACACCTATGGGATCGCGAGGATCCCTTTACGATTCGGCAGGGAGAAGGTTTGCACAAAGAGCAGATCTAGCGATCAGCACGCGGGAATTTTACCCAGGTTCGGGCCGCAAAGATGCGTAAAACCCTACTCCTGCTTGGTTGTATTAGATGTGTTCTAGCTCAAGTTCTGGGAGCGCTACAGTACTCAGCTGCTACTCATGCAGAATGGGCTAGAGAAGATCCGATCCCCCAGGAGCGCTATGCATGCTCTCTGGGTTCCCAGGTCCTCCTGTAGCTACGCCTTGGGCCTCCTTTTATACGTTCGAAGGGGTCACCAACAGTGGCGTACAGAGCGCACGTGAGGTGTAAAGTAACTACAGTGCTATCATACCTAACACTGAAGGTTTAGGACAAGACCATTAAATGCTCCGTTGAGGTGTCCCTTAGCTTCTTGGGGACGGAAAAAGGGGCCGTCCCATCAGCACCGCTTAAGCCCATCCACCGCTAGCGCCTGACACGTTACCAGGAGGACAACAGCTAAAGGACAAGCTGATGACCGCACTGGAGCGATGACAGGGCAGCGAAGGCTTGCCGGGTGTGAGCCTTGCCGGGGCCGTGAGCCATCCCGGCAAGATCTTGCCGGGGCTCCAGCCTTCGGTCTTCTATCTTCTGATTATTGCCTTGTCTTGGATGCCTTCTTGATAGCTTGTTCCTAGTTGTCCTCCGGCAAGCATCTTGCCGGGAGTCCAACATCGGGTCTCCTCGGTGACCTGCCTGGAGGTCTTCTCCCAGAAAGGCTTGCTTCCCGGAAATCCTGATCTTGCCGGCCTTTGAGCTTGCCGGTCTTTGAGCTTGCCGGTGGTGCACAACAAAGTGATGTGCCCATGCTGGAGCCTGAGGCTCGACAGCAAGGACTAAAGGTATGTCTTCTGCCCCGGGTGCGTTTGTCTCTACGGCAAGGGCTTGAGGCCCTGCCGGAGCCTGTGGCCCCCCGGCAGGCTTGGCATTGTTCCCGGCAAGTAGTCCTTACCGGAAAACCCTTCTGTGTTCTATGAGTGGATGTCTTCTCAGCCATGCCCTTCCCGCCTGGAGGCTGCAACTTGCCGGTGCATGTCCAGGGGTAATGGACACCCCCTGTTCATTACACCGACAAATAGCGTCATTATTTTGCTCAATCAAAGTTGACAAGGGCATATCATTTGGATCAACATGAGTATTTGTACTAGCAACCATATTCATAAGAGCATCCACTTTTTCTCTCAAAGTAGTGATTTCCTCAACAGAATTTACCTTCTTACCAGTTGGAGCTCTTTTGTTATGCCATTCAGAATAATTTCTCATGATGTTGTCCAGAATTTTGGCCTCTCCTAAGGTCACACCCATAAAGGTACCACCTGCAGCAAAATCTAGAAGATTTCTAGACATAAAGTTTAGTCCAGCGTAGAAGTTTTGGATAATAGTCCACAAGTTTAAACCATGAGTAGGGCAATTTTTAATCATCATTTTCATCCTCTCCCAAGCTTGTGCAACATGTTCTTGATCATGTTGTTTAAAATTCATAATTTGATTCCTAAGGGAGATGATCTTAGCAGGAGGAAAATACTTGGAAACAAAAGCATCTTTATACTAATTCCATGTTCCAATACTATTACGTGGTAAAGATGAAAACCAAGCCTTAGCTTGATCTCTTAGTGAAAAAGGAAATAATTTTAATTTCACAACATCATTATCCATATCCTTTTTCTTTTGCATATCACATAGTTTAACAAAAGTATTAAGATGAGAAGCGGGATCCTCATTAGGACTTCCCGAAAATTGATCTTTCATCACAAGATTCAGCAATGCAGCATTAATATCAAAAGCCTCCGCACTAGTGGAGGGTGGTATAGGAGTACTAATAAAATCATTGTTATTAGTATTTGAGAACTCACACAACTTAGTAGTATCTTGAGACATGGTGACCGAGCAAGCAAAGTAACAAGCAAGACAAGTAAACTAGCAAGCAAAGAAGTAAACTAGTGACTAGCAAAGATGAATATTTTCATATTTTTGTTTTTATGACGCAAACCTAATATAACAACAAATAAAAAGAATAACAACTGAATGATAATTTGTGCAAAGTTACTTGATAGGTGCTGATGATATTCCCCGGCAATGGCACCACAACTCTGTTCTGATACTTGTGATCTGCGTTGGGTTTTCCGTGAAGAGAGAACGGGTAATTTCAGCACAATACGGAGAAGTATTTTCCTCAGTTAAGAACCAAGGTTTATCTAACCAATTGGAATATCAATCAACAACCATCTTGAGCGGCTGCACACAGAAGAGCAAACACTTGCACCCAACGCGGGCAAGAGGGTTGTCAATCCCCTTGGACTCGTTATTTGCAAGCAAGTGAAGTGTGTAGATGAAAGTAGATAATTGTAAATTGCAAAATAAAATAAAAAGTAAATAATGGCAGCAAGGTAATGATAGGTTTTTTAAATATATAAGTGGATAGACCCGGGGGCCATAGTTTTCCCTAGCGGCATCTCTCATGAAGGCAACATACGGTGGGTAAACAAATTACTGTTGGGCAATTGATGGAAAAGCACAAAGTTATGTGATATTCACGGCAATGATCATGTATATATAGGCATCACGTCCATAAGCAAATAGGCCGACTCCTGCCTGCACCTATTACTATTACTCAACACATCGACCGCCATCCAGCATGCATCTAGAGTATTAAGTAAAACAGAGTAATGCTTGGAGAACAATGACATGATGTAGACAAAGAGAATTCAATTAATATGAACTAACCCCATCGTTTTATCCTTAGTGGCAACAATACAAAGACGTGTCTTGTCCCTTTCTGACACTGGGATATAGAGCACCGCCAGATTGAACCCACTACAACGCACCCCTCTCACTGAAGAAGTATCAATCTAGTAGGCCAAACTATTTCAATAAATCGAAGAGAATTATGAAGCTATAACAATCATGCAAATAAAATACCAGCAAGTATTCAATATCTTTTCATGAATAATCTGAACATAGACCCACAATTCATCGGATCCCAACAAACGCACCGTACAAAAGAATTACATCGGATAGATCAAAACGAAGATGCTATGATCATTGTATTAAACATCAAAAGAGAGAGAGAGAGAGCCATCTAGGTACTAACTACGAACCCGTAGGTTTGTGGTGAACTACTCACACAACATCATGAGGGCAGCAAGGTTGATGAAGAAGCCCTCCGTGAACGATCCCGCCTCTGGCAGGGTGCCGGAACGGAGCTCCAGATGGGATCACGGCGAAACAGAGACTTGCAGCGGCGAAAAAAGTGTTTCGGGATGCCCTCTAGGGTTTTTGGAATATATGTGAATTTATAGGCCAGAGAACGGGGCTAGGAGGTCCACCAGGGAGGGACAAGCCATCAGGGCGCGCCGACCCCCCTGGGCGCGCCCTGTTGGCCTGTGCCTCCCTCGTGCGGCCTCTGGTCTTCTCCCGAAGCTTCCAGGTCTTCTTTTGGTCCAGAAAAATTCATAAAATTTTTTTGCGGCAATTGGACTTCGTTTGGTACTCTAAACCTCAAAAGACAAAAACATGCAGAAAACATCAACTGGCACTGGGCACTAGGTCAATAGGTTAGTGCTCAAAAATAATATAAATTGGTAAATTAATACTCAAAAAGTATCCTAGAATGATAATATATCAGCATGGAACAATAAAAAATTATAGATACGTCGGAGACGTATCAGGTGCCCAGCAAGCTCGCCACCCCACGATGCAACCTTACCTTTTTCTACCGAACCCTCCCCTTCCCGTCGGTTTCCCGTTGTAGCGGGACATTTCTCGCTCGAGCTCTCTTTTAAAACTGGATAACACCCACCTCACATTCGCCACGGCACCCTATCTTCTTTACACCATACTTACCCATGAACCGCTGATACGTTGATACGTCTCCAACGTATCGATAATTTATGAAGTATTCATGCCATATTCACCTATGTTTGTAATACTTTTATATGGTTTTCATGCACTTTATATGATTTATTTAGAACTAACCTGGACTGGCGCAGTTTTCAGCAGAATTACCGTGGTGTTGTTTTTGTGAAGAAAATGAAAGTTCTCGGAATCGCCCGAAACTTTTTGGTGATTTTTTCTGGACCAAATAAGCAATATTGGAGAGAAGAACCACCGGAGAAGAGCCACGAGGTGGCCACAACCCACCAGGGTGCGCCAGAGGGCCCAGGCGCACCCTGGTGTATCGTGCCCTCCTCGTGGCCCATCTTGGTGTGAAACCGACGCCCAAAAATCCTATAAATATAGAAACCATCAGAAATAACCCTAGACTCTCTGCTCCGCCGCCGCAACTCTCTGTATCGATGAAAAACCAATCTGGAGACATTCCAGTACCCTGGCGGAGAGGGAAATCCATCTCCGGTGGCCATCTTCATCATCCCGGCGGAGGCCATGACGAGGAGGGAGTAGTCCATCCTTGGGGCTGAGGGTATATACCAGTAGCTATGTGTTCAATCTCTCTCTCTCTCTCTCGTGTTCTTGAGATGTCACGATCTTGATGTATCACGGGTTTTGTTAATATAGTCGGATCACATGATGTTATTCCCTCTCTATCTTGTTGTGATGAATTGAATCTTTCCCTTTGAGATATCGTTATGTTGGATTGAATATTGGATTTGAGAACACTTGATATATGTCTTGCATGTGGAAACCCGTGATGACAATGGGGTGTTCTATTGATTCACTTGATATATGTTTTGGTACTCAACTTGCGGATTCCCGCGGTGACATTGGGGTAATTTATGCATAGGGGTTGATGCACGTTCTTGTCCTACATTCTCCGATAGAAATCTTGGGGCACTCTTTGAGGTTCTTTGTGTTGGATTGAGTATTATGAATCTGAAATTGTTTGATGCGTATCGTATAATTAACTCATGGATACTTGTGGTGACATTGGAGTATCTAGGTGACATTAGAGTTGGTTGATGCGTATCATATGGTGTTATTCTAGTACAAACTCTTAGATAGATCGATCGGAAAGGATAACTTGGTGTTATTTTAGTACGAACTCTTGGATAGGTCGATCGAAAAGGATAACTTTAAGGTGGTTTCGTACCCTACAAACAATTTCTTCTTATGTTCTCCGCTAGATAAGAACTTTGGAGTGATTCTTTTTGCACATTGAGGGATGGTTATGTGATCCAATTATATTAGCATTGTTGAGAGATTACACTAGCGATAGTACGGACCCTAGGCCTTGTTTTCAAGCATTGCAATACCGTTTGTGCTCACTTTTGTTACTTGCTACCTTGCTGTTTTTATATTTTCAGATTACAAAAACCTATATCTATCATCCATATTGCACTTGTATCACTATCTCTTCGCCGAACTAGTGCACCTATACAATTTGCCATTGTATTGGGTGTGTTGGGGACACAAGAGATTTCTTGTATTTGATTGCAGGGTTGTTTGAGAGAGACCATCTTCATCCTACACCTCCCACGGATTGATAAACCTTAGGTCATCCACTTGAGGGAAAATTGCTACTATCCTACAAAACTCTGCGCTTGGAGGCCCAACACGAGTCTACAAGAATAAAGTTGCGTAGTAGACATCATACGTCTCCAACGTATCTATAATGTTTGATTGTTCCATGCTGACATATTATCATTCTAGGATACTTTTTGGGTATTTATTTACCAATTTATAATATGTTTGAGCACTAACCTATTGACCCAGTGCCCAGTGCCAGTTCCTGTTTTCTGCGTGTTTTTGCCTTTTCAGAGTTACAATACCAAATGGAGTCCAATTGCCACGAAACTTTTTGGTGATTTTTTCTGGACCAATACAAGACCTAGAAGCTTTGGAGGAGGGCTAGGAGATGCACCAGGGGCTCACAAGCCATCTAGTCGCGCCCCCAGGGGGCGCGGCCAGATATGTGGTGGCCCCTGGAGCGTCTCCCGACGTCGTTCTCTAGCCTATAAATTCACATCTACCCTAAAAACACCAGAAGCGCTCCCGAAACACTTTTTCCGCCACCGCAAGTCTCTGTTCCGACGGGAGGCCATCTACACCTCCGTCCCGACACCCTGTGATACGTATCCAATGTATCTATAATTTTTGCTTCTTCCACGCTGTTATATTATCATTCTTGGATGTTTTACAATCATTTTATAGTAACTTTATATCATTTTTTGGGACTAACCTATTGACATAGTGCCAAAGTGCCAGATGCTGTTTTTGCTTGTTTTTTACTTCGCAGAATATCAGTACCAAACGGAGTACAATCGCGATGAAACTTTTTGGAGTTTTTTTGGACCAGAAGACATTCAGTGGGCCAAAGAAGTGCTAGAGAGGTGGGCCGTGGAGACCACAACCCACCAGGGCGCGCTAGAGGCCCCGAGCGCGCCCTGATGGGTTGTGCCCTCCTCGGGACCCCTCTCCACCACCTCTGACGCCTATAAATTCCTAGATATTCCAGAAACCCTAGAGGAGTCGACGAAAAACACATCCAGCCGCCGCAAGTTCCAGAGCCTCGAAATCCAATCTAACACCGTCACGGAGGGGTTCATCATCCTCATTGGTGCCACTCCGATGATGCGTGCGTAGTCCACCATAGACCTACGGGTCTGTAGGCAGTAGCTAGATGGCTTCTTCTCTCTCTTTTGATTCTCAATACAATGGTCTCTTGGAGATCTATTTGATGTAAACTTTTTCGGTGTGTTTGTTGGGATCCGATGAATTTTGAGTTCATGATCAGTTTCTATCCATGAATATTATTTGAGTCTTCTTTGACCTCTTATATGCATGATTACTTATAGCCTCGTATTTCTTCTTCGAATCTTTGGTTTAGTTAGGCCAACTAGATCGATTTTTCTTGCCATGGGAAGAGGTGCTTTGTGATGGGTTCGATCTTGCGGTGTCCTCTCCCAGTGACAGAAGGGGCAGCGAGGCACGCATGTATCGTTGCTATGATGGATAACAAGATGGGGTCTATTCCTACAAGAATAGATCTTGTCTACATCATGTCATCGTTCTTATTGCATTACTCCATTTTTCCATGAACTTAATACACTAGATGCATGCTGGATAGCGGTCGATGTGTGGAGTAATAGTAGTAGATGCAGGCAGGAGTCGGTCTACTTTTCTTTGACGTGATGCCTATATAATGATCATCGCCTTGGATATCGTCATGATTATTTGATTTTCTATCAATTGCCCAACAGTAATTTGTTCACCCACCGTGTGCTATACTCATGAGAGAAGCCACTAGTGAAACCTACGGCCCCCGGGTCTACTTTTCCAACATATTGCTTTCCGATCTATCTTTTTGCCGCTTTTGCTTTCAGATCTATTATTCTAAAAACCCTAAAATACCTTGCTGCACTTTTTATTTGCCATTTTTATTTTGTGTTCTTGAGATACCTATCTCTCCAATCTATCATATCCTAATCTATCTTTTTACCATAGAGAGATTGACAACCTCTCTTTCGCGTCGGGTTGTAAGTATTTGTTCTTTGTGTGCAGGTGCTGTTTATTAGGTGGTGGTGATCCTCCTACTGGTTCGATACCTTGGCTTCATAACAGAGGGAAATACTTACCGTCCTTGTGCTGTATCATCCCTTCCTCTTTGGGAAAATACCGATGCAGTCTCAAGCCACGTCAAAGGAATTTCTGGCGCCATTGCCGGGGAGGAAGCAGTCTCTTCTACGTGCCAATCTCTGCCGCCGAGGAGACACCATCATCATCTACCAGGTTCCTACTCACAAATCTCATCTCCTTGCAATTACATTATTTGCCATTTGCCTCTCGTTTTCCTCTCCCCCACTTCACCTAATTTGCCGTTTTATTCGCCCTTTTTTCGTTTGCCTTTTTCTTGTCAGATCTCTTGCTTGCTTGCAATCTTATTTGCGTAGTCACGATGACTCAAGAAAACACCAAGTTGTGTGATTTTTCCAATACTAATAATAATTATTTTATTAGTACTCCTATTGCTCCTCCCACCACTAGTGCGGAGTCTTGTGATATTAATGCCGCTTTGTTGAATCTTGTCATGAAAGATCAATTTGCCGGTAATCCTAATGAGGATACCGCGTCCCATCTAAACACATTCGTTGAATTGTGTGATATGCAAAAGGAAAAAGATGTGGACAATGATATAGTGAAGTTGAAATTATTTCCTTTCTCCTTGCGGGATCATGCAAAAAAATTGTTTTCTTCTTTGCCTCGCAATAGTATCGATTCTTGGAACAAGTGCAAGGATGCTTTTATTACTAAGTATTTTCCGCCCGTGAAAATTATTTCCCTTAGGACACAAATCATGAATTTTAAGCAACTTGAGCATGAACATGTTGCACGATCTTGGGAAAGAATGAAATTGATGCTAAGAAATTGTCCTACTCATGGTTTAAATCTTTGGATGATCATTCAAAAAAAATATGCGGGATTGAATTTTGTCTCTAGAAATCTTTTAGATTCCGCCGTGGGTGGTACTTTTATGGAATTACCTTGGGTGAAGCTTATAAATTGGTAGATAATATTATGGCAAATTATTCACAATGGCATACTGAAAGAGCACCTACTAGTAAAAAGGTTAATTCGGTTGAAGAAATTAGCACTTTGAGTGATAAGGTTGATGCTTTGATGAAGTTGGTTGCTAGTAAAAATTCTCCTATTGATCTTAATGATGTGCCTTTGTCTACCTTGATTGAGCAAAATAGTGATTCCGTAGGTGTGAACTTCGTCTCGCGAAACAATTTTAATAACAATGCTTATAGAGGTAATTTTAATCCTAGACCTTTTCCTGGAAATTCCTCTAATAGTTATGGTAATTCCTATGGTAATTGTTCTTACAATAATAATAGGAACGCCTCTGATCTTGAGAATAATATTAAAGAATTTATCAATGCGCAAAAAGTTTTCAATACTATGATAGAAGAAAAGTTGAATAAGATTGATGATATGTCTAGAAGGATTGATAGAATTTCTCATGATGTGGAAAATCTCAAGTTGAAAGTTTTTGTGCCTAAGATTGATGAATCAAATAAAGCTTTATATGTCTCTATGAATGAAAGTAAGAAAAGAACCGCTATGCTTAGAGCTAGAAGAGAATTCTTAGAAAAATCGTTTTCTAGTGATTGCCTTCACAAAAATGATGAAGATCTTAAATCGATTGGTGTTTCTTCTATTGATTCCTTGTTTAGTAATATTAAGATTGATAACAAAGGGACTGAAGTAGAGTCAACTTTAGCTAGAAGCCGTCCCAATAATTTGGAGGGTGATGAAAGTGGGTTTTAAGAGGTCAAAACTTTAACTAGTGATGTGCCCACTATTTTGGATTGCAAAGACTTTAATTATGATAGTTGCTCTTTGATTGAATTTATTTCTTTGATGCAATCCATGTTGAATTCACCCCATGCTTATGAACAAAATAAAGCTTTTACTAAACATATCGTTGATGCCATGCTGAAATCTTTTGAAGAAAAGTTGGAGTTGGAGATTTCTATTCCTAGAAAATTACATGATGAGTGGGAACCTACTATTAAGGTCAAGATTAAAAATTACGAGTGCTTTTCTTCATGTGATTTGGGTGCTAGTGTTTCCACGATTCCGAAATCTTTATGTGATGTGCTTGGTCTCACCAATATTGAAGAATGTTCTCTTAATTTGCACTTGGCGGATTCTACTATTAAAAAGCCTTTGGGAAGAATTAATGATGTTATTATTCTTGCAAATAGGAACTATGTGCCCATAGATTTTATTGTTCTTGATATTGATTGCAATCCGTCTTGTCCCATTATACTTGGTAGACCGCTCTTACGAACTATAGGTGCCGTGATTGATATGAAAGAAGGCAATATTAGATTTCAGTTGCCATTAAGAAAGGGTATGGAACACTTACCTAGAACAAGAATTAAGCCACCATATGAATCAATCATGAGAGCATCCTATGGAGCAAAAACCAAAGATGACAATACTGGAATCTATGCATTATACCTAGCTAGGGGCGTAAAACGATAGCGCTTGTTGGGAGGCAACCCAATGAATAAATTTATTTTTGTCTTTTCCTTTATGTTTTTGAGTTATGACACAATTATTCCTTTGTTATAATTGTGTTTTTATGTTTTATTTAGTGTTTGTGCCAAGTAGAGCCTTTAGGATGATTCATAAGATGAGTAGAAACAATGCTGAATCTAAAACAGAAACTTTGCCTCCAGTGTTTGAATTTTCATTTTTTTACTGGAACATGATATTGAGCTGAAATTTTAACACAGTATTGCTATACAAATTCTTTACGTTGTCCTAATTTTTCAGAATTTTTAGAGTTACAGAAGTATGGTTAGAGTACATATTACTACAGACTGTTCTGTTTAAGACAGATTCTGTTTTCGTTGCATCGTGTGCATGTTTTGATGAATCTATGGGTTGTATTGAAGGGTCTGAGCCATAGTAAAGATAAAATACAGTAGGTATAATGCAATAATAAAATTTTAATGGGTTTGCAACAGCACCTAAAGTAGTGATTTGCTTTATTATACTAACGGATCTCACGAAGATTTTGTTCAGTTTTGTGTGATTGAAGTTTTCAAGTTTTGGGTGAGATCACGATGGATGAAGGAATAAGGAGTGAAAAGAGCCTAATCTTGGGGATGCTACGGCACCCCCAAGATATATCCAAAGAGAAACAAGCAACTAAGCTTGGGGATGCCCCGAGTGGCATCCCCTCTTTCTTCTAACGACCATCGGTATTTTACTTGGAGCTATATTTTTATTCGTCGCATATCATGAGTTTTTCATGGAGCGCCTTGTATAAATTGAGTCTTTACTTGCTTTGCTTTTTAGTTTGTCACTTGTATCCTTGCTGGACACACCTATTTGAGAGAGCCAAAATTATGCTATGATTTGTTAGAATTGCTCTATATGCTTCACTTAAACTTTTTGAGCTATAGAATTGCTCTAGTGCTTCACTTATATCTTTTTGAGCATGGTGTGGTTGGAAATTTTTGAAGAAATCCTCTCATGCTTCACTTAGATTATTTTGAGAATTAGTAAATTTTGAAGAAATCCTCTCATGCTTCATTTATACTATTTTGAGAGATGAAATCTCTATGCTCATGTGCTTCACTTAAATTTGTTTGAGCTTGTCAGAAGCAATGGCAATATATGAAACTAGTCCCAAAGTGATAGATATATCCAAGGAGTATATAATAAAAACTTTCATGAAGATCATTGGACAAATTAAACTTGATTCCTTGCAATAGTTTTGAGACATGATGATAGTAATATGTGAGTCATGTTAGTGAGTAATTATGCTTTAGTAAGAATATTGGTGTTAAGGTTTGTGATTCCCTATGCATGCATGAAAGTCAATAGTTATGCAATGAAATTACATCCTACTTATGTTGCATTATTCGGTGTTAGTTATGCTCAATGCTCGCTTATGTGAATTTTCATTTCTTGGTTGGTTGCTTCTCAATCTATTTGCTAGCCTCCACTTGTACTAAGTAGAAATACTACTTGTGCATCCAAAATCCTTAAACACAGTTTTGCCTTATGAGTCCACCATACCTACCTATATGCGGTATTTCCATGCCGTTCTAAGCAAATTTGTATGTGCCATCTCTACTTTTCAAAATAAATTTTCTTTTTGTGTGCTCGTACCGCTCATGAAACGGTAGGGGGTGTCCAATATTTTTCCATGCTAGATGTGTTATTCTCAAGATGAGTGTTTATTCACTTGTCATTGCACGAGAGTACGACGGTAATAGGGATGCCCAGTCCCGAAATGAAAAAAAGAAAAAAAATTACTTTATGTTGTCAAATAATAAATTCCTTGGAAAGTGTTGGTATGGAAGGCAACCGTGGATACGGCCAACCATGGATTGTGAAAGAATGGTGGAAAAAGGAATAAACTTTATTTTCTGTTTGGGAACCGCCTATGATATATCTAGCATGGAGAGTATTGTGAACTACTTTGTCGTTTTCGTTGAGAGGAAAGGCATGCCACTCAAAATATTTCTCTCTCTCAATTTAAACTTTAAGCTCTGGCACCTCTACAAATCCCTACTTCTCTCTGCGAAGGGCCTATCTATTTACTTTATGCAACTTTTATTTTTTACTTTGAGTCTCCATCTTCTCTTATAAAGCACCAACTAGGGGGCACTATGATCGTACTTGAGCATTGGGTGTAGCTAATATTTGAGTGTGTTTCATGAATGGATCAATGATTGAGCATGATGGGCTAGGGATAACTTTCTTTAGTGTTGATATTTTGAAAGACATGGTTGCTTGTTGGCATGCTGGAGTATTGAAGTCATCATGTTAAAACTAGACTATTGCTTTGAACCATCTATAAGTCCAAATGTCCATGCTACAAAAGAAAATATTATGTGATGAACATGTTAGGCAGCATTCCACATCAAAAATTCTGTTTTTATCATTTACCTACTCGAGGACGAGTAGGAATTAAGCTTGGGGATGCTGATACGTCTACAACGTATCTATAATTTTTTATTGTTCCATGCTGACATATTATCATTCTAGGATACTTTTTGGGTATTTATTTACCAATCAATAATATTTTTGAGCACTAACCTATTGACCCAGTGCCCAGTGCCACTTCCTGTTTTCTGCGTGTTTTTGCCTTTTTAGAGTTACAATACCAAACGGAGTCCAATTGCCACGAAACTTTTTGGTGATTTTTTCTGGACCAATACAAGACCTAGAAGCTTCGGAGGAGGGCTAGGAGATGCACCAGGGGCCCACAAGCCATCTGGCCACGCCCCCAGGGGGCGCGGCCAGATATGTGATGGCCCCCTGGAGCGTCTCCCGACGTCATTCTCTGGCCTATAAATTCACATCTACCCTAAAAACACCAGAAGCGCTCCCGAAACTCTTTTTCCGCCGCCGCAAGTCTATGTTCCGACGGGAGGCCATCTACACCTCCGTTCCGGCAACCTGTCGGAGGGGAGATCGATCACGGAGGGCCTCTTCATCAACCTTGATTCCCTCACCATGATGTGTGAGTAGTTCACCGTAGACCTACGGGTCCGTAGGTAGTACCTAGATGGAAATCTCTCTCTCGATCTTCAATACAATGTTCATCGCATCTTTGCCTTAATCTATCTGATGTAATCCCTTTGTATGGTGTGTTTGTTGGGATCCGATGAATTGTGAGTTTATGTTCAGATTATTCATGAAAAGTATTTGAGTCAAACCTGATTACTATGATTCTTATTTGCATGATCATCATAGCTTCGTAATGCTCTCCGATCTATTGAGATAGTTTGGCCAACTAGATTGATATTTCTTCGGTGGGAGTGGTGCGTTGTAGTAGGTTGAAACAGATGAGTTTCTATATCTCAGTGACAGAAGGGGACAAGTTGCGTCTTTGTGTTGTTGCTACTAAGTATAAAACGATGGGGTTTATTCATATTAGTTGAGTTTACTTTGTCTACATCATGTCATCGTTCTCCAAGCATTACTCCGTTTGTCATGAACTTAATACGTAGAGAGGCAAGCATAGAAGCGCTCTTGAAGTGGAGTAATAGTAATAGGTGCAGGGAGGAGTCGGCCTATTTGCTTATGTACGTGATGCCTATATACACATGATCATTGCCGTGAACATCGCATAATTATTCGCTTTTCTATCAATTGCCTAACAGTAATTTGTTTACCCACCGTATGCTTTGCTTATGAGAGATGCCACTAGAGAACTCTATGGCCCCCGGGTCTATTCACTTATAAATTCACAAACGCTATCATTACCTTGCTATTATTTATTACCTTTTATTTTATTTTGCACTTTACTATTATCCACAATTATCTGCATAACTCACTTGCTTGCAAATAACGAGATCAAGGGGATTGACGACCCTCTTGCCGGCGTTGGGTGCAAGTTGTTTGTTCTTTTGTGTGCAGCCGCTGAAGACGGTTGATGATTGGTATTCCTATTGGTTCGATAAACCTTGGTTTCATAACTGAGGGAAATACTTACCCACTTTGTGTTGCGATTACCAGTTCCTCTTCACGGAAAACCCAATGCAGATCACGAGTATCAACCGCCAATGAGGAATCCCCTGCCGATCGCCCGTGTTTGTGTCAATCCGCCACCACCATCAAGGGATAGGAGTCTTGAGCCACCCATGATGCCCCTTGAGCAAAGATTGCATATCCGATATCTCCTAAGTCATTGACATGTTGTAACATACAGTTGAATGTCCCTCATTACCATGAAAAAAATGTGATGGCTGTTGTTGGGTGTGCAACTAAGACGCCACTGTCGCCATTATTAACTCTTGAAACAACCAGCAATGAATTTTCCCTTCTAACCTAACCAGAAAATGTACAAGAATGCCGTGCATTACCATGAAACAAAAAAATGATGTATGTTGTTGTCAGTTGTATGATTGATGATTGTATATGCAGTGAATGGTAATAAGAAAGGAAATATCTCATCAATGCTTGATTGATTGTGATTTATTTTTTACTATATGGTAATCAATCTCTGATGAGATAACAGCTAAGTGAAGAATTAATAGGAAAGTTAGGATTTGAAATCAATTGCTACGAAACTGGATTTCATTGCTTGGTAATGTTCCCATTTGTAACATGGCTAGTTACGAAAGTTTAGAAAGGTAAGGGATTTTTTTGAGAGGGTGAAAAAACCAACATGAAGGGGTGGTGGTGGGATATGAGACGAAATGAAACCGCGGAGGGGAGGCTACCAAGTCCCCCTTTAGGAGTAGAGATATAGATATATACAATAAGATTTCTTTGTCATGGTTTACTTGTTAATTTTCTTAAATTCCGTTATTTGTTTCCTGAAAACTACAATTTGTTTCCTAAAATAAATTGCATTAATTAGATAGATCAGTTGATTTGGATAAGTTAGGAAAGTTAGATCTGTGATTTTTTGTACGTTAGGGAAGTGTTGATTTGAAAGAAAAGAGTGGAGAGAAAAATAAATCGATGGTTAAGGAAACCAGTGGGAGGGGATGGTGGGAGGTGGGACGAAACTATTCCTCAAAACTTCTAATTCCGAAAATCATCTCCACAATTGATCTGTGGAGCAATTCATAAACTACAGTCAGTAGAAAAATTAGTTAGGCTGTGCATGCATGAGACGATGAATTGTGCAGATGATCCCTAATTAAGTTGTGAAACGGTACAACCAGAAAAAATAGCAGTCAAGGGGCGAATTAGCTAGCTAGATTGTGGATGAATGCATGAGTCGCTAGATTGTGGATGCATGCATGAGTCATCCGACACGTAGGAAGCTGCGCGGAGCGCCACGACGAGCTCTGGATACATGCCCGAGCCATCGCGCATTCGTAGATAGATAGACGTCGCAACGGACAGCGGCCAACATGACTGTCGGGTCGTCAGTGCCCACCACGCTGCCAAATTGACCGGTCGACTGTAGTCGCTGCATCCAGTGTCCGTGCCGCCATGATGTGTACCCAGCAAGGAAGACAGAGGGCGACAAAGTCGTGCAGATCCGGCGATGGGACCGAACGTCGAGGTGAGGTGACCGGTGGCGAGCGGGCAGGGCCTGCGGCGTCGATTGTCGATCTCCTGTAACACAGAGAGAGAGAGATGGAGAGAGAGAGAGAGAGAGGAGGGAGATAATAAGAAATTAAGAAAGTAGAGTCAGAGCGGAGGGAGATGAGAGGACGCAAAGGAGTATACTGGTGCCTATGATGAGGCCTCCATTGTCCCTTCCACAATCAGACCACCATGGCTAAGGCGCACCTACCCACCAGCATGACTTGATGGTGAACGGGTTCGCGTGTGAACAATGTACACACGAATTGTAAGGCATGTACGCACGATCCCCACATGATGTATTTGCGGTTGGCTGCCATGTATGATTTGATTGTATAAGGCAGTGAATGGTAATAAGAAAGGAAATATCGCATCAATGCTTGATTGATTGTGATTTATTTTTTACTATATGATAATCAATCTTTTATGAAACAACACCTGAGTGAAGAATTTATAGGAAAGTTAGGATTTGAAATCAATTGCTACGAAACTGGATTTCATTGTTTGGTAACGTTTCCGTTTGTAACATGGCTGGTTAGGAAAGTTTAAGAAAGTTTTTTTTAGAGGGTGAAAAAACCAATATGAAGGGGTGATGGTGGGATATGAGAAAATCTACAATTTTTTTAGAAAGGTTAATTTTCTTAAATTCCGTTATTTGTTTCCCGAAAAACTATAAAAAATTTCCTAAAATAAATTGCATTAATTAGAGAGATCAGTTGATTTGGATAAGTTAGGAAAGTTAGATTTGTGATCTTTTGTACGTTAGGAAAGTGTCGATTTGAAAAAAAAGTGAAGAGAAAAATAAATCGATGGATAAGAAAACCAGTGGGAGGGGGTGGTGGGAGGTGGGACGAAATAAAACTGGACGAAAAAAACCCACGCACCGGACGAACCTACCATCACGACCGCAGAGTGCCCCTTTAGGAGTAGAGATAGGTAAATTTGGATCATTTGAGAGAAAAAAATGTGTTTTCTTCAGCATGGGCCACCCTAGCCCACCCAACAATTTTTGGCAAGCTCCGCCACTGAGTCCATGATGCTTGGATGAAGACACGGTGACGAGTCACGGTGTGGATGATATCTTTGAAGAGTTTAATGGTCAATATATTGCATGGCAGAGCTTTTGCTCTTGCTTAGGCAAAAAAAATCATCAAGCTTGCTTGTGCGATGTCATGTAACATTTGATCCCCCCCTCGTACCCCTCGCATCGCCCTCTCGAGCGGGGCGACCGGGGCAGCATCTTCCTCCCCCCGCCGCCTAGCTCCCCCTCCCTCTCTCCCTCTCGCTGCTGCCGTTGGCTGGCACGGTCGGGCGCTTGCCCGTGCGGCGCTGTGCGTGGCTGGCGGTGGCGGCCCCCTCCCTTTGCCGACGTGGATCCTAGCTCGGGCGGTGTGGTTCGACGGCTGTGTACCTCGGCGGGCGGCCCTCCGGTGCAGTACGGGAGGAGGCGCTGCCCCTTGGCGGTGGTGGCAGCGGTTGGCGACGGAATCTGGCTGACCGCGCCCTGGAAGCCCAGATCTAGGCCCTTTGGGCCTGATCTGGGTCAAGGCGGGCCGGTCTGGCCTCCCGCGCGTCGCCTCTGACTGGTTCGGCGAGCCACAGGCGATGGGGGCGACGACTACTGTGCTACGTCTGCTGCAGCGCGGTGGTGGGTGTTGGAAATATGCCCTAGAGGCAATAATAAAGTAATTATTATTATATTTCCTTGTACATGATAATTGTTTATTATCCATGCTATAATTGTATTGATTGGAAACACAAATACATGTTTGGATACATAGACAACATTGTGTCCCTAGTATGCCTCTAGTAGACTAGCTCGTTGATCAAAGATGGTCAAGGTTTCCTAGCCATAGACATGAGATGTCATTTGATAACGGGATCACATCATTAGGAGAATGATGTGATGGACAAGACCCAAACTATGAACGTAGCATATGATCATGTCAGTTTATTGCTATAGTTTTCTGCATGTCAAGCATCTGTTCCTATGACCATGAGATCATGCAACTCACTGACACCGGAGGAATACCTTGTGTGTTTCAAACGTCGCAACGTAACTGGCTGACTATAAAGATGCTCTACAGGTATCTCCAAAGGTGTCTGTTGAGCTGGCATGGATCGAGACTGGGATTTGTTACTCCGTGTGACGGAGAGGTATCTCAGGGCCCACTCAGTAATGCAACATCACAATAAGCCTTGCAAGCAAAGTGACTAAAGAGTTAGCCACGAGATCTTGTATTACGGAACGAGTAAAGAGACTTGCCGGTAATGAGATTGAACTAGGTATAGAGATACCGACGATCGAATCTCGGGCAAGTAACATACCGAAGAACAAAGGGAACAGCATACGGGATTAACTGAATCCTTGACATAGAGGTTCAACCGATAAAGATCTTCGTAGAATATGTAGGAACCAATATGGGCATCCAGGTCCCTCTATTGGTTATTGACCGTAGAGGTGTCTCGGTCATGTCTACATAGTTCTCGAACCCGCAGGGTCTGCACACTTAACGTTCGGTGACGTTTCGGTAGTATTGAGTTGTGTATGGTGGTGACCGAAGATTGTTTGGAGTCCCGGATGAGATCCCGGACATCACGAGGAGCTCCGGAGGTAAAGATTGATATATAGGAAAGTGGTGTTTGAACTCCGGAAAAGTTTTGGGCATTTCCGGCAGTGTACCGGGAGTGACGAATGGGTTTCGGGGGTCCACCAAGTGGGGCCCACACACCCCAAGGGGCCACATGGGCCTTAGTGGTGGCGCACCAGCCCGTGGTGGGCTGGTGCGGCCAGTCCTATGGTCCTATGCGCAGGAAAGAGGAGAGGGGGGGGAGTCCTAATCGGAGGAGGACTCCTCCCACGCCCACCTCCTAGTTGGAGGTGGACTCCTCCACCTCCCTGGTTCGGCCGACCCTAGGGGAAAACCCTAGGGCGCCAGCCCCTCCCCCTCCCTCCTATATATATTGGAGGGGAGAGAGGGCAGCCGCACCCCGAGCCATGGTGCAGCCCTCTCTCCCCCCGTCTATACAGTTTTTCCTCTAGATTAGTTCGTCAGTGCTTCGCGAAGCCCTGCCGGATTAGTTCCACCACCACTGTCACCACGCCGTCGTGCTGCCGGAGTACTCATCTACCTCTCCGCTCCCTCTTGCTGGATCAAGAAGGCGGAGATTGTCATCGAGCTGTACGTGTGCTGAACGCGGAGGTGCCGTCCGTTCGGCACTAGATCGTGATTGGATTGCGGGACGGCTTGCGATTTGGATCGCGAAGACGTTCGACTACATCAACCGCGTTTCTTAACGCTTCCCGCTTAGCAATCTACAAGGGTATGTAGATCCACTCTCCCTCTCGTAGATGCTCATCACCATGGATAGATCTTGCGTGTGCGTAGGAAATTTTTTGTTTCCCATGCAACGTTCCCCAACAGTGGCATAATGAGCTAGGTCTATGCGTAGATGAGATCTCGAGTAGAACACAAAGGAGTTTGTGGGCGTTGATATTCAGATTGCTTTCCTCCTTAGTCTTTTCTTGATTCAGCGGTATTGTGGGATGAAGCGGCTCGGACCAACCTTACTCGTCCACGTACGAGAGACCGGTTCCATCGACTGACATGTAACTTTGTTGCATAAGATGGCTGGCGGGTGTCTGTCTCTCCCACTTTAGTTGAATCGGATTCGACAGAGGCGGTCCTTGTAGAAGGTGAAATAGCAACTTGTATATCACCGTTGTGGTTATGCGTAGGTAAGAATCGTTCTTGCTAGATACCCATAGCAGCCACGTAAAACATGCAACAACAAATTAGAGGACGTCTAACTTGTTTTTGTAGGATATGATGTGATATGATATGGCCAGAAACATGATGAGATATACGTGATGTATGAGACGATCATGTTTTCTATAGATTATCACGACTTGCATGTCGATGAGTACGGCAACCGGCAGGAGCCATAGGGTTGTCTTTAATTTATTTTCGCCGTTTCTGCTTTACTTTATTGCTATGAGTTAGCAATAGTTATAGAAGCAATAGTTGGCGCGACAACCTCATGGCGACACGTTGATGGAGATCAAGATGATGGAGATCATGGTGTCATGCCGGTGACGATGGAGATCATGCCGGTGCTTTGGAGATGGAGATCAGAAGCACAAGATCATGGCCATATCATGTCAGTTATGATTTGCATGTGATGTTAATCCTTTTATGCATCTTATTATGCTTAGGACGACGGTAGCGTTATAAGGTGATCCCTCACTAAAATTTCAAGATAAAATTGTGTTCTCCCCGAGTGTGCACCATTGCAAAAGTTCGTCATTTCGAGACACCACGTGATGATCGGGTGTGATAGACTCTACGTTCGCATACAATGGGTGCAAGCCAGTGTTGCACATATGGAACACTCGGGTTAAACTTGACGAGCCTAGCATGTACAGACATGGCCTCGGAACACAAGAGACCGAAAGGTCGAGCATGAGTCATATAGTAGATATGATCAACATGGAGATGTTCGCCATTGAAACCACCTCATCTCACGTGATGATCGGACTTGGGTTGGTGAATTTGGATCATGTGACACTCGAATGACCTGAGGGATGTCAATTTGAGTGGGAGTTTTTAAGTAATATGATTAACTAAACTCATTATCTTGAACAATAGTCTAAGTTGTCTTTGCAAAATTTATGTTGTAGATCAATGGCTCGCGCAGTAGCACCCCTGAATTTCAATGCGTTCCTAGAGAAAGCTAAGTTGAAAGATGATGGAAGTAACTTTGTAGACTGGGCCCGTAATCTGAGGATTATCCTCACGGCT
This sequence comes from Elymus sibiricus, assembly GCA_039707655.1. NCBI lineage: Eukaryota > Viridiplantae > Streptophyta > Magnoliopsida > Poales > Poaceae > Elymus > Elymus sibiricus. The sequence continues at coordinate 109,179,459 of CM077667.1, read as the reverse complement.
TCCCAAAAGGCTTATGTCCTTGATGCACCGCTCGGTGAACCACCTGCTCCAGTAGAGGCTGCAAACGTTGCGAACGCCTGGCAGACACATTCTGATGATTACTAAATAGTTCAATGTGCAATGTTGTATGGCTTAGAACCGGGACTTCAAAGATGTTTTGAACGTCATGGAGCATATGAGATGTTCCATGAATTGAAGTTTATCTTTGAGAAGAATGCCCGGATCGAGAGGTATGAGACCTCCGATAAGTTCTATGCTTGCAAGATGGAGGAGAACGGGTCTGTCAGTGAACATGTACTCAGAATGTATGGGTATTCCAACCGTCTGGTGGAGTTGGGAATTGTTCTCCCGCCAGAGGCAATCACTGACAGAGTTCTTCAATCACTGTCACCTAGCTACAAAAGCTTCGTATTGAACTATAACATGCAAGGGATGAACAAGTCAGTCGCCGAGCTGTTTGCGATGTTGAAGGTAGCCGAGTCTGAGATTCAGAAGGAGCATCAAGTGTTGATGGTCAATAAAACCACTAGTTTCAAGAAGAATGGCAAGGGCAAGAAGGGTAACTCCAAGAAGAGTGGCAAATCAGTTGCCCCTCCCGTGAAGAAACCCAAGGCTGGACCCAAGCCAGAAACTGAGTGCTTTCATTGCAAGGGAACTGGTCACTGGAAGCGAAACTGCCCCAAGTATCTGGCTGACAAGAAGGCGGCCAACACCAAACAAGGTATATATGATATACATGTTATTGATGTGTACCTTACCAACTCTCGTTGTAGTGCCTGGGTATTTGATACCGGTTCGGTTGCTCACATTTGCATCCCAAAGCAGGAACTACGGAGTAGACGGAGGTTGACTAAGGACGAAGTGACAATGCACGTGGGAAATGGTTCCAAGGTTGATGTGATCGCCGTCGGCACACTCGCTCTTCGATTACCATCGGGATTAGTGATGAACCTGAATAATTGTTATTTAGTACCTGCGTTAAGCATGAACATTATAGCTGGATCTTGTTTATTGCGAGACGGTTACTCATTTAAATCAGAGAATAATGGTTGTTCTATTTATATGAGTAATATCTTTTATGGTCATGCACCCATTGTGAGGGGTTTATTCTTATTGAATCTCGATAGTGATGATACACATGTTCATAACATTGATTCCAAAAGATGTAGAGTTGATAATGATAGCACCACTTTCTTGTGGCACTGCCGCTTAGGTCATATTGGTGTAAAACGCATGAAGAAACTCCATGCTGATGGACTTTTGGAGTCACTTGATTTTGAATCACTCGACACATGTGAACCATGCCTCATGGGCAAGATGACTAAGACCCCGTTCTCTAGAACAATGGAACGGGCAAGTGACTTGTTGGAAATCATACGTACTGATGTGTGCGGTCCGACGAGCATTGAGGCGCGCGGTGGATATCGTTATTTTCTCACCTTCACCGATGACTTAAGTAGATATGGGTATATTTACTTAATGAAACATAAGTCTGAAACATTTGAAAAGTTCAAGCAATTTCAGAGTGAAGTTGAGAATCATCGTAACAAGAAGATTAAATTCCTACGATCTGATCGAGGAGGAGAATATCCGAGTTATGAGTTTGGCAATCACTTAAAACAATGTGGAATTTTTTCAAAATTGACACCGCCTGGAACACCACAGCGTAATGGTGTGTCCGAATGTCATAATCGAACCTTATTAGATATGGTGCGTTCTATGATGTCTCTTGCCGATTTGCCACTATCGTTTTGGGGTTATGCGTTAGAGACAACTGCATTCACTTTAAATAGGGCACCATCGAAATCCGTTGAGACGACGCCATATGAACTGTGGTTTGGCAAGAAACTAAAGTTGTCATTTCTTAAAGTTTGGGGATGTGATGCTTATGTCAAAAAGCTTCAGCCTGAAAAGTTGGAACCCAAAGCGGAGAAATGCGTCTTCATAGGATACCCAAAAGAGACGGTTGGGTATACCTTCTATCTCAGATCCGAAGGCAAAGTGTTTGTCGCAAAGAACGGGTCATTTCCCGAGAAAGAGTTTCTCTCGAAAGAATTGAGTGGGAGGAAAATAGAACTTGATGAGGTTGTTGAACCTTTACTTCAACCAGAGAGTAGCGCAACGCAGAAAGATGTTTCTATAGAGCCTACATCGGTTGAAGAGGAGGTTAATGATGATGATCATGAAGCTTCGGATCAAGTTGCTATCGAACCTCGTAGGTCGACAAGGGCATGTACTGCTCCTGAGTGGTACGGTAACCCTGTCTTAGAGGTCATGTTGTTGGACAACGATGAACCTACGAGCTATGGAGAAGCGATGATGGGCCCGGATTTCGAGAAATGGTTAGAGGCCATGAAATCTGAGATGGGATCCATGTATGAAAACAAAGTATGGACTTTGGAAGTATTACCTGAAGGGCGAAAGGCCATTCCGAATAAATGGATCTTTATGAAGAAGACGGACGCGGACGGTAATGTCACCGTCTATAAAGATTGACTTATGGCAAAGGGTTTTTCACAAGTTTAAGGAGTTGACTACGATGAGACCTTCTCACCCGTAGCGATGCTTAAGTCCGTCAGAATCATGTTAGCAATAGCTGTATTTTTCGATTATGAAATTTGACAGATGGATGTCAAAATAGCGTTCCTTAACGGTTTCCTTAAGGAAGAGTTGTATATGATGCAACCGGAAGGTTTTGTCGATCCAGAGAATGCTGACAAAGTTTGCAAACTCCAGTGATCCATTTATGGACTGGTGCAAGTATCTCGGAGTTGGAATCTTCGCTTTGATGAGGTGATCAAAGCGTTCGGGTTTATACAAGTTTGCGGAGAAGCTTGTATTTACAAGAAAGTGAGTGGGAGCTCTATAGCATTTCTAGTATTATATGTGGATGACATATTGCTGATTGGAAACAATATAGAAATGTTGGAAAGCGTGAAGGAATATTTGAACAAGAGTTTTTCAATGAAGGACCTAGGAGAAGTTGCTTTCATATTAGGCATCAAGATCTATAGAGATAGATCAAGACGCTTAATAGGACTTTCACAAAGCACATACCTTGACAAAGTTTTGAAGAAGTTCAAAATGGATCAGTCCAAGAAGGGGTTCTTGCCTGTATTGCAAGGTATGAAGTTGAGTAAGACTCAATGCCCAGTGACTGCAGAAGATAGAGAAAAGATGAGTGTCATCCCCTATGCTTCAGCCATAGGCTCTATCATGTATGCAATGCTGTGGACAAGACCCGATGTCAGCCTTGCCATAAGTATGGCCAGAAGGTTTCAAAGTGATCTAGGAGTGGAACACTGGACGGCGGTCAAGAATATCCTGAAGTACCTGAAAAGGACTAAGGACATGTTTCTCGTTTATGGAGGTGATCAAGAGCTTGTCGTAAAGGGTTACGCCGATGCAAGCTTTGACACTGATCCGGATGACTCTAAGTCTCAAACCGAATACGTATTTATTCTCAATGGGGGTGCGGTAAGCTGGTGCAGTTCCAAGCAGAGCGTGGTAGCTGATTCTACATGCGAAGCAGAGTACATCGCTGTCTCGGAGGCGGCGAAGGAAGGTGTCTGGATGAAGGAGTTCATGACAGATCTTGGAGTAGTGCCCAGTGCACTAAACCCAATGGCTCTGTTCTGTGTCAACACTGGTGCCATTGCTCTGGCCAAGGAACCAAGGTTTCACAAGAGGACCAGACACAAAAAGCGACGCTTCAATTCCATCCGCGATTACATCAAGGAGGAGGACATAAATATTTGCAAAGTGCACACGGATCTGAATGTCGCAGACCCATTGACTAAACCTCTTCCAAGGGCTAAACATGATCAACACCAGAACTGTATGGGTGTTAGATTCATTACAATGTAAATCACATAGTTATGTGAGCTAGATTATTGACTCTAGTGCAAGTGCGAGACTGTTGAAATATGCCCTAGAGGCAATAATAAAATAATAATTATTATATTTCCTTGTTCATGATAATCGTTTATTATCCATGCTATAATTGTATTGATTGGAAACACAAATACATGTTTGGATACATAGACAACATTGTGTCCCTAGTATGCCTCTAGTAGACTAGCTCGTTGATCAAAGATGGTCAAGGTTTCCTAGCCATAGACATGAGATGCCATTTGATAACGGGATCACATCATTAGGAGAATGATGTGATGGACAAGACCCAAACTATGAACGTAGCATATGATCATGTCAGTTTATTGCTATAGTTTTCTGCATGTCAAGCATCTGTTCCTATGACCATGAGATCATGCAACTCACTGACACCGGAGGAATACCTTGTGTGTATCAAACGTCGCAACGTAACTGGCTGACTATAAAGATGCTCTACAGGTATCTCCAAAGGTGTCTGTTGAGCTGGCATGGATCGAGACTGGGATTTGTTACTCCGTGTGACGGAGAGGTATCTCAGGGCCCACTCAGTAATGCAACATCACAATAAGCCTTGCAAGCAAAGTGACTAAAGAGTTAGCCACGAGACTTGTATTACGGAACGAGTAAAGAGACTTGTCGGTAACGAGATTGAACTAGGTATAGAGATACCGACGATCGAATCTCGGACAAGTAACATACCGAAGAACAAAGGGAACAGCATACGGGATTAACTGAATCCTTGACATAGAGGTTCAACCGATAAAGATCTTCGTAGAATATGTAGGAACCAATATGGGCATCCAGGTCCCGCTATTGGTTATTGACCGTAGAGGTGTCTCGGTCATGTCTACATAGTTCTCGAACCCGCAGGGTCTGCACACTTAACGTTCGGTGACGTTTCGGTAGTATTGAGTTGTGTATGGTGGTGACCGAAGATTGTTCGGAGTCCCGGATGAGATCCCGGACGTCACGAGGAGCTCCGGAGGTAAAGATTGATATATAGGAAAGTGGTGTTTGAACTCCGGAAAAGTTTCGGGCATTTCCGGCAGTGTACCGGGAGTGACGGATGGGTTCCGGGGGTCCACCAAGTGGGGCCCACACACCCCAAGGGGCCACATGGGCCTTAGTGGTGGCGCACCAGCCCCTGGTGGACTGGTGCGGCCAGCCCTATGGGCCTATGCGCAGGAAAGAGGAGAGGGGGAGGAGTCCTAATCGGAGGAGGACTCCTCCCATGCCCACCTCCTAGTTGGAGGTGGACTCCTCCACCTCCCTGGTTCGGCCGACCCTAGGGGGAAACCCTAGGGCGCCAGCCCCTCCCCCTCCCTCCTATATATATTGGAGGGGAGAGAGGGCAGCCGCACCCCAAGCCACGGTGCAGCCCTCTCTCCCCCCGTCTATACAATTTTTCCTCTAGATTAGTTCGTCAGTGCTTGGCGAAGCCCTGCCGGATTTGTTCCACCATCACCGTCACCACGCCGTCGTGCTGCCGGAGTACTCATCTACCTCTCCGCTCCCTCTTGCTGGATCAAGAAGGCGGAGATCGTCATCGAGCTGTACGTGTGCTGAACGCGGAGGTGCCGTCCGTTCGGCACTAGATCGTGATTGGATTGCGGGACGGCTTGCGATTTGGATCGTGAAGACGTTCGACTACATCAACCGCGTTTCTTAACGCTTCCCGCTTAGCGATCTACAAGGGTATGTAGATCCACTCTCCCTCTCGTAGATGCTCATCACCATGGATAGATCTTGCGTGTGCGTAGGAAATTTTTTGTTTCCCATGCAACGTTCCCCAATAGTGGGAGCTTAGCGGGCCCGATCTGGGTCCGGCTGGGCAGTTGGCCCGGCGTGTTCCTGCCTTGTGTCCGGTCTACTACCGCTTGAGCCGGTGGAGGTTGTCCCCTCCCACGTGGCTGCGGTACTGCCGGTCCTTGTCTATGGTGGCCTCGTTTCGGTCCGGTCGGCCTCGTAGCGTCTGCCGTGGTGAGACGATGGTGGTGCCGTCGTGATTGTGGCGGCTCATGTTGGTGGACGGTTGGCATGGTGGAGCCGAGGGTTGGTTCTGGGCTGTGTGTGTGAGGGGTCGGGAAAAATCTCTGTCGGGTCTGCCCGGCACCGACGCGGTGACGCCTGTGGGCGCCGCCACCCTTCTTGAAGGGCGTCGGGGTACCTCTCCCTCACTCCCCTCCGTGTACCAGGAGAAATCCTAGGATTCGTCCGGGCAGCAACGTCGTCGTCGTCTTCGCAGTCCTTCTTGAAGGTGTTGCTTGGTGTGCGGTAACCCGATGGCGTTGGAGTGCGGTGGAACTCTCCGGTGGGCGCAGCAGTTGAGGGATGCCACAACTTTCGTTGATGCGGTGTGGCCCGCATTTTTTCTCTTATTTTTGTCTTGCTCTTTCTTTTGGGTATGATTGTGCTGTTTGTCCCAGCATGGAACTCGTTGATGTATCGGATGGTTGCTATATCAATATAGCGGGGCGAAAGTCTATTTCGAGTGCTTTTGCGATGTCATAAAAATCAACAGTTTTACTATTTTTAAGTCGTCTGAAAACGAATTCATCTCAGGCCGTTTTTCAGTCCGTCCGATCCGCACGAATCTTAGCGCCTCGTTTGTCCTCCGTTTGTCGTACGGTTCTGTCGTGGACTTTCTGTATCATTGGGCTTTTGGGTTTGTGGGTCTGCAACGGGCATAGTTATTTTCGATCCATGAAGCGTTAGGTGTTTTTGAATTGTTTTCAGTTTTGTGGGGCGGCGGCTTTTGTTCTATCTAAGCAGGGGGTCAGTGGTGGTTGGCCGAGGCGGGGCGGAGATGGCAGAGGGAATGCGGGAGGCTCCTCGCCGGTGATAGCGGAGATTGTGCGCGGTGTGTCCTCCGAGGGAAGGAGAGCTTGTAGGGAGAAGGCTGCAGGTGAGGGAGATGGTGACCTGGAGAGGAGCTCGGCGGAGCTGCCCCGTCACGCTCGCCACCAGGATGGTCCAGTCGGCGGAGGCGGCATTAGTCACCGGCGCCGGTGGGGCGCATGGTATTTATTCCTCCACCGCTCTCCTCGCTATGTCAATTTTTTTCTGTCCCATGTGTGTTTGCCTTCCTTCGTGCTTGATTCAGTTCGTCGTGATTGTCGCCGGTATAGATCTTCGCGCTTGATTCAGTTCGCTGGTTTTGGAAGGAATTTGTGTCATATCTTAGTTCATTTATGTCGAGTGTTTGAGTGGTTCATCAGAATCGCTCCTGAATGTGTTGCAGAAACCTCTGCGCTCGTTTCCCCCTAATTTCCCTTAGCAATTCCGCCTCGGCATTGTCTTGGATGTAGATCTCCTTAGTCTGAGTGAAATTTCACTTTAGTATGTTTATTATAAGAATGTAGAGGCTCGAGGCATGTTAGCAGATGATCACAGGTAGAACTGAATGATTGTGGTTTTCTCTCTGTAGGAGTACTAACGTGAAGAAATTCGTTGGTGGATGTAGATTATCAGAGGCCCCTCTTTTTGTCTTGGATGTAGATCCCATTTTAGTCTGAGTGAAATTTCACTATAGGATGTTTATTGTAAGAATCTAGAAGGACCGAGGAATGTTGTAACTAAATGCATGTGGTTTTTCTCTCTGTAAGAATCTAGAGTATCATTTGTCAGCTTGATTTTGCTGGCTTAGTTTAGATTAGTAATGGTTGTGATATTCCTGAGAGTTGAGTTCTTTCCTGAATAATGTTTTGTGGATCATCTGAATGTAGTGATATGCACTAATTAAGAAGGCAGTAGATGGTCTGAAACTAGTTATATGCAATGGAACTTGTTTCCACCCTCTGTTACTCTGCACTTTCTTTTTTTGAGTCCATTTGTCTTTAGTGAGCACTTTGTTGTATCCAACGTGCTTATAATCTATGTGTTTATACAAGCAGGGGGCGGCATGTAACCCCAACTCATGTTTTCTGTAGTCATTTCTAAGCCAAGTGTGATGTTATCTAGTTTTTGGTATACTAGATTATTTCAGTTTTCAAGCATGTCCTGTAGATTATTCAGGTTTAGTAAAAAAAATCATTCTGGAAATGGTTTAGGGGAGACTTGATGGTTTTAGTAAATCATTTTTTTCTCAGACATTTTGTTTAAACAGAGTTTAGTGTCGCTTTGTTTTGCATTCAGGATCAATCGAATAGTAAAAAATTAGAGCCCCATGATCTAGTTTCTCTGAATTTATTTTTTTGTATCTGGACATTTTTATTTTTGTCCCTGCACATAACTGAAGTTAACTGTGTTTTGTAAAACTTCAGTTTAACCTACTGCCAGGGTTGAGCTCATGGTTATGATCAAGATTGAGGTTAGTTATGGGTCATCTTCCATCTTTCAAAGCAATTGGCATTTGTGCTTTGCAATCTGTCTTCGCTATGATAGTGCTTTTTTTCAACCATTGAGCATGGACGGTGAGCTATCTCAAAGAAAATGATAGTGCTTTTTCTTTGAACAGTCAAGTCTTCTCTCTCAGCCTCTGTATATGCCCATATTTGTTGCATTTCAGTGTTACCCTTGTAACCTCTCCGTCCCTTTTTTTGCTGGTCGTGCGGGAAGTCGACACGACTGATATGGAGAAACTAGTTACAAAGGCATATAAGTTTAAGAACTTTTGAGCTTCTTCCCTGGCAAATTGCATCCCTGTTTCAGGTTTCAGCTCACTATCAATTGTTCTGTCGATTCCTCCTTCCGCGGCCTGTCTTTATTTTCCAAAAATCTTCTATTGTTTCTTCATTGATTTCATTGTCTTCATTCTCGTTGTCTTCCACTTGCAGGTGGGGTGCATTAGTTGATGTTCCCGCCTCTCGAGATTGTCTGGAAGAACCAGCTGTTAGATGTGTATAGTCCCCTTTTCTGTATATCCCCATTGTATAAGGGGCTTTCTGCACTTTACCTCACATGTACTTATATTGGCCTTTGGCCCCCTGTGAATGTTAGTTGCTCATTCTCTAACATGGTATCAGTTGCCAGGTTCCTCTCCCGCACGCCGCAGCTCCGTGCGCTCTCGCCTGCCCCGCCGCCGGCCATCTCCTCCCTGGCAGCCGGCCGCCTCCACCCCCGCCGCCGGCCCTCTTCTCCCTGGCCGCTCGGCTGCTTCTCCTCTGCGCCCGCGCGTGCCCGCGCCTGAGGCCTGGCGCTGCTCTGCTCCGAGCCCGCACGCGCCCGGTCGCCGCCGCCTCCTGCCGGCCGGCCGCCGCCGCCCATTGCTCCGCCCGGCCCTCCTCGCCGCGGATCCGGTCGCCCCCGTCGCGGATCCGGCCGCCCCGTCCTGCCCACTGCCAGGCTCAGCCCGGCCGCTGCCGCCCGCAGCGAGTACCGCGCAAGCGGTACTTCCGCTGTGAAGAGCGGTACTACCGCCCTGAGCAGAGCGGTACTACCGCTGGGAAGAGCGGTACTACCGTCCCGCAGCGGTACTACCGCCCGTTGATGGGGATATGTACCTAGGGTAGGGTCATAGGCCTGACCTGCATACCCTACCTAAGGACATTACCCTAGAAAAGTCAAGGACTACAAAGAGGTCACCGACTGAAATCATCAAGACATACAAGTCACTCGACAACATCCACTCGGAGACTTTCCTCATCCACTCGACGGTTACCTTTCACTCGGAAGACAATCAATCACTCGGTCGTATGGCTCACTCGGATATGCGAAGACCGACAGTCGACAAGCCAGTCGAAGCACCTGGCGTTACGGCATCAATGCCCCACTTTGTAACATAGGAGGTGAAGGGGTGGCGCACTCTATATAAGCCACCCCCACCACTAGACTAAGGGGGGCTCTTTCTGCTACCTCTCTCTCTTTTCTACTAGTCTCCGGACTTAGCTCTGGCAGGGGATCCGTTCTCCGCTCTCTCCCACACACATTGTAATCTCTAGATATATACTCAGATAAAACAAAGCCTCTCCAGAGCACGAGACATAGGGTTGTTATCTCCACCGTGAGAGGCCCGAACTCGCTAAAATACCGTGTCACCCATATGCATCTCGGTAGATCATGCTCCTTTACCCTACCCCCTTCGTACTGTCGGAATCGTTCCCACGACAGTTGGCGCCCACCGTGGGGCATGGCGTCTATCGAACCATGATGCAGATGGTTATTTCTTCGATCACCGGCGGCCGTTCGATTTCCGCTGGTGCCCTCTATTCGGTTTCATCTCCATATTCTAAGTTCTAACACATTTGTTTGTACTGTTCATCTTCACGACGAGCATTGCATCGCAAGAAAAAGAAAAACTGACTTCCATCCAAGCAACAACAGCGGCGTGAAAGCAGGAAACGCCGGCCTTGGCTCAGCTGACTGCGCCTCCATGTACGGCTACCAGTGCCATCCGCCTTATCATCGTCATGCACAGCTTCTGGCGCTGTCTGCCTCACCATCGTCATGCACGACCGCCGGCGTCATCTCCAGCGACGTCGTTGAGCCCTCGCGCACGGCCGTCGATGCCGTTCGTCTTGTCGTCGACTCCGGTCTCATGTCCTCGGCCACTTGACGGCGACCTCCGCGGTGGAGGCACATGCCCAACGGGGCGCAGGCGCGCACGCTCCTTCCTCCAGCGCCGGTCGCTGGCTACGATCTCCGTGACGGAGGAGCGCTGCAACGACGACCTGTGGAGCAACCTCGTCCCGCGACCGATGGCTGTTCGGGTTCGAGGGAATCAATCCCTGGTAAGTGCATGCATAACGTGGACCGGTTCCTCGATCAATTAAACTGCAAAAAATGGAAACGGCAGGACGTGGGCCTCGTAATTGTTCGGGGAGTTGATTGACCACCCGTCATTAAGCGGCCAATTGGGGCGTTTTTGATCCGGCAAAAATATACTACTTGTAGCTACACTCGCCACTGACATACAGGGTCACTTGTCCCGTCGCTGGGTCCGGACGACAGCTCACTCGGACGGACATTTTGTTCAGGCAAGTAACAAGATGACATGCAGACAACTAACATGCAGTAACTTGGCGAGACGCGTCGTCATCACTCGGCAGTTACGCGCGTCGCCATTCAGTCGGACGCTCCATCGTCACTCGGCAGTTCCGCGCCTCGCCATTCAGCCGGACGCGTCGTCATCACTCGGCAGTTCCGCGCATCGCCATTCAGTCGGACGCTCCATCGTCACTCGGCAGCTCCGCGCGCCGTCACTCTACTGGGCGCGTCGTCATCACTCGGCAGCTCCGCGCGCCGTCACCCTGCTGCGACTTCCGTGACGAAGGCACAAGCAACGGCGTGGCAATAAATCTGCATGCATAAAGCGATCCGCGGGAATGGGAAACTTCCGTTGCATGCACAATCGGCTTTAATTCTTGCTTAATTGGTTCTAACGCCTCGTGCATGCAGTCTAGCATGGACAACTCCTTCAATGCTAATTACCAGAGTTATTACTCTATGACGGTCCGAGGCTCCGAGCTCTGCACCACGTCAACGTCATCGTCAGCCGCTGCCTCCGTTGCATGGCACCCATGGCCGTAAGCAGCCACCCGCCTCCGGACGAGGTTCACTCGGATGGAACCTGCCCAGTCGGATGGATCCTGTTCACTCAGCCGGACAACAAGCTTCAAATCGCATCTTCATCACCCCCTCCGACGATGGACACGCCGCGCTGGTTTCGTGCTAAATCCGCGGCAGCCGCCATGGCCGACCAGGGAGCTCTGCGCCCCACCTTCCACTGTCCTTCCAATCTTAATCCTTTTCATTTATGTCCTGCATGCAGGAGATAAATGGCCATGGGAAAACGTCTATTACATGCATGAATGGCTTTAACTCTCGCTTAATTAGCGTTAACACCACTTGCATGCAGATTAATTCGGCGCTAGACGAGGGGAACTCCTTGCATGCACTTTGGATCATGTCTGCCTGCAAGTGATAAAGCTGCCTGCTTCCATCGGACGGGGCAGTGCTCGTGCGCTCGTGGGCACGTCCATGCCGAACCTCACCCGACGCTCCGAGCCCAGCACTCCTCGTCGACCTGCCTAGCCGGCCCACACTGACTGGATCGCAGCCCAGTTGTGGTGCCCTCGGACCAGCAGGTGCACTCGGATGAGGAGTCCATTCGGACGGCGCACACTCGGCTGTGAAGCCCTTGTTTTCACTTGGCCGGTTCGCCTTTTTCTACTCGACCGGCTAACATCCAAAACATCATCGACAACAACCACGATCGCGAACCTACGGAGTCAACCGCATCTTCATTATTCGGGCGTTCGGCGCATCGCCATTCAGTCGGATGCTCCATCGTCACTCGGCAGCTCCGCATGCCGTCACTCTACTGGACGCGTCGTCATCACTCGGCAGCTCCGCGCATCGCCATTCAGTCGGACGCTCCATCGTCATTCGACAGCAGCATCTATGGGTTACGCGATCACTCGACGCATCTGTGCGCCATCTTCATCGCTACTCAAGCTCAGTCGCCGCAACGATCATTCGCGTGTCGTCACTGGGTCGGACGCCTCCTCGACATACATGACTTGGCCGCCCCCCGCGCCATCGATCAGCTTAGCTGTGATTCCGTATCACCTAAGTTAAAAACCACTCCGAGTGAGGACATCATCCACACTCGGGGGCTTAGCTGTGATTCCGTATCACCTAAGTTAAAAACCACTCCGAGTGAGGACATCATCCACACTCGGGGGCTTAGCTGTGATTCCGTATCACCTAACTTAAAATCCACTCCGAGTGAGGACATCATCCACACTCGGGGGCTTAACTGCGATTCCGTATCGCCTAAGTTAAAAACCACTCCGAGTGAGGACATCATCCACACTCGGGGGCTTAGCTGTGATTCCGTATCACCTAAGTTAAAATTCACTCCGAGTGAGGACATCATCCACACTCGGGGGCTTAGCTGCGATTCCGTATCGCCTAAGTTAAAAACCACTCCGAGTGAGGACATCATCCACACTTGGGGGCTTAGCTGTGATTCCATATCCCCTAAGTTAAAATCCACTCCGAGTGAGGACATCATGCACACTCGGGGGCTTAGTTGTGATTCCGTATCACCTAAGTTAAAACCACTCCGAGTGAGGACATCATCCACACTCGGGGGCTTAGCTGTGATTCCGTATCACCTAAGTTAAAATCCACTCCGAGTGAGGACATCATCCACACTCGGGGGCTTAACTGCGATTCCGTATCGCCTAAGTTAAAAACCACTCCGAGTGAGGACATCATCCACACTCGGGGGCTTAGCTGTGATTCCGTATCACCTAAGTTAAAGACCACTCCGAGTGAGGACATCATCCACACTCGGGGGCTTAGCTGTGATTCCGTATCACCTAAGTTAAAAACCACTCCGAGTGAGGACATCATCCACACTCGGGGGCTTAGCTGTGATTCCGTATCACCTAAGTTAAAATCCACTCCGAGTGAGGACATCATCCACACTCGGGGGCTTAGCTGTGATTCCGTATCACCTAAGTTAAAAAACCACTCCGAGTGAGGACATCATCCACACTCGGGGGCTTAGCTGTGATTCCGTATCACCTAAGTTAAAATCCACTCCGAGTGAGGACATCATCCACACTCGGGGGCTTAGCTGCGATTCCGTATCGCCTAAGTTAAAAACCACTCCGAGTGAGGACATCATCCACACTCGGGGGCTTAGCAGTGATTCCGTATCCCCTAAGTTAAAATCCACTCCGAGTGAGGACATCATCCACACTCGGGGGCTTAGCTGCGATTCCGTATCGCCTAAGTTAAAAACCACTCCGAGTGAGGACATCATCCACACTTGGGGGCTTAGCTGTGATTCCGTATCACCTAAGTTAAAATCCACTCCGAGTGAGGACATCGTTCACACTCGGGGGCTTAGCTGTGATTCCGTATCACCTAAGTTAAAAACCACTCCGACTGAGGACATCATCCACACTCGGGGGCTTAGCTGTGATTCCGTATCACCTAAGTTAAAATCCACTCCGAGTGAGGACATCATCCACACTCGGGGGCTTAACTGCGATTCCGTATCGCCTAAGTTAGAAACCACTCCGAGTGAGGACATCATCCACACTCGGGGGCTTAGCTGTGATTCCGTATCACCTAAGTTAAAGACCACTCCGAGTGAGGACATCATCCACACTCGGGGGCTTAGCTGTGATTCCGTATCACCTAAGTTAAAAACCACTCCGAGTGAGGACATCATCCACACTCGGGGGCTTAGCTGTGATTCCGTATCACCTAAGTTAAAATCCACTCCGAGTGAGGACATCATCCACACTCGGGGGCTTAGCTGCGATTCCGTATCGCCTAAGTTAAAAACCACTCCGAGTGAGGACATCATCCACACTCGGGGGCTTAGCTGTGATTCTGTATCACCTAAGTTAAAGACCACTCCGAGTGAGGACATCATCCACACTCGGGGGATTAGTTGTGATTCCGTATCACCTAAGTTAAAAACCATTCCGAGTGAGGACATCATCCACACTCAAGGACTTAGCTGCGATTCCGTATCGCCTAAGTTGAAAACTCTTCCGAGTGACGAGCGCTTCTCTCGCTCGGGGGCTTAGCCGCGAACAAGTTTTCGCCTAAGTTAAAAACCCTGCCGAGTGAATAGCATCCCATTCACTCGGAAACTTAGCTGCGAACCAGTCTTCGTCTAAGTTAAAAACTCTCCCAAGTGACGAGCACTCCTCTCACTCGGGGACTTAGCCGCGAGTCAGACCTCGTTTAAGTTAAAGGTTGTTCCGAGTGACAGGCAACACTTTCACTCGGAAACTTAGTTGCGAACCAGTTTTCGCCTAAGTTCAAAATTCTTCCGAGTAATGAGCATCCATCTCACTCAGAAGCCAAACAAACTTAGCCAAGCAAAGGATTGGAAAACAAACAAGCGAAGATTGTCTCTATCAGACCCCCGCCGATGCAAGCACTCGACGGCGGTCTCGGGGACTACACCCAGTGGGTGCACTCAGCGTGCCCCCACTGGACATATTATCACTCGACCAGGTCCGTCTTGTCGAGTGGCAAGCAACTTTCAAAAACAAATCTAAGACCCCTGCCGATGTCACCGCCATTTCGACAGCGGTCTCAGGGACTACACCCAGTGGGTGCACTCAGCGTGCCCCCACTGGACCAGAAACCACTCGACTAAGACCTGCTCTACTCGAGGGGAAAACAAGCAAGTATGCAACAGAAGAAAATGCATATCAAGACAGAATCGATCAGGGTGAATGACAAAGACTCCAATCGACGCAGACTTCTGTGAAGACCCAAAATGCACTTGGAATTTTTGTGTCTTATCAGAACCCGCATCAATCTATTTTTCACTCGAACCCCAATCCATTCGGGGGCTAATGATGGGGATATGTACCTAGGGTAGGGTCATAGGCCTGACCTGCATACCCTACCTAAGGACATTACCCTAGAAAAGTCAAGGACTACAAAGAGGTCACCGACTGAAATCATCAAGACATACAAGTCACTCGACGACATCCACTCGGAGACTTTCCTCATCCACTCGACGGTTACCTTTCACTCGGAAGACAATCAATCACTCGGTCGTATGGCTCACTCGGATATGCGAAGACCGACAGTCGACAAGGCAGTCGAAGCACCATCTGGCGTTACGGCATCAATGCCCCACTTTGTAACATAGGAGGTGAAGGGGTGGCGCACTCTATATAAGCCACCCCCACCACTAGACTAAGGGGGGCTCTTTCTGCTACCTCTCTCTCTTTTCTACTAGTCTCCGGACTTAGCTCTGGCAGGGGATCCGTTCTCCGCTCTCTCCCACACACATTGTAATCTCCGGATATATACTCAGATAAAACAAAGCCTCTCCGGAGCACGAGACGTAGGGTTGTTATCTCCACCGTGAGAGGCCCGAACTCGCTAAAATACCGTGTCACCCATATGCATCTCGGTAGATCATGCTCCTTTACCCTACCCCCTTCGTACTGTCGGAATCGTTCCCACGACACCCGTTTCTGCCGCTCTACTTCCGCTCGAAGGTCAGGCATTGCAGAAGGTTGCATTGCATAAGGTTCATATAAGCGGAAGTGCCCACGGCACTGGAACCGCGGAAGTACCGCGCAAGCGGTACTACCGCTGAGCAGCGCGGTACTACCGCCCTGAGCAGAGCGGTACTACCGCTGGAAAGAGCGGTACTACCGTCCCGAACGGTACTACCGCTGAGCTAAGTGGTACTACCGCAGGGCAGGGTGAGCTCGTCATGTCTTCGTCGGGCTATGTGGCTGTTCCTCGGTGCTCGGTGATCTTCGATGGCACCAACTATGCTGAGTTTGTGGGTTTCATGCGCATCCACATGCGTGGTCTTCTCCTGTGGGGCGTTCTCTCTGGCGAGGTTCCCTGTCCGCCCTGCCCTGTTGCTCCTGTGGCTCTACCCCGCCGGTGCCGCCTGTTCTTGCTGCTGATGCTTCTCAGGCTGATCGGGATACAGCCAAGGCCCTTGATGATGCTGCGGTTGATGCTTATGATCAGCAGGTATCCGCCTACTCAGATGCTCTTTCTGTTTACCGAGATGATCTGTCTGCTTACACTCAGTGGTGCAACGATGATGCTCGAGCTGCTGCTGTTCTCACTGCGAGTGTCTTACCTCAGTTTGCGTCTGAGTTCATGGGTCTCGGTCCTGTTGCTGCGATGTGGTCCTATCTTTGTCAGCGATATCAGCCATCTGGTGATGCTCTCTACTTATCTGTGGTGCGTCAGGAGCACGCTCTTCAGCAGGGTGACTCTTCTGTTGATGAGTTCTACTCACAGAGCTCTGCCATCTGGCGCCAGCTTGACTCTCTCAGGACAGTTGTTTGTGGTACTTGCCGTTGTTGCCAGACTGTGCGGTCTGACTTGGAGTTTCATCGCCTCCATGAGTTCTTATCTCGCCTTCGTCCAGAGTTTGAGCCTCGGCGTGCTCACCTGCTTGCTCGTGGTCGTGTTCCTATTTCGGAGGTGCTTGCAGAGCTTCGTGCTGAGGAGACACGCCTCCGTTCTGCTGGTCTGCTTGTGGTTCCCACTATTCTTGCTACCCGAGCTCCTGTGCCGTCTGCTCGCCTCACCACTCCACCGCTCCTGCCCACACCTCCAGGGGGGGGCAGGTGGGGGTCGGCCGCGCTCGCACACCTTCTGTGGCTACTGCAACAGGCCAGGTCACCCAGAGTCTGATTGTCACAAGAAGCGGAAAGACCTGAAGCGCTCTTCTTCTAGTGGGACTCGTGCGTCTTCCTCGACTTCGTCGCTCACTGACCAGGATATTGTGCGGCTCAAGCGCATGTTGGCTTCCTCTGGTTCTTCCTCGACGGGTTCTGTTGCCGTTGTGACTGCCACCACCACTCCGCCCCCGTCGGAGCATACTCAGTCAGGTACATCCTCGTGGGTTCTGGATTCTGGAGCTTCTTTTCATATGTCTTCTGATTCTTCTGCTTTATCTTCGCTTCGACCTCTTGATTTTCCTCTTAATGTTCTCACTGCCGATGGCACACCTCTTCCTGTTGCTAGTCGTGCCATCCTTTCCACTCCGTCTTTTTCGGTTCCTAGTGTTTCTCATGTTCCTCGTCTTACCATGAATCTCTTTTCCGCTGCCCAACTTACTGATTCTGGCTGTCGTGTCATTCTTGATGCCGACTCCTGTTCTGTTCAGGATCGTCGCACTCAGGCTCTGGTTGGCAGTGGCCCTCGGCGCCGTGAGTCTGAGGGCCTTTGGGAGGTTGACTGGCTTCGTGTTCCTTCCGCTGCTACCACATACGCCAGCTCTCATGCTCTTGCTGCCTCCTCTTCTGCGTCCTTCCAGCAGTGGCATCATCGACTTGGTCACATCTGTGGCTCTCGCTTGTCGTCGTTGGTGCGTCAGGGTGTCTTAGGGTCTGTCTCTGGAGATGTTTCTTTACATTGTGATGGTTTTAGACTTGGAAAACAGACCCAGTTACCTTATCCTACTAGTGAGTCGGTATCTCAGCGTCCTTTTGACTTGGTTCATTCCGATGTATGGGGTCGTGCTCCCTTTGATTCGAAAGGTGGTCATCGCTACTATGTTCTGTTTATTGATGATTTCTCTCGCTACACTTGGCTCTACTTTATGAAATCTCGTAGCGAGGTTCTCTCTATATACAAATGATTCGCTGCCATGGTTCACACCCAGTTTTCCATGCCTATTCGTACTTTTCGTGCTGACTCCGCTGGAGAGTTTCTCTCTCACATGTTGCGTGGTTTTCTTGCGGAGTAGGGTACTCTTGCCCAATTCTCTTGCCCTGGTGCCCATGCTCAGAATGGTGTTGCTGAACGCAAACATCGCCATTTGCTTGAGACGGCTCGGGCGATGATGATCGCCGCCTCTCTTCCACCCCATTTTTGGGCTGAGGCCGTTTCCGCATCCACCCACCTCATCAACATTCAGCCATCGGCTGCCTTGAAGGGTGGTATTCCTATGGAGCGTCTCTCTGGTCGCTCTCCTGACTACTCCGCTCTTCGTATGTTTGGATGCGTGTGCTATGTTCTTCTTGCTCCGCGAGAATGAACCAAGTTGACTGCTCAGTCAGTTGAGTGTGTTTTCCTTGGCTACAATGATGAGCACAAGGGCTATCGCTGTTGGGATCATGTTGGTCGCCGACTGCGCATTTCACGTGATGTGACGTTTGATGAGTCTCGTTCTTACTATCCGCGTCCCTCCTCCTCGAGCTTTTCCGTGGAAGATATTTCCTTCCTTCTCCTTCCCGACACATCTCCCTCTGTGCCTCCTCTTCTTCCCTCTCCCCCGGTGAGTCTCCCTACACCACCGGTACCACCATCCCCGGTACCACCATCCCCTCCCTCCTCCTTCTCTCCCTCGTCATCTCCCTCCCCACCCTCCTCCCCAGTCTTTCGACCTCACTCCCCGTTTCCTCTCCACTACACTCGTCGTCCTTGTGCTGTGGATGATCCTACTGATGTGCCCTCTACTTCCAGTGCACCTCCTCTCACGCCTACACCGGTCCATGACCTCCGTGTTAGGCCTTGTCCCCCACCTGATCGCTATTCTCCTGACCGGTATGGTCTTTCTGCCATTGCTGAGCCCACCACCTATCAGGCTGCCATGACTCAGCCTGAATGGCAGCTTGCGATGGCCGAGGAGCTTGCGGCGCTTGAGCGCAATGGCACGTGGGATCTGGTTTCTCCTCCTTCCGGTGTTCGTCCCATCACCTGCAAGTGGGTCTATAAGATTAAGACTCGCTCCGATGGTTCCCTTGAGCGCTACAAAGCTCGTCTTGTGGCTCGTGGCTTTCAGCAGGAGCAGGGACGCGATTATGATGAGACATTCGCTCCTGTGGCCCACATGACCACTGTACGCACTCTCCTTGCTGTGGCTTCTGTTCGTCATTGGTCTGTATCTCAACTTGATGTCCAGAACGCTTTTCTCAATGGTGAGTTGCGTGAGGAGGTTTATATGCGGCCACCACCGGGGTACTATGCTCCTGATGGTATGGTCTGCCGACTTCGCCGCTCCCTCTATGGTCTTAAACAGGCCCCTCGCGCCTGGTTCGAGCGGTTCGCCTCTGTGGTGACTGCCGCTGGCTTCTCGCCCAGTGATCATGATCCCGCGTTGTTTGTTCACACGTCTCCTCGTGGTCAGACTCTTCTCCTTCTGTATGTTGACGACATGATCATCACTGGTGACGACTCTGACTACATTGCCTTTGTTAAGGCTCGCCTTCGCGACCAGTTCCTCATGTCTGATCTTGGTCCACTTCGCTATTTTCTTGGGATTGAGGTGTCTTCGACCTCTGATGGCTTCTTCATCTCCCAGGAAAAATATATTCAGGATCTTCTTGCTCGTGCCGCTCTCGGTGATGAGCGCACTGTTGTGACTCCTATGGAGCTCAACGTTCAGCTTCGTGCTTCTGACGGTGACCCTCTTCCTAATCCCACTCGCTATCGCCACCTCGTTGGGAGCCTTGTCTATCTTGCTGTTACGCGTCCTGACATCTCCTATCCTGTCCACATTCTCAGTCAGTTTGTTTCAGCCCCCACCTCTGTCCACTATAGTCACCTCCTCCGTGTTCTACGATATCTTCGTGGCACGATCTCTCATCGCCTTTTCTTTCCCCGCTCCAGCTCTCTCAGCTCCAGGCCTACTCTGATGCTACGTGGGCTAGTGATCCCTCTGATCGACGCTCGCTGTCTGCTTACTGTGTCTTTCTTGGTGGCTCTCTTATTGCCTGGAAGACAAAGAAACAGACTGCAGTTTCTCGCTCGAGTACAGAGGCTGAGTTGCGAGCGATGGCTATGCTGACGGCTGAGGTGATCTGGTTACGATGGTTACTTGAGGATTTTGGTGTGTCTGCTACTACATCGACTCCCTTACTGTCAGACAGTACCGGTGCTATCAGTATTGCGCATGACCCGGTGAAGCATGAGCTCACCAAGCACATCGGTGTGGATGCCCACTTTGTGCGTGCTGCTGTGCAGGATCAGACTCTCGCTCTTCACTATGTGCCCTCTGAGTTACAGTTGGCGGACTTCTTCACGAAGGCACAGACTCGAGCGCAGCATGGCTTCTTTCTCTCCAAACTCAGTGTTGTTGATCCACCATGAGTTTGAGGGGGGGTGTTAGATGTGTATAGTCCCCTTTTCTGTATATCCCCATTGTATAAGGGGCTTTCTGCACTTTACCTCACATGTACTTATATTGGCCTTTGGCCCCCTGTGAATGTTAGTTGCTCATTCTCTAACACCAGCATGAACACATGTCGGCGAATCAAGATTCTAGGTATGATTTTGCTCCCTCTCAACAGTCCCTTATGTTCCTTCATTGTTTGTATCAACCTGTAGGGGGTGGAGTGGCGGGGTTAATCATTAAATCTGTGTCAAATTATTTCCCTTTTCTTTTTCCATGACCAGTATCATAGTTATCTATTTTTTGTTGCTGACACCCTTTATTTTCTTTTTCTCCAAATTTTTTCAATAGAAAACATTTGCTCACCTGATCAAAAAGAGTATCGTTAAAGAGGGTTGGCCTCCATGGATCTCCTTGACAGTCATCAAACGACATATCATCCACCTCCTTCCATAATTCAGAAGTTGTTGTTTGTGCATCTAGATCCTCCATTTGCACAGGAGAATTGTCTTGGCTATCCTGAAAAAAGGGAACATTGAAAACTATCACATATCCTTTTTGATAATTTCATCATCTGTTTAAGTTTGACATTTTTTTCTCTTCCCCCATTTGTTTTTAGTTTTTTTACCACCCTTACCTCAAGGCTTGGTGTGTTGTTAGACGCGTCATTGTCTCCCAACACCTGAGTCGCCCTTGTTTGTTGTAAATGTAGCAAAGGTTCACCTCCATCACTTGTTTGACCGATGTCAGTACCATACAAGCACGACTCCTGCCCCTGCACATGAGTTTGAACAAAGTTTATCTTAATTTATTTTATTTTTAGCCTTTGTTTTTTTTTATTTCTTCGAATTCTTTTTAAAATAATTTTGAATGTGGCGCACCTGTGTATTGATTGTCTGAGAGCCTCCATTTAGCTAACTATAAACCTTCAACAGTGCCACATAAGAGAAGCTTGGCTGTTTCATGCACATAAATATTTTTCTGTCAGTTTCCACACAAGTTGCAAGGCATATAAAATACGAAGCAATTTTTCATCCCTCCTTCGACTTGCATGAACACAACTTCTTGGCTTCCAATGCACATATCTTGCATATCCTCATCCACACTTCTATTCACCTGTAAAATTCAGTCTTTTTTCAGATACAGTATGAACTCAAGAACAAATATGTGATGAAGAAGCAGCAAGCATGAAACCAAGAAAGTAGATTCGGTCAATTTATTCAGTTTTTCAGTCATCTGTACATTTCTCTTGCTACTCATTTTTTTCATTTTCAGTTTTCTTCAGTTTTTAGATATTTGTCTATTAGTCTATCAGTCTAAGTCTAAGTCCCTAATCCTTACTGTATCATTGTTCAGTCTATTAGTCTATCAGTCTAAGTCCCTAATCCTTACTCACTCTGTCATTTTCCAATAAGTCTCTCTATTCCTCATTTATTGATTTTAATTATCAGTTTTATTCAGTTCATCAGTCTTCTGTCCATTTCTCTTGCTACCCATTATTCATTTTCAGTTTTCTTCAGTTTTTAGATATTTGTTTTCTTAGTACATATGTCCTCAGTCATCTTTAGTTTTCAGTTTGTAATCAGGAGTGGCCTCATTTTCATCCCTCTTCAGTCTTGTCCCTCATGGTAACATCAGATTGTTTCCACCTCTGTTTAGTCTATCAGTGATTTCCTCATTATTTATTTCTCAGTGATTGTTTAGATTTTTTTATCAGTTATTCATTTAGTTCACCTCTAGTACTTATTTCTACAGTGTAGTTCATTAATCGTCTTAGTCCTCTTCTCATTATCAGTTTTCAATCTTATTCATTCCTTTTTAATTTTAGTTTTCAGTTTTACTCATTGTATTTTGTTTTTTTCTTATTTCTTATTTCTTCAGTTTCATATTTCTGTATTTTAGGTTCAGTTATCTGTATCTTTGTGCTGCTACTCATTCGTGGGCATTGTGTCCTCAGTAATCTGTATTTTAGTTTCATATTTCTAGATTTTGTTTCTTTAGTATATATGTCCTTAATTTTTATTCAGTTATTGATTTTTGTATTTCATGGTTAGGTTCAGTGACATTTTCAGTCCTATTCAGGTTTCTTCAGTATATATGTCCTCGGTTTTCTTCAGTTTTTGATTTCTGTATTTCATGCTTAGGTTCAGTGACATTTTCAGTCCTATTCAGGTTTCAGTCATCTGCAACTTTCTCCTGGTACTCATATCTTCAGTGATAGGTTAGTGTTTATTTTATTGTTTTAGTCAGTCCAAGCATGAGTTGGTCACGAGATCTTATGGGTTTCACCTCTAGCCTACCCCAACTTGTTTGGGACTAAAGGCTTTGTTGTTGTTGTTATTGTTGTTGTTGTTGTTGTTGTTGTTGTAGTCAGTCCAAGCATGAGTCCAGAGTTTAGTCTTTCGGCTTCTGACCATTTATTCCATTTACTCAATTTGTCATTATTGAAAAAGTCATTACATAGTTTGTTACTTCAGTCTTTGTTCTGTCTTCCATTCCTTGTGACTTTAGTTTATCAGCTTAGCATTTTCTTATTCATTTCTTTAGTCGTCTTTGGTCCTCAGTATCTCAGTTAATCGGTTTTTTTTATTTCTTCATTTTCTCATTCAATTATTCAGTTCTTTTGTCCCTCCATTACTCTTCTTAGCCTCTTCATTTGTTCTTTCAGTCTCTCAGTTGGCGAAGGTAGAAATTGTGTTCAGTAATTCGCTCCAAATGCCCTATGTTTCTGTTTATCTTGTTTTTGGTTATTAGTCTTGTTTCTTTTTGCCTTGGTGATGGATGAGGTCACAAGGGATATACAAGGAGATATCCCATGGTGTATGCTCTTTGCGGACGATGTGGTGCTAGTCGATGAGAGTCGGACGGGGGTCAACAGGAAGTTGGAGTTATGGAGGCACACTTTGGAATCGAAAGGTTTTAGACGTAGTAGGACTAAAACCGAGTACATGAGGTGCGCTTTCGGTACTACTAGGCACGAGGAGGAGGAGGATGTTAGCCTTGATGGGCAGGTGGTGCCGCAGAAGGACACCTTTCGATATTTGGGGTCAATGTTGCAGAAGGATGGGGATATCGATGAAGATGTGAACCATCGAATTAAAGCCAGATGGATGAAGTGGCGCCAAGCTTCTAGCATTCTCTGTGACAAGAGGGTGCCACAAAAGCTAAAAGGCAAGTTCTATAGGACGGCGGTTCGACCCGCAATGTTGTATGGCGCTGAGTGTTGGCCGACTAAAAGGCGACATGTGCAACAGTTAGGTGTGGCGGAGATGCGCATGTTGAGATGGATGTGTGGCCACACAAGGAAGGACCGAATCCGGAATGATGATATACGAGATAGAGTTGGGGTAGCGCCAATTGAAGAGAAGCTTGTCCAACATCGTCTGAGATGGTTTGGACATATTCAGCGCAGGCCTCCAGAAGCCCCAGTACATAGCGGACGGCTAAAGCGTGCTAATATTGTCAAAAGAGGCCGGGGTAGACCGAACTTGACATGGGAAGAGTCCGTAAAGAGAGACCTGAAGGATTGGAGCATCACCAAAGAACTAGCCATGGACAGGGGTGCGTGGAAGCTTGCTATCCATGTGCCAGAACCATGAGTTGGTCGCGAGATCTTATGGGTTTCACCTCTAGCCTACCCCAACTTGTTTGGGACTAAAGGCTTTGTTTGTTGTTGTTTGTTGTAGTCTTGTTTCTTAGTCATTTTTTTCTTATACTGTTGTGGCAATAGCAAGGGTGGGTGAAGTAATTTTGAATTTTGTTTGCCTTAAAAATTGTCATTCAGGAGAACAATCCTTTTTTGGGGATGTTTCTTTAAACCTCTATTTTTCGTTTGATGCTTTCTTCTTTGTATGTGTTTTCTCTATGTCATTCTCAGTTTCAGGCAATAGTGTCTGTCTATCTTTTTATTTGTTTCCCGTGTGCGAGAAGGCAATTTTTCAATGGATAGTTTCCCATTCTGTTCTCAATGGAGCACATGTGCTCATTTTCCGTAGACCAGAGGGGAGATCAGTGGGCATTTGCTCATTCTGTTCTCAATGGAACATCAAGGCACACATGCCGCTTCAGTCTTTTCTTTTCTTCAGTCCAAGTGTTGTTTTCATTTAGTGAGAAGACACTTCTTCAATGGATATTTTCTCATTCTGTTCTCAATGAAGCACATCTGCTCATTTTTCGTAGACCAGAGGGGAGATCAGTGGGCATTTGTTCATTCTGTTCTCAATGGAACATCAAGTCACACATGCCACTTCACAGTCTTTTCTTTCTTTAGTCCAAGTTTCATTTAGCAAATCGTTTTTTTTCTCCAGGATCTTGTTTGGAAAATAAATATTTATACTTAGTCTACTGACCCATAAATTCAACAGGATGTACTCATCACTAGTTTTTTTTCAGTAGTTGTTTCATATTCATTAGGTGTTTTTTTTCAGTACTCGTTTTTGTTTTCAGTGTTTCTGTAGTCTAGTCTTCAGTTTTCAGTACCTTTCTATAATTTTGTTTCAGTCATTAGTGCTTCTTTTATTATTTTAGTTTTCATTTTCTAATAATCAGACCTTAGCTCATTCTCTTTAATCAGCACCCGTGCTAGTATTTTCTTAGTTCGTGAGCTTGCATCATTGTTCAGTCTATTAGTCTATCAGTCTAAGTCCCTAATCCTTACTCACTCTGTCATTTTCCAATAAGTCTCTGCTCATTTTTTTAGCTTTATTTTGTACCTGTAGGTTCTATTTCACATCTCCAAAGTTGTTCCACACTTACTCAACAAGTTCTCCCACACTAGTGTTATTTTAAGTACTCTCAGGGGTTGGTGTCATTTTCTTTAGTTATGTTACTTCCTCCGCCCCGTAATATAAGATCGTTTTGCAGAGCTGATCGTTTGGAAGCTGCTTACAAAACGATCTTATATTATGGGACTGAGTATTAGTTTCAAGTTAGGTGTCATTTTGTTCAGTTCTGTTTGTTACCACATAGGAAGGTTAGTTAGTATTCACTGTTCAGTCTTAATTTAGTATTCGTTATTTCAGTCATAAGTCCACCATAGCCTACCACCACTAAGATTTCGTTGTGCTTGTCTAGACGGTTTTCTTCTTTATGAGTGTTCAGACCTTCAGTTGCTTCAGTCCTTGTTCAGTCTTCTCTAATAAAGCTCACAATCCTAGTTCCTTAGTTTGTCAAGAAATCCCAGTTAGGCTAGAAAGTTTGTTCATACAGTTTTCAATTTATCTGCACTTTGTCATTTCACTAACTTAGCCTTCATATCTATTGCTTCACTTCATTTTTTCCAGATCAGATGCACGCTGGAAATGGACAGAATGTGGTGTCATTAGTGTCGAATCCCATCACGACCAGATACATGCTTTTGAAACTCAGAGATACAACTCCCAGAGCAAGATCATTTCTCGTGGGTCTGCGCTAACAAGCCTACCGACGCCTGTGTCGCTTCGAGGGTTGTAGCAGCCAAGGAGTGGTTGTTTTGCGGGGGCGGAGTTTAAGCCGCAGCTTTTGAGAAGATCATTGTTCTCGTACGCTGTTCTGGCAAGATCTCTGTTCCCATCATTGTTTTTTATTGAAGTTACTGCCAGATTTTGTATGTGTTTTCATCAGTCTTCAGCACAAGTAGCATCAGTCTTGAGAGTTTTTTCTTCAGTCTATTTTTTGATTTTTCTACATTTTCGCATAGGGGAACAACAAGATGTTTCTTCTTCAGTCTTATTTTTGAGTTATCTACATTTTTTCTTACAGGGTAATTTGCCACTAGGACTTTATTTAGGTATCCATGAATGAGAAATGGAAATTTACAGCAATTTAAGTTCTTTTTTCAGTTTTTGTTTTGTAGTCTTATATACATTTTTTTCTAGGTAAAATATGCACACAGTAGTGGGATATTTCTTTGAATTCCAGTTTTTATTCACAACATGGGGAAATTTCAGTGTGGGGAATTTTTTTACCAAGTCATTTTTCATTTACCAAGTATAGTGTCTGAACCCGTAGGTGTCATATTCAGTTAACAGTTTTTGTTTCAGTGTTAGGTGTCATTTTCAGTTTTTGTTTCAGTCAAGCTCTTCTTTGTTAGTCATTTTCATTTCCTACCCATAATGAGGATAGGAAATTCACATTCAGTCATGTTCTTTTTCTTAGTTTTGTTTTTAGTCTTGTCTGAGTATGCACACATTTTCAGTCACCTTCAGACATTTTCATTTAGCCACTTTCAGTCTTCTTCAGACAGTTTCAGTCACCTTCAGACATTTTCATTTAGTCACTTTCAGTTCTTCTTTCTAGGTAAAATATGCACACATTAGCAGGTGTTTTCTCTGAATTTCTGTTTTTATTCACGACGTGAACGCGGGGGAATTTTCAGTTTGAAAGTTTTTTCAGTAACGGGTCCGCTAAACGGGTGGAGAGAGAGGGGGTGGTGGACTGGTGGGTAGCCGTGGTTCTTTTTTCTCGTCAGTCTTCGCGTTTTTGTGTTAACGGGTCCGCTAGGCGGACGTTGAGGGGGCAGCTTGTTTCGTAAATCAGGGTTGTGCAGATTTTTGATCTGACTTAGGAAACAAATCAGACGTTTTTTGGTACTGTTGAGTTTTTAGACTGAGTACTAAGACACGTATCAATCATGGAGTGGAAAAAAAAGGCCTGACGCAAATTTAAAATCAGACGTCTGTTGAATAGTCACTCCCAAAATCAATGCTACTATGTGTCAAAACCCATCAGAACGTAGGCTACCAAATCAGGCAGTCCATGCATGTTGCCGTGGCGCCATGCCCAGCAGGTCAGGCGACACGCATGAGTAGGCAGGCATCAGCGCGTGCATCAAACGTGCGCCCCTGTACGGCCAAATCTGAAAGAGCTTGGCGTCAAACGTACTGGCAGCAGCATCTTAATTGTCGTCAGACTGAGATCGCTTCAAATTGTCGTCAGACTAAGATCGCTGGTCGCTTCAAATTCTCCAGTTTCTGCATGTAAACGTGCGCACGCATCGCCCTTGCACGTCGCGCAAGCGAAGCGACACCGTCGCGTACTTACATGCGCTAATGAACATCAGGGACCGGCGTCAACCACCATGTAACACAACAACGTAGAGTAACGTTCAACGACCTCTGATCATCCATTTCCCACCGAGTAGTATGCCTATGCCTGTAGAGATTCTTCCCACTACGAGCTGTCATGAATGCACGCAATGAAGCGCTTATATGCACGGTCAGACTGATCCAATTCCAACATCGGCACATCTCATATTTGCCAATGTAACCGGCCGGGTAGTTAGGGCTAACCATATTTGTTGCAATCTGTAGATTGATATCCTGTTAGGATCTTGTGTATCGTTGTAATCTTGGCGATTAAGGATCGTCCTCGTATATATACGTGGCAATGCCCAAGGGAAATATCACGGCAAATCACCCAAAGGGGCATAAGAAATCAAGATGACATCAACCGAGAAACCCAATGCTGCCGGCGGCGGCGACAAGCTAAGCATGAAGCTGCGGGTGAACAGCAAGTCCCAGCGCGTTCTGTACGCCGAGGCCGGCAAGGACGTGGTCGACTTCCTCTTCTCCCTCCTCACGCTGCCGCTGGGCACGGTGGCCAAGCTGATCGCCGACGACAGCCCCACGGACGGCTCCGTGGTGAACCTGTACAGCAGTGTCGACAAGCTCGACGACACCTACATCTGCCGCGACAACGCCAAGGACGCCCTGCTCAGGCCCGCCGGCGGCTGCGAGAGCGGGAAGCTGCTCCAGCTTCCGGAGGCAAAGGCGCCGAAAACCACTCACCAAATTTTCCGCTGCAACGGCAATACCTACGCACCCAACTGCAGGAGCTACGTGACCATGGTAAGTGGGACGCCGTGTGGATACTGCAGCGCAAGGATGACGACTCAGGCGCTGCTTGTTGGTTCCGTCGGCGTCGCTGGGTCGCCTGCTGCTGCCGCGGCAGGGGCCGCCGGGTTTGTGCAGCGGATCGTGACGTACACGGTGATGGACGACCTCAAGATCGCGCCCATGTCGACCATCTCCGGGATCACCATCCTCAACACCTTTGGCATCACGGACATCGGCTCGCTCCAGGAGAAGATCGTGCAGCTTGGCTACGCCGAGGTAATGACTGACCACTTCATTTGTGCAAATTGATCGTTCAGTTGTTGTTTTTCTCATTAGTACTGCAAGTCTTAGGTCATCCTTGAAGCAATACTATGTTGATTTGTAGGGTTTGCAGATGCTGAAGGCCTCACTGCAGTCGAAGACGGTTCTCACCGACGTCTTCCTTGGGAAGAAGCGGAAGGCCTCAAGCCCTTGAGCGATATTAGTTGCGACGTCCTTGTTCATGTGGTTTGCTTTGCTTTGTTGAACATTTTATACAATGTCTGCTCTTAGGAACAGGAAACAAAAACGTAAATCCTATTGAGCGAATGTTTCTGTGGGAAGTGGTTTTTGAGAGAACACTCTGATGTGTTTGATCCAACTCCTAAATCTTAAAGCGGTGGCACGTGGCAATCTTCATGGGCTCACCGTTCGCCCCAAACCCTCCCAAGGGAACGACACCCCCTATGATGTATCCTCACAAGCACTGAAACTCTGGAAGCATGTATGACAACAGATCTGATTGGACATATGGGCAATTTCCCTACTGACAATTCTCTCTGCTCCAACATGAAAAATCCCCGAAATGCATGGCAATTTTCTCTACTATAATATGAACAAAAAAATTCTATTATAGCATAGCAATTATTTCTTCTTACCATGGCAAATCTCTCTATTATAGCATGCCAAATTGCCCAAGTACCCATGTCATAGCCCGACAAATCCTGAAACGTTTATTGAGAGCATTTTTTTTAGAGAACGCTATCTGGTAGCGCTGCTCGTTCGAATGAGCTTCCTAGAGCAAACGATTGTTCACAACCCCGCCTCCCTACTGCGTCGCTCCCGCGAGGGACTCGGAGGAACCCTAGTCGCTGGTTGCTCACCTCCTCTCCTCCCTTCCTCCAGGTGTGACCAGACGAGCCGTTGATTGACAAAGGCGCCGGCCTATGCCAGTCTCGCGGTGGTCAGGACTGGCGCAGGCCGACGCCATCGGGCCATCGAACCTTTGTCTCAGTGGTGCAGGACATGTTGGCTACGAGGTGGGCTACGTTGCGTTGGGGCGTGCCCGTCCAGGCGATGACGACGGTTGGTGAGGCTGTGGCCAAATTTGACAGGCGGTGCGGGCCGAGGCGCCTTGCGTACAACTTGGGCCGCGGGCGGTGGCCTTTGTAATGGCCAGTGGAGGTGGTGACGCGATGGTGGTAGGGTTCGTCTGGTTGTGGCTAGGCCGACTGGTGGGCTCGGGCATGTGGCGTTCTCCTCTCGCGGGCATGTGTCGACATGCTTGTGTTGAGTTAGGGCATCTCCAATAGTTTGTATGTAGTCTTGTTGGTAAAATTGTCCATGTCATCAACCACAAAGGATCATACAACTACTCCAATGGTTGCATCTATACTATCCAATAGGAGAAGAGAGAATAAATGCAATTGCTCTCTACATAGCCTTGGAGCTTGTGCAAGAGCTGTTGGTTAATCTACATACAACTTTACTCTCTCTCCTCATTTATTTGTTGTCATGTCATCATATATCCTAGGTGGCAAAGTTTACCAACAACTATCTTATAGCCATTGAAGATGCCCTTAGAGCAAAGCTAATAGAAGAGCTTGCCGCCGGCTCTATACTAGTGCCACGCCAGCTATATAGCCTGCTCATATAATAAACTGGCTGTAGGTTAGCTGTAGTCTTTAATGCCTGCATGGAGAGAGATGCAACGAAGAGCATAGTGATTGGCTCGCACCTGCCTTTAGTCCTCGCGCGGGCTGCATGCAGCTCCATTTCATCGAAGCTTGTGCTATCGCCAGGCGATAGATGAAGCGCCGGCTCCCTTCTCTTTCCTATTTTCTCTCTCTTCCAGCTAGGATTTTGCTGATGTGGAACATCTTATAGCCAGCTGACTAGGACCTATTATACTTGCTCTTAAGCGGCAGTGGCAGAGCACGTCGTGGGAAGCTGAAAAGATGATTCTTATTGGTGCCCGGAGGTGTCGGATGCCACTGACCCCCCCCCCCTCCACCCGCGCGCGTCTGGATTTGGACGAGCAGGTCTGATGTGGTGACGTCCGCCCTTCCGGTAGTGTTGGCTAGTGGTTGGTTGGCGGCGGGGGCTGGCCGCCGGTGCGAGGGTTGACACGGGCACAACGGTTGAGCAAGCCGAGGTAGAGAGGTTGACGGGAGGTGGAGGGGCCCTGCTAGTCGTCCATGCCATGTGGAGGAGATTGTCAAAAGCACATAAATAGGTGTTCTTTTGGCCTATGACAAAAATCCAAAAACCAAAGTTAAGTCTAACCAAATAACCCCTCAATGTAATTTAGTCAAGGACTGGACTAACTGTCGATCGTTATGTTTTTAGCGCTAAAACAAAATGACCACCTGATCGCTATTGTATTGCATGCCCCAAGTTCGTTTATGAGTTATATTTTGCACTCATTTCACTATTGTTTAAACCAAAATTTTCAAAATTGTTAGGGAAATGCAACTTAGTATTATCTGGAGGCCAAAGTCATCATATATACAAGTACAAGAGAATGTCAAAGGCTAGAATACAAAAGGCCAAAGGCCTAACACCCCCCTCAAACTCATGGTGGATCCACAACACTGAGTTTGGAAACGTGAAACCCATGTTGTGCTCTAGTCCGGGCATTCGTGAAGAAGTCCGCTAGTTGTAACTCGAAAGGCACATACTGAAGAGCAACAACATGATCCTGCACAGCAGCGCGTACAAAATAAGCATCAACACCAATATGCTTGCTAAGCTCATGCTTAACGGGGTCCCGTGCAATACTGATAGCACATGTACTGTTGGACAAGAGGGTGGTAGGTGTAGTAACATAAACACCAAAATCCTCCAATAACCATCGTAACCAAGTCACCTCTGTCGTTAGAAGAGTCATAGCTCGCAACTCAGCCTCTTCACACGAACGGGAAACTGTTGTCTGTTTCTTCGTCTTCCAAGCAATGAGAGAACCACCAGGAAAACACTGTAAGCAGAAAGTGAACGGCGATCCGAAGGATCACTAGCCCACGTAGCATGCGAATAGGCCTGGAGCTGCAATGAGCTGGAACAGGAACAAAAAATACGATGGGAGATCGTGCCACAAAGATATCATAGAACACGAAGAAGGTGACTATAGTGAACTGAAGTGGGAGTAGAAACAAATTGGCTCAAAATATGGACAGGATAGGAGATATCTGGACGAGTGACAGCAAGATAGACAAGGCTCCCAACAAGATGACGATAACGCGTTGGATCAGACAAGGGATCACCATCAGAAGCACGAAGGTGAACATTTAGCTCCATAGGAGTCTCAACAGTGTGTTCATCACTAAGAGCCACACGAGCAAGAAGATCTTGGATATACTTTTCTTGGAAAATAAAAATGCCATCAGAGGTGGAGGAAACCTCAATCCGAAGAAAATAACGAAGAGGACCAAGATCAGACATAAGGAACTACTCATTGAGACGGGCCTTGACAAAGGCAATGTACTCAGAATCATCGCCAGTGATGATCATGTCATCAACATATAGAAGAAGAAGGGTGCGAGCACGAGCAGAAATGTGGACAAATAATGTTGGATCATGAGCACTGGGTGAAAGCCCAGCTGCAGTGACTACAGAGGCAAAACGCTTAAACCAAGCGCGAGGGGCTTGCCTAAGGCAATAGAGAGAGCGACGAAGACGACAAACCATGCCATCAGGAACTGAATACCCAGGTGGTGGCTGCATATAAACCTCCTCACCCAACTCACCATTAAGAAATGCATTCTTAACATCAAGTTGAGACATGGACCAATGGCGAACAGAGGCCATGGCGAGAAGTGTGCGTACAGTGGTCATATGGGCCACAGGAGCAAAAGTCTCATTGTAATCACACCCATGCTCCTGTTGAAAGCCACGAGCCACAAGACGAGCTTTATAGCACTCAAGAAAACCATCAGAGCGAGTCTTAATCTTATAGACCCACTTACAAGTGATGGGACGCACACGAGGAGGAAGAGAAACTAGATCCCATGCGCCGTTGCGCTCAAGTGCGGCAACCTCCTTTGCCATTGCAAACTTCCATTCAGGATGAACAACAACATCACGATAAGTGGTAGGCTCAAGTATAGCCGAAAAATCATATCGAGAAGGAGAATAGCGATCAGGCTGAGGACAAGGCCGAGCTCGAAGACCATAAGTCGACTGAGAAGACGAAGACGGCACACTGGAAGTAGATGTCGCATTAGCGGATGTTGGAAATATGCCCTAGAGGCAATAATAAAATGGTTATTATTATATTTCCTTGTTCATGATAAATGTTTATTATCCATGCTATAATTGTATTGATTGGAAACTCAAATACATGTGTGGGTACATAAACAACAATATGTCCCTAGTAAGCCTCTAATGGACTAGCTCGTTGATCAAAGATGGCTATGGTTTCCTAGTCATAGACATGAGTTGTCATTTGATAACGGGATCACATCATTAGGAGAATGATGTGATGAACAAGACCCAAACTATGAACGTAGCATATGATCGTGTCAGTTTATTGCTATTGTTTTCTGCATATCAAGTATATGTTCCTATGACCATGAGATCATGTAACTCACTGACACCGGAGGAGTACCTTGTGTGTATCAAACGTCACAACATAACTGGGTGACTATAAAGATGCTCTACAGGTATCTCCGAGGGTGTCTGTTCAGTTGGCATGGATCAAGACTGGGATTTGTTACTCCGTGTGACGGTGAGGTATCTCAGGGCCCACTCAGTAATACAACATCACAATGAGCTTGCAAGCAAAGTGACTAAAGAGTTAGCCACGGGATCTTATCTTGTATTACGGAATGAGTAAAGAGACTTGTCGGTAACGAGATTGAACTAGGTATGGAGATACCGACGATCGAATCTCGGGCAAGTAACATACCGATAAACAAATGGAACTACGTACGGGATTAACTGAATCCTTGACATAGAGGTTCAACCGATAAAGATCTTTGTAGAAT
Source organism: Elymus sibiricus (assembly GCA_039707655.1). Classification (NCBI taxonomy): domain Eukaryota; kingdom Viridiplantae; phylum Streptophyta; class Magnoliopsida; order Poales; family Poaceae; genus Elymus; species Elymus sibiricus. Next base: position 109,145,986 of record CM077667.1, on the reverse strand, counting down.
ATGTAGGAACCAATATGGGCATCCAGGTCCCGCTATTGGTTATTGACCGTAGAGGTGTCTCGGTCATGTCTACATAGTTCTCGAACTCGCAGGGTCTGCACACTTAACGTTCGGTGACGTTTCGGTATTATTGAGTTATGTATATATATGTTGGTGACCGAAGGTTGTTCGGAGTCCCGGATGAGATCCCGGACGTCACGAGGAGCTCCTGAATGGTCCGGAGGTAAAGATTTATATATAGGAAGTTCCGTTTTGGTCATCGGAAAAAGTTCGGGCGTCACCCGTAATGTACCGGGGGTGCCGGAAGGGTTCCGGGGGTCCACCGGGAGGGGCCACCTACCCCAGGGGCCACATGGGCCTAGGAGGTGGCGCACCAGCCCCTGGTGGGCTAGGCAGCCAGCCCCTAAGGGGCCCATGCGCAAGGGGTGGAGGTGGCCAAGTGGGGAGGGAGTCCTCCCAAGACTCCACCACCCTTGTGGGGGGGGGGACTCTCCCCCCTTGGGCCGATCGGCCAAGCCCTAGGGTTTCCCTAGGGCTGCCTCCCCCCTCCCCTTCCTCCTATATATAGTGAGGGATTTTGAGGGTAGCCCCCATCTGAAAAGCCACGTGTTGCCCTCTCCCCTCTAGATCGTCTTTCTCCTCTAGATTAGTTCGGTAGAGCTCGGCGAAGCCCTGCCGGATTAGTTCACCACCACCGCCACCACGCCATTGTGCTGCCAGAGAACTCATCTACCTCTCCGCCCTCGTTTGCTAGATCAAGGAGGCGGAGATCGTCATCGAGTTGTACGTGTGCTGAACGCGGAGGTGCCGTCCGTTCGGCGCTAGATCGTGATTGGATCGCGGGATGGCTTGCGATTTGGATTGCGAAGACGTTCGACTACATCAACCGCGTTTCTTAACGCTTCCCGCTTAGCGATCTACAAGGGTATGTGGATCCGATCTCTCCTCTCGTAGATGCTCATCTCCTAGATTGATCTTGGTGAAGCGTAGGAATTTTTTTGTTTCCCATGCAACGTTCCCCAACAGTGGCATCATGAGCTAGGTCTATGCGTAGATGAGATCACGAGTAGAACACAAAGGAGTTTGTGGGCGTTGATATTCAGATTGCTTCCTTCCTTAGTCTTTTCTTGATTCAGCGGTATTGTGGGATGAAGCGGCCCGGACCAACCTTACATGTCCTCGTACATGAGACTGGTTCCATCGACTGACATGTAACTTTGTTGCATAAGATGGCTGGCGGGTGTCTGTCTCTCCTACCTTAGTTGAATCAGATTCGACAAAGGCGGTCCTTGTAGAAGGTTAAATAGCAACTTGTATATCACCGTTGTGGTTTTGCGTAGGTAAGAATCGTTCTTGCTAGATACCCATAGCAGCCACGTAAAACATGCAACAACAAATTAGAGGACGTCTAACTTGTTTTTGCAGGGTATGTTGTGATATGATATGGCCAAAGACATGATGATATATATTTGATGTATGAGATGATCATGTTTTGTAATAGTTTATATCAACTTGCATGTTGATACAGCAACCGGCAGGAGCCATAGGGTTGTCTTTAATTATTATGTGGTCTGCGTGTCACTCATTAAGCGCTATGTAATGCTTTACTTTATCGCTAAGCGGTAGCAATAGTAGTAGAAGCATGGTTGGCGCGACAACCCCGATGGCGACACGTTGATGGAGATCAAGATGATGGAGATCATGGTGTCATGCCGGTGACGATGGAGATCATGCCGGTGCTTTGGAGATGGAGATCAAAAGCACAAGTTCATGGCCATATCATGTCACTTATGATTTGCATGTGATGTTAATCCTTTTATGCATCTTATTTTGCTTAGGACGACGGTAGCATTATAAGGTGATCCCTCACTAAAATTTCAAGATAAAAATTATGTTCTCCCCGAGTGTGCACCGTTGCAAAAGTTTGTCGTTTCGAGACACCACGTGATGATCGGGTGTGATAGACTCTATGTTCGCATACAACGGGTGCAAGCCAGTGTTGCACATGTGGAACACTCGGGTTAAACTTGACGAGCCTAGCATGTACAGACATGGCCTCGGAACACAAGAGACCGAAAGGTCGAACATGAGTCATATAGTAGATATGATCAACATGGAGATGTTCACCATTGAAACCACCTCATCTCACGTGATGATCGGACTTGGGTTGGTGAATTTGGATCATGTAGCACTCGGATGACCGAAGGGATGTCAATTTGAGTGGGAGTTTTTTAAGTAATATGATTAACTAAAACTCATTATCTTGAACAATATTCTAAGTTGTCTTTGCAAATTTATGTTGTAGATCAATGGCTCGCGCAGTAGTTCCCCTGAATTTCAATGCGTTCCTAGAGAAAGACAAGATGAAAGATGATGGAAGTAACTTTGTAGACTGGGCCCGTAATCCGAGGATTATCCTCACGGCTTCCCAAAAGGCTTATGTCCTTGATGCACCGTTCGGTCAGCCACCCGCTTCAGTGTCGTCTGCAGACGTTGTGAACGCCTGGCAGTCGCATTCGGATGATTACACAATAGTTCATTGTGATATGTTGTATGGCTTAGAGCCGGGACTTCAAAGGCATTTTGAACGTCATGGAGCATATGAGATGTTCCAGGAGTTGAAGTTTATCTTTGAAAAGAATGCCCGGATCGAGAGGTATGAGACCTCTGATAAGTTCTATGCTTTCAAGATGGAGGAGAACGGGTCTGTCAGTGAACACATACTCAGAATGTCTGGGTATTCCAACTGTCTGGCTGAGTTGGGAATTGCTCTCCCGCCGGAGGTGATCACTAACAGAGTTCTTCAATCACTGCCACCTAGCTACAAGAGCTTTGTGTTGAACTATAACATGCAAGGGATGAACAAGTCAGTCGCCGAGCTGTTTGCGATGCTGAAAGTCGATGAGTCAGAAATCCAGAAGGAGCATCAAGTGTTGATGGCCAATAAAACCACTAGTTTCAAGAAGAATGGCAAGGGCAAGAAGGGTAACTCCAAGAAGAGTGGCAAATCAGTTGCCCCTCCCGTGAAGAAACCCAAGGCTGGACCCAAGCCAGAAACTGAGTGCTTTCATTGCAAGGGTACTGGCCACTGGAAGCGGAATTGCCCCAAGTATCTGGCCGACAAGAAGGCGGCCAACACCAAACAAGGTATATATGATATACATGTTATTGATGTGTACCATACCAACTCTCGTTGTAGTGCCTGGGTATTTGATACCAGTTCGGTTGCTCACATTTGCAACTCAAAACAGGAACTGCGGAATAGACGGAGGCTGGCAAAGGACGAAGTGACGATGCGCGTGGGAAATGGTTCCAAGGTTGATGTGATCGCCGTCGGCACGCTCGCTCTTCGATTACCATCGGGATTAGTGATGAACCTGCATAATTGTTATTTACTGCCTGCGTTAAGCATGAACATTATATCTGGATCTTGTTTATTGCGAGACGGTTACTCATTTAAATCAGAGAATAATGGTTGTTCTATTTATATGAGTAATGTATTTTATGGTCATGCACCCATTGTGAGGGGTTTATTCTTATTGAATCTCGATAGTGATGATACACATGTTCATAACATTGATGCCAAAAGATGTAGAGTTGATAATGATAGCACCACTTTCTTGTGGCACTGTCGCTTAGGTCATATTGGTGTAAAACGCATGAAGAAACTCCATGGTGATGGACTTTTGGAGTCACTTGATTTTGAATCACTTGACACATGTGAACCATGCTTCATGAGCAAGATGACTAAGACCCCGTTCTCTGGAACAATGGAACGTGCAAGTGACTTGTTGGAAATCATACATACTAATGTGTGCGGTCCGATGAGCATTGAGGCGCGCGGTGGATATCGTTATTTTCTCACCTTCACCGATGACTTAAGTAGATATGGGTATATTTACTTAATGAAACACAAGTCTGAAACGTTCGAAAAGTTCAAGCAATTTCAGAGTGAAGTTGAGAATCATCGTAACAAGAAGATTAAATTCCTACGATCGGATCGAGGAGGAGAATATCTGAGTTATGAGTTTGGCAATCACTTAAGACAATGTGGAATTGTTTCACAGTTGACGCCACTTGGAACACCATAGCGTAATGGTGTGTCCGAACGTCGTAATCGAACCTTATTGGATATGGTGCGGTCTATGATGTCTCTTGACGATTTGCCACTATCGTTTTGGGGTTATGCGTTAGAGACAGCTGCATTCACTTTAAATAGGGCACCATCTAAATCCGTTGAGACGACGCCGTATGAACTGTGGTTTGGCAAGAAACCAAAGTTGACGTTTCTTAAAGTTTGGGGATGCGATGCTTATGTCAAAAAGCTTCAGCCTGAAAAGCTGGAACCCAAAGCGAAAAAATGCATGTTCATAGGATACCCAAAAGAGATGGTTGGGTATGACGTGCTTGAGACTGCGTCGGTATTTCCCCAAAGAGGAAGGGATGATGCAGCACAGCGACGGTAAGTATTTCCCTCAGTTATGAAACCAAGGTTATCGAACCAGTAGGAGGATCACCACCACCCAATAAGCAGCACCTGCACACAAACAACAAATACTTGCAACCCGACGCGAAAGAGAGGTTGTCAATCTCTCTACGGTAAAAAGATAGATTCGGTAGTGATAGATAGGAGAGATAGATCTCTCAAGAACACAAAATAAAAAGAGCAAGTAAAATATGAAGCAATAAATTTTTGGGTTTTTGGTTTTGTTGATCAGAAAATAAAGATTGCAAAAAGATAGATCGGAAAGCAATATGTTGGAAAAGTAGACCCGGGGGCCGTAGGGTTCACTAGTGGCTTCTCTCATGAGTATAGCGCACGGTGGGTGAACAAATTACTGTTTGGCAATTGATAGAAAATCGAAATAGTCATGACGATATCCAAGGCGATGATCATTATATAGGCATCACGTCCAAGATAGGTAGACCAACTCCTGCCTGCATCTACCTCTATTACTCCACACATCGACCGCTATCCAGCATGCATCTAGTGTATTAAGTTCATGGAAAAACGGAGTAATGTAATAAGAACGATGACATGATGTAGACAAGATCTATTCATGTAGGAATAGACCCCATCTTGTTATCCTTAATAGCAACGATACATGCGTGTCTTGCTGCCCCTTCTGTCACTGGGAAAGAACACCACAAGATCGAACCCATCACAAAGCACCTCTTCCCATGGCAAGAAAAATCGACCTAGTCGGCCTAACTAAACCAAAGATTCGAAGAAGAAATATGAGGCTATAAGTAATCATGCATATAAGAGATCAAAGAAGACTCAGATAATATTCATGGATAGAAACTGATCATGAACTCAAAATTCATCGGATCCCAACAAACACACCGCAAAAGTTTACATCAAATAGATCTCCAAGAGACCATTGTATTGAGAATCATAAGAGAGAGAGGAAGCCATCTAGCTACTGCCTACGGACCCGTAGGTCTATGGTGGACTACTCACGCATCATCGGAGAGGCACCTATGAGGAAGATGAACCCCTCCGTGATGGTGTTTAGATTGGATCTCGAGGTTCTGGAACTTGCTGCGGCTGGAATTGTGTTTCGTCGACTCCCCTAGGGTTTTTGGAATATTTCGGAATTTATAGGCATCAGAGGTGGTGGAGAGGGGCCCCGAGGAGGGCACAACCCATCAGGGCGCGTCGGGGCCCCCCTGGCGCGCCCTGGTGGGTTGTGGTCTCCTTGGCCCACTCCCCCAGCACTTCTTTGGCCCACTGGGTGTCTTTTGGTCCAGAAAAAATCTCCAAAAAGTTTCGTCGCGATTGGACTCCGTTTGGTATTGATTTTCTGCGAAGTAAAAAACAAGCAAAAACAGCAACTGGCACTTTGGCACTATGTGAATAGGTTAGTCCCAAAAAATGATATAAAGTTGTTATAAAATGATTGTAAAACATCCAAGAATGATAATATAACAGCATGGAACAAGCAAAAATTATAGATACGTTGGAGACATATCAGCATCCCCAAGCTTAATTCCTACTCGTCCTCGAGTAGGTAAATGATAAAAACAGAATTTTTGATGTGGAATGCTGCCTAACATGTTCATCACATTCTTTTCTTGTGTATAGCATGGACATTTGGACTTGTAAATGATTCAAAGCAATAGTCTAGTTTTAACATAATGACTTCAATACTCAAGCATGTCAACAAGCAACCATGTCTTTCAAAATATCAACACTAAAGAAAGTTATCCCTAGCCCATCATGCTCAATCATTGATCCATTCATGAAACACACTCAAATATTAGCTATACCCAATGCTCAAGTACGATCATAGTGCCCCCTAGTTGGTGCTTATAAGAGAAGATGGAGACTCAAAGTAAAAATAAAAATTGCATAAAGTAAATAGATAGGCCCTTCGCAGAGGGAAGTAGGGATTTGTAGAGGTGCCAGAGCTCAAGGTTTAAATTGAGAGAGAAAACTATTTTGGCTGGCATGCTTTTCCTGTCAACGAAAACGACAAAGTAGTTCACAATACTTTCCATGCTAGATATATCATAGGCGGTTCCCAAACAGAAAATAAAGTTTATTCCTTTTTCCACCAAACTTTCACTTTCCATGGCGGGCCGTATCCACGGTTGCCTTCCATACCAACACTTTCCAAGGAATTTATTATTTGACAACATAAAGTAAATATTTTATTATTATTATTATTCATTTCGGGAATGGGCATCCCTATTACCGCCGCACTCTCGTGCAATGACAAGTGAATAAACACTCATCTTGAGAATAACACATCTAGCATGGAAAAATATTGGACACTCCCCACCGTTTCATGAGCGGTATGGTCACACAAAAGAGAAAATTTATTTTGAAAATTTAGAGATGGCACATACAAATTTGCTTGGAACGGCATGGAAATACCCATATAGGTAGGTATAGTGGACTCATAAGGCAAAACTTGGTTTAAGGATTTTGGATGCACAAGTAGTATTTCTACTTAGTACAAATGCAGGCTAGCAAATAGATTGGGAAGCAACCAAACCAAGAAACAAAAATTCACATAAGCGAGCATTGAGCATAACTAACACCGAATAATGCACCATAAGTAGGATGTAACTTCATTGCATAACTATTGACTTTCGTGCATGCATAGGGAATCACAAACCTTAACATCAATATTCCTACTAAGCATAAGTACTCACTAACATGACTCACATATTACTATCATCATGTTTCAAAACTATTACAAAGAATCAAGTTTTAATTTGCCCAATGATCTTCATGAAAGTTTTTATTATATCCTCCTTGGATATCTATCACTTTGGGACTAGTTTCATATATTGCCATTGCTTTTTGGCAAGCTCAAACAAATTTAAGTGAAGCACATGAGCATAAAGATTTCATCTCTCAAAAAGGTATAAGTGAAGCATGACAGGATTTCTTCAAAATTTACTAACTCTCAAATTAATCTAAGTGAAGCATGAGAGTATTTCTAAAAAAAATTCCAAGCACACCGTGCTAAAAAAGATATAAGTGAAGCACTAGAGCAATTCTATAGCTCAAGAAGTTGAAGTGAAGCACATTGAGCAATTCTAACAAATCATAGCATAATTTTGGCTCTCTCAAATAGGTGTGTACAACAAGGATACAAGGGAAAAACAAACAAGCAAAGCAAGCAAAGATACAAGACGCTCCAAGCAAAACTCATGATATGTGACGAATAAAGATATAGCTCCAAGTAAAATACCGATGGTCGTTAGAAGAAAGAGGGGATGCCACTCGGGGGCATCCCCAAGCTTAGTTGCTTGTTACTATTTGGATATATCTTGGGGGTGCGGTAGCATCCCGAAGCTTAGGATTTTTGTCACTCCTTATTCCTTCATCCATCGTGATCTCACCCAAAACTTGAAAACTTCAATCACACAAAACTCAAAAAAATCTTCGTGAGATCCGTTAGTATAATAAAGCAAATCACTACTTTAGGTGCTGTTGCAAACCCATTCAAATTTTATTATTGCATTATACCTACTTTATTTTATCTTTACTATGGCTCATACCCTTCAATACAAACCATAGATTCATCAAAACAAGGACACAATGCAACGAAAACAGAATCTGTCTTAAACAGAACAGTCTGTATTAATCTGTACTCTAACCATACTTATGTAACTCTAAAAATTCTGAAAAATTAGGACAACGTAAGGAATTTGTATAGCAACACTGTGTTAAAATTTCAGCTCAAGATCACGTTCCAGAAAAAAAATTAAAATTCATATATTGGACGCAAAGTTTGTGTTTCAGATTCAGCATCACTTCTACTCATCCTATGAATCATCCTAATGGCTTTACTTGGCACAAACACTAAATAAACCATAAAAACACAATCATAATAGAGGCATAATTGTATCAACACTCAAAAATAGAAAGGAAAAAAGCAAAAATTTATTTATTCATTGGGTTGCCTCCCAACAAGCGCTATCGTTTAATGCCCCTAGCTAGGCATAACACATAGAATTCAAGTATTGTCATCTTTGGTTTTAGCCACTTTTGTGAGGGCCTTATCGAATCCAGGGGTCTCTTTCCGCTTACCCAAATTTTCAGAAGAAGAAACCATCTTAAGATCCAAAATATCCAAACGCTTATTGCAAAGGGTAATCAACGTATTCACTAATATGTTTGAGGTTCCCACTAATATGTTTGAGGGGTTCGTGATATTTTTGTAACTCGACCAAGTGCTTATGTAAGTCACCCAATTTGTCAAGAATTTGAACTCCCTCTTGTGAAAAAGCAAGCCCCTTTTTTGGTGGAGGAACCCCCAAAATCCCTTCCAGAACTTCATAAGCGGCGTTTGCATCAAGTTCAATAAAATTCCCCTTTGAGGCGAAATCCAAAAGCTCCCTATGATGCAAAGCCAATCCAATGTAAAATAAGCAAAACTTTTGCTTCTCCTTTTATATTGGAAATACGATAAGATTCCATTTACCTATACCAGGCATCTTTCAAAATTTCCCCTTGTTTTTATTTGAAGTATAGAACTTCAAAATCTGGTGACAAAGGGGGGTAGTAACGCTAGTCATAGCAACAAGCAAGAGATCCGACAAGAAAAAGGGCAAACGAAAAAGAGGGCGAATGAAACGGCAAATTGGTGAAGTGGGGGAGAGGAAAACGAGAGGCAAATGGCAAATAATGTAATTGCAAAGAGATGAGATTTGTGATTAGGAACCTCGTAGATGATGATGGAGTCCCCTCGGCGCCTACGATAGGCACGTAGAAGAGACCGCTTCCTCCCCGGCAACGGCACTAGAAATTCCAATGACGTGCTTGAGACTGCGTCGGTATTTCCCCAAAGAGGAAGGGATGATGCAGCAAAACGACGGTAAGTATTTCCCTCAGTTATGAAACCAAGGTTATTGAACCAGTAGGAGGATCACCACCACCCAATAAGCAGCACCTGCACACAAACAACAAATACTTGCAACCCGACGCGAAAGAGAGGTTGTTAATCTCTCTACGGTAAAAAGATAGATTAGGTAGTGATAGATAGGAGAGATAGATCTCTCAAGAACACAAAATAAAAAGAGAAAATAAAATATGCAGCAATATATTTTTGGGTTTTTGGTTTTGTAGATCTGAAAATAAAGATTGCAAAAACATAGATCGGAAAGCAATATGTTGGAAAAGTAGACCCGGGGGCCGTAGGGTTCACTAGTGGCTTCTCTCATGAGTATAGCGCATGGTGGGTGAACAAATTACTGTTGGGCAATTGATATAAAATCGAATAGTCATGATGATATCCAAGGCGATGATCACTATATAGGCATCACGTCCAAGATAGGTAGACCGACTCCTTCCTGCATCTACCTCTATTACTCCACACATCGACCGCTATCCAGCATGCATCTAGTGTATTAAGTTCATGGAAAAATGGAGTAATGCAATAAGAACGATGACATGATGTAGACAAGATCTATTCATGTAGGAATAGACCCCATCTTGTTATCCTTAATAGCAACGATACATGCATGTCTTGCTGCCCCTTCTGTCACTGGGAAAGAACACCGCAAGATCGAACCCATCACAAAGCACCTCTTCCCATGGCAAGAAAAATCGATCTAGTCGGCCTAACTAAACCAAAGATTCGAAGAAGAAATACGAGGCTATAAGTAATCATGCATATAAGAGATCAAAGAAGACTCAAATAATATTCATGGATAGAAACTGATCATGACCTCAAAATTCATCGGATCCCAACAAACACACCGCAAAAGTTTACATCAAATAGATCTCCAAGAGACCATTGTATTGAGAATCATAAGAGAGAGAGAGAGAGGAAGCCATCTAGCTACGGCCTACGGACCCGTAGGTCTATGGTGGACTACTCACGCATCATCGGAGAGGCACCTATGAGGAAGATGAACCCCTCCGTGATGGTGTTTAGATTGGATCTCGAGGTTCTGGAACTTGCGGCGGCTGGAATTGTGTTTCGTCGACTCCCCTAGGGTTTTTGGAATATTTGGTAATTTATAGGCATCAGAGGCGGCGGAGAGGGGCCCCGAGGAGGGCACAACCCATCAGGGCGCGCCGGGGCCCCCCTGGCGCGTCCTGGTGGGTTGTGGTCTCCTCGGCCCACTCCCCCGGCACTTCTTTGGCCCACTGGGTGTCTTCTGGTCCAGAAAAAATCTCCAAAAAGTTTCGTCGCGATTGGACTCCGTTTGGTATTGATTTTCTGCGAAGTAAAAAACAAGCAAAAATAGCAACTGGCACTTTGGCACTCTGTCAATAGGTTAGTCCCAAAAATGATATAAAGTTGTTATAAAATGATTGTAAAACATCCAAGAATGATAATATAACAGCATGGAACAAGCAAAAATTATAGATACGTTGGAGACGTATCAGGGTAGACCTTCTATCTCAGATCCGAAGGCAAAGTGTTTGTCATTAAGAACGGGTCATTTCTCGAGAAAGAGTTTCTCTTGAAAGAATTGAGTGGGAGGAAGATAGAACTTGATGAGGTTGTTGAACCCTCACTTCAACCAGAGAGTAGCGCAGCGTAGAAAGATGTTTCTGTGGAGCCTACGTCAGTTGAAGAGGAAGCTAATGATAGTGATCATGAAGCTTCGGATCAAGTTACTGTCGAACCTCGTAGGTCAACAAGGGCACGTATTGCTCCTGAATGGTACGGTAACCCTGTCTTAGAGGTCATGTTGTTGGACAACGATGAACCTACGAGCTATGGAGAAGCAATGGTGGGCCCGGATTCCGACAAATGGTTAGAGGCCATGAAATCCGAGATAGGATCCATGTATGAAAACAAAGTGTGGACTTTGGAAGTATTACCTGAAGGGCGAAAGGCCATTCAGAATAAATGGATCTTTAAGAGGAAGACGGACGCGGACGGTAATGTCACCGTCTATAAAGCTCGACTTGTGGCAAAGGGTTTTTCACAAGTTCAAGGAATTGACTACGATGAGACTTTCTCTCCCGTAGTGATGCTTAAGTCCGTCAGAATTATGTTAGCAATTGCTGCATTTTTTGATTATGAAATTTGGCAGATGGATGTCAAAACAGCGTTCCTTAATGGTTTCCTTGAGGGAGAGTTGTATATGATACAACCAGAAGGTTTTGTTGATCCAGAGAATGCTGACAAACTTTGCAAGCTCCAGCGATCCATTTATGGACTGGTGCGGGCATCTCGGAGTTGGAATAAGCGTTTTGATGAGGTGATCAAAGCGTTTGGGTTTATACAAGTTTACGGAGAAGCTTGTATTTACAAGAAAGTGAGTGGGAGCTCTATAGTGTTTCTAATATTATATGTGGATGACATATTGCTGATTGGAAACAATATAGAATTTTTGGAAAGCATGAAGGAATATTTGAACAAGAGTTTTTCAATGAAGGACCTAGGAGAAGTTGCTTTCATATTAGGCATCAAGATCTATAGAGATAGATCAAGACGCTTAATAGGACTTTCACAGAGCACATACCTTGATAAAGTTTTGAAGAAGTTCAAAATGGATCAGTCCAAGAAAGGGTTCTTGCCTGTGTTGCAAGGTGTGAAGTTGAGTAAGACTCAATGCCCAGTGATTGCAGAGGATAGAGAAAAGATGAGTGTCATCCCCTATGCTTCTGCCATAGGCTCTATCATGTATGCAATGTTGTACACAAGACCAGACGTCAGCCTTGCCATAAGTATGTCCGGAAGGTTTCAAAGTAATCCAGGTGTGGATCACTGGACGGCGGTCAAGAATATCCTAAAGTACCTGAAAAGTACTAAGGAAATGTTTCTTGTTTATGGAGGTGATCAAAAGCTCGTCGTAAAGGGTTATGTCAATGCAAGCTTTGACACTGATCCGGATGACTCTAAGTCTCAAACCGGATACGTATTTATTCTCAATGGAGGAGCGGTAAGCTGGTGCAGTTCCAAGCAAAGCGTGGTAGCTGATTCTACATGCGAAGCGGAGTACATAGCTGCCTCGGAGGCGGCGAAGGAAGGTGTCTGGATGAAGTAGTTCATGACGGATCTTGGAGTTGTGCCCAGTGCACTGGACCCAATGACTCTGTTTTGTGACAACACTGGTGCCATTGCTCTAGCCAAGGAACCAAGGTTTCACAAGAGGACCAGACACATAAATCGACGCTTCAATTCCATCCACGATTACATTGAGGAGGGTGACATAAATATTTGCAAAGTACACACGGATCTGAATGTTGCAGATCCGTTGACTAAGCCTCTTCCACGAGGGAAACATGATCAACACCAGAACTATATGGGTGTTAGATTCATTACAATGTAAATCACATAGTGATGTGAGCTAGATTATTGACTCTAGTGCAAGTGGGAGACTGTTGGAAATATGCCCTAGAGGCAATAATAAAATGGTTATTATTATATTTCCTTGTTCATGATAAATGTTTATTATCCATGCTATAATTTTATTGATTGGAAACTCAAATATATGTGTGGGTACATAGACAACAATATGTCCCTAGTAAGCCTCTAATGGACTAGCTCGTTGATCAAAGATGGCTATGGTTTCCTAGTCATAGACATGAGTTGTCATTTGATAACGGGATCACATCATTAGGAGAATGATGTGATGGAAAAGACCCAAACTATGAACGTAGCATATGATCGTGTCAGTTTATTGCTATTGTTTTCTACATGTCAAGTATATGTTCCTATGACCATGAGATCATGTAACTCACTGACACCGGAGGAGTACCTTGTGTGTATCAAACGTCACAACATAACTGGGTGACTATAAAGATGCTCTACAGGTATCTTCGAGGGTGTCTGTTGAGTTGGCATGGATCAAGACTGGGATTTGTTACTCCGTGTGACGGAGAGGTATCTCAGGGCCCACTCGGTAATACAACATCACAATGAGCTTGCAAGCAAAGTGACTAAAGAGTTAGCCATGGGATCTTTTATTATGGAACGAGTAAAGAGACTTGCCGGTAACGAGATTGAACTAGGTATGGAGATACCGACGATTGAATCTCGGGCAAGTAACATACCGATAAACAAAGGGAACTACATACGGATTAACTGAATCCTTGACATAAAGGTTCAACCGATAAAGATCTTCGTAGAATATGTAGGAACCAATATGGGCATCCAGGTCCCGCTATTGGTTATTAACCGTAAAGGTGTCTCGGTCATGTCTACATAGTTCTCGAACCCGCAGGGTCTGCACGCTTAACGTTCGGTGACGTTTTGGTATTATTGAGTTATGTATGTTGGTGACCGAAGGTTGTTCGGAGTCCCGGATGAGATCCCGGACGTCACGAGGAGCTCCAGAATGGTCCGGTGGTAAAGATTGATATATAGGAAGTTCCGTTTTGGTCACCGGAAAAAGTTCGGGCGTCACCGGTAACGTACCGGGGGTGCCGGAAGGGTTCCGAGGGTCCACCGGGAGGGGCCCACCCACCCCAGGGGCCACATGAGCCTAGGAGGTGGCGCACCAGCCCCTAAGGGGCCCATGTGCAAGGGGTGGAGGTGGCCAAGTGGGGAGGGAGTCCTCCCAAGAGTCCACCTCCCTTGTGGGGGGAGGACTCTCCCCCCTTGGGCCGATCGGCCAAGCCCTAGGGTTTCCCTAGGGATGCCTCCCCCCTCCCTTCCTCCTATATATAGTGAGGGATTTTGAGGGCAGCCCCCATCTGAAAAGCCACGTGCTGCCCTATCCCCTCTAGATCGTCTTTCTCCTCTAGATTAGTTCGGTAGAGCTCGGCGAAGCCCTGCCGGATTAGTTCACCACCACCGCCACCACGCCGTTGTGCTATCGGAGAACTCATCTACCTCTTCTCCCTCGCTTGCTGGATCAAGGAGGCGGAGATCGTCATCGAGTTGTACGTGTGCTGAACGCGGAGGTGCCGTCCGTTCGGCGCTAGATCGTGATTGGATCGCGGGACGGCTTGCGATTTGGATCGCGAAGACGTTCGACTACATCAACCTATATTGATCTTAACGCTTCCCTCTTAGTGATCTACAAGGGTATGTGGATCCGATCTCTCCTCTCGTAGATGCTCATCTCCTATATTGATCTTGGTGAAGCGTAGGAAATTTTTTGTTTCCGATGCAACGTTCCCCAAAAGTGGACGCATCCACCACACGTGGACGACGTGTGTAATGGAAAGGAAAAGAGGGGCGAGTAGGAATCACCGGAGGTGGAGATGGGGAAGACATCGGTGCTGAAGGGGAAGGTATCATTGATGAAGGTGGAGATGGGGAAGATATCGGGGATGAAGGTGAAGACGGGGAAGGTGAAGAGTCACGCGACAAGGGAGGAGAAGAAACTGTGGGAGAGGACGGCGCTATATCGGCAATAACGGTGGGAGAAGGGCTAGTATTAGGAATATGGGGCACATAGGAAGGTGTATCAGGAAATGTGAGAAAAGAGATGTCCTCCACAGAAAAGGTCGAGGAGGATGGACGGGGTTAGAAAGGACGAGACTCATCAAAGGTCACATCGCAAGAAATACGCATCCGTCGACCAATAGGTTCCCAACACTGATAACCCTTATGCTCATCATTGTATCCTAGAAAGACACACTCAATAGACTGAGCGGTCAGTTTGGTGCGTTCACATGAAGGAAGGAGAACATAGCAAACACAACCAAACAAACGCAACGACGAATAATCAGGAGAACGGCCGAAAAGACGCTCAAAAGGAATACCACTCTGCAGAGCAGCAGATGGCTGGATATTGATGAGATATGTAGAAGTGGATATAGCCTCAGCCCAAAAGTGAGGTGGAAGAGAGGCAGCGATGATCATCGCACGCGCCATCTCAAGAAGGTGACGGTGCTTGCGTTCAGCCATGCCATTTTGAGCATGAGCACCAGGACAAGAGAACTAAGGAAGAGTACCATCTTCAGCAATAAATCCTCGCAATGCATGAGAGATATACTCACCAACTGAATCTGCACGAAAAATACGAATAGGAGTGGAGAACTGGGTATGAACCATGGCAGCAATTTTTTTGTATACAGATAAGACCTCACTACAAGAGGACATGAAATAGATCCAAGTGTAGCGAGTAAAATCGTCTATAAAGAGAATATAGTAGCGATGACCCCCTTTCGAAGCGAAGGGAGCCAGACCCCAAACATCTGAGTGAACGAGGTCAAAAGGATGCTCGGACACTGACTCACTATGAGGATAGGGTAGTTGAATCTGCTTACCAAGCCTACAACCCAAACAATCCAACGAAGCATTACCGGAGACATGCCCCATGACCGCACGATGAACTAAAGAGGAGAGATGAGAACCACATAAATGGACAAGACGATGATGCCATTGCTGAAAAGAGAGGGACCACTAGATTGGCGCTGGTGGAATCAGAGGGAAGACGAATCCAGTCAAGCTCCCAAAGACCATCATGGCGTGTGGGGCCAGCACCAAGCAAAGGGCATGTGCGACGATCCTGAACAGAATATGAATCAAATTCGAGATTGACCCTACAACTAGAGTCAACTATCTCACTACCTAAAAAGAGTTGTATGCTAAGTGGAGGAACATGAGAAGCAGAGGGAACATGAAAGGAAGATGTGCTAAGAGTGCCTCGACTAGCGACAGGGAGGGGAGTACCCTCAGTAGTAAAAACACGAACATGAGACTCAACAAGTCGAATGGAGGTCAAAGAGGAAGAATCATAAGTCATATGAAAAGATGCTCCAGTATCAAGAATCCATGAGGATGTACCTGAATGAGTAGAAGGTGGTCTCTCAGTGCCAGAAAACTTAGGGGTAAAACCAGCAGAACCTGTCGGTGAAGAATCCCAAGTATCAAGAAGGCATCGGATTTGCGCAATCTCATGCACAGACAGAGACACAGTGGTAGACGTCGAGGTAGAACCATCTGCTGAGGAAGAGCGGTCGCCATCACCGGTGGAGGCTGTGTGGCGAGTCGACGTGGAGCGGCTACAAACATGGGTAGAAGCCACGGCAGAAGTCGACACTGAATGGTCACAACTGCGTGCAGAACCCGTAAAGGGAGTCGACGGAGGATGACAATCAACAAGTGCGGAAGTCATGGGAAGAGTCGTTGAAGAACGACCAATATAGCCAGCAGAAGACGCCAAGAGAGTTGATGTAGAGTGACAAGGAGCACCGGTGGAAGTACCAAAAGGTGTCGAAGTAGAGCGACAACCACCACCTCCAAGCAGGCGAGCACTAAGCACCGAGGAACGACGCACGTGCGAGACAGGATCCATGTACGGAACACCGTCGAAAAACACCGGGCAGCGAGGGAGAGGCGTACCCAATGAAAGCATTGTACATTTTTAACACTCTCTGTCTTTTTTTACTCTTTTTTCTTCTTCTTTTTCTTTTTTTACTAAAGCCAGGCAGCCGGAAGTAGGCCAACTGGCAGAATAGCCTGGCCGCACCAGCAACCCAAAGTAGATGGATGCACGGGTCGTGTAGGGACCAGTAGCCCAGTAGAACGATGCACGGGGCGCGTGATACGTCCATTTTGCATCAGGATTTCCAACTGTTATTTATTATGTTATGTTGAATAATAATGCTTTAGGGAGTGATTATAATGCCTTTTCTCTCATAATATGCAAGGTTTACACAAAGAGGGAGAATACCGGCAGCTGGAATTCTGGACCTGAAAAAAGCACATCAGAGATACCTATTCTGCACATCTCCAATGGAGCTCAAACTTTACGGAGATTATTTTTGGAATTAATAAAAAATACTGGAGCAAAGAACTACCAGAGGGGGCCACCCTGGTGGGCACAAGCGCCCCCCTGGGCGCGCCCTGGTGGGTTGTGCCCTCCTCGGCCCACCTCCGGTGCCCATCTTCTGGTATATAATCACTTTTGACCTAGAAAAAATAAGAGGAGGACTTTCGGGACGGAGCGCCGCCGTCTCGAGGCGGAACTTGGGCAGGAGCACTTTTGCCCTCCGGCAGAGCGATTCCGCCAGGGGAACTTCCCTCCCGGAGGGGGAAATCGAAGCCATCGTCATCACCAACACCCCTCTCATCTTTGGGAGGACAATCTTCATCAACATCATCAACAGCACCATCTCATCTCAAACCCTAGTTCGTCTCTTGTGTTCAATCTTTGTACCGAAACCTCAGATTGGTACCTGTGGGTGACTAGTAGTGTTGATTACCTTGCGTAGTTGAGTACTATATGGTTTATTTGGTGGAAGATTATATGTTCAAATCCATTATGCTATTCAATACCCCTCTGATCTTGAGCATGATTATTATTTGTGAGTAGTTACCTTTGTTCTTGAGGTCACGGGAGAAGTCATGTTACAAGTAATCATGTGAATTTGATATGTGTTCGATATTTTGATGATATGTATGTTGTGATTCCCTTAGTGGTGTCATGTGAACGTCGACTACATGACACTTCACCATTCATGGGCCTAAGGGAATGCATTGTGGAGTAGTTATTAGATGATGGGTTGCTAGAGTGACAGAAGCTTAAACCCTAGTTTATGTGCTACTTCGTAAGGGGCTGATTTGGATCCAAACGTTTAATGCTATGGTTAGATTTTATCTTAATACTTTTCTCGTGGTTGCGGATGCTTGCGAGGGGGTTAATCATAAGTGGGAGGTTGTTCAAGTAAGAACAGCACCCAAGCACCGATCCACCCACATATCAAATTATCAAAGTAGCGAACACAAATCAAACCAACATCATAAAAGTGACTAGATGAAATTCCCGTGTACCCTCAAGAACACTTTGCCTATTACTAGAGATTGTTCTGGCCTGTCCTTTGCCACAAAAGGATTGGGCTACCTTCCTGCACCTTATTTACTATTACCGTTACTTGCTCGTTACCAATTACCTTGCTATCAAACTATCTGTTACCTACAATTTCAGTGCTTGCAGAAATTACCTTGCTGAAAACCGCTTGTCATTTCCTTCTGCTCCTCGTTGGGTTCGACACTCTTACTTATCGAAAGGACTACGATTGATCCCCTATACTTGTGGGTCAGCAAGACCCTTTTCTGGCGCTGTTGTCGGGGAGTGAAGCGCTCTTGGTAAGTGGAAATCGGTAAGGAAAAACTTATACTATGTGCTGAAATTCATTGTTACTTGCTACTATGGAAAATAATCCTTTGAGGGGTTTGTTCGGGGTATCTTCACCTCAATCGGAACCACAATTAGTTGCCCCTCAACCTACTGCACCTACTGAAAATATTGGTTATGAAATTCCTTCGGGTATGTTAGAACAACTGCTTGCTAAACCTTATGCAGGAGATAGAACTGAACATCCTGATATGCACCTATTATATGTGAACGAAATTTGTGGATTATTTAAGCTTGCAGGTTTACCCGGAGATGAAGCTTAGAAGAAAGTTTTCCCTTTATCTTTGAAGGGAAAAGCATTGACATGGTATAGGCTATGTGATGATTGATACGTCTCCAACGTATCTATAATTTTTGATTGTTCCATGCTATTATATTATCTGTTTTGGATGTTTTATATGCATTAATATGCTATTTTATATTATTTTTGGGACTAACCTATTAACCTAGTGCCTAGTGCCAGTTTCTGTTTTTTCCTTGTTTTTGAGTATTGCAGATAAGGAATATCAAACGGAGTCCAAACGGAATAAAATCTTCGCGATGATTTTTCTTGGACCAGAAGAAACCTGCCAGACTTGGAGATGAAGGCAGGAGACCTGTCGGGAGATCACAAGCCTGCAGGGCACGCCCTAGGGGGGGCGCGCCCCCCTGGCTTGTGGCCCCCCTGCAGGTCCTCCAACCCTAATCTTCGGCCTATAAATTCCGAAATATTCCCCCAATACCAAAAAGAGCCACGAAAATACTTTTCCGCCGCCGGAACCCTCTATTCCCGTGTGATCCCATCTTGGAGCCTTTTCCGGTAATCTGCCGGAGGGGGATTCGATCACGGAGGGCATCTACATCAACTCCATTGCCCCTCCGATGATGCGTGGGTAGTTCACCTCAGACCTTTGGGTCCATAGCTAGTAGATAGATGGCTTCTTCTCTCTCTATGTTCTTCAATACCATGTTCTTCATGATCTTCATGGAGATCTATCCGATGTAATACTCTTTTGCGGTGTGTTTGTCGAGATTCGATGAATTGTGGGTTTATGATTAGATTATCTATGAATATTATTTGAATCTTCTCTGAATTCTTATATGCATGATTTCATATCTTTGCAAGTCTCTTCAAGTTATTGGTTTGGTTTGGCCAACTAGATTGGTAATTCTTGCAATGGGAGAAGTGCTTAGTTTTGGGTTCAATCTTGCGGTGTCCTCACCCAGTGACAAAGTAGGGGTAGCGAGGCACGTATTTGTATTGTTGCCATCCAGGATAAAAAGATGGGGTTTTCATCATATTGCTTGAGTTCATCCCTCTACATCATGTCATCTTACCTAATGCGTTACTCTGTTCTTCATGAACTTAATACTCTAGATGCAGGCAGGAGTCGGTCGATGTGTGGAGTAATAGTAGTAGATGCAGAATCGTTTCGGTCTACTTGACACGGACGTGATGCCTATATGCATAATCATTGCCTTGGATATCGTCATAACTATGCGCTTTTCTATCAATTGCTCGACAGTAATTTGTTCACCCATCGTATTATTTTCCTTCAAGAGAGAAGCCTCTAGTGAAACCTATGGCCCCGGGTCTATTTTCCATATTATATTTTCAGATCTATAAACCAAAAATACCAAAAATACTTTGCTGCAATCTTTTTACTTTTGTTTTACTTTTCGTTTTAGCAATCTTTTATATCTATCTCTATCAGATCTCATACTTGCAAGTAACCATGAAGGGATTGGCAACCCCTTTATAGCGTTGGGTGAAAGTGTTTGATTGTTTGTGTAGGTGCGAACATTGGGGACTTGCTTGTATCTCCTACTGGATTGATACCTTGGTTCTCAACAACTGAGGGAAATATTTATCTACTTTGCTGCATCACCCTTTCCTCTTCAAGGGAAAACCAACGCAAGCTCAAGAAGTAGCAAGAAGGATTTCTGGCGCCGTTGCCGGGGAGATCTACATCAAGCCTACCAAGTACCCATCACAAACTCATCTCTTGCATTTACATTATTTGCCATTTGCCTCTCGTTTTCCTCTCCCCCACTTCTAAAACGATTTTCAGAAAAAATACCAAAAAGATTTGCCTTTTTATTCGCCCTTCTTCTTGCCGGTTCTCTTGCTTGTTGCTATGACTAGCGTTACTACCCCCCTTTTGTCAGCAGACTTTGAAGTCCTATAATTCAAACAAAAACAAGGGGAAAATCTGAAAGATGCCTGGGATAGGCTAATGGAATCCTATCGTATTTGCAATCTAAAAGGAGACGCAAAAGTCTTGCTTAGAAATTTTTACATTGGATTGGCTTTGCATCATAGAAAGCTTTTGGATTTTGCCTCAAAGGGCGATTTTATCGAACTTGATGCAAAGGCCGCTTATGAAGTTTTGGAAGGGATTTTGGGGGTTCCCCCACATAAAAAAGGGCTTACCTTTTCACAAGAGGGAGTTCAAATCCTCAACAAATTGGATGACTTACATAAGCATTTAGTCGAGTTACAAAAACATCACGAACCCCTCAAACATATTAGTGGGAACCTCAGTCGCTTGAACACTTTGATTACCCGTTGCAATAAGTGTTTGGATATTTTGGATCTTAAGATGGTTTCTCCTCCTGAAAATTTGGGGAAGCAGAAAGAGCCCCCCGGATTCGAGAAGGCCCTCACAAAAGTTGCCAATACCAAAGATGACAATACCTAGATCTATTGCGTTATGCCTAGCTAAGGGCGTTAAACAATAGCGCTTGTTGGGAGGCAACCCAATTTTATTTTATGTTTTTGTTTTTTGCTTCTGTTCTTGAGTGTTTTGCACATTATTACCTCTGTAGTAATTGTCTTTTATTGTTTTAATTAGTGTTTGTGCCAAGTAAGACCTTTGGGATGGTTTACGGTGATTGTTGATTTGGTTTTGCTGAAAAACAGACACTTTTGCGGTCAGTCCAGGAATTTTATAAATTCACCAGAGCGTCAATTAGATATGATTTTTTTACAAAAGATTGATATACAAATTTCCCTGATTGTCCTAATTTTTCAGAATTTTTGGAGTTACAGAAGTATTCGAAGTTTACAGATTGCTACAGACTGTTCTGTTTTAGACAGATTCTGTTTTCTTTGTGTTGTTTGCTTATTTTGATGTATCTATGGGTTGTATCGGGGGTATGAACCATGGAGAAGTTAGAATACAGTAGATATTACACCAATATAAATAAAGAATGAGTTCACAACAGTACCTAAAGTGGTGATTTATTTTTCTTATACTAACGGATCTCACGAGTTTTCTGTTGAGTTTTGTGTTGTGAAGTTTTCAAGTTTTGGGTAAAGATTTGATGGACTATGGAATAAGGAGTGTCAAGAGCCTAAGCTTGGGGATGCCCAAGGCACCCCAAGCCATATTCAAGGATACCAAAGAGCCTAAGCTTGGGGATGCCCCGGAAGGCATCCCCTCTTTCGTCTTCAATCCATCGGTAAATTTACTTGAGGCTATATTTTTATTCACCACATGATATGTGTTTTGCTTGGAGCGTCTTGTATGATATGAGTCTTTGCTTTTTAGTTTGCCACAATCATCCTTGCTGCACACATCTTTTGAGAGGGACACGCATTAATCGTGAATTTATTAGAATACTCTATGTTCTTCACTTATATCTTTTGAGCTAGGCAATGTTGCTCTAGTGCTTCACTTATATCTTTTTAGAGCACGGTGGTGTTTTTTATTTTATAGAAATAATTGAACTCTCGTACCTCACTTATATTATTTTGAGAGTCTTTAAACAGCATGGTAATTGGTTTAGGTTATGAATTTAGTCCTAATATAATGGGCATCCAAGAGGGATATAATAAAAACTTTCATATAAAGTGCATTGAATACTATGAGAAGTTGGATTCCTTGCATATAGTTTTGACGTATAAAGATGGTGATGTTAGAGTCATGCTAGTGAGTAATTGTGGAATGGTAAAAATACTTGTGTTAAAGTTTGTGATTCCTGTAGCATGCACGTATGGTGAACCATTATGTAATGAAGTCGGAGCATGATTTGTTTAATGATTGTCATCCTTTGTGTGAGGGTCGGGAGCACGCGATGGTTAACTCCTACCAACCTCTCCCCTAGGAGCATGCGTCTAATACTTTGCTTTGATAACTAATAGATTTTTGCAATAAGTATGTGAGTTCTTTATGACTAATGTGAGTCCATGGATTATACGCACTCTCACCCTTCCACCATTGCTAGCCTCTCTAGTACCGCGCAACTTTCGCCGGTGCATTAAACCCACCATATACCCTTCCTCCAAACAGCCACCATACCTACCTATTATGGAATTTCCATAGCCATTCCGAGATATATTGCCATGCAACTTCCACCGTTCTGTTTTTTTATGACACGCACCATCATTGTCATATTGCTTTGCATGATCGTAAGACAGCTAGCATGATGTTTTCATGGCTTGTCCGTTTTTTGATGTCATTTGCTATGCTAGATCGTTGCACATCCCGGTACACCACCGGAAGCATTCATATAGAATCATATCTTGTTGTAGGTATCGAGTTGTAAGTAAATAAAAGTGTGATGATCATCATTATTAGAGCATTGTCCCATGAGAGGAAAGGATGATGGAAGCTATGATTCCCTCACAAGTAGGGATGAGTCTCCGGACTTTACAAATAATAAAAGAGGCCAATGAAGCCCAAATAAAAAAAAGAGGCCAAAGATGCCCACCAAAAAAAAGAGAGAAAAGAGAGAAGGGACAATGTTACTACCTTTTTTTCCACACTTGTGCTTCAAAGTAGCACCTTGATCTTCAAGATAGAGAGTCTCCTATTTTTTGTCACTTTCATATACTAGTGGGAATTTTTCATTATATAACTTGGCTTGTATATTCCAATGATGGGCTTCCTCAAATTGCCCTAGGTCTTCGTGAGCAAGCAAGTTGGATGCACACCCACTTAGTTTCTTTTTGAGCTTTCATACACTTATAGCTCTAGTGCATCCGTTGCATGGCAATGCCTACTCACTCACATTGATATCTATTTATGGGCATATCCATAGCCCGTTGATACGCCTAGTTGATGTGAGACTATCTTCTCCTTTTCTACACAACCTCCACCATATTCTATTCCACCTATAGTGCTATATCCATGGCTCACGCTCATGTACTGCGTGAAAGTTGAAAAGGTTTGAGAACATAAAAGGTGTGAAACAATTGCTTGACTTGTCATCGGGGGTGTGCATGATTTAGATACTTTGTGTGGGGAAGATGGAGCATAGCCAGACCATATGATTTTGTAGGGATAACTTTCTAAGGCCATGTTATTTTGAAAGGACACAATTGCTTGTTAGTATGCTTGAAGTATTACTGTTTTTTATGTTAATATTGAGCTTTTGTTTTGAATCTTATGGATCTGAACATTCATGCCACAATAAAGAATATTACATGGATAAATATGTTAGGTAGCATTCCACATCAAAAATTCTATTTTTATCATTTACCTACTCGAGGACGAGCAGGAATTAAGCTTGGGGATGCTTGATACGTCTCCAACGTATCTATAATTTTTGATTGTTCCATGCTATTATATTATCTGTTTTGGATGTTTTATATGCATTAATATGCTATTTTATATTATTTTTGGGACTAACCTATTAACCTAGTGCCTAGTGCCAGTTTCTGTTTTTTCCTTGTTTTTGAGTATTGCAGATAAAGAATATCAAACGGAGTCCAAACGGAATAAAATCTTCGCGATGATTTTTCTTGGACCAGAAGAAACCTGCCAGACTTGGAGATGAAGGCAGGAGACCTGCCGGGAGATCACAAGCCTGCAGGGCGCGCCCTAGGGGGGGCGCCCCCCTGGCTTGTGGCCTCCCTGCAGGTCCTCCAACCCTAATCTTCGGCCTATAAATTCCCAAATATTCCCCCAATACCAAAAAGAGCCACGAAAATACTTTTCCGCCGCCGAAACCCTCTGTTCTCGTGAGATCCCATCTTGGAGCCTTTTCCGGTAATCTGTCGGAGGGGGATTCGATCACTGAGGGCATCTACATCAACTCCATTGCTCCTCTGATGATGCGTGAGTAATTCAGCTCATACCTTCGGGTCCATAGCTAGTAGCTAGATGGCTTCTTCTCTCTCTATGTTCTTCAATACCATGTTCTTCATGATCTTCATGGAGATCTATCTGATGTAATACTCTTTTGCGGTGTGTTTGTCGAGATCCGATGAATTGTGGGTTTATGATCAGATTATCTATGAATATTATTTGAATCTTCTCTGAATTCTTATATGCATGATTTCATATCTTTGCAAGTCTCTTCGAGTTATTGGTTTGGTTTGGCCAACTAGATTGGTAATTCTTGCAATGGGAGAAGTGCTTAGTTTTGGGTTCAATCTTGCGGTGTCCTCACCCAGTGACAAAGTAGGGGTAGCGAGCCACGTATTTGTATTGTTGCCATCGAGGATAAAAAGATGGGGTTTTCATCATATTGCTTGAGTTCATCCCTCTATATCATGTTATCTTACCTAATGCGTTACTCTGTTCTTAATGAACTTAATACTCTAGATGCAGGCAGGAGTCGGTCGATGTGTGGAGTAATAGTAGTAGATGCAGAATCGTTTCGGTCTACTTGACACGGACGTGATGCCTATATGCATAATCATTGCCTTGGATATCGTCATAACTATGCGCTTTTCTATCAATTGCTCGACAGTAATTTGTTCACCCACCGTATTATTTTCCTTCAAGAGAGAAGCCTCTAGTGAAACCTATGACCCCCGGGTCTATTTTCCATATTATATTTTCAGATTGACAAACCAAAAATACCAAAAATACTTTGCTGCAATCTTTTTACTTTTGTTTTACTTTTCGTTTTAGCAATCTTTTATATCTATCTCTATCAGATCTCATCCTTGCAAGTAACCGTGAAGGGATTGACAACCCCTTTATAGCGTTGGGTGCAAGTGTTTGATTGTGTGTGTAGGTGCAAAGATTGGGGACTTGCTTGTATCTCCTACTGGATTGATACCTTGGTTCTCAACAACTGAGGGAAATACTTATCTACTTTGCTGCATCACCCTTTCCTCTTCATGGGAAAACCAACGCAAGCTCAAGAAGTAGCAATGATCTTGGATCGTGGAACTGGAATTTTTTGCAATTGGAATTCCACCAAAAGTTTATCCCATGCATCTAGTTCATCGTGATCGGAATTATATTGTCGGAGAAACGACACCTATGGGATCGAGACGACCCCTTTACGATTCGGTAGGGAAGAAGGTTTGCACAAAGAGCAGATCCAGCAATCAACACGTGGGAGTTTTACCCAGGTTCGGGCCGCAAAGATGCGTAAAACCCTACTCCTGCTTGGGTGTATTAGATGTGTTCTAGCTCAAGTTCTGGGAGCGCTATAGTACACAGCTGCTACCATGCAGAATGAGCCAGAGAAGATCCGATCCCTCTGTAGCTACGCCTTGGGCCTCCTTTTATACGTTCGAAGGGGTCACCAATAGTGGCGCACAGTGCATACATGAGGTGTAAAGTGTCTACAGTGTTATCATACCTAACACTGACGGTTTAGGACAAGAACATTAAATGCTCCATTGAGGTGTCCCTTAGCGTCTTGGGGACGGAAAAAGGGGCCGTCCCATTAGCACCACTCAAGCCCATCCACCGCTAGCACCTGACAAGTACCCAGGAGGACAACAGCTAAACGACAAGCTGGTCGCTGCGCTGGAGCGGTGGCAGGGTGGCGAGGTCTTGCCGGGCACAAGTCTTGCCGGGGCCGCGAGCCATCCCGACAAGATCTTGCCGGGGCCGCGAGCCATCCCGGCAAGATCTTGTCGGGGCTCCAGCCGTTGGTCTTTTGTCTTCTTATTATTGGTTTGGATGCTTCCTTGATATTCTTGTGCTTGTTCCCAGTTGTCCTCCGGCAAGCATCTTGCCGGGAGTCCAACATCGGGTCTTCTCGGTGACCTGCCTGGAGGTCTTCTCCCAGGAAAGCTCGCTTCCTGGAAATTCTGTCTTGATCTTGCCAGCCTTTGAGCTCGCCGGTGATGCGTAGGCCCGTTCCCGGCAAGTGATCCTTGCCGGAAGCCTGGGATAAGTGGATTTCTTCTCAGCCATGCCCTTCCCGCCCGGTGGCTGCAACTTGCCGGTGCATGTCCAAGGGTAATGAACACCCCCTGTTCAGTACATCGACAGGAGCCCCCGGGCCTGGGCCGGACAAGCGCACACAGTGTTGTCCGGGCTAGGCCCAAAAACATGCACTGGTATACGCGCGGCGAGAAGTAACCGTCACCCATGACTTTAATTGCACGTTGATGATGACGCAAGAGAGCTTGCGGTTTGCCGGGCCTTGGGCTTGCCGGCGGCTTGGGCAGACAAAGCAGGACGGCACCAGGAATCGTGTGCCCGAAAGGGAGTGCCACACCGTGCGATGAAGAGCCAGCCCCGAGCCTTCCCCATAAGGGGTACTGCGGGTGCGGTGCTTGATTCATACAGTCATCCCTGCCGTCACCGCCGTCTACTGCGAATGCCTCACTGCCGTCTTGCCGACCTCCAGCACGGCGCCCTTGGCTTTCTCGGCTGCCGCGTGTCGCCAAGAATAAAGCCGCCGCCGAGACTGAGGTACTTTTTGCATACCTGTTGCTGCAATGGCGCATGTAAAAAAATAATTAATCTTAGTCAGGCCAATCTTTATGTATGCAAGACATGTTTCTTTATGCTAAATTAATGTTGCTTCCCTCTTGATTAATTTCGTCCTTGCATATATCTTATATCCTACGCTGCTTGGAAACCTTGCCGGTGCGCACGTTTGCCGCGAGCGCTAGGTGCGAGACTTTAGCAGCCTGCTGGAAATGCCGCCGCCGGCAAAGCGACTTGCCGGGTCAGAACGCGGCTGCAAAGCTTGCCGAGCGGACTCGAGGCGAAACTAGAGCGCGAGCTCACCACGACAAGGTTCCTTCGTGTGCAGATTGATGTACAAGGACGAAAAATCAATCAAGACGACCCATGCTTGCCGGAAAGCTTTCCGGTGCGCGCACTCCAGTCGGCAGCGCTTGGAGGAATGGGTCCTTAGCGGCTTGCCGGGAACGCCGCCTCCCGAAAAGGTTTACCTTCCCGGTGTCTGTGCAGCCGCCTAAGTTGTCGAGCGGACTCGAGACAACTAGGGGCGCTATTGGCCCCAGGAAGGCTCCTTCGCATGTAGGTGTAAGGAGCAAGTGAGGACAGCAAAAGAAATGTAGCTGTCACAAGTTTTTGTAACTTAGCTTTTCCTGCTGTGCATCTCGCATATCGAGGCCGCGCTCGTCGTGATGACCGGCAGGCTCTCTAGAAGGTTACTCTCTAGGGCGCTGCCAGCCCTCGAGCCCGCCTTCCATGCGTATTCCTGCAATACTGATTGGGCATGTAAAGCCACGACAGTGTTTTAGCACAACAAGTTAATTAGCTCCTGGTTTATGGTTAATCTGCTGAAATCTCGACTTCTGTCGAATGTTCCCTTGCTTGCCGGAACGCTTTCCGGTGCGCACGATCCAGTCAGCCGCGCTTTGAGGAACGGGTCCTTAGCGGCTTGTCGGGAATGCCGCCTCCCGAAAAGGTTTACCTTCCCAGCTTTAGTGCAGCTGCTCACATCGCCGAGCGGACTCGAGGCGACTAGGAGCGCAACTAGCCCCGGGGAGGCTCCTCAGCATACGGGTTTACGCAGAAATCAGAAAATAGAACTCATCGAGCCTTTTCCTTGAACAATTGCATTCTTGTACAATGAATCCCTACGCTTGCTGGAATACTCCCCGAATGCGCACGTTCTGGTCGATGGCGCTTAGGATCGGGTCCTGTCTAGCAGCCTATCGAGAACGCCGCCTCTTCAGGAGCTTAACGCTCTAGAGACAACCACGGCTGCATCTGTGTTGTTGGGAGGACCCAGAACAACCAGGAGTGCAAAGTGTTTCTAGAGCGCTCCCTCGCGCACAGGTTATACAAGACTACCATCAAGGATAAGGCTACTCAGCAAAAAGCAATCAAAGTTTTAAGACTTAGCTTTCTATAAGTAGAGCGAAGTCGCCATGGACGATGAAGCTGATGCGCTGACCGCTAGATCAGGTTCGCGCAACCTTTCCCCCTACCTGGCGCGCCAAAGATGTCGGAGAAATGACACCTATGGGATCGAGAGGACCCCTTTACGATTCGGCAGGGAGAAGGTTTGCACAAAGAGCAGATCTAGCAATCAACACGCGGGAGTTTTACCCAGGTTCGGGCCGCAAAGATGCGTAAAACCCTACTCCTGCTTGGGTGTATTAGATGTGTTCTAGCTCAAGTTCTGGGAGCGCTACAGTACACAGCTGCTACCATGCAGAATGAGCCAGAGAAGATTCGATCCCTCTGTAGCTACGCCTTGGGCCTCCTTTTATACGTTCGAAGGGGTCACCAACAATGGCGCACAGTGCATACATGAGGTGTAAAGTGTCTAGTGTTATCATACCTAACACTTACGGTTTAGGACAAGAACATTAAATGCTCCATTGAGGTGTCCCTTAGCGTCTTGGGGACGGAAAAAGGGGCCGTCCCATCAGCACCGCTCAAGCCCATCCACCGCTAGCACCTGACACGTACCCAGGAGGACAACAGCTAAACAACAAGCTGGTCGCTGCGCTGGAGCGGTGACAGGGTGGCGAGGTCTTGCCGGGCGCAAGTCTTGCCGGGGCCGCGAGCCATCCCGGCAAGATCTTGCCGGGGCTCCAGCCTTCGGTCTTCTGTCTTCTGATTATTGGTTTCGATGCTTCCTTGATATTCTTGTGCTTGTTCCCAGTTGTCCTCCGGCAAGCATCTTGTTGGGAGTCCAACATCGGGTCTTCTCGGTGACCTGCCTGGAGGTCTTCTCCCAGGAAAGCTCGCTTCCCGGAAATTTTGTCTTGATCTTGCCGGCCTTTGAGCTCGCCAGTGATGCGTAGGCCCGTTCCCGGCAAGTGATCCTTGCCGGAAGCCTGGGATAAGTGGATTTTTTCTCAGCCATGCCCTTCCCGCCCGGTGGCTGCAACTTGCCGGTGCATGTCCAAGGGTAATGAACACCCCCTGTTCAGTACACCGACATATATATATAATTTTTGGCCTCGTGAAGGAGAAAGCATCGCTCTAGCTTGGGGGAGGCTTAAGTCAATGTTATATTCTTGCCCCAATCATGACATCCCGAGAGAAGTTATCATTCAGAATTTTTATGCTCGGCTTTCTCATAATGATCAATCCATGCTCGATTCTTCTTGTGTTGGTTCTTATATGAAGAAAACTATTGAATTCAAGTGGGATCTCATAGAAATAATTAAACGCAACTCTAAAGATTGGGAACTCGACGATGGTAATGAGTCAGGTATAAAGCTCGAGTTTGATTGTGTTAAATCTTTTATGAATACCGATACTTTTCACAAGTTTAGCACTAAATATGGACTTGACTCTGAGATAGTAGCCTCTTTCTGTGAAGCATTTGCTACTCACGTTGATCTCCCTAAGGAGAAGTGGTTTAAATATCATCCCCCTATTAAATAAGAAATTAAAGAACCGGTCATAGCTAAAGATGAAACCATCATTTACAATGTTGATCCAGTTGTGCCTACCACTTATATTGAAAACCCACCTTTCCCAATTAGGATAAAGGAACATGCTAAGGTATCAACTGTGGTTCGTAAGAGTAATATAAGAGCACCTAAGCCCCCTGAACAAATTAAAGTAGAACCTAGTGTTGCTATGGTTAAAGATCTCTTGGTAGAAAATATTGATGGGCATGTTATCTACTTCTGTGATGAAGCTGCTAGAATTGCTAAACCCGATGAAAAAGATAAACATAGACCCATAGAAGGCATGCCTGTTGTCTCAGTTAAAATAGGAGATCCTTGCTATCATGGTTTATGTGATTTGGGTGCTAGTGTGAGTGCTATCCCTTTTACCTTCTACCAAGAAATTATGGATGAAATAGCACCTGCTGAAATAGAAGACATTGATGTTACTATTAAACTTGCAAATAGAGACACCATCACACCACTTGGGATTGTTAGAGATGTTGAAGTCTTGTGTGGGAAAGTAAAATACCCTACTGATTTTCTAGTTCATGGTTCCCCACAAGATGACTTTTGTCCCATTATCTTTGGTAGACCTTCCTTGAGCACCGTCAATGCTAAGATAGGTTGTGAAAAACAAACTGTCAGTGTCAGTTTTGGTGGTGTGTCTCATGAGTTTAATTTTTCCAAGTTTAGTAGACAACCTTGTGATAGAGCATTATTTAATAAGGATGAAACAATTGGTCTTTCTTCTATTGCCGTGCCTCCTACTGATCCATTAGAACAATATTTGCTTGACCATGAAATGATATGCACTTGCGTGAGAGAAATGAAATAGATAAAATTTTCTTTGAACAACAACCTCTCCTGAAACACAATTTGCCTATTGAAACTCTTGGACGCCCTCCTCCACCTAAAGGTGATCCTGTGTTTGAATTAAAGCAATTGCCCAACACTTTGAAGTATGCTTATCTTGATGAGAAAAAGATATATCCTGTTATTATTAGTGCTAACCTTTCAGAACATGGAGAAGAAAGATTATTAAAAGTTCTAGGGAAGCATCGGGCTGCTATTGGATATACTCTTGATGATCTTAAGGGCATTAGTCCCACTCTATGTTAGCACAAGATTAATATGGAACCTGATGCTAAACCCGTTGTTGATCATCAACGGCGATTAAATCCAAAGATGAAAGAAGTGGTAAGAACTGAAATATTAAAGCTTCTGGAAGCAGGTATAATCTATCCCATAGCTGATAGTAGATGGGTAAGTCCCGTTCATTTTGTCCCTAAGAAAGCAGGTATTACCGTTGTTCCTAATGATAAAAATGAGCTCATTCCACAAAGAATTGTTACTGGCTATAGAATGGTAATTGATTTTAGAAAACTAAATAAAGCTACTAGAAAAGATCATTACCCTCTGCCTTTCATTGTTCAAATGCTAGAAAGATTATCTAAGCACACACACTTTTGTTTTCTGGATGGATATTCTGGTTTCTCTCAAATACCTGTGTCACAATCTGATCAAGAGAAAACTACCTTTACTTGCCCTTTTGGAACCTATGCTTATAGACATATGCCTTTTGGTTTATGCAATGCACCTGCTACCTTTCAAAGATGTATGACTGCTATATTCTTTGATTTTTGTGAAAAGATTGTGGAGGTTTTCATGGATGATTTTTCCATTTACGGGACTTCTTTCGATGATTGCTTAAGCAACCTTGATCGAGTTTTGCAGAGATGTGAACAAACTAATCTCGTCTTGAATTGGGAGAAGTCCCACTTTATGGTTAATGAAGGTATTGTCTTAGGGCATAAAATATCTGAACGAGGTATTGAGGTGGATAAAGCTAAAGTTGATGCAATTGACAAAATGTCGTGTCCTAAAGATATTAAAGGTATTAGAAGCTTCCTTTGTCATGCTGGTTTCTATAGGAGGTTCATTAAAGGCTTCTCTAAAATTTCTAGCCCTCTTACTAATCTTTTGCAAAAGTATATCCCTTTTGTTTTTTATCATGATTGTGTGGAAGCCTTTGAAACACTCAAGAAAGCCTTAACCTCTGCACCTATCGTTCAACCACCTGATTGGAACTTGCCTTTTGAAATTATGTGTGATGCTAGTGATTATGCCGTTGGTGCTGTTCTAGGACAAAGAGTTGATAAGAAATTGAATGTTATCCACTATGCTAGTAAAACTCTAGACAGTGCCCAACGAAATTATGCTACTACCGAAAAAGAATTTTTAGCCATTGTGTTTGCCTGTGATAAATCCTATATTGTTGACTCCAAAGTTATTGTTCACACCGATCATGCTGCTATAAAATATCTTATGGAAAAGAAAGATGCTAAATCTAGACTCATTAGGTGGGTTCTCTTGCTTAAAGAATTGGACTTACATATCGTTGATAGGAAGGGAGCTGAGAACCCCGTAGCTGATAACTTGTCTAGGTTAGAAAATATTCTTGATGACCCACTACCTATTGATGATAGTTTTCCTGGCGAACAGTTAGCTGCAATAAGTGTTTCTAAAAAAAACCTTGGTATGCTGATTATGCTAACTACATTGTTGCTAAATATATACCACCTAGCTTCACATACCAACAAAAGAAAAAAATTCTTCTATGACTTAAGACATTACTTTTGGGATGACCCACATCTTTATAAAGAAGGAGTAGATGGTATTATTAGACGTTGTGTACCTGAGCATGAACAGGAACAAATCCTACGGAAATGTCATTCTGAAGCTTATGGGGGACATCATGCGGGAGATTGAACTGCTCACAAGGTATTGCAATCCGGTTTTTATTGGCCTACTCTCTTCAAGGATGCCCGTAAGTTTGTCTTGTCTTGTGATGAATGTCAGAGAATTGGTAATATCGGTAAGCGTCAGGAAATGCCTATGAATTATTCACTTGTTGTTGAACCTTTTGACATTTGGGGTTTTGATTATATGGGGCATTTTCCTTCCTCTAACGGGTACACTCATATTTTGGTTGCTGTTGATTATGTCACTAAGTGGGTAGAAGCTATTCCAACTAGTAGTGCTGATCACCACACCTCCATTAAAATGCTTAAAGAGGTTATCTTCCCGAGGTTTGGAGTCCCTAGATATTTAATAACCGATGGTGATTGACACTTTATTCATGGAGCTTTCTGTAAGATGCTTGCTAAATATGATGTTAACCATAGAATTGCATCACCCTATCATCCTCAATCTAGTGGTCAAATTGAACTTAGCAATAGAGAAATAAAATTGATATTACAAAAAACTGTCAATAGTTCTCGAAAGAATTGGTCTAAGAAATTATATGATGCACTTTGGGCCTATAGAACAGCTTATAAAAATCCTATGGGTATGTCTCCATACAAAATGGTATATGGAAAAGCTTGTCATTTGCCTCTAGAATTAGAACATAAAGCATTTTGGACAATTAAAGAACTGAACTATGATTTCAAACTTGCCGGTGAGAAGAGGCTATTTGATATTAGCTCACTAGATGAATGGAGAACCCAAGCCTATGAAAATGCCAAACTATTCAAAGAAAAAGTAAAAAGGTGGCATGACAAAAGAATCCAAAAGCAGGAATTCAAAATAGGAGACTATGTTCTTTTGTTCAACTCTCGTTTAAGATTTTTTGCAGGTAAGCTTCTCTCCAAATGGGAAGGGCCATATATTATCGAAGAGGTTTATCGTTCTGGAGCTATCAAGATTAATAATGCCGAAGGTACTAACCCGGAGGTGGTCAATGGACAAAGAATTAAGCACTAGATCTCAGGTACGCCAATTAACGTTGAAAGCAATGTTATCCAAACCATGACACCGGAGGAACACATAAAAGAAACCTTCTGGACACTCCAGAATTCTGAAAAATAGGAGGTACGTGATACGGTAAGTAAACGGACTCCGAAAAATCCGCAAAAATATTTTTTGTCAGTTTTGGAATATTAGAAAATTTTGGAAATTAAGAAATAAACCGGAAAGTGATCGAGGTGAGCACGATACACCAGGGCGCGCCAGGCCCCCCTGGGCGCGCCCCGGTGGGTTGTGCCCACCTCGGACACATTCCCGACTCCGTTTTCCTTCCATATGCTTGTTTTCCAAGAATAAAACTTCTCTCTATATACCCCCGACTGTTTTGACGACCGCATCGCAGAAAAATCCTCTGTTCTTGTTTCGTTCTGTTTTCCTATCAGATCTGTCAAGCCAGGCATCATGTCCTCTCCCTCTTCTAATAACATAGAAGAAGATGCATGGCTAATGAAGATGGAGCTGAAGAGGGAGGAGCCAAAAGAAGCTAACAAGGAAGACAAGGGCAAGAAGGCTATGGTGGATCAGCCCCCAGAAGGAGGGCAATCCATGCCAACAAAGGAGGGAGAAGAAGCAGATATCCTTCAACCTTATTATAGTCTTCTCACCCCTATTGAAATCGAAGCTTTTAGAGCTTTCGAAGCGGTCCGTGTTCAGAATAAATTTCTCATTCATGAAAATATTTTGCTAGAGGAGCACATCAATACCCTTCGGATAGTCATCCGCAAATTGGAGTACCTTTTGAGTCTGAAGTGTGACACCTCATCACCATCACCTTCTTCATCACCACCACCAAAGGACACTTGAGTACACGGGTATGGGCACTCCCCTTGGCTTGAGCCAAGCTTGGGGGAGGTGCCCTGGTATCGTATCACCATCACTTTTATTCACCTTTACCTATTTTAGTTCGATCTTTAGTTTTCCTTTGCTTTAGTTGAATAAAAGTCTAGCATGATCTATTTTCGTGTGTTAGTTTCGTGGCCTGTCTATCTATGTAATCGAGTGAGAGTCATATAATAAAGTTTAGTTTGAGTTTTCGCCTCTTTACTTACTTGTTGCAATCAAAATAAAAGAAAAAGAAATAAATGAAAAGAATCATATGCTAATCTTATGGTGAGTAATGACATCACATAAGGAACAGTATAAGTAGTAAAATTTATTGGAGATTTACAAACATAGCATTGGTCAATGATGCAATTCATGAAAGAATTAATAAGGGAAGAGAAGATTCACATGCAAATACACTATCTTGGACATCTTTTATGATTGTGAGCCCCCATTAAATATTATATGTCAAAATTGCTGACGTTGGACAAGGAAGACAATGTAATGATTTATGCTTGTTCATATCCACATAGAAGTTATATTGTCATAGATCCTTCAACATGTGGTGCTTGCCCAATATCTTTGCTAGCCAAAAATTCCGCACTAAGTAGAGATACTACTTGTGCATCCAAAAACCCAAAGACAAATTCATTCTTTGAGAGTCCACCATACCTACCTACGGATCGAGTAAGATCCTTCAAGTAAGTTGTCATCGGTGCAATAAGGCAATAAAAATAGCTTCTAAAAGTGTTTTGATCAATCAGTGTAAGAGAAAATTGAGCGCTATACGAACTTATGATGGCAAAGTAATAAAAGCGATAGACTGCATAATAAAGGTTGCTATCATAGGGGGCAATATAGCGTGACATTCTTTTACATTAAGGGATTAGGCATACAAACCAAAAAGCGCATGACAACCTCTGCTTCCCTCTGCGAAGGGATTATCTTTTACTTTTATGTATTTACTTTTATGCAAGAGTCAAAGTATTCTTTCCTATTCCTTTTTACTTTTTTTCTTTTGCAAGCATCATGTGGTGAGGAAAGATCTAGGCACATATATCCAGTTGGATATGGGTGGGCATGAGTTATTATTGTTGACATCACCCTTGAGGTGAACACGTTGGGAGGCGAAACTATAAGCCCTTATCTTCCTATGTGTCCGGTTGAAACTTTTTGCTCATGGGTATGTTGTGAGTGTTAGCAATCATAGAAGACTAAATGATGGTTGAGTATGTGGACTTGCCAAAAGGCTCTGACATGCGACCCTTCCTGAAAATATGATGAATTGTAGTTGGAAAGTTGACTGAGAACATAGTTTGTTGGTTTTCAATAAGGTTTATGCTTTATACTTCTATGTTGTGATGAATTGTTACTTGTGCATGGGAAGTTATATGATGAAAGTATATGAATAAGTTTTATGATAGAGTTTGTTGCTGTTATGATAATAAGCATGATGCTTCTATGTCCGTATTTTATTTTTATCGACACCTCTCTCTCAAACCATGTGGACATGCTTTTCAATTTCAGCTTTTCGCTTGAGGACAAGCGAGATCTAAGCTTGGGGGAGTTGATACGTCCATTTTGCATCATGATTTCCTACTGTTATTTACTATGTTTTGTTGAATAATAATGCTTTAGGGAGTGATTCTAATGCCTTTTCTCTCATAATATGCAAGGTTTACACAAAGAGGGAGAATACCGGCAGCTGGAATTCTGGACCTGAAAAAAGCACATCAGAGATACCTATTATGCACATCTCCGATGGAGCTAAAACTTTACGGAGATTATTTTTGGAATTAATAAAAAATACTGGAGCAAAGAACTACCGAAGGGGGCCACCCTGGTGGGCACAAGACACCAAGGCGCGCCAGGCCCCCCTAGGCGCGCCCTGGTGGGTTGTGCCCTCCTCGGCCCACCTCCGGTGCCCATCTTCTGGTATATAATCACTTTTTACCTAGAAAAAATAAGAGGAGGACTTTCGGGATGGAGCATCGCCGTCTCGAGGCGGAACTTGGGTAGGAGCACTTTTGCCCTCCGGCGGAGCGATTCTGCCGGGGGAACTTCCCTCCCGGAGGGGGAAATCAAATCCATCGTCATCACCAACACCCCTCTCATCTTTGGGAGGCCAATCTTCATCAACATCTTCAATAGCACCATCTCATCTCAAACCCTAGTTCATCTCTTGTGTTCAATCTTTGTACCGGAACCTCAGATTGGTACCTGTGGGTGACTAGTAGTGTTGATTACCTTGCGTAGTTGATTACTATATGATTTATTTGGTGGAAGATTATATGTTCAGATCCATTATGCTATTCAATACCCCTATGATCTTGAGCATGATTATTATTTGTGAGTAGTTACCTTTGTTCTTGAGGTCACGGGAGAAGTCATGTTACAAGTAATCATGTGAATTTGATATGTGTTCGATATTTTGATGATATGTATGTTGTGATTCCCTTAGTGGTGTCATGTGAACGTCGACTACATGACACTTTGCCATTCATGGGCGTAAGGGAATGCATTGTGGAGTAGTTATTATATGATGGGTTGCTAGAGTGACAGAAGCTTAAACCCTAGTTTATGCGCTACTTCATAAGGGGCTGATTTGGATCCAAACGTTTAATGCTATGGTTAGATTTTATCTTAATACTTTTCTCGTAGTTGCGGATGCTTGCGAGGGGTTTAATCATAAGTGGGAGGTTGTTCAAGTAAGAACAGCACCCAAGCACCGGTCCACCCACATATCAAATTATCAAAGTAGCGAACACGAATCAAACCAACATGATAAAAGTGACTAGATGAAATTCCCGTGTACCCTCAAGAACACTTTGCCTATCACTAGAGAATGTTCTGGCCTGTCCTTTGCCACAAAAGGATTGGGCTACCTTCCTGCACCTTATTTACCGTTACCGTTACTTGCTCGTTACCAATTACCTTGCTATCAAACTATCTGTTACCTACAATTTCAGTGCTTGCAGAAATTACCTTGCTGAAAACCGATTGTCATTTCCTTCTGCTCCTCGTTGGGTTCGACACTCTTACTTATTGAAAGGACTACGATTGATCCCCTATACTTGTCGGTCATCAGCGCGCACAAACAAACAGGTGGATCGATTCAGTCCTAGCACTAAACACATGGGAGCCAGAGATGAATCTAGTGGTCGGCGGCCGATCTTGGACGGAATCCAGTGGCTGGCGAATGCGGACTGCAGTAGGAACCGGCGGCCGACAGACGCGGACGGTAGTAGGGCGGCCTGGAGGAGGCGAAACGGGGTGGACGCGGACGGCTTGAAGGAGGCGGGGCGGCAACGGCTTGGCCAAGAGGAGACGGGACCGCGGTGGTCTGGCCTGAAGGTCACCGGCGGCGGCGCTCCTCTGTGGCGGCCTGGTAGAGAGGAAGGGCTGGCGTCCCGATCGACGTGAAAAATAGGGCGGGCGTCCTGGATCAGAAA
The DNA here is from genome assembly GCA_039707655.1 of Elymus sibiricus. Lineage (NCBI taxonomy): Eukaryota > Viridiplantae > Streptophyta > Magnoliopsida > Poales > Poaceae > Elymus > Elymus sibiricus. Next base: position 109,107,871 of record CM077667.1, on the reverse strand, counting down.
ACTGTCTGACGGAAGGGAGCAAAGGCAGCATTTGTCCTTGACATAGGTCGATTGCAACAGAGAGATCGATGGAAGGAAGAAGACTGGAGAAAAAATGGATCGTCACGCGAGCTGCAGTGCCGGGAAAAACCTGGGCTCTAATACCATGTTAGGGAAATGCAACTTAGTATTATCTGGAGGCCAAAGCCCTCATATATACAAGTACAAGAGAATGTCAAAGGCTAGAATACAAAAGGCCAAAGACCATTATCAATATAACTCTAACAAGAATATCCAAAAAAAATCACTTTGGTGTTGCCATTAATGACTATGAATGCAAGAAATTAAGAAATCCTTTGTGTAATGTATTTCCACAGGAAATAGACCCAAACAGGGAAGAAAATCATCACCAGGAAGAAAACACCAAGTTTGGATACCAAACCAAGGCAAATGGAGTCGCCAAGAGGGAGTCTAGGGAGAAGACGACACATGGTAAGACTACACGTTCTCGTACTCGCGATCGTACAACACGTCGTCGACACCATGGTGTCCACCTGAACAAACTTTGTAAAAAGGCCCAGGTCTTATTCACAAAGAGAACCACCCATCGACGAAATAGACAACCATACGCCATCCAGAAATCGGCCCTAGTCGTTGCCATTTCCCATCTCATGTTCATAACCATCACACCTCTCATCACTGCAGCCATTCTCTCCAAGTTAGTCGTACTTGTAATTGGTGTATTGCAATCGACAACTATTGTAAGAAAAATTAGGAATCAATCATTTATCTTTATGTCGTCTTCAATGATTTCTTCTTGTGATCCGATTGGGATGTGTGAGTAATTCCTTAAGGAAATGGGTTGAGGCAAGGCCTTACAACCCTATGTATTTGTGCACGAGATCGTTGGAATGAAGTTGCTTGATTGACGTTATTTGTATGTGCGCTTCGCAACGGAGTTGTCTTTTGTCTTCTTCTCATTCTAAGGCCCTACAGGTACTCAGGACCACGTAGATCAATCAAGGAGGAGGTAAGAAGTGAGGATGCGGGGAGCGATATTCTAAAGGCAAGTGACAAAAAGGATTAATTCGGTACTAGAAAGCAATTCCTTGTTGGAAATATTCCCTAGATGCAATAATAAATTAGTTATTATCATTTTTCCTTGTTCATGATAATCTTTTATTATCCAGGCTAGAATTGTATTGATCAGAAACTCAGATACATGTGTGGATACATAGACAACACCATGTCCCTAGTGAGCCTCTACTAGACTAGCTCGTTGATCAGAGATGGTTGCTACTTCTTGAGCATGCGTTGGTTTTCCCTTGAAGAGGAAAGGGTGATGCAGCAAAGTAGATAAGTATTTCCCTCAGTTGTTGAGAACCAAGGTATCAATCCAGTAGGAGATACAAGCAAGTCCCCAATAGATGTACCTACACAAATAATCAAACACTTGCACCCAACGCTATAAAGGGGTTGTCAATCCCTTCACGGTTACTTGCAAGGATGAGATCTGATAGAGATAGATAGATAGGATTGCTAAAACGAAAAGTAAAACAAAGGTAAAAATATTGCAGCTAAGTATTTTTGGTATTTTTGGTTTATAGATCTTAAAATATAATATGGAAAATAGACCCGGAGGCCATAGGTTTCACTAGAGGCTTCTCTCATGAAGGAAAATAATACGGTGGGTGAACAAATTACTGTCGGGCAATTGATAGAAAAGCGAGTAATTATGAAGATATCCAAGGCAATGATTATGCATATAGGCATCATGTCCGTGTCAAGTAGACCGAAACGATTCTGCATCTACTACTATTACTCCACACATCGACCGACTCCTGCCTGCATCTAGAGTATTAAGTTCATGAAGAACAGAGTAACGCATTAGGTAAGATGACATGATGTAGAGGGATAAAATCAAGCAATATGATGAAAACCCCATCTTTTTATCCTCGGTGGCAACAATACAAATACGTGCCTCGCTACCCCTACTTTGTCACTGGGTGAGGACACCGCAAGATTGAACCCAAAACTAAGCACTTCTCCCATTGCAAGAATTACCAATCTAGTTGGCCAAACCAAACCAATAACTCGAAGAGACTTGCAAAGATATGAAATCATGCATATAAGAATTCAGAGAAGATTCAAATAATATTCATAGATAAGCTGATCATAAACCCACAATTCATCGGATCTCGACAAACACACCGCAAAAGAGTATTACATCGGATAGATCTCCATGAAGATCATGAAGAACATGGTATTGAAGAACAAAGAGAGAGAAGAAGCCATCTAGCTACTAGCTATGGACCCGAAGGTCTGTGGTAAACTACTCACGCATCATCGGAGGGGCAATGGAGTTGATGTAGATGCCCTCCGTGATCGAATCCCCCTCCGGCAGATTACCGGAAAAGGCTCCAAGATTGGATCTCACGGGATAAGAGGCTTCCGGCAGCGGAAAAGTATTTTCGTGGCTCTTTTTGGTATCCAGGGAATATTTGGGAATTTATAGGCCGAAGAATAGGGTTAGGAGGGCTGTCGTGGGGCCACAAGCCAGGGGGGCGCCCCCCCCTAGGGCGCGCCCTGGTGGCTTGTGATGCCACGACAGGTCTCCTGCCTTCATCTGCAAGTCTGTTGGGTTTCTTCTGGTCCAAGAAAAATCATTCCGAAGATTTTATTCCGTTTGGACTCCGTTTAATATTCCTTATCTGCAATACTCAAAAACAAGGAAAAAACAGAAACTGGCACTAGGCTCTAGATTAATAGGTTAGTCCCAAAAGTAATATAAAATAGCATATTAATGCATATAAAACATCCAAAACAGATAATATAATAGCATGTAACAATCAAAAATTATAGATACGTTGGAGACGTATCAAGCATCCCCAAGCTTAATTCCTGCTCGTCCTCGAGTAGGTAAATGATAAAAACAGAATTTTTGATGTGGAATGCTACCTAACATATTTATCCATGTAATATTCTTTATTGTGGCATGAATATTCAGATCCATAAGATTCAAAACAAAAGTCTAATATTGACATAAAAACAGTAATACTTCAAGCATACCAACAAGGCAATTGTGTCCTTTCGAAATAACATGGCCTTAGAAAGTTATCCCTACAAAATCATATGGTCTGGCTATGCTCCATCTTCCCCACACAAAGTATCTAAATCATGCACAACCCCAATGACAAGTCAAGCAATTGTTTCACACTTTTTATGTTCTCAAACCTTTTCAACTCTCACGCAATACATGAGCGTGAGCCATGGATATAGCACTATAGGTGGAATAGAATATGGTGGAGGTTGTGAGGAAAAAGGAGAAGATAGTCTCACATCAACTAGGCGTATCAACGGGCTATGGAGATGCCCATCAATAGATATCAATGTGAGTGAGTAGGGATTTCCATGCAACGGATGCACTAGAGCTATAAGTGTATGAAAGCTCAAAAAGAAAACTAAGTGGTTGTGCATATGATGAAAAATTCCACTAGTTATATGAAAGTGACAAAATAGGAGACTCTCTATCATGAAGATCATGGTGCTACTTTGAAGCACAAGTGTGGAAAAATATAGTAGCATTGTCCCTTCTCTCTTTCTCTCATCATTTTTTTTATTTTTTTTATTTTGGTGGGCATCTTTGGCCTCTTTTTTTTTATTTGGGCTTCGCTGGCCTCTTTTATTATTTGTAAAGTCCGGAGACTCATCCCAACTTGTGAGGGATTCATAGCTTCCATCATCCTTTTCTCTCACGGGACAAATGATCTAATAATCAAAATCATCACACTTTTATTTACTTACAACTCAAAAATTACAACTCTATACCTAGAACAAAATATGACTCTATATGCAATATGAAAGTGATGGTGCGTGTCATGAAAAACGGAACGGTGGAAGTTGCATGGCAATATATCTCAGAATGGCTATGGAAATGCCATAATAGGTAGGTATGGTGGCTGTTTTGAGGAAAGTATATGGTGGCTGTTTTGAGGAAGGCGGGTTTAATGCACCGGCGAAAGTTGCGCGGTACTAGAGAGGCTAGCAAAGGTGGAAGGGTGAGAGTGCGTATAATCCATGGACTCAACATTAGTCATAAAGAACTCACATACTTGTTGCAAAAGTCTATTAGTTATCGAAGCAAAGCATTAGACGCATGCTCCTAGGGAAGAGGTTGGTAGGATTTAACCATCGCGCGCTCCCGACCCTCACACAAAGGTTGACAATCATTAAACAAATCATGCTCCGACTTCGTTACATAACGGTTCACCATACGTGCATGCTACGGGAATCACAAACTTTAACACAAGTATTTCTTCCAATTCACAACTACTCACTAGCATGACTCTCATATTACCATCTTCATATCTCAAAACTATATGCAAGGAATGAAACTTCTCATAGTATTCAATGCACTTAATATGAAAGTTTTTATTATATCCCTCTTGGATGCCCATTATATTAGGACTAAATTCATAACCTAAACCAATTACCATGCTGTTTAAAGACTCTCAAAATAATATAAGTGAGGTATGAGAGTTCAATAATTTCTATAAAATAAAACACCACCGTGCTCTAAAAAGATATAAGTGAAGCACTAGAGCAACATTGCCTAGCTCAAAAGATATAAGTAAAGCACATAGAGTATTCTAATAAATTCATGATTAAATGCGTGTCCCCCTCAAAATATGTGTGCAGCAAGGATGATTGTGGCAAACTAAAAAGCAAAGACTCATATCATACAAGACGCTCCAAGCAAAACACATATCATGTGGTGAATAAAAATATAGCCTCAAGTAAATTTACCAATGGATTGAAGACGAAAGAGGGGATGCCTTTCGGGGCATCCCCAACCTTAGGCTCTTTGGTATCCTTGAATATGTCTTGGGATGCCTTGGGCATCCCCAAGCTTAGGCTCTTCCCACTCCTTATTCCATAGTCCATCAAATCTTTACCCAAAACTTGAAAACTTCACAACACAAAACTCAACAGAAAACTCATGAGATCCGCTAGTATAAGAAAAATAAATCACCACTTTAGGTACTGTTGTGAACTCATTCTTTATTTATATTAGTGTAATATCTACTGTATTCCAACTTCTCCATGGTTCATACCCCCCGATACAACCCATAGATACATCAAAATAAGCAAACAACACAAAGAAAACAAAATCTGTCTAAACCAGAAGAGTCTGTAGCAATCTATAGACTTCGAATACTTCTGTAACTCCAAAAATTATGAAAAATTAGGAAAATCAGGGCAATTTGTATATCAATCTTGTGTAAAACTTTCAGATCAAAATCACATTACAGTGAATTTACAAAATTGCTGGACTGAGAGCAAAAGTTTCTTTTTTTCAGCAAAATCAAATCACAAACACCGTAGTGTTGGGAACGTTGCATGGGAAACAAAAATTTTCCTACGCACACACAAGATCTATCCAAGGTGATGAGCATCTACGAGAGGGAGAGTGAATCTACATACCCTTGTAGATCGCTAAGCGGAAGCGTTAAGAAATGCGGTTGATGTAGTCGAACGTCTCCACGATCCAAATCGCAAGTCGTCCCTCGATCCGATCACGAACTAGTGCCGAACGGACGGCACCTCCGCGTTCAACACACGTACGGCTTGATGACGCCTTCACCTCCTCGATCCAGTGAGCGATGATGAAGTAGTAGATGAGTTCCGGCAGCACGACGGCGTGGTGATGGTGGTGAGGAACAATCTCTGCAGGGCTTCGCCAAGCACTACGGAGATTATGATGGAGAACTAGAGGGTTAGGGTTGCCGACACACGGCTTGGGAAATCTTGATGTGTCCCGTGTGCTAGCCCTGCCCCTCTATTTATATGTTGAGCCTTGGGGTCTAAACTTGGAGTAAAAGCCTCCTCCAGGTCGGTTTTGCCCACACAAGGTCGGTTTGGCCCGCAGGGAAAGAGTCCAACTCGGATCCCTGTAGTACCGCGCACAAGCGGTAGTACCGCTCACGAGCGGTAGTACCGCTTGAGCGGTAGTACCGCTGCTACGGTAGCGGTAGTACTGCTTGGGCGGTAGTACCGCTGCTACAGTAGCGGTAGTACTGCCTTACCAGCTTAAGGCAGTAGCAAAACTTCCTTTTGCACTTCCAAAACCTCGTGGGTTTTACCCCTTTGGCCCGTATAGAGTGTTGTTGCACCCGAACACTTCGGTAAACATCCGGAACCCTTTCCGGTGAATTCCGGAACCCTTCGGGAAACCAAAACACTATTATCACATATATCAATATTTACCTCCGGACTCTTCCGAAGATCCTCGTCATGTCTGGGATCTTATCCGGGACTCCGAACAACCTTCGGTCACCAACAAAATAACTCAACTATACTAATCGTCACCAAACGTTAAGTGTGTAGACCCTGCGGGTTCGAGAACTATGTAGATATGACCGAGACACCTCTACGATCAATAACCAATAGCGGGACCTGGATGCCCATATTGGCTCCTACATATTCTACGAAGATCTTTATCGGTCGAACCTCTATGTCAAGGATTCAGTTAATCCCGTATACTGTTCCCTTTGTTCTTCGGTATGTTACTTGCCCGAGATTCGATCGTCGGTATCTCTATACCTAGTTCAATCTCGTTACCGGCAAGTCTCTTTACTCGTTCCGTAATACAAGATCTCGTGGCTAACACTTTAGTCACATTGCTTGCAAGGCTCATTGTGATGTTGTATTACCGAGTGGGCCCTGAGATACCTCTCCGTCACACGGAGTAACAAATCCCAGTCTTGATCCATGCCAACCCAACAGACACCCTTGGAGATACCTGTAGAGCACCTTTATAGTCACCCAGTTACGTTGCGACGTTTGATACACACAAGGTACTCCTCCGATGTCAGGGAGTTGCATGATCTCATGGTCATAGGAACATATACTTGACATGCAGAAAACAATAGCAATAAACTGACACGATCATATGCTACGTTCGTAGTTTGGGTCTTATCCATCACATCATTCTCCTAATGATGTGATCCCGTTATCAAATGACATCTCATGTCCATGGCTAGGAAACCTTCACCATCTTTTGATCAACGAGCTAGTTAACTAGAGGCTTACTAGGGACACAGTGTTGTTTATGTACCCACACATGTATTTGAGTTTCCAATCAATACAATTATAGCATGGATAATAAACGATTATCATGAACAAGGAAATATAATAATAACCAATTTATTATTGCCTCTAGGGCATATTTCCAACAGTCTCCCACTTGCACTAGAGTCAATAATCTAGTTCACATCACTATGTGATTTACATTGTAATGAATCGAACACCCATGCAGTTCTGGTGTTGTTCATGTTTAGCCCTTGGAAGAGGTTTAGTCATCGGATCTGCAACATTTAGATCCGTGTGTACTTTGCAAATATTTATGTCGTCCTCCTTGATGTAATCGCGGATGGAATTGAAACGTCGCTTTATGTGTCTGGTCCTCTTGTGAAATCTTGGTTCCTTGGCTAGAGCAATGGCACCAGTATTATCACAAAACAGAGTCATTGGGTTAAGCGCACTAGGCACTACTCCAAGATCTGTCATGAACTACTTCATCCAGACACCTTCCTTCGCCGCCTCCGAGGCAGCGATGTACTCCGCTTCGCATGTAGAATCAGCTACCACGCTTTGCTTGGAACTGCACCAGCTAACCGCACCCCCATTAAGAATAAATACGTATCCGGTTTGTGACTTAGAGTCATCCGGATCAGTGTCAAAGCTTGCATCGACGTAACCCTTTACGACGAGCTCTTGATCACCTCCATAAACGAGAAACATGTCCTTAGTCCTTTTCAGGTACTTCAGGATATTCTTGACCGCCGTCCAGTGTTCCATTCCTGGATCACTTTGAAACCTTCCGACCATACTTATGGCAAGGCTGACATCGGGTCTTGTGCACAGCATTGCATACATGATAGAGCCTATGGCTGAAGCATAGGGGATGACACTCATCTTTTCTCTATCTTCTGCAGTCACTGGGCATTGAGTCTTACTCAACTTCACGCCTTGCAATACAGGCAAGAACCCCTTCTTGGACTGATCCATTTTGAACTTCTTCAAAACTTTGTCAAGGTATGTGCTTTGTGAAAGTCCTATCAAGCGTCTTGATCTATCTCTATAGATCTTGATGCCTAATATGAAAGCAGCTTCTCCTAGGTCCTTCATTGAAAAACTCTTGTTCAAATATTCCTTCACGCTTTCCAACATTTCTATATTGTTTCCAATCAGTAATATGTCATCCACATATAATATTAGAAACGCTATAGAGCTCCCACTCACTTTCTTGTAAATACAAGCTTCTCCGTAAACTTGTATAAACTCGAACGCTTTGATCACCTCATCAAAGCGAAGATTCCAACTCCGAGATGCTTGCACCAGTCCATAAATGGATCGCTGGAGTTTGCAAACTTTGTCAGCATTCTCTGGATCGACAAAACCTTCTGGTTGCATCATATACAACTCTTCCTTAAGGAAACCGTTAAGGAACGCTGTTTTGACATCCATCTGCCAAATTTCATAATCGAAAAAGGCAGCTATTGCTAACATGATTCTGACGGACTTAAGCATCGCTACGGGTGAGAAGGTCTCATCGTAGTCAACTCCTTGAACTTGTGAAAAACCCTTTGCCACAAGTCGAGCTTTATAGACGGTGACATTACCGTCCGCGTCCGTCTTCCTCTTAAAGATCCATTTGTTCTGAATGGCCTTACGCCCTTCAGGTAATACTTCCAAAGTCCATACTTTGTTTTCATACATGGATCCCATCTCAGATTTCATGGCCTCTAACCACTTCTCGGAATCCGGGCCCATCATTGCTTCTCCATAGCTCGTAGGTTCATCGTTGTCCAACAACATGACCTCTAAGACAGGGTTGTCGTACCACTCAGGAGCAGTACGCGTCCTTGTCGACCTACGAGGTTCGATAGCAACTTGATCCAAAGCTTCATGATCATCATCATTAACTTCCTCTTCAGCTGATGTAGGCTCTACAGAAACATCTTTCTGCGCTGCGCTACTTTTAGGTTGAAGTAAAGGTTCAACAACCTCATCAAGTTCTATCTTCCTCCCACTCAATTCTTTCGAGAGAAACTCTTTCTCAAGAAATGTTCCGTTTTTAGCGACAAACACTTTGCCTTCGGATTTGAGGTAGAAGGTATACCCAACTGTCTCTTTTGGGTATCCTATGAAGACGCATTTCTCCGCTTTGGGTTCCAGCTTTTCAGGCTGAAGCTTTTTGACATAAGCATCACATCCCCAAACTTTAAGAAACGACAGCTTTAGCTTCTTGCCAAACCAAAGTTCATATGGCGTCGTCTCAACGGATTTCGATGGTGCCCTATTTAAAGTGAATGCAGCTGTCTCTAATGCATAACCCCAAAACGATAGTGGCAAATCGGCAAGAGACATCATAGATCGCACCATATCCAATAAGGTTCGATTACGACGTTCGGACACACCATTACGCTGTGGTGTTCCAGGCGGTGTCAGTTGTGAAACAATTCCACATTGTCTTAAGTGACTGCCAAACTCATAACTCAGATATTCTCCTCCTCGATCAGATCGTAGGAATTTAATCTTCTTGTTACGATGATTCTCAACTTCACTCTGAAATTGTTTGAACTTTTCAAATGTTTCAGACTTGTGTTTCATTAAGTAAATATACCCATATCTACTTAAGTCATCAGTGAAGGTGAGAAAGTAACGATAACCACCGCGCGCCTCAATACTCATCGGACCGCACACATCAGTATGTATGATTTCCAATAAGTCACTTGCCCGTTCCATTGTTCCAGAGAACGGCGTTTTAGTCATCTTGCCCATGAGGCATGGCTCACATGTGTCAAGTGATTCAAAATCAAGTGACTCCAAAAGTCCATCAGCATGGAGCTTCCTCATGCGTTTTACGCCAATATGACCTAAATGGCAGTGCCACAAGAAAGTGGTATTATCATTATCAATTCTACATCTTTTGGCATCAATGTTATGATGTGTATCATTACTATCGAGATTCAATAAGAATAAACCCCTCACATCGGGTGCATGGCCATAAAAGATATTACTCATATAAATAGAACAACCATTATTCTCTGATTTAAATGAGTAACCGTCTCGCAATAAACAAGATCCAGATATAATGTTCATGCTTAACGCAGGCACTAAATAACAATTATTCAGGTTCATCACTAATCCCGATGGTAATCGAAGAGCGAGCGTGCCGACGGCGATCACATCAACCTTGGAACCATTTCCCACGCGCATCGTCACTTCGTCCTTTGCCAGCCTCCGTCTATTCCGCAGTTCCTGTTTTGAGTTGCAAATATGAGCAACCGCACCGGTATCAAATACCCAGGCACTACAACGAGAGTTGGTAAGGTACACATCAATAACATGTATATCATATATACCTTGTTTGTTATTGGCCGCCTTCTTGTCAGCCAAATACTTGGGGCAGTTCCGCTTCCAGTGTCCAGTTCCCTTGCAATGAAAGCACACAGTTTCTGGTTTGGGTCCAGCCTTGGGTTTCTTCACGAGAGGAGCAACTGCTTTGCCACTCTTCTTGGAGTTACCCTTCTTACCCTTGCCATTTTTCTTGAAACTAGTGGTTTTATTGATCATCAACACTTGATGCTCCTTCTGAATTTCAGACTCAGCGGCTTTCAGCATCGCAAACAGCTCGGCGACTGACTTGTTCATCCCGTTCATGTTATAGTTCAACACGAAGCTCTTGTAGCTAGGTGGAAATGATTGAAGAACTCTGTCAGTGATAGCCTCTGGCGGAAGGGGCATCCCCAATTCAGCCAGACGGGTGGAGTACCCAGACATTCTGAGTACGTGATCACTGATAGACCCGTTCTCCTCCATCTTGCAAGCATAGAACTTATCGGAGATCTCATATCTCTCGATCCGGGCATTCTTCTGAAAGATAAACTTCAACTCCTGGAACATCTCATATGCTCCATGACGTTCAAAACGTCTTTGAAGTCCCGGTTCTAAGCCATACAATATTGCACATTGAACTATTGAGTAATCTTCAGAACGAGCCTGCCAGGCGTTCACAACGTCTAGAGACTCAACTGGAGCGGGTGGATCACCAAGCGGTGCATCAAGGACATAAGCCTTCTGGGAAGCCGTAAGGATAATCCTTAGATTACGGGCCCAGTCCACAAAGTTACTTCCATCATCTTTCAACTTAGCTTTCTCTAGGAACGCATTAAAATTCAGGGGTGCTACTGCGCGAGCCATGATCTACAACATAAATAAAGCAAAGACAACTTAGACTATTGTTCTAGATAATGAGTTTAGTTAATCATATTACTTAAAAACTCCCACTCAAATTGACATCCCTCCGGTCATTCGAGTGTAACATGATCCAAATCCACCAACTCAAGTCCGATCATCACGTGAGTTGAGGTGGTTTCAATGGTGAACATCTTTATGTTGATCATATCTACTATATGACTCATGTTCGACCTTTCGGTCTCTTGTGTTCCGAGGCCATGTCTGTACATGCTAGGCTCGTCAAGTTTAACCCGAGTGTTCCGCACGTGCAACATGGCTTACACCCGTTGTATGTGAACGTAGAGTCTATCACACCCGATCATCACGGCGTGTCTCGAAACGATGAACTTTCGCAACGGTGCACACTCGGGGAGAACACAATTTTATCTTGAAATTTAAGTGAGGGATCACCTTATAATGCTACCGTCGTCCTAAGCAAAATAAGATGCATAAAAGGATTAACATCACATGAAATCATAAGTGACATGATATGGCCATGAACTTGTGCTTTTGATCTCCATCTCCAAAGCACCGGCATGATCTCCATCGTCACCGGCATGACACCATGATCTCCATCATCTTGATCTCCATCAACGTGTCGCCATGAGGTTGTCGCGCCGACTGTTGCTTCCACGACTATTGCTAACTCATAGCGATAAAGTAAAGCAAAACGGCGAAAAATAATTAAAGACAACTCTATGGCTCCTGCCAGTTGCCGTAATTATCGACATGCAAGTCGTGATATTCTATACAACACATGATCATCTCATACATCACATATATCTCATCATGTAATTGTCCATATCACATCACAACATACCCTGCAAAAACAAGTTAGACGTCCTCTAATTGTTGTTGCAAGTTTTACGTGGCTGCTACGGGTTTGCAAGAACCGTTCTTACCTACGCAAAACCACAACGTGGTGTAGTGATTGCTTTTTGATCTTCTAAAAGAACCCTCTTCATTGAAATTGATTCAACTAAAGTGAGAGAGACAGACACCCGCTAGCCATCTTTATGTAACGAAGTTACATGTCAGTTGAAGGAACCTGTCTCGCGTAAGCGTACGCGTAATGTCGGTCTGGGCCGCTTCATCTCACAATACCGCCGAATCAAGTATCAACTAGTAACGGCAAGCAATATGTATACACCCACGCCCACAACTCGTTTGTGTTCTACTCGAGATCTCATCTACGCATAGACCTAGCTCAGATGCCACTGTTGGGAACGTTGCATGGGAAACAAAAAATTTCCTACGCACACACAAGATCTATCCAAGGTGATGAGCATCTACGAGAGGGAGAGTGAATCTACATACCCTTGTAGATCGCTAAGCGGAAGCGTTAAGAAACGCGGTTGATGTAGTCGAACGTCTCCGCGATCCAAATCGCAAGTCGTCCCTCGATCCGATCACGAACTAGTGCCGAACGGACGGCACCTCCGCGTTCAACACACGTACGGCTTGATGACGCCTTCACCTCCTCGATCCAGCGAGCGATGATGAAGTAGTAGATGAGTTCTGGCAGCACGACGGCGTGGTGATGGTGGTGAGGAACAATCTCTGCAGGGCTTCGCCAAGCACTACGGAGATTATGACGGGAGAACTAGAGGGTTAGGGTTGCCGACACACGGCTTGGGAAATCTTGATGTGTCCCGTGTGCTAGCCCTGCCCCTCTATTTATATGTTGAGCCTTGGGGTCTAAACTTGGAGTAAAAGCCTCCTCCAGGTCGGTTTTGCCCGCACAAGGTCGGTTTGGCCCGCAGGGAAAGAGTCCAACTCGGATCCCTACAGTACCGCGCACAAGCGGTAGTACCGCTCACGAGCGGTAGTACCGCTGCTACGGTAGCGGTAGTACCGCTTGGGCGGTAGTACCGCTGCTACAGTAGCGGTAGTACTGCCTTACCAGCTTAAGGCAGTAGCAAAACTTCCTTTTGCACTTCCAAAACCTCGTGGGTTTTACCCCTTTGGCCCGTATAGAGTGTTGTTGCACCCGAACACTTCGGTAAACATCCGGAACCCTTTCCGGTGAATTCCGGAACCCTTCCGGAAACCAAAACACTATTATCACATATATCAATATTTACCTCCGGACTCTTCCGGAGATCCTCGTCATGTCCGGGATCTTATCCGGGACTCCGAACAACCTTCGGTCACCAACAAAATAACTCAACTATACTAATCGTCACCAAACGTTAAGTGTGTAGACCCTACGGGTTCGAGAACTATGTAGACATGACCGAGACACCTCTACGATCAATAACCAATAGCGGGACCTGGATGCCCATATTGGCTCCTACATATTCTACGAAGATCTTTATCGGTCGAACCTCTATGTCAAGGATTCAGTTAATCCCGTATACTGTTCCCTTTGTTCTTCGGTATGTTACTTGCCCGAGATTCGATCGTCGGTATCTCTATACCTAGTTCAATCTCGTTACCGGCAAGTCTCTTTACTCGTTCTGTAATACAAGATCTCGTGGCTAACACTTTAGTCACATTGCTTGCAAGGCTCATTGTGATGTTGTATTACCGAGTGGGCCCTGAGATACCTCTCCGTCACACGGAGTAACAAATCCCAGTCTTGATCCATGCCAACCCAACAGACACCCTTGGAGATACCTGTAGAGCACCTTTATAGTCACCCAGTTACGTTGCGACGTTTGATACACACAAGGTACTCCTCCGATGTCAGGGAGTTGCATGATCTCATGGTCATAGGAACAGATACTTGACATGCAGAAAACAATAACAATAAATTGACACGATGATATGCTACGTTTGTAGTTTGGGTCTTGTCCATCACATCATTCTCCTAATGATGTGATCCCGTTATCAAATGACATCTCATGTCCATGGCTAGGAAACCTTCACCATCTTTTGATCAACGAGCTAGTTAACTAGAGGCTTACTAGGGACACAGTGTTGTTTATGTACCCACACATGTATTTGAGTTTCCAATCAATACAATTATAGCATGGATAATAAACGATTATCATGAACAAGGAAATATAATAATAACCAATTTATTATTGCCTCTAGGGCATATTTCCAACACGTAGACCATCCCAAAGGTCTTACTTGGCTCAAACACTAATTTAAACAAGAAAACACAATTACTACAGAGATAATAATGTGCAAAACACTCAAAAACAGAAGCAAAAGAAATAAAATTGGGTTGCCTCCCGACAAGCGCTATTGTTTAACGCCCCTAGCTAGGCATAATGATTTCAATGATGCTCACATAAAAAGTAGTAATTGAAATATGCAAAAGGGCATCATGAATCTCATGAAAAACACTATTAATTCTAACCCACTTCCTATGCATAGGGATTTTGTGAGCAAACAATTTATGGGAACAAGAATGAATTAGCATAGGAAGGCAAAACAAGCATAACTTCAAAACTAGAGAGGAAACTTGATATTATTGCAATTCCAACAAGCATATGTTCCTCCCTCATAATAAATTTCAGTGGCATCAAGAAGGAATTCAATAATATAACTATCAAATAAATCATTCTTTTCATGATACACGAGCATGCAATCATCATAATGAATTTGCTCATCAAAACTTGGGGGACAAAAAATATCATCTTCATCAAACATAGCATCCCCAAGCTTGTGGCCATGCATATCATTAGCATAATTGACATTAATAGAATTTATAGTAACATCATTGCAATCATGCTTTTCAATCAAGGAGCTATCATGAATCACCTTATAAATTTCTTCTTTCAACACTTCATCACAATTTTCAGATTCATGATTTTCAAACAAAACTTCATAGAGATAATCAAGTGCACTCAACTCACTAGCAATTGGTTCATCATAATTTGGCCTTTTGAAAATATTAGCAAGTGGATGAAGATCCATATCAATAGATTTTTAGCAAGCGAAGATGCAAGCAAATAGATGGCACATGGCAACACAAGCAAACGAAAAGACGAACGGAAAGAGGGCGAATAAAAAGGCAAATCTTTTTGGTTTTTTCTGAAAATCATTTTAGAAGTGGGGGAGAGGAAAACGAGAGGCAAATGGCAAATAATGTAAATGCAAGAGATGAGTTTGTGATGGGTACTTGGTAGGCTTGATGTAGATCTCCCCGGCAACGGCGCCAGAAATCCTTCTTGCTACTTCTTGAGCATGCGTTGGTTTTCCCTTGAAGAGGAAAGGGTGATGCAGCAAAGTAGATAAGTATTTCCCTCAGTTGTTGAGAACCAAGGTATCAATCCAGTAGGAGATACAAGCAAGTCCCCAATAGATGTACCTACACAAATAATCAAACACTTGCACCCAACGCTATAAAGGGGTTGTCAATCCCTTCACGGTTACTTGCAAGGATGAGATCTGATAGAGATAGATAGATAGGATTGCTAAAACGAAAAGTAAAACAAAGGTAAAAATATTGCAGCTAAGTATTTTTGGTATTTTTGGTTTATAGATCTGAAAATATAATATGGAAAATAGACCCGGGGGCCATAGGTTTCACTAGAGGCTTCTCTCATGAAGGAAAATAATACGGTGGGTGAACAAATTACTGTCGAGCAATTGATAGAAAAGCAAATAATTATGAAGATATCCAAGGCAATGATTATGCATATAGGCATCACGTCCGTGTCAAGTAGACCGAAATGATTCTGCATCTACTACTATTACTCCACACATCGACCGACTCATGCATGCATCTAGAGTATTAAGTTCATGAAGAACAGAGTAACGCATTAGGTAAGATGACATGATGTAGAGGGATAAACTCAAGCAATATGATGAAAACCCCATCTTTTTATCCTCGATGGCAACAATACAAATACGTGCCTCGCTACCCCTACTTTGTCACTGGGTGAGGACACCGCAAGATTGAACCCAAAACTAAGCACTTCTCCCATTGCAAGAATTACCAATCTAGTTGGCCAAACCAAACCAATAACTCGAAGAGACTTGCAAAGATATGAAATCATGCATATAAGAATTCAGAGAAGATTCAAATAATATTCATAGATAAGCTGATCATAAACCCACAATTCATCGGATCTCGACAAACACACCGCAAAAGAGTATTACATCGGATAGATCTCCATGAAGATCATGAAGAACATGGTATTGAAGAACAAAGAGAGAGACGAAGCCATCTAGCTACTAGCTATGGACCCGAAGGTCTGTGGTAAACTACTCACGCATCATCGGAGGGGCAATTGAGTTGATGTAGATGCCCTCCGTGATCGAATCCCCCTCCGGCAGATTACCGGAAAAGGCTCCAAGATTAGATCTCACGGGAACAGAGGCTTCCGGTGGCGGAAAAGTATTTTCGTGGCTCTTTTTGGTATCCAGGGAATATTTGGGAATTTATAGGCTGAAGAATAGGGTTAGGAGGGCTGCCATGGGGCCACAAGCCAGGGGGCGCGCCCTGTTGGCTTGTGACACCACGACAGGTCTCCTGCCTTCATCTCCAAGTCTGCTGGGTTTCTTCTGGTCCAAGAAAAATCATTCCGAAGATTTTATTCCGTTTGGACTCCGTTTAATATTCCTTATCTGCAATACTCAAAAACAAGAAAAAAAACAGAAACTGGCACTAGGCTCTAGATTAATATTTTAGTCCCAAAAATAATATAAAATGGCATATTAATGCATATAAAACATCCAAAACAGATAATATAATAGCATGGAACAATCAAAAATTATAGATACGTTGGAGACGTATCAATGGTCAAGGTTTCCTGATCATAGACATGAGTTGTCATCTGATAACGGGATCACATCATTAGGAGAATGATGTGATGGACAAGACCCAAACTATGAACGTAGCATATGATCGTGTCAGTTTATTGCTATTGTTTTCTGCATGACAAGTATCTGTTCCTATGACCATGAGATCATGCAACTCTCTAACACCGGAGGAGTACCTTGTTTGTATCAAACATCGCAACGTAACTGGGTGACTATAAAGATGCTCTACAGGTATGTCCGAGGGTGTCTGTTGAGTTGGCATGAATCAAGACTGGGATTTGTCATTCCGTATGACGGAGAGGTTTCTCTGGGCCCACTCGATAACACAACATCACAAGAAGCTTGCAAGCAATGTGACTAAGGAGTTAGTCACGGGATCTTGTGTTACGGAACGAGTAAAGAGACTTGCCGGTAACGAGATTGAACTAGGTATGGAGATACCGACGATCGAATCTCGGGCAAGTAACATACCAATGGACAAAGGGAACTGCATACGGGATTGCTTGAATCCTTGACATCGTGGTTCGACTGATAAAGATCTTCGTAGAATATGTAGGAACCAATATGGGCATCTAGGTCCCGCTATTGGTTATTGACCGTAGAGTTGTCTCGGTCATGTCTACATAGTTCACGAACCCGCAGGGTCTGCACACTTAACGTTCGGTGACGATTTGGTATTGTTGAGTTATATATGTTGGTGACCGAATGTTGTTCGGAGTCCCGGATGAGATCCCGGACGTCACGAGGAGCTCCGGAATGTTTGGAAGTAAAGATTCATATATGGGAAGTCATATTTTGGCTACCGGAAAAGTTTCAGGTTTTGTCGGTATTGTACCGGGAAGCTTCTAGAAGGTTCCGGAAACTTCCGGAGGAGTCCGGAAGTCCACCAAGGGTTCCACCACGTCCCAAGGGTTTTCATGGGCTGAGGGGAGGTGCCCTGGCCTTATTGGGCCAGGCGCACAAGTCCCTCAAGGCCCATGTGGCTTGGGAGAGGTGGAAAGTCCACCTGTTTATGGAAAGGGAGGGAATTGGACTAGGAGTCCAACCCCTCCCCCTTGGCTGCGCCCTAGGGCTTGGAGGGGCTGATCTCCACGCCCCTCCACCTATATATAGAGGGGAGGGGCGCCCCAAGAGCACACATGAAGCCCTTGGCGCCCCTCTCTCTCCCTAGATAGTTTTCTCCTCCGTTCGTTGTTTCGGTAGCGCTAGGCGTAGCCCTGCCGGGATAGCACCACCACCGCCGCCACCACGCCGTCATGTTGCCGGAGAACTCATCTACTACTCCGACCTCGCTCGCTGGATCGAGGAGGCGGAGACGTCATCGAGCTGTACGTGTGCTGAATGCAGAGGTGCCGTCCGTTCGGCGCTAGATCGGGACGGATCATGATTGGATCGTGAAGACGTACGACTACATCAACCGCGTTATATACGCTTACGCTTAGCGATCTACAAGGGTATGTAGATACACTCCCCCTCTCGTAGCTATGCATCTCCATGGATAGATCTTGGGTGTTCGTAGGAAAAATTTTGTTTCCCATGCAACGTTCCCCAACAGTGGCATCATGAGCTAGGTCTGTGCGTAGATAACATGCACGAGTAGAACACAAAAGAGTTTGTGGCCTTTGATATTCAGATTGCTTACCTCCCTAGTCTTATCTTGATTCGGCGGTATTGTGGGATGAAGCGGCTCGGACCAATCTTACTCGTCCACGTACAAGAGACCGATTCCATCGACTGACATGCACTTGTTGCATAAAGATGGCTGGCGGGTGTCTGTCCCTCCCACTTTAGTTGAATCGGATTCGACAGAGGCGGTCCTTGTAGAAGGTTAAAAGGCAACTTGAGTATCACCGTTGTGGCTTTGCGTAGGTAAGAACGGTTCTTACTAATTGCCCATAGCAGCCACGTAAAACTTGCAACAACAAAGTAGAGGACGTCTAACTTGTTTTCGCAGGGCATGTTGTTATGAGATATGGCCAAGACATGATGTGATATATGTGATGTATGAGATGATCATGTTTTGTATAGATTATCACGACTTGCATGTCGATGAGTACGGCAACCGGCAGGAGCCATAGGGTTGTCTTTAATTAATTTGTGTCACTTGCTTTACTTTATCGCTATGAGTTAGTAGTAGTTGTAGAAGCAATAGTTGGCGCGGCAACCTCATGGCGACACGTTGATGGAGATCAAGATGATGGAGATCATGGTGTCATGCTGGTGACGATGGAGATCATGCAGGTGCTTTGGAGATGGAGAACAAAAGCACAAGATGATGATGGCCATATCATGTCACTTATATGATTTGCATGTGATGTTAATCCTTTTATGCATCTTATTTTGCTTAGGACGACGGTAGCATTATAAGATGATCTCTCACTAAGATTTAAGATAAAGTTGTGTTCTTCCCAAGTGTGCACCATTGCGAAGGATCGTCGTTTCGAAGCACCACGTGATGATCGGGTGTGATAGACTCTACGTTCGCATACAACGGGTGTAAGCCAGTTTTGCACATGCAGAACACTTGGGTTAAACTTGACGAGCCTAGCATGTACAAACATGGCCTCGGAACACAGGAGACCGAAAGGTCAAACATGAGTCATATAGTAGATATGATCAACATGGAGATGTTCACCATTGAAACCACCTCATCTCACGTGATGATCGGACTTGGGTTGGTGGATTTGGATCGTGTCACACTTAGACAACCTGAGGGATGTTGATTTGAGTGGGAGTTCTTTAGTAATATGATTAACTGAACTCATTATCATGAACATAGTCTAAAGTTGTCTTTGCAAAATTATGTTGTAGATCCATAGCTCGCGCTATAGCTCCCCTGTGTTTTTGATACGTTCCTAGAGAAAATAGAGTTGAAAGATGATGGTAGCAATTATGCGGACTAGGTCCGTGATCAGAGGATTGTCCTCAGTTGCTGCACAGAAGGCTTATGTCCTTAATGCACCGCTCGGTGCGCCACCCCCTCAAGCGGAGACTGTGGATGTTGTGAACATCTGACAGGCATGTTTTTGATGACTACTTGATAGTTCAGTGCGTCATGCTTTACGGCTTAGAATTGAGGCTGCAAAGACATTTTGAACGTCATGGAGCATATGAGATGTTCCAAGAGCTAAAATTGGGATTTCAGGGTCGTGCCCGTGTTGAGAGATATGAGACCTCCAACAAAATTCTTTGCCTGCAAGATGAAGGAGAATAGCTCAATCGGTGAGCATATGCTCAGATTGTCTGTGTGACGCCCCCAGTTTGACCGTACGCTAAACATACACGCAATGCGTACGATCAAGATTAGGGACTCACTGATCGATATCACAACACAACACTAGACACAAATTAAAGTCATACAGCTTCATATTACAAGCCAGGGGCTTCGAGGGCTCGAATACAAAGCTCGACAAGCACGAGTCAGCGAAAGCAAATAATATCTGAGTACAGACATAAGTTAAACAAGTTTTGCCTTAAGAAGGCTAGCACAAACATAAGCAGTGGATCGGATGAGGCGAGGCCTCCTACCTGGGAGCCAACCTAACTACTCCTGAGCGTCGGCACTCTCCACGTAGTAGTAGGCTCCAGCGGTGGTGTAGTAGTCGTCTCCGGCGTACTCCATCTCCTGGGCTCCATCGTCTGAACACAGCAATCGAATCGAGGGGGAAAGAGAATGCAAAGCAGCGGTGAGTACTCATCCAAAGTACTCGCAAGACTGACATCAGAACTATGCTAAGTATGCATCAGTATCAAGTAAAGGGGTCATATCTGGGCTGACTACAGAAAGCAAGAATAGGGGGAAGGCCTAGTCCTATCGAAGACTAGCATCTTCAGCATCTTGCAGCATTAGAAGAGAGTAGACTAGTATCTCATATATAGTCATATTATTGTAGCAAATTTATTAATCAACCATGCCCAGAGATTCTTCTTCGAGTCCCTGCGAGGAAGCAATCTCGGAGGCAACATTCATTTCAATTTAAAGTCACAGTTTTAGTTGTAGTAGATCAAGGTACAACTCCAAGTCGTCCTGTTACCGTGGACACGACTATTCGAATAGATAAATTTTTCCCTGCAGGGGTGCACCACATTCCCCAACACGCTTGATACCTCCGGCCAGACACACTTTCCTGGGTCATGCCCGGCCTCGGGACATCAAAACGACGTCGCCCCACCTAGGCTCAACGAAGAGGCCAGCCCGCCGGTCTAAATCCTAAGCGTGCAGGGGTCATGGGCCAATCGCCCTTTGCACACCTGCACGAGGCGAGGGCGGCCGAGGTCAGTCCTAGCACCCCTTATAACAAGCGCGGTGCCTTTGCGGACCACTCGAGCGCGCGCCACTCCATTGCTGACGTCCGAAGAGCTTCGGCTGATACAACGATGCTGAGTACCCATAACTTCTCCCACGTGAAGGTTAGTGCGTAATAGGCCAAACGACCAACTCAGATTAAATACCCAACCCATTAGCATTTTATTAATGCGGGGCAAGCGCGACCCATGAAGTGCGGTCCCGTCGCCCCGTCTCGAGCATGTGTGGCAAGGGCCTCTCCTGCCCGACCACGCCTCATCATCATCAAACCGTGGGTACCCCTCAGGGCCGACCCATCACCAACATGTTTCTGTAACCAGGTCATAGTAACTGTGTGTATAAAACATCAAGACGGAACCTGAGGAATCACCCTCAAAGGGCCCCGCTCGATGAAAACCGTCAAGGTGGACTTAGAGGAATCACCCTCGAGGGTCCCACACTTGAGGGGTTGCACGACAAAGTCATCGTCGGGAGTGGTGAAGGAGGAATCACCCTCGATAACCATGACCGACTAGCTGCACTACAGAGTTAGCATCATGAGTACTTCACGAGGTGTCACCCTCGGTACTCGATAGTAGCTCTGCAAAGTCGTACAACTAAGGGGTGTGATGTGATGTGAGGGGCCTGGCTCATCGGTCGGTTGACCGAGTCTTCGAGTCTTCGGGTCGTCGAGTCGTCGATGAAGAAGCAGGGGCAACTGGGCCTAAGGGGGGTCACAAGGGGTTTCATTGATCAACCTATACTAAGCAGTTGATATGATTGCAGGTACAGTAGCAGTTTATCAAAAGCAGGCTATGCATCAGAATAGGAGCTAACTAATACAGTAGCAAAATCTAATGCAAGAATGAGAGGGAAAGAAATGGGCGATATCGGAATGCTCAAGGGGGGTTGCTTGCCTTGTTGCTCTGTGGCAAAGGCCTGATCGTCAATGGTGTAGTCGTACCCGGCAGCACCATCAGTCTCGGGGTCTACCGGAGAGAAGAGGGGGGAAGAAACAATAAATATAAAGCACAGATGCAACACGATGCATGACATGGCAATATGTAGAGCTAGGCATGCACTAACGCAGTACTACACGTCGCAGACGGATCGGAAGAATATCTGACGATATTTTCCGGGTCTCGAGCTACTACCGGACAGATGAACCTAATGCTAAATGTACATGTTCATCATGCTAGGAGCATGTGACAGATGAACGGACAGCGTATTCGGATTCGTGGGATTTTTCTGATCAACTTTCATGTATAAAACTTTTTCATCCGAGTTACGGATTATTTTATATTAATTTTTAAAGTTTTATTAATATTCTGAAATTAACAGATTTAATTTAATTCAAAAAATACTATTATGACATCAACATGAGGTCAGGCTGACGTCAGCAGTCAACAGTGGGGTTAACTGGTCAAACCTGACCAGTGGGCCCCAGCTGTCATTGACTCAGGGTTTAATCCAGGGTTTAATTAATCTAAATACTGATTAATAGCTAGGGGCCCCACATGTCAGTGACTAATTAATCTAATTAATTATTTTTATTATCTAAATAACCAACTGACAGGGGTGGCCCACCTGTCATACACAGGGGGGGTCGGGCCCCACCTGTCATTGACTGGTCAAGCCCAGTCAGCAGGGTTGACCAGGTCAACCGGTCAACCAGAGGCTCGGGGCCCGCGGGTCAGTGACCCTGGCAGTGGCCCTGGCCTGGCCACGTCGGCGCCGGCCGCCGGAGACGCGCCGGCGAGCGCCGGACGCGGCAGAGAACTCTGGCGAGCTTGGAAATGCGCCACGGGCGGTCGTTCGTCGCGTTTTCGGTCGCGTTCGAAAGCTGCAGCTGGGCCGCATCGAGTGGGGGCGGTGGCGACGCCGGAGACGCACCGGAGCGGCGACGGCGAGCACGGAGGCAGACGGCGGCGCTCGGGCGTGGTACAGGATGGGGGCTACGGTGCGCGCGCGAGCAAACAAAACGGCTGGGTAGCCTCTACGCGATGCGGCGAGCGCGATGGGCAGCAGCGCGGGGCCCAAAGGTCGACATGGCTACGCCGGCGGCGAGCTTCACGGAGGCGCGTTCGGGCACGACGGGGAGGAGGAGCTACGGTGGCGGAAACGCTCGGGGAAGAGAGGGGAAAGACGCAGCAGCTTACAGCGGTCCTGCAGATGTGCTCAGCGGGCTCGGGGGAGGCCTGGAGTAGCCGGAAAGGTCGCCAGAACGCGGCGGCGATCTGAGGGAGAAGATGGACGCGGGCGTCGACGCAGAGGCTCCGGGGCTCAATCCAGCGGTCTAGGAGGAAGAGGTGGTCGCCGCGGTGCTTCTTGGCGCGACGGCAAGGCGCGGGAGGCTCGGAGAGCGCGTCTAGCCGACGGCCATGGCGACGGCGGCGCCCGGATGCGGGCGAGGGAGGACAGCGGCGGCGCGAGGCGGAAGGGGGGAAGGCGAGGGGGAACTGGGGGGCTAGGGTTTGCCAGAGGGGGCGCGGGGGCGTCCTTATACCCACCGGGCCATCGCCGGCGAGTTGGTCCGGCGGGGACACGCCCGGTCGCGTGCGCGCCTCGGTCGCCACCTCCTGTAGCGAGGTTGGGGACGACCGAGGGGGCCGCTGGGCCGGCCTGGGCCTGCCACTGTGGCCTAAGGCCCAGTGCAGGGGGGCTTTTCTTTTTATTTCTTTTCTATTTTGTTTTCTGTTTTATTTATTTTTAGCAATAATTTCCTATGGCAAAAATGTGTAACTTGGTCCAAATAATACCTTGCATTATTAAGTGTGGCCACAAAAAGTTTGGGCACTTTTGGAAACTGTTTGAAACAATCTTGAATTTACAAGTGCTTTTAAATTGCATTTGGGCTCTGTTTTGCAAGGTGGGGTCCACACCAATATCAAGGTGATGTTGTTTTCCTTTACACCATTTGTTTTGTGATTTATCACAAGTGTGCAACATTTTTCCTTGCTGTTTGCAAACTTATTTTATCACAATAAAATTCAATGCCCTTTTTAATGGAATTTGAAATGAGATATGAATTTTCAACTTGATCATATCTTGTTTAGCAAAATGATTAGGCACTGATCATGGTCATCACTGTGCTTAATTACAATGATCACTGTAGCCAAAATCCAGGGTGTCACAACTCTCCCCTACTAAAAAGAATTCTCGTCCCGAGAATTAGGAAGTAGAAGGAAAGAGCCCGGGGTATTCTGCACGAAGATGATCTTCGCGTTCCCAAGTGGCTTCGTCTTCAGAATGATTTGCCCACTGCACTTTGAAGAACTTGGTAACCTTCTGATGAGTCCGACGTTCAGTTTCATCAAGAATGCGGACTGGTTGCTCTTTGTAAGAAAGGTCTTGTTGCAGTTCAAGCATATCATGATCCACTGCTCGGATCGGATCCTTGAAGCAGCGACGAAGTTGTGACACATGGAACACGTCGTGAACCTGAGAAAGGTTTGGCGGTAGTTCCAGTTGATATGCCACTTTACCACGCCTTTCGAGAACAGTGAAAGGCCATATATATCGAGGAGCCAGCTTGCCCTTGATCCCGAAACGGTGTGTACCTCTCATTGGCGTGACTCGAAGATAAGCCTTTTCGCCAGGTTGATAGACCATATCTTTGTGATGACGGTCATACTGACTCTTCTGACGAGACTGGGCAGCCTTTAGATTTGCATGAATAATGCGGACTTGATCTTCGGCATGTTGGATAATATCCGGACCGATAAGTGTACGTTCCCCAGTTTCTGACCAATTCAGAGGAGTTCGACACTTACGTCCATATAACACTTCAAAAGGAGCCATCTTCAGACTAGCTTGATAGCTATTGTTGTAGGAGAACTCAGCATACGGGAGAGATTCCTCCCATTTCTTGCCGAAAGAAATGACACAAGCTCGAAGCATGTCTTCGAGAATCTGGTTGACTCTTTCAACTTGTCCCTGGGATTGAGGGTGAAAAGCGGTGCTGAAGGACAAATGAGTTCCCATAGCTTCCTGGAAACTTGCCCAGAATCTTGAAGTAAATAAGCTACCACGGTCTGAACTAATCACCAATGGAATACCGTGGAGTGAAACAACTCTGGACATGTAAAGATCTGCTAGCTGACTAGCAGTAATAGTTTCCTTGACAGCCAGAAAATGTGCAACTTTGGACAGTCGGTCAATGACGACAAGAATAGCATCATTACCTTTCTGCGATCTGGGAAAACCAATGACGAAGTCCATTTCAGCATGGTCCCATTTCCATTCAGGAACCGTAATAGGTTGCAGAGTTCCGGCAGGCCTTTGATGTTCTGCTTTGATACGACGGCAAACATCACATTCAGCAACATAGCGAGCAATGTCTTGCTTCATGTTAGACCACCAGAATCTTTGACGAATGTCTTGGTACATCTTGGTACTACCAGGATGAATAGACAGCGGAGTGTCATGTGCTTCCTTCATGACCTCCTGAGTCATATCATTGTTTTCCTCCTTACTCGGTACCACTAGGCGGCCTTTGAAGTACAAAGCGCCATCCTCAGCAATAGTGAAGGATGAGGGCTTTCCTTCTGCGAGATCGAATTTAATCCTCTCGACTTCATTGTCACACTCCTGGACCCACTTGATGACGTCCACTAGATCTGGTTTAGCAACCAGGGTATTAAGAGAACCCTGGGAAACAACGTGGAGGTTCATTTTGTAAGACCCTTCAGGAGGGGGAGCGAGATAACCCTGAGGAACAATATGGTGGTTCAGCTTGCGGAATTCCTTTTGAAGAAGGGGGTGAACCTTGTGAACCTGAAGGTGGTTGCAGTAAGACTTGCGGCTCAATGCATCAGCCATTACATTAGCCTTGCCTGGTGTATAAGAAATACCCACATTGTAGTCTGCTATGCGCTCCATCCATCTCTGTTGACGGAGGTTCAAATTTGGCTGAGTAAACAAGTACTTCGGACTTTGGTGATCGGTGTAGATCTCGCAACGATTACCAACAAGGTATTGTCGCCACTCTTTCAGTGCGTGAATTACTGCAGCAAGTTCAAGGTCATGAACTGGGTAGTTCTCTTCATGAGGACGCAATTGACGAGATGCATAAGCAACCACCCTGCGTTCTTGCATTAGGACACAGCCCATTCCTTGACGTGAAGCATCACAATAGATGACGAAGTCCTTACGAGTATCCGGAGGAGCAAGCACTGGAGCAGATGTCAGCTTGTCCTTAAGTGCCTAAAAGCTCTCCTGACAATTTTCTGTCCACTCATATTTAACACCTTTGTGAAGCAAATTGGTTAAGGGCTTTGTGATCTTGGAGAAGTTCTCGACGAATCGACGGCAATAGCTGGCGAGTCCGAGAAAACTTCTGACTTGCTTGACATTCTTCGGGGGAGTCCAGTCAAGAATAGCCTGAACTCGTTCAGGGTTGACCGCAATACCATCCTTGGAGATCACATGACCAAGGTAGGTTACTTCGTCCATCCAGAACTCACACTTTGAATACTTTGCATAAAGTTGATGTTCTCGAAGCCTCTCCAGTATAAGACGAAGATGTGCAGCATGCTCTTCTTTATTCTTGGATTAAATCAGGATATCATCCAGATAAACCACGACGAATTTATCGAGGTAATCCATGAATATATAGTTCATCAGGCGAGAGAAGGTTGCTGGAGCATTGGTTAAGCCGAAGGACATGACAGTGTACTCGTATGAACCATAGCGAGTAACAAATGCAGTCTGGGAATATCCTCTTCACGAACCCGGATCTGATGGTAACCCAACCTCAAGTCAAGTTTTGAAAACACTGATGAACCGGCAAGTTGATCATACAGATCGTTGATCCGAGGAAGCGGATATTTGTTTTGAATCGTTGCTTGGTTGATGGGACGGTAATCTTGGGCCAATCGATTCGTACCATCTTTCTTCTTGACAAAGAGAGAAGGTGCTCCCCAAGCAGAGGAACTTGGGCGAATGAACCCTTGACGAAGCGAATCATCGATTTCTTGTTTCAGTTCAAGGAGTTCATGTGGAGGCATCTTATATGGCCGCTTAGCAATAGGGGTGGTGCCTGGCACTAAGTAGATGACAACTCGACAGCTCTAGCAGGGGGAATCCCTGGAAGTTCTTCCGAAAAAACATCTTGAAAATCACGGACCACTCGAATATTTTCAATCCCCTCAAGAGGTGACGTGTTTAATGCATTCCAGGCATACAGCCAGGCTTCAGCATCTAACAGCTTGGAATGACATGATCGAGTACAACTCATAATCAAAGAAGATTACTAAGAGTTGTCGAATCGCAATGCATACTCGATTCAGATATCAGTGTCCTTGATTGTCCAACAACTCAGAACACAAGGGAACTGGAATCAGTGAAACATCATAGTTGATTAGGAGCTCATAAGAAGTTATAAAGCCCCATGATATTCATCAAGATACCAGGGATACTACTCGGAGATAGATCAGAATAGAGGTTAGACTAGCGTATTGATCGGTGGAAGACACGCACTTTAACTTGTCTGAGAATGAAATCAAAGTAGAACAACATGGTCAGAACCACGATTGCAAAGGACAAGATCAAAGATACAATAACAAATCATACAATGAATGATTATATGAAAGGAGAAGCTTGTATGATAAGATCAACATCGTTTCCATGGGCATGAGCACAAGGTTCAAGGTCGACTCCCACTTCATCAATGCATCACCTTCCATTTACACCTCGCCTTTGATGAAGTTGTAGTTTTGAAAGTTTAACTGGCAAAACACCAGGAGAGTAAGACTCGTGAAAACTGTCGGGTTCACACGGATTAAGGAAGGCATAGGTTCAACCCATCGGGGCATCTTAGGAACATATACCACAAGCTTCAAGAGTAATTAACACATGCTTGACAACAGAGCATGGTTGACAAAAGCATAGGATACAACTTATCAGAGGGAGAAGACACAGTTTACCAATAGCATCATGTATCAGGGGGAGAACATCACAAGGATTTTGAATGTGAAGGATGCTACCGGATAATAACCCAACACTGGGTCTGGCGGTCCACAAAGGACCTGATGTGAGTATCGGTACCCAATCAGAGGAAGAAGGAATGTAAGGCATCAGATCATAGAACTTCCAAATAATTTGATGCTTAAATAACCAAAGGAATTAAGATTTCCCAATTGGTGTATCGGAAACACATGTTCCGATCAAAAGCAAGTAAGATGAAAGGACTTAGATGGGCAATCAATCAAGGTTGATTTGTCGGGAACCAACCCATGTTTGGAAAGACGTCTGAGCCGGACGGATAATTTATGATAAACAACTGATAACTGCGTGCATCCACACACAGGTTGAATCAATAAAATCAAATGAAAATCACAGAGGATTTTAATGGATATTGCTTGACATATGGAATTAACCACCATGTAAGCAGGTGGGAAAAGTCAAGAGCAACAGGCTTCTCAGGATTTCGGAAGACCGGATAGCGTTTCGAAGAATTTTGTGAAAGACAAGAACAACTGGGGACGAACGAATTCTCGATAATGATGAGGAGTTATCCGCAGGGGTTGGCGATGGAAGGACATCGCAAAATTGACGAGCACAAGTTCTCGGGAGAACATCAGAGAGTATCTTCGGAGTCTTCTGATGAATCAAGCCATCATCTAGAATGAGGTGCTCTCCGGGAAAAGTAGTGACGAGAACCTAGAGTTAGAGTTAGTAAAATCTTTAACCCGAAAGAGAAGAGAGATCAGAACCCAGAGTATAGACGAAGAATAAAAGATCCTAATTCTACCCGATTGAGATGTGGGCCCGTAAGCCACACAACAATATTAGTAAAAGTTTTTCAAGTACTAGACTCAACTTCGGCCAAGGAGTTGGAAAGGGGGCTACCTACAGGCAGTCGGCTCTGATGCCAACTTGTGACGCCCCCAGTTTGACCGTACGCTAAACATACACGCAATACGTACGATCAAGATTAGGGACTCACTGATCGATATCACAACACTAGACACAAATTAAAGTCATACAGCTTCATATTACAAGCTAGGGGTCTCGAGGGCTCGAATACAAAGCTCGACAAGTACGAGTCAGCGGAAGCAAATAATATCTGAGTACAGACATAAGTTAAACAAGTTTTGCCTTAAGAAGGCTAGCACAAACATAAGCAGCGGATCAGAAGAGGCGAGGCCTCCTGCCTGGGAGCCAACCTCACTACTCCTAAGCGTCGGCACTCTCCACGTAGTAGTAGGCTCCAGCGGTGGTGTAGTAGTCGTCTCCGGCGTACTCCATCTCCTGGGCTCCATCGTCTGAACGCAGCAATCGAATCGAGGGGGAAAGAGAATGCAAAGCAGCGGTGAGTACTCATCCAAAGTACTCGCAAGACTGACATCAGAACTATGCTAAGTATGCATCAGTATCAAGTAAAGGGGTCATATCTGGGCTGACTGCAGAAAGCAAGAATAGGGGGAAGGCCTAGTCCTATCGAAGACTAGCATCTTTAGCATCTTGCAGCATTAGAAGAGAGTAGACTGGTATCTCATATATAGTCATATTATTGTAGCAAATTTATTAAGCAACCACGCCCAGAGATTCTTCTTCGACTCCCTGCGAGGAAGCAATCTCGGAGCCAACATTCATTTCAATTTAAAGTCACAGTTTTAGTTGTAGTAGATCAAGGTACAACTCCAAGTTGTCCTGTTACCGTGGACACGGCTATTCGAATAGATAAATTCTTCCCTGCAGGGGTGTACCACATTCCCCAACATGATTGATACCTCTGGCCGGACACACTTTCCTGGGTCATGCCCGGCCTCGGGACATCAAAACGTCGTCGCCCCACCTAGGCTCAACAAAGAGGCCAGCCCGCCGGTCTAAATCCTAAGCGCGCAGGGGTCATGGGCCAATCGCCCTTTGCACACCTGCACGATGCGAGGGCGGCCGAGGTCAGTCCTAGCACCCCTTATAACAAGCGCGGTGCCGTTGCGGACCACTCGGGCGCGCGCCGCTCCATTGCTGACGTCCGAAGAGCTTCGGCTGATACAACGACGCTGAGTACCCATAACTTCTCCCACGTGAAGGTTAGTGCGTAATAGGCCAAACGACCAACTCAGATCAAATACCCAACCCATTAGCATTTTATTAATGCGGGGCAAGCGCGACCCATGAAGTGAGGTCCCGTCGCCCCGTCTCGAGGATGTGTGGCAAGGGCCTCTCCTGCCCGACCACGCCTCATCATCATCAAACCGTGGGTACTCCTCAGGGCCGACCCATCACCAACATGTTTCTGTAACCAGGTCATAGTAACTGTGTGTATAAAACATCAAGACGGAACCTGAGGAATCACCCTCAAAGGGCCCCGCTCGATGAAAACCGTCAAGGTGGACTTAGAGGAATCACCCTCGAGGGTCCCACACATGAGGGGTTGCACGACAGAGTCATGATCGGGAGTGGTGAAGGAGGAATCACCCTCGATAACCATGACCGACTAGCTGCACTACAGAGTTAGCATCATGAGTACTTCACGAGGTGTCACCCTCGGTACTCGATAGTAGCTCTGCAGAGTCGTACAACTAAGGGGTGTGATGTGATGTGAGGGGCCTGGCTCGTCGGTCAGTTGACCGAGTCTTCGAGTCTTCGGGTCGTCGAGTCGTCGATGAAGAAGCAGGGGCAACTGGGACTAAGGGGGGTCACAAGGGGTTTCATTGATCAACCTATACTAAGCAGTTGATATGATTGCAGGTACAGTAGCAGTTTATCAAAAGCAGGCTATGCATCAGAATAGGAGCTAACTAATACAGTAGCAAAATCTAATGCAAGAATGAGAGGGAAAGAAATGGGCGATATCGGAATGCTCAAGGGGGGTTGCTTGCCTTGCTGCTCTGCGGCAAAGGCCTGATCGTCAACGGTGTAGTCGTACCCGGCAGCACAGTCAGTCTCGGGGTCTACCGGAGAGAAGAGGGGGGAAGAAACAATAAATATAAAGCACAGATGCAACACGATGCATGACATGGAAATATGTAGAGCTAGGCATGCACTAACGCAGTACTACACGTCGCAGACGGATCGGAAGAATATCTGACGATATTTTCCAGGTCCCGGGCTACTACCGGACAGATGATCCTAATGCTAAATGTCCATGTTCATCATGCTAGGAGCATGTGACAGATGAACGGACAGCGTATTCGGATTCGTGGGATTTTTCTGATCAACTTTCATGTATAAAACTTTTTCATCCGAGTTACGGATTATTTTATATTAATTTTTAAAGTTTTATAAATATTCTGAAATTAACAGATTTAATTTAATTTGAAAAATACTATTATGACATCAGCATGAGGTCAGGCTGACGTCAGCAGTCAACAGTGGGGTTGACTGGTCAAACCTGACCAGTGGGCCCCAGCTGTCATTGACTCAGGGTTTAATCGAGGGTTTAATTAATCTAAATACTGATTAATAGCTAGGAGCCCCACATGTCAGTGACTAATTAATCTAATTAATTATTTTTATTATCTAAATAACCAATTGACAGGGGTGGCCCACCTGTCATACACAGGGGGGGGGTCGGGCCCCACCTGTCATTGACTGGTCAAGCCCAGTCAGCAGGGTTGACCAGGTCAACCAGTCAACCAGAGGCTCGGGGCCCGCGGGTCAGTGACCCTGGCAGTGGCCCCGGCCTGGCCACGTCGCCGCCGGCCGCCGGAGATGCGCCGGCGAGCGCCGGACGCGGCAGAGAACTCCGGCGAGCTCGGAAATGCGCCACGGGCGGCCGTTCGTCGCGTTTTCGGTCGCGTTCGAAAGCTGCAGCTGGGCCGCATCGAGTGGGGGCGGTGGCGACGCCGGAGACGCACCGGAGCGGCGACGGCGAGCATGCAGGCAGACGGCGGCACTCGGGCGTGGTACGGGATGGGGCCTACGGTGCGCGCGCGAGCAAACAAAACGGCTGGGTAGCCTCTACGCGATACGGCGAGCGCGATGGGCAGCAGCGCGGGGCCCAAAGGTCGCCGTGGCTATGCCGGCGGCGAGCTTCGCGGAGGCGCGTTCGGGCACGACGGGGAGGAGGAGCTATGGTGGCGGAAACTCTCGGGAAGAGAGGGGAAAGACGCAGCAGCTTACAGCGGTCCTGCAGATGTGCTTAGCGGGCTCGGGGGAGGCCTGGAGTAGCCGGAACGGTCGCCGGAACGCGGCGGCGATCCGAGGGAGATGATGGACGCGGGCGTCGACGCAGAGGCTCCGGGGCTCGATCCAGCGGTCTAGGAGGAAGAGGTGGTCGCCGCGGTGCTTCTTGGCACGACGGCATGGCGCGGGAGGCTCGGAGAGCGCGTCTAGCCGACGGCCATGGCGACGGCGGCGCCCGGATGCGGGCGAGGGAGGACAGCGGTGGCGCGAGGCAGAAGGGGGGAAGGCGAGGGGGAACTGGGGGGCTAGGGTTTGCCAGAGGGGGCGCGGGGGCGTCCTTATACCCACCGGGCCATCGCCGGCGAGTTGGTCCGGCGGGGACACGCCCGGTCGCGTGCGCGCCTCGGTCGCCACCTCCTGTAGCGAGGTTGGGGACGACCGAGGGGGCCGCTGGGCCGGCCTGGGCCTGCCACTGTGTCCTAAGGCCCAGTGCAGGGGGGCCTTTTCTTTTTATTTCTTTTCTATTTTGTTTTCTGTTTTATTTATTTTTAGCAATAATTTCCTATGGCAAAAATGTGTAACTTGGTCCAAATAATACCTTGCATTATTAAGTGTGGCAACAAAAAGTTTGGGCACTTTTGGAAACTGTTTGAAACAATCTTGAATTTACATGTGCTTTTAAATTGCATTTGGGCTCTGTTTTGCAAGGTGGGGTCCACACCAATATCAAGGTGATGTTGT
Organism: Elymus sibiricus; assembly: GCA_039707655.1. Classification (NCBI taxonomy): domain Eukaryota; kingdom Viridiplantae; phylum Streptophyta; class Magnoliopsida; order Poales; family Poaceae; genus Elymus; species Elymus sibiricus. The sequence continues at coordinate 109,074,765 of CM077667.1, read as the reverse complement.
TTTCCTTTACACCATTTGTTTTGTGATTTATCACAAGTGTGCAACATTTTTCCTTTCCTGTTTGCAAACTTATTTTATCACAATAAAATTCAATGCCCTTTTTAATGGAATTTGAAATGAGATATGAATTTTCAACTTGATCATATCTTGTTTAGCAAAATGATTAGGCACTGATCATGGTCATCACTGTGCTTAATTACAATGATCGTTGTAGCCAAAATCCAGGGTGTCACAGTCTGGGTGCTACAATCGCTTGAATCAAGTGGGAGTTGATCTTCCCGATACGATAGTGATTGACATAGTTCTCCAAGTCACTGCCACCAAGCTACTAGAGCTTCGTGATGAACTATAACATGCCACGGATGAAGATGATCCCTAAGCTATTCGCGATGTTTGACACCGCGAAGGTAGAAATCAAGAAGGAGCATCAAGTGTTGATGGTTAGTAAAACCACTAGTTTCGAGAAGGGCAAGGGCAAGAAGGGAAACTTCATGAATGGCAAGCCAGTTGCTGCTCCAGTGAAGAAACCCAAGGTTGAACCCAAACCCGAGACTAAGTGCTTCTATTATGAGGAGAACGGTCACTGAAACGGAACTGCCCTAGATACTTGGCAAATAAGAAGGCTGGCAACGTCAACAAAAGTATATTTGATATACATGTTCTTGATGTGTACCTTACTAGTACTCCTAGTAGCACCTAGGTATTAGATACCGGTTCAGTTGCTAATATTGGTAACTCGAAGTGAAAGCTACGGAATAAACGGAGACTAGCTAAGGGTGAGGTGACGATGTGTGTTGGAAGTGTTTCCAAGGTTGATGTGATCACCATCGCACGCTCCCTCTACCTTCGGGATTAGTGTTGAACCTAAATAAATGTTATTTGGTGTTTGCGTTGAGCATGAACATGATTAGATCGTGTTTATTGCAATACGGTTAATCATTTAAGTCAGAGAATAATGGTTATTCTGTTTACATGAATAATACCTTCAATGGTCATGCACCCAATGTGAATGGTTTATTGAATCTCAATCGTAGTGATACACATGTTCATAATATTGATGCCAAAAAGATGCAAAGTTAATAATGATAGTACCACATACTTGTGGCACTGCCGCTAAGGTCATATTGGTATAAAGCGCATGAAAAAACTCCATGCTGGTGGATCTTTGGACTCACTCGATTTCGAATCGGTTGAGACATGCAGACCATGCCTCATGGGCAAGATGACTTAGACCCCGTTTTCGATATGATGGAGCGGGCAAGTGGCTTATTGGAAATAATACATGTTGATGTATGCGGTCCCATGAGTGTTGAAGCGTGCAGTGGATATCGTTATTTTCTTACCTTCACTGATGATTTGAGTAGGTATGGGTATATTTACTTAATGAAACACAAGTCTGAAATGTTTGAAAAGTTCAAGCAAATTCAGAGTGAAGTTTAAGATCATTGTGACAAGAAGATAAAATGTCTAGGATATGATCGTGGAGGTGAATATCTGAGTTACAAGTTTGGTATGCGACTTAAGACGATGTGAAAATTGTTTCACAACTCACGCCACCTAGAACACCATAGTGTAATGGTGTGTCCGAACGTCGTAGTCGTGCTCTATTGGATATGGTGCGTACTATGATGTCTCTTATCGTTTTGCCACTATTGTTTTGAGGTTATGCATTAGACACAACCAAATTCACTTTAAATAGGGCACCATCTAATTCCGTTGAGATGACACCGTCTGAATTATGGTTTGGCAGAAACCTAAGCTGTCATTTCTTAGAGTTTGGGAATGCGACACTTATGTCTAATAAGCTCGAACCCAAAGTGGACAAGTGCGTCTTCATAGGATACCCTAAGGAAACAGTTGGGTATACCTTCTATCTCAGATCCGGGGGCAAAGTGTTTGTTGCTAGAAATGGGTCCTTTCTCGAGAAAGAGTTTCTCTCGAAAGAATTGAGTGGGAGGAAAGTAGAACTTGATGAGGTTGTTGAACCGTGACTTCAGTTGGATAGTAGCACACGCAGAAAGATGTTTCTGCGACGCCTACACCAAGTGAAGAGGAAGCAAATGATGATGATCATGAAGCTTCGGATCAAGTTACTACCGAACCTCGTAGGTCGACAAGGACTCGTACCGCCCCTGTGTGGTACGTCAATCATGTCTTGGAGGTCATTGAGGGAGTCCTGGAATAGGGGGTCCTCAGGCCGCTGGCCTATCTCCCAATAGGCCGGCTCGATGGGCCGCTCTCTGGCCATCATGGGAAGGGCCGAATGTATCGAAGACCCCACGTTCCAGAAAGAAGCCTCGAAGGCGCGTCGTGCACTCCAAGTCAAGATGAGGGGATCGGCATTCCCATCCTCGGTAGGAGACCTTTCATGTGTAAACCCTAGGTACCCCCCGGTGTCTATATAAACCGGGAGGGTTTTAGAATGTAGGACAGAGAAACTCATCTAGGGTTTTAGCTAGTCGATCTCGAGGTAGATCAACTCTGTAACCTTCATATCATCAATATAATCGAGCAGGACGTAGGGTTTTACCTCCATAGGAGGGCCCGAACCTGGGTAAACATCGTCTCCTTCGTCCCTTTGTTACCATCGCTTCTAGACTCACAGCTCGGGACCCCCTACCCGAGATCCGCCGGTTTTGACACCGACATTGGTGCTTTCATTGAGAGTTCCGCTGTGATCACCAAAGGAATCGATGGCTCGTGTTGTCATCAACGAAGAATTCCGTAGCATGGACTCCTTTGTCCCTGGACAGATCTTCGCTTTCGGCAGCATTGTGCTGCATGCTGACCCGACCGGCCGTCTGGGCCGAGTCGGGAGTTTCGCCCCCAATCAAGGGGTCAGATTCGGGAACCTAGAGTTCTCCGTAGACTCTCAGGGCGATCTTTCGCTCACCGGGCTCGCAGTCTTACCCGACGTGCCCGAGGACTCCGAGGCCTCAACCTCGGATTTCACTTCCGATCTCGTCCACGGCACCCGCCCCGATGATGATCTGGACTTCAATCCGGATCCGGCTATAGCGCCAGATGGCCGGGCATCAACTCCTGCCGAATACACTTCTCGTGCGGACGCGTCGGAGGTTAACTCCGAACGCGCCGGGCATATTGACCCGATCGAGCTCTCGACACTCGACGAAGCTCTAGATCGGATCTTATCGATGAAAATTACTGACGACCCAACCCTGATCCACGCTCAGATCGGCCTTGAGGCGGGTCAAGAAGAATTTTTCGTCCCACCCACCACCCACGTCGTAGCCACTATCGAAGACTTAACCGATATGTTGGACTACGCCTCCGAGGAGGCAGAAGACATGGAGGAAGAGGATCACGCTCCCACCCCCGTCAACACCGGGCGATGGACTGCCACCTCCACCTACGACGTCTACATGGTGGATACTCCAGCCGATAACGGCGAGCGCACACCCGCAAATAATGGTGATGAATCGGGTGAGGCGTCGTCAAGGCGCTGGAAACCGCGTAAGCGATCAAAGACAAAAAGGGAAGGGAAGCTATTGCTGGCACCGGAGAAAATGATACCCCGGACGACCTCGGTGATCCCGATATCCCCGAGTATCCGTTAGAGGACCAGGAAAGACCGGAGAACCAGCGCGACCCCGAAGACCCGAACGACTCCGAGGATGACAACTACCTCCCCCCTGTAGAGGAGAAGGATAGCCCGGAAGACGAAGACTTCACCGTCCCCGAAAACATTGAGGATCTGGAACGGTTTAGACAGAAGCTTTTAGCCACTACCCGAAGCCTAAAGGCAAAAGCACGGCAGCTCAAGGCCGAACAAGACACCCTCAACGACAGATGGACAAGGGTCCTATCAGCCGAGGAAGAATACGGCGCCGGTCTATTGGACCAACCCAAGAGCTATCCACGCCGGCGGCTGCTGCCACAATTCGATGACGAGCTCCCTAATACGCCGTCCCCCAAGCACGCCCCATACGACCAGCCGGACCGCCCTCCCCGAGGACGAGATAGGACGGCTGGCGATGCCGGTTATAGGCCGGCGATACCCCGCGGAAGGGGAAAGGAGCCAATGGAGCCTGAGGACAGGTACGACCTGCGACGCGACCTGGATTATAGAACAGGCCGCACGAGATCCATCTACGGATCTAGAGGGTACTCCCCCGATAGACGGGACGAGTACCGGCCCTGGCTCGACCGAAACAATAGAGTTCGGGACCAAAACCGGGCCAGAACAGACGCCGACTACCGACGTGATATAGACCGGGTCAGAGGCGCTGCCCACCCACTGTGCTTCACCGACGAGGTGATGCAGCATCAGTTCCCGGAAGGGTTCAAACCCGTGAACATCGAGAAATACGACGGCACAATTGACCCAGCAGTGTGGATCGAGGATTTCCTCCTCCACATTCACATGGCACGAGGAGATGATCTCCACGCCATCAAGTACCTCCCCCTTAAACTTAAGGGACCAGCTCGGCACTGGTTAAACAGTCTCCCCGAAAATTCTATCGGGAGCTGGGAGGACCTCGAGGATGCATTCCGATCTAACTTCCAGGGAACCTATGTGCGGCCTCCGGACTCCTCCGACCTAAGCAATATCGTCCAAAAGGCAGGAGAGTCCGCTTGACAATTCTGGAATCGGTTCTTGACCAAGAAAAACCAGATCGTCGATTGCCCAGATGCCGAGGCTATAGCCTCCTTCAGGCACAATATTCGGGACGAATGGCTGGCTCGCCAGCTCGGTCAGGATAAACCTAGGACCATGTCCGCCCTTACATCACTCATGACCCGCTTTTGCGCGGGCGAGGATAACTAGCTAGCGAGACGAAGCCACAACCCCGAAGACCCCGGCACCTCCGAAGTCCGGGATGGAAACGGGAAACCACGACGCAACAAAAACAAACGCCGGCACAGCGCTAGCGACGCTGACGACACGGCCGTTAACGCCGGCTTCCGCAACCATCGATCTGGGCAACGGAAGAAGCCTCCTAAAGGCAACCGCGACGGACCCACCCCGCTGGACAAAATCATGGAGAGACCTTGCCAGATCCATGGCACTCTAGACAAGCCCGTCAACCACACCAACCATAACTGTTGGGTGTTCAAACAGGCCGGCAAACTCGCAGCCGAGGAGCAGGGCAAAGGCCCACGCAGCGAGGACGATGAGGAGCCCCGCGGTCCGAGCAATGGAGGTCAGAAGCAATTCCCTCCAGAGGTAAAAACTGTGAACATGATATACGCCACTCATATACCGAAAAAGGAAAGGAAGCGCGCCCTTCGAGAGGTCTACGCCGTAGAGCTTGTAGCCCCGAAGTTTAACCCATGGTCGGCCTACCCGATCACTTTTGATCGACGAGATCACCCGACCAGTATCCATCATGGAGGTTCGGCGGCCCTCGTCTTAGACCCCATTATCGATGGGTATCACCTCACTAAAGTCCTAATGGACGGAGGAAGTAGCCTAAATCTGATTTACTCAGATACGGTACACAAGATGGGTATAGATCCATCAAGGATCAAACCCAGCAACACTACCTTTAAAGGAGTGATCCCAGGCGTCGAGGCCCGATGCACGGGCTCTGTGAGCCTCGAAGTGGTGTTCGGCTCGCCCGATAACTTCCGTAGCGAGGACTTGATCTTCGACATCGTACCTTTCCGCAGCGGCTATCACGCCCTGCTGGGCCATACAGCGTTCGCTCGCTTTAATGTCATCCCACACTACGCATACCTCAAGCTCAATATGCCTGGGCCCAAGGGGGTCATCACCGTCAACGGCAACACAGAGCGTTCCCTCCGAACTAAGGAACATGCATTGGCCATGGCGGCCGAATTCCATTATGAGGACGGTCGGCAAACACCTAAATCTGCCATAAAGGCCCGTAAGGTCGACAAACGAGTTCAGTTTCAGTCCGAACTCCCAGATTCTTCTTCTCCCCAAAAATAGGGACACGCCCCCCATTGCACAGCCCTAACGACCGTCAAACACATGCCAAGAAGGCACAACTTCGCACTCAAGATTCCATGGGCAGCAGTGGGGAACAACCATCAAAGGGTAAGTGTTCGGCCGGACCGAACCATTACCAGTACACGTCCTCGGACAAAACACAGGTACCATCAAGGACCTGCTAAAGCGTAAAGCTCATCCACACTTCGACGACTTCTCAAGACCTTCTTCCCAAGGTCTGCTCGGCGACAGCATCACCCTTAAAGGGATGCAACCCCCACAGAGGAATATGAACGGACAGGCGACAGGGCACATCGAGGACGTCATGCCACCAATCGAAGACCCCTGGTACAACCTCCCCTCTGTAAATTTTATATTTCACCCTCAAATACCTGTAAACAGTTGCTTCGGCAAACGGAGCTATAAGAATTTGAGCAAATACAAGACCATTATACATGGCCACTTTGTTGTATTTTATATTTCCTCTGTTCTTCCCTCATCAACTCTTCTTGCGACAACTGTTCGGTATACATCATGAGGCAACCGGCTAATAGACCGGGGACTTGAAATTAAAAAATCGCCCTGAGCATCACCCCAACACAGCGGGTCGTGTGCTCGGCGTCTTGGATTTCGCTTTATATGCATCGGATCCGAACTATGTCTTGGGTCAATAGTTGGGTTGCCCGGCTCCTGTGATTGCCCCCTTACGTTCCGCTCGTTAGGCTAAAGGGGCAAAGGGAGAACCACTGCGATTGTGTTTCCAGTTCACCTGGTCAAGCACCTCAGGGGAGAAAGCCGAAAACTGACCGCCATAGTAAGCGAGAACCGGTCTGCAAATCCGAGCATAAGTGTCATACTAAAAGGTCGATAGAGGTTATGCCGTGTTATACGATGGGTTTCGTTCTTGTACAAACCATGTGATGCTGGCTTCGGCCCCGGTACATCCGAACATCACACCACACTGGGGGCTGGTCATCAGCCCCCGCATTTTTTCTATGCTCCCACGGCTAAGTGAAAGCAATAAAGCATCATAGTCCGATTGCCTTGTCTCCCTCGCACTACCGCCTCCGGGCACCGATACCTCGGCTAAGGGTCACAGTGCGGATACAGAGACACCCCGCGTAGTATCTACGCGGGGGCTGAAGCCGACGACTCGCAACTTTCAGTCAAACCGGCCACATAGGAGTCAAAATAAAAGTTAAATACTTATAAGACATGATAAACCATGCAACACTGATTATAAGGCGTTAAAGTCCTTGGACATATTACAACGCGCTCATTCATACAAAACATCTTTGGAGCATTGGGCCTCTATTGCCCGAGCACCCTCCATCACTGCGGGGAAGTATAGCTCGGGGCGCCTATGCCCCTTGTCAGGAGGTGGAGGTGCAGTGGCCATCTTGGTCGGCTGGAGCTTCGGCCAGTGCACCATGGTCTTTGCAAAGGACATCCGAGCTCCCTCGATGCATGTAGAGTGCTTCAGCACATCAACCCGAGGCGCAGCATCGCATAGTTTCTGCACCAGGCCAAAGTAGCTGCTCGGCAATGGCTCCCCAGGCCACAGCCGGATGCAGAGGTCCTTCATGGCCGGCTCCGCCATCCTGTGTAGCTCCATCAGTTGCTTCATTTGCTCGATGAGGACAGGAGAGCGCTCGGGGGACTCAAATTGTGCCCAGAACAGCCGAGCCTGATCATCCTCCTCCCGCGAAGCATAGAACCTGTTCGCGTCCGCTGCACTCTTCTGGAGATCCGCACAGATGCCTGAGGAACGCCACACCTGGGTGAGCAAAGCAAACCTGCTACCACCAAAGGCGCATTGTAGTGAATACGGCTTACCATCTCTGATAGCCTTGACTTGGCGAACCTCCTCTTCAAAAGACCGCCTATCCACCCGCTCCTTCTGGAGCTCGGATTTTAGCACGGCTAGCTCGGTGGCTTGTTCTTTGCCTTTCTGCTCAAGGGCCTCGCACTTCGTGCCGGCATCCTTGAGCTCTTGCTGCACCTCCTCCACCCGGGCCTCATGCTTGGCACTTGCAGCCTTCAAAGCGAAAAGCGCGGCTGCTACTTGTTCGGCGGCCGCCTTTTCATCCGCGGCCTCTTGCTTCATTTTCTGGAGCTCTGCTTTGAGCTTTTCAACCTCCAAAGCAGAAGCTGTAGAAGCAATAACTAACTAATTACACTGGGTCACTAGTACGGATCATTAAACAACCCGGATATTAGAATTCGGCTTACCTTGTGCCTCGTCGAACCTGTTCAGGCTATCAAGCTCCTCTTCGGAGATCTTGAGCTTCCGATTTAGCTCGGTCAGCTCAGCGGCATTAACGGCCGCCGCTGATGACGAGGCCTACAAAAAACAAAAAATATGCATCCAGTTATGTGCATTCCAACCTCTGAACTGTCAAGGATATGACTCCCTGTTCAGTCCTCTTAAGGGCTTTTAGAACATTGCAGGACTAAATGGTGCCTTGTGCATCATTGTTCATTCCTTATTATTTGACCCATCCGGGGCTCGGGGGCTACTACATATATAAAGATAGCACAAACTTAAAATTAACGTTGTTCGGGAAAAGGGTATTACGTGACTCACCTTGAAGCCCGCCAAGAGACCATTGAAGGCCTCTTTCAGTCCGTTATCAACGGACTGAATTCCTTGTAAAACCGCACCCATAAGAGTGCGGTGATCCTCGGAGATGGGGGCGCTCGCTAGCGCCTCCTCCATAACCGGCCACCCAGCCGTCGGTGGCCTCGGTGGCGACCGGACAATCCGATCTCTGACCGGGGACTGATCCGGTAGCTCCGGAGGCACAGCGTGCTCCGGAGACGTCCTCGGAGGGGACTGGGCATCTCTTCGCCTTTCCTCTTTGGTGGCCAGGGGAATATTCTCCCCCCGGTCCTCAGCAGCCTGGGGAGTTTCCTCTCCCTGGCCTTCGGCGGCCGCGGCGTCAACCTCGGCCATGGCATGGTCACCCCCACCGCCCGTGTTCGGCTCCAACGGAGCCTGGCTGGATGACACCTCCGCGGCATCCTTCACGGCCCCTGGAGGTGTGGGGTGCGATGCAGTCCCACTCTCCGCCAGCTCGGCGGGTGGAGACTCCCCATCCGATATTTGGTCGGTAGGGAGAACGCGTGGTGGGCTGCAGATCAAAAGACGTTCTTGTATTTAAAACATTGAAAACTTTGCATAAATAACCCGGGAGTCTTCGGATTCATACCTTTGAGCGGGGGGCTTGACCCTTAAGTTCCTTCGGGGAACCCTCTCAAATTCCTCGGATTCTGCGTCAGAATCCGAGCTGTCGTCGGGCAGGATCAACCTCGCCCGGCGCGCCCTCTTCAGGGCGGGAGGAGTTACATCCTCCGTGGCGTCCGATGACGTTGCCCTCTTTCTTGTGAGGGGGGAAACGCCTTCCCCCCCGTCTTCATGCTCTTCCTCATGACTAGAGGAGGCATGGGTTTCCTCGGACGCGGCGTCTGGCTGGTCCTTTATGCGGAGACCCTCTCTGGCCTTCTTTTTCTTCTCCTTCTTCTCGGGTGCCGAGTACGGCGCCACAACGAGCATCGCCGTCAACAACTCTGACCTGGGGTCTTCGGGTTGTGGAGCCGGGCAGTTAACTCTCGCGGCTTTGCTCAACCACTTTTGCGAAAGTAAGGGAGAAGGCGTTCAGTCTTTTGGTCGAAGAAGCAGAGTCAGCGGATTAAAATTATGCCATACCTTGGTGGGGGGGTTATCGGTGCTTAGGCCCGAATCCTCCTCCTTGGCCGGCCAGCTTTTCCGAGGCTTGAACAAAGCCTTCCACGGCTTCTCAGGGGTGGTGCGGAAGAGTTGGCGCACGGTAGGCTCGTCCTCAGGCCGGTAAGCCCACATGGGGGAAGCCCGGCGCTGGCAAGGAAGAATACGGCGGTGGAGCATAACCTGGACTACGTTAACCAGCTCCACATTGGCCTCGATCACCGAGGTAATGCGTTTCTGCAGCAGCTTCACCTCAGCATCCGACCCCCAGTCAAGGCCCTTCCTGAGCCACGAGGTCAACCTCGTGGGGGGTCCGGATCTGAACTCGACAGGCGCCGCCCAGCTCTCGTCCCTTGGCTCGGTGATGTAGAACCACTCCTTCTGCCAGATCTTGATTGTGTCGATGAAGGTGCCGGTTGGCCACTCGACGCGGAGGAGCTTGCTGATTACCGCCCCTCCGCAGTCTGCGTGCTCGCCTGCCATGGTCTTCGGCTTGACGTTGAAGACCTTGAGCCACAGGCCGAAGTGCGGCTCGACCCGCAGAAATGCTTCGCAGAGGATGATGAAAGCCGAAATATGCATAAAAGAATTCGGAGAAAGATCGTGGAAGTCCAACCCGTAGAAGAACATAAGGCCCCTGACTAAGGGGTGGAGCGGCAAGCTCAGTCCCTGGATGAAATGGGGGACAAAGACTACCCTTTCGCCTGGCTTGGGGGTGGGGACGACCTGTTTCGCCTCTGGGGCGCGGTGGAAGACGTTGGCGGGGAGGTAGCCGGCGAGCTTTAGTTCCCGGATATCCTGGTCGGTGACCGTGGAGGCCTCCCACTTGCCCATGGAGCCTGAACCCGCCATGACTAAGCTCGGAGGGGAAGTTGAGGAGAGACTAGATCTGGGCTCTTGGAGCTTGGGAGGATTGGGAAAGCAGAGGAGGCGAATGAGAAAGCGTGAGCAATCCTTGGGGTTTTCTCCCTTTTATGAGGCGTCACGCCGATTAGCCTCCCTTTACCGCGCCGCAAGTCTCTCCGCTTCCCAAGGCGTGCGTGCCGTTATAAACGCACAAAATAAGCCCAGAGTTATGATTACATCCCGTATGAAATGGAGCACAATCTATACATTGATGGGTCGTGTCAATGTGAAAATAGCCTCGAACCGCGAATCGAGTTGTCATAACTGGTTCAGTGGTAGTGGTAGGCCACGACCCTTCGTCAGATGGGGGCGTCAGAAAACACTGTTTACACTCTGACGATTGGCCTTCGGGGCTAAGCTATTCATGGTGTTCGGACGATCGTATGATCGGATGGAAGACATGTCATCGGGAGCCGGGTTGGACTCGGCCGATCATTTACGGGAAGAAGAACTCACCCCGCAAGCCGAAGACTCCAGTCACAGAAGCTGCTAGAGCTGAGACTTTTTGGCGTTGGGGGCTAGTTCGGGGGCTACTGAGGGAGTCCTGGACTAGGGGGTCCTCGGGCCGCTGGCCTATCTCCCAATAGGCCGGCTCGATGGGCCGCTCTCTGGCCATCATGGGAAGGGCCGAATGTATTGAAGACCCCACGTTCCAGAAGGAAGCCTCGAAGGCGCGTCGTGCACTCCAAGTCAAGATGAGGGGATCAGCATTCCCATCCTCGGTAGGAGACCTTTCATGTGTAAACCCTAGGTACCCCCTGGTGTCTATATAAACCAGGAGGGTTTTAGAATGTAGGACAGAGAAACTCATCTAGGGTTTTAGCTAGTCGATCTCGAGGTAGATCAAATCTGTAACCTTCATATCATCAATATAATCGAGCAGGACGTAGGGTTTTACCTCCATAGGAGGGCCCGAACCTGGGTAAACATCGTCTCCTTCGTCCCTTTGTTACCATCACTTCTAGACTCACAGCTCGGGACCCCCTACCCGAGATCCGCCGGTTTTGACACCGACAGTCATGTTGTTAGACAACAGTGAACCTACGAGCTATGAAGAAGCGATGGTGGGCCCGGATTCCAACAAATGGCTATGAGCCATGAAATCCGAGAAAGGATCCATGTATGAAAACCAAGTATGGACTTTGGTAGACTTGCCCGATGAACGGCGGGCCGTTGAGTACAAATGGACCTTTAAGAAGAAGACAGACGCTGATGGTAAATGTCACCATTTATAAAGCTCGACTTGTCGCAAAGAAGTTTCCGACAAGTTCAAGGAGTTGACTATGATGAGAGTTTCTCACCCGTAGTGATGCTAAAGACTGTTGGAATTATGTTAGCAGTTGATGCATTTTTCGATTATGAAATCTGGCAGATGGATGTCAAAACATCGGTTCCTCAAGGGTTTCCTTGAGGAAAGGTTGTATGTGATATAACCGAAAGGTTTTGTCGGTCCTAAGGATGCTAAAAGGTATGCAAGCTCCAGCGATCCTTCTATGGACTGGTGCAAGCATCTCGGAGTTGGAATATACGCTTTGATGAGGTAATCAAAGCTTTTGGGTTTATACAAAGTTTATAAGAAACTTGTATTTACAAGAAAGTGAGTGGGAGCACTACAGAATTTCTGATAAGTATATGTGGATGACATATTGTTGATCAGAAATAATGTAGAATTTCTGGAAAGCATAAAGGGTTGTTTGAAAGGAGTTTTTCAAAGGAAGACCTGGAATAAAGCTACTTAAATATTGGGCATCAAGATTTATAGAGATAGATCAAGACGCTTGATAAAACTTTCAATGAATACATACCTTGACAAGATTTTGAAGGAGTTCAAAATAGATCAGTCAAAGAAGGTGTTCTTGGCTGTATTGTAAGGTATGAATTTGAGTAAGACTCAAAGATCAACCACGGCAGAAGAAAGAGAAAGGACGAAGGTCGTCCCCTATGCCTTAGCCACAGGCTCTATACGGTATGCCATGCTGTGTACCGCACCTGGTGTGTGCCTTGCCACATGTTTGGCAAGGGGGTACAAGAGTGATCCAGGAGTGGATCACTGGACAGCGGTCAAAATTATCCTTAGTAACTGGAGGACTAAGGAAATGTTTATCAATTATGGAGGTGATAAAGAGTTCGTCATAAAGGGTTACGTCGATGCAAGCTTTGTCACCAATCTGGATGACTCTGAGTAGCAAACCGGATACGTACAGTGGAGTAGTCATTTGGAATAGCTACAAGTGGGGCGTAGTAGCAGCATCTACAGTATGACATGTATATTTGCAAAGTACACACGGATCTGAATGTTGCACACCGTTGACTAAAACCTCTCTCACAAGCAAAACATGATAAAACCCCAGAACTCATTGGGTGTTAATCACATGGTGATGTGAACTAGATTATTGACTCTAGTGCAAGTGGGAGACTGTTGGAAATATGCCCTAGATGCAATAATAAATTAGTTATTATCATATTTCCTTGTTCATGATAATCATTTATTATCCATGCTAGAATTGTATTGATCGGAAACTCAGATACATGTGTGGATACATAGACAACACCATGTCCCTAGTGAGCCTCTACTAGACTAGCTCGTTGATCAGAGATGGTCAAGGTTTCCTGATCATAGACATGAGTTGTCATATGATAACGGGATCACATCATTAGGAGAATGATGTGATGGACAAGACCCAAACTATGAACGTAGCATATGGTCGTGTCAGTTTATTGCTATTGTTTTCTACATGTCAAGTATATGTTCCTATGACCATGAGATCATGCAACTCTCTAACACCGGAGGAGTACCTTGTGTGTATCAAACATCGCAACGTAACTGGGTGACTATAAAGGTGCTCTACAGGTATCTCCGAGGGTGTCTGTTGTGTTGGCACGGATCAAGACTGGGATTTGTCACTCCGTATGACGGAGAGGTATCTCTGGGCCCACTCGATAACACAACATCACAAGAAGCTTGCAAGCAATGTGACTAAGGAGTTAGTCACGGGATCTTGTGTTATGGAGCGAGTAAAGAGACTTGCCGGTAACGAGATTGAATTAGGTATGGAGATACCGACGATCGAATCTCGGACAAGTAACATACCAATGGACAAAGGGAACTGCATACGGGATTGATTGAATCCTTGACATCGTGGTTCGGCCGATAAAGATCTTCGTAGAATATGTAGGAACCAATATGGGCATCCAGGTCCCGCTATTGGTTATTGACCGTAGAGTTGTCTCGGTCATGTCTACATAGTTCACGAACCCGCAGGGTCTGCACACTTAACGTTCGGTGCCGATTTGGTATTGTTGAGTTATATATGTTGGTGACCAAATGTTGTTCGGAGTCCCGGATGAGATCCCGGACGTCACGAGGAGCTCCGGAATGGTCCGGAGGTAAATATTTATATATGGGAAGTCATATTTTGGCTACCGGAAAAGTTTCAGGTTTTGTCGGTATTGTACCGGGAAGCTTCTAGAAGGTTCCGAAAACTTCCGGAGTAGTCCGGAAGTCCACCAAGGGTTCCACCACGTCCCAAGGGTTTTCATGGGCTGAGGGGAGGCGCCCTAGACTTATTAGGCCAGGCGCACAAGTCCATCAAGGCCCATGTGGCTTGGGAGAGGTGGAAAGTCCACCTGTTTATGGAAAGGGAGGGAATTGGACTAGGAGCCCAACCCCTCCCCCTTGGCTGCGCCCTAGGGCTTGGAGGGGCTGATCTCCACGCCCCTCCACCTATATATAGAGGGGAGGGGGCGCCCCAAGAGCACACACGAAGCCCTTGGCGCCCCTCTCTCTCCCTAGATCGTTTTCTCCTCCGTTCGCGGTTTCGATAGCGCTAGGCGTAGCCCTGTCGGGATAGCACCATCACCACCGCCACCACGTCGTCGTCTTGCCGGAGAACTCATCTACTACTCCGACCTCACTCGCTGGATCAAGGAGGCGGAGACGTCATCGAGTTGTACATGTGCTGAACGCGGAGGTGCCGTCCGTTCGGCACTAGATCGGGACGGACCACGATTGGATCATGAAGACGTACGACTACATCAACCGCGTTATATACGCTTCCGCTTAGTGATCTACAAGGGTATGTAGATACACTCCCCCTCTCGTAGCTATGCATCTCCATGGATAGATCTTGGGTGTTCGTAGGAAATTTTTTGTTTCCCATGCAACGTCCCCAACATTCCTTTGGGGAAAATGATGTGTAGTCATTAAACATCCAGTGCTTTTGTTTAAAGTAATTCTTAATAACCGAGGTAACCCCCCATAAAGATAAGGTCCATCGGTTGGACAACTAACTCTCGATGCAGATTGTGAACGGCCATGACGTGCTTTGGACACATCCCCCACTTCATCGTGTTGTGAGCACATCATAACGGGTGTGTTCCAGGATTATGTTTATTATCAATATGAGATCTCACGCAAGTACACGATTGTGAGAGTAAGACCTTATATCCATGCCAGTACACGGTTGTGAGAGTAAGACCTTATATCCATGCCTTTTCCATATCATTGTTTACATTCAAAAGGTTGATAAAGGTCCGGTTAAATAACTGGAACTTATTGCGATAACTTGTTTAAGTCTTTGTCATAGTGCACATCCTCTGGTGGGTTTGATACTCAGGGCCACCCCTTGGAAAATATTAAGGGGACTACTTGCTATCCAAACCGGATCTCAAAGGGTCACCGACCGATGCCACCAATTTTTTCCTTCTCCCAAAAACCATAGATGCCAATACTGAACTGATGTCGATTTTTCACTGCATTTCTTTATAGTCACAAGAAAATAAGAAGAAAGAAATAAAGTGCTAGAAAGAGGACAACATCAAAACCCAATAACCAACTCAACTACCTTTACTTGTTGTTTGCTATACATAAACAAGGGTATTTGAAAACCTTATCATTCTACCATATCAGCTAAAAAGTTAATTTTAGGCTTGCCAACTTTGGCACGAGCAGCGTGATAACTATGACATGCGCATCCCGGTAACTTCAACATTAGCAACCTAGTAACAATTAGCATGATAAGGCTGATAACCATATCATGAGAATGCTGGTAAGTGTGAGAAGCATGATAAATTTAGCATGGGCAGCATGATAACTTTACACACCAAAAAACTGCATGGTATGTTTCAACAACTCACCCCCCTTGAAGAAGTTACAACGGTGTTTGAGTATACATTATTAGATCTGCGGTGCCTAAATTAACATGCCTTTTGCACATAAGTTACTAGGATATGTTTTAGCAACTTTCTGCCCAGTCAAAGGTACCACGGTATTCATACGTAAGCTATCAAGTCCAAGGTAAGCAAGATTATACTATTTACACAGAAAGTTATTTGGGTATGTTTTCAATTTGTTTCCTGGGTCAAAGTTACCACGGTGTTCATACATAAAATTACCAGGTCTGCGGTGCATATATTATCAGGACATTTACACAAAAGTTGTCGGGGGTATGTTTTTCAACAAAATATTTCCCTGGGCAAAGTTACCGTGGTGTATTGTACATAAGTTATCAGGCCTGTCACCTGTGATGTATATATTATCATGCTATTTACACAGAAAATACCAGGGGTATGTTTTCAGTAAAAAAATCCGGATCAAAGTTATCACAGTGTTTGTACCTAATTTAGCAGGTCTGTGGTATGTAAGTTACCACGTTATTTGTACATAAGTTATCAGTATATGTTTCAACAAAAAAAATCCTAGGTCAAATTTACCGCAATGTTTCTAAGTAAATTATCAGGTTGCAGTGCGTATATTACCATATTATTTACACATAAGTTACCACATTATTCTAGCTGGTTGTAGGATCTACTCTTCGATGTTGAAGCCCTGAGTTCAACTCACACCTCTAGTATATTTTTGATAAAAAAATGGACCTCCAATATTTTTGTAGGTAAAAAAACTGTGAAAAGGGAATGACGGCATGAGATCACTCAATCAGATCTACAAGTACGAAAGTCTGCCTCAACATGAAGGTGTCAAAATTATCTAACATTCATCTAATCACAACAAAAAGCCTGACTAGGAGGTTGTTGGATAGATTGTTAATACTACTCGAGCCACCAGGTCACGGGTTCAACTCCACAACTTTACTATTTTGTTACCAAGATTAAAAAGGTGGCAACCCACAAAATCGGTTCCCTCCGACACATTGGACGTGCGGGGATCACGGGCTCTATTGGGCATTGGGAGGTACCTGCAGAGTCGAGCGGGGGATCAAGCAGGACATATCAGGGGCAATTGGAGAGGGCTTGCGACGGTCATTCGATTTGAAACCGCCAAAATCGGACGCGTTCGGATCTGCTGCAATACAAATGTGGTATGCAAGCTAACTTTTCCATTTAGTTAACTATCCACCTAAAATGAACATGGTGAAGAGGCTGGATGATATTTAGCTTTTTAATAAAATGCATTTTCATTCAAACATTATACCGAGTCGATAAAACCATAATGAACATCTCAACGATAAGTCTAATCACTTTTCTGCATGCCTTCCTTTGTTGTTAAGATGGGACCCAAAATACCTCGAAAACACTAGAAGATTCATGACCGCCTCAGGAGTGGGCTTACCACCATTCAACATCTCGAGAACAGAAAGAACTCTATGAATATGAAAAATTGCCCTAAACGTGTTGGAAATCGACACCAGGACCGAACTCCAGACACCGCACGCCCTATGCATAGACATGAAAACATTTCATAAGTTATGATGTATAAGGGGTATCAGGTGCATCATAGAGGGAACCTTTTCCCATACCTTGTTAGTCTAGACCACCTAGAAGGATTCCAAAATTCTAAGAGTGAAACCGGATCAAATAATTTTTGCCTAATTCTGATTCCAAATCCGACGGAATGTAAATGGGAAGAGAAACAACAATCAAATGAAACACAGAAAATGAATATCGAATATCTTTGTCGGATTCAAAGTAGGACACAGGAAAGTCATTTTCTACAATACCAAATTATCCGTCGAGTAATCCGGCCTCAATAATTCAGAATTATCTGGTTTCGCGATAGGTTAATGTAAACTGGACCAGATCGGCCATTGGACCAGAAGAACACAAGGACCGGTGACCTTACCAGCCGGTTAAGCACTGCGAACCGTCCAGGCCCTCAAACCAGAAAAACCGGTCAAACCATCCGGATTCGTCAAACCGGTGAACTGGGCGGTTTGCAGCGAACCGGGCGATTCATTGCCGATGCCAAAAATTGATTTCCCCTCCCGCACGTTCCTGCCCCGCCTCCAACTCGCCTTCCCCGCCCTCGACTCGATCCCCTTTCTGCCGCCACCCCCCGCCGGCCACAGCCCCGTGCCGCTGACCGCACCGCGCCTCCGCTGCAGCGAGTCCGCACCGCCGCCGGTCAAGGCTCGAATCCAGGCTCTCAGGGGCCGGCGTCGCTCGTCTCCAAGCTATCCAGGGAGGCCGCTCGAGTACAGGGCTCTCCCGTGGACGCCGCCGCTCGGCCGCTGTGCGCTTGGGTCAGGACTCCAAGGATCCCCGTCGCCGCCGTTGTTCGGCTGTCGCCTCCCGCGACTTTGTATGTTCCACTGTCCAGATTCTTTCCTGTACTCCGTTTTGCGATGCTTCTGCTGTCAGTTGATCATGTGATGCTGTAGAGAATTAGAGATTGGTGTATATGCTCTATGTTGCTGCGGTTCACTGTCCCGAATCCCGATTGGATTGGCTGCTTGCTAATTTGCTACTGACGTATTGATGGCTTGATGCTTGTTGGCTGTTGTACCTAGTCACATGTGTGCTTGTATGCTGGATGGAGCCATGGTTGCATATGCGCATAAATCTGTTCGTCAAATAGTGACTTTCTGCTACGGATAGTTGGTACTTGGTACTTGGTAGCTTGTTGTAAATGTGTTCTTGCGCATCGCAAAAACTGATTGCCAGTACTATTAGTAATGGTCAAACATAATTTGTATGAAAATGAATTTCATTGCTTCATACGTTCACCAGCTCAACCAAAATTGGAGGAGAATCAGACAATGAGTTTTGTTTGTTCTTTTTTCTTTATTGCTTTATTTTTTTCTTTATTTTCCTTTTTCCTTTTCAATTTCTGTTCAGTTTCCCCGTTTTCCTTTTTTTTTCCTTCGTAGTTTTTCTCAATTTATGCCCCCCCCCCCCCTCAAATGTGGCCAATTTGATCAAACATCCCCCCCCCCCTCTCAAACATGCGCTAAACCGGATATATGTACCCCCAGGGTGGCATTGGAAATGATTTCGGGTGGTTTTGAGTACATTTCGCTGACTAGGCGTGCTGATTGGACTGGCTCGTTGGTTTGAGCAACGACGAGTTGGGGGTGGACCTGGGGCTTGGCGACTCCGGCGTCACGCACGGCGGTGCGAGGTGAGACTCGCGGGACGTCGCAGACGGTGGCTGAGGTTGGCTGCCTAGCAACTAGAGCACAACTCACAACAAGGCAGCAACGCGATGCTAACGGCGGATGGGTGGCGGCCACACGCCAGCAGGCAAGGTGTGGTGACGGACACGGCGAGCCGGTACATCGACGTCGTATGGCTCGACAACGGTCAGCGGGGCTCGCGCTGCTGACGGTGGCTCTGGTCGATAGTGTGGTATTGTGGCGTCTCTCCCTTGGTGATCCTAGAGCTCGTGTCGACGTCCTTCTCGCCCAACAGATGTGTCGGAGCTGCGCATAAACCCATCACTGCCTCGCCGTGGCCTTTAGGAAGGAGGCACGACAGCTCTGCTGCTAACGGCGGTTGCGGGACCAGCCAATGGTAGCCACGACATAGTCGGACGGGAGGGGCGGAGCTCGAGCGAAGGCAGAGTGGTGTAGGAGGCGGACAGTGAATTGGGGATTTTTTTTTACCGAATCGGTGTGCACTGCCTCGTCAGCATGACTAGTCATACGGTTAAAGCCAAAACGACCTCAAATTATGTCCAAAACCACTCCGTGAGGAGATTATCCGGTTTTGCAGATTTGTGGGGGTTAAATAACTGATTTTGGACCTTGGGGGTATTTGATCCATTTGGGGGTCGGGGGGGGGGGGGGGGAGGGGGGGAGGGGGGGCTATACTTCTCTTTTTTGAACATTATATTTTTTAGGGGCTTTTTTAATATTATATTTTGTAGCAACATTTAGGACACGGGCACCCAAGGCCCAGGCCCAGGGCGTGGAAATTTCCCAGCCTTAAACCTATATAGATTTTTGTAAGGCCTGGGGTTCAGCCCACTCAAAGGAGGCCCAAAGGTTGGCTTGGCCTGGGACCAGCACGCACAGCACGCGACCAGACGCTCGACTCTCACGCTCGCGCCGCCGCCTTCCTGCTCGGCGACGGCCGCCGTCTACCGCCCGCGGCCATCCTGGCCTCCCCTGCCATTACCCCATCCCGGCCCCGGGCTTCTGCCACACCGTGCTTCCTGCCTGCTGCGCCCGCGCCCCCGCGCCGTTCCTGACTGCCCCGCCGCTGTTCCCACTCGATCGCCGGCTCGCCTGCTTTCCTGCAATCCCCGCTCCTCTGATTCCGCCTCTTGGTAATTTTATTTTCACCGGAACTCTCTGTCTCACTGT
The DNA here is from genome assembly GCA_039707655.1 of Elymus sibiricus. Taxonomy (NCBI): domain Eukaryota; kingdom Viridiplantae; phylum Streptophyta; class Magnoliopsida; order Poales; family Poaceae; genus Elymus; species Elymus sibiricus. The sequence goes on along the minus strand of CM077667.1, from coordinate 109,054,673 downwards.
GTATGAAGTAGTGAACTGCATAGAACTAAAATTTAATTGACAAAACTGTGTTTGTGTATGTATTCAGTCATATACAGTATGATATATGGGTTGTTGAACTCGAATTGATGTATTTGCCAATTTCATTTCATATTGTAGAAATAGAAGATTTAAGAGATTTTTTTTCACTGGTGTTCCGTGAGTGTCTACGCCTATTGTAGAATTAGTTTTCTCATGCTTTATCTATTTTATTGGATCGTTAAGCTTAAGTTTACAATTTAGATTTATTGATAAATTGAGTTTCATTTCGTATGTTTGCACATGAGGTATTTTTTGAGCATGTTATGAGGTATTTTTGGAATAGTTATAGGTGTCGAAATTTATCCATGTTGCCGGAGAATTTTTTTTGGCCTGGGGTTTGCTTAATTTCTGGATCCGCCACTATGTGTACAAACATTTCCAACATTAATGCAGGCCACCATCCCTATTGCATTGGCCACTCTTGAGCAGCGGCTGTTTCCGTCTCTACGAGCGCTTCGCCAACCACGTGGGTGCTCGGAGATGGGCCGCGGGCTTCTTCTCCCTCACACGAGGAGGCTTATGTTGTTCCTGCGGCCGATGCGCTACTCCGCCTCCGCCACCGCCACCGCCACGGCTGGTTCTTCGCGCGACCCCCTCCACGTGTGCGTCGTCGGCAGCGGCCCCGCCGGATTCTACACAGCTGAAAAGGTGTGGCTATTTGGTTTCCTTATTCTTGCCTCTCTTTGGGGGTGGGTCTCTTTGCTTATCCTGTGTCCTTTTCTTCATTGTATAGTGTTTCAGTGCTTTCTGCTGTGCTATAGTTGCAAAATTTCCCTGAATTCATCTCTATGAAAATCTAAATGCTAAGGTGCAGTATTAGCCGTGGAACTGTGTAGCTTAATAGTGCTTGTAAAATGAGATGTGTTCTGAAAGCTGGAACCTATTGCTGTTGCAACAAAACCTTAAACACGAAACCATGTTTTTACAGCAACGCATATGGGGTTTTCTCTTGCATATGTTGCAACAAGAGAAGGAAAAGAACATAGTCAGGCTAAAGATCTTTCCATGGGTTTTCGTCTCAGGAGTTACTTTAATTCTTTTTGCGCACTTGTTTGGTGCTCATTGGGTCTTTTGGTTGATTAAACAGATGCTAAAGGGTCATGAAGGAGTGCAAGTCGATATTATTGACAGGTTGCCGACACCGTTTGGCTTGGTTCGTTCTGGAGTGGCTCCAGATCACCCAGAAACAAAGGTGAGCATTGGATTCTGTTATCTTATTGTGAAACTGAAATGCAATAAATTTTAATCTATCACTAGCTACTACCATAACTGCAATAAATTAAGAAACATATTTTCTTTAGAAGTGGACACGTGGTGTACTTCCTTGCATCATCTTGAAGAAGTAATTCATTGGTTCCACCAATATCTATACAAGTTGCTTTATCACCTTGTGATGTTACCTGCCTTCTCAGTTGGCTACTATAACACTAAATAAATCGCTTGGAAGATTAATTTTTCCATGTTCTTTCAACAGATTGTGGTAAACCAATTTTCTCGTGTAGCTGCGAATCCCCGCTGCTCTTTTTTTGGGAATGTAACACTTGGAAGTGATGTATCTCTATCAGAGCTTCGGAAGACATATGATGTTGTAAGCAGATGATCATTGGTCTATCCTTTTTGCCAAGTAGCTATTTTTCTGTCGCTATAACTCTATGGAGTTCGTTATTGCGATAATGCCAACTTAGTATTTACTGATTAACAGGTTGTTCTTGCTTATGGCGCAGAAAGTGATAGATCATTTGCTATTCCTGGGGAGGTATAACATATTTTTGACTTCCTTATTTAATGTTTATGCCACAGATTTTGATGGGCACAAACATCATTTTAGATTTAGTCTTTCTTTTATTGGTCACTAATGGGACTTTGTTTGTGTATGCTCGTCAATGGTTTATCATGTATACCACATGAGAGTAGAGTGCATATGGTGCTTATATTGATATTATCACCAAAATAAAGAAACCACCAAATCTTGCTTAATCGTCTATCAGTAATTGCACATGAAACAGTATCACTGGAAATACAAACTGTGCACATGAACTGAAACAGGCTATTACGTGCTACATACGTAGCATATAGTGTGCAAGCTTGTGTAGTATCATCACATGATTTTTTTCTTTGTTGTGTCGGTTGATTGGTTTATTCTTAATATCTTCTTTATATATAGGACCTCAGAGGAATACATTCTGCTCGAGAGTTTGTATGGTGGTATAATGGGCACCCAGACATGTGCACCTTGGCACCTGACTTGACAAAAACAGATACTGCTGTGGTCCTTGGACAGGTATATGATTTTGATCTTATAGCGGAATCCCCATTTGAATTTCAAACAGTGTATCAACATTATGGGGTTGACAATAATAACTCATGGTTATGTGGTCCTCAGTTTTTCTTAACTTAAAATACATCCGGTCCATAATTCATTCTAAATCAAGAGATTGCTATTATTTCATTTAATCTTGAAGTACTATGTCATTATGTATGGAAAAAGCAATTCAAGCTCCTTCGGTGGAGCAATCTTGTTTGAATTGTCATAACTCTGTTGCTGTTATAGAAAGTTCGTAACTTAGTGTGTTTTTCTTCTGGGGTGAGTATTGTGCTTTATTTTTGTTTTCACAAGAAATTTGGAAAGAGAGATCCTTCTATGGGAACATGAACATGAGTGTTCCATCATATGCCCAATTACTCTTCAATGCTTTCTGTAATGTGTGCTTTTTTTGTCATGCTATTAATTATAATCAAGGGAAATGTTGCGCTTGATGTCGCCCGTATTCTTCTTCGCTGTACAACCGAGCTGGCTTCCACAGATATTGCTGGTTATGCTTTGGATGCTCTCCGTAGCAGCACAATAAGGTATCCCTGATTCTGGTAGAAGACTTTCTATTGTTTTCAGCTCTTCTGTATGTTACAATGATAAAAAAATACTTGTGTTGCATTTGGTGGTTTATGTAAAGGAAGGTTTACTTGGTTGGGCGACGAGGCCCAGTACAGGCAGCTTGCACAGCAAAAGAATTACGTGAAATTTTAGGTACTTGTATGTTGCAAAATGTGCATGTCTTAATACATTTTTTCTTGAACACACATCAATATGAGTGTCGTTTTGTATTAGAAGCAGCACACTCATATTGGCTTATTTCATTGCTCATTTTAATTCTAATAAAACTGACATCATGTAGGTTTGAAAAATGTCAATGTTTGCATCAAGGAGGCTGATCTTGCAACATCGCCTGCGGATAAGGTTTGTGCAGTATAGTATGGCAGGCATTGCATATTGTGATCTGTGACCGACTGTGTCACCCTCTATTGCTTTGTTGCCCCATGAATCATGACTAGCCTAGTTTCTGAAAATCGACAAATTTAGGGATTAGAATGGGTTGCTCTTTACTGGTGGTAGCTAGGGCCAGTATTTCGCTGGCTTGAGCGGATTCTGCTCAAATTTGCTTCTTATTCTTGGACACGAGCATGTTAGCTAAAATGTTGCTTGTAATATGGGAGAACTTTGTTATTAGAACCGAGGCACCTAGTTCTTTTAGCACAAAGCATGTTGGTGGAAAACCACTGCATAGGGGATGGTGCAATAGGGAAATTGCATGGTGCGTGTGGTCTGTTCGGCAGCATCTAGGATGGGGGAGAGGCAGAGAGATGAAGGGTCGTGAGCGATGACCATTTATCATTAAAAAGTCCGCACTTCCCTTTATTTAAAAAGTCCGCACTTCGAGTGCTGCACTTTCCCCAGAATCAGTAAATACGATCAGCTATTTAGCTAGAATATGTTACTGAGCCCTTAAAAGGTTGGTGTATTTACTGATTCTGGGGAAAGTGCAGCACTCGAAACTGTTGGGGTTCAGTTGAGAATTACTCCCTCCGTCCCATAATATAAGAGCGTTTTTTACACTATTGTAGTGTAAAAAACGCTCTTATATTATGGGACAGAGGGAGTAGCATTTAGCAGCTTGTGCTTATGTGCTGAGAATGACACTGGCCTGTAAATGTTTGATCCTATAAATTTTTACAGCTCTTGGTTGCAACGGTTACAAACCAACCTTTTGCTAATATTTAATTCACAGAGCTACAAAACTTGTTACTTATACATGTCCATCTCTATGGTATTTGCAAACATGCTGCTAAATTGACTTCCTAAATGTTCCCTCTACCTTCTCTGATGTGGTCTTCTTGCTTGTGATAAAAGAAATCTGTCATCTCATTGCAGGAGGAGATGAGGAATAGTAGAATTAAAAGACGGGTGTATGAGCTCCTATCGAAAGCTGCTACCGTGCATCAGGAAAACAACGACAATGACCAAAAGGAGCTTCACTTTGTGTTTTTTAGGAAACCTACCAAATTTCTCCCTTCAGAAGATGGTTCCACGGTTGGTGCTGTGGAACTTGAAAAGACTCTCTTAAAAGGTCAGATGTTGGGAGTATTCTTGATTATTTTTGGGTACAAGTTTTGACGATTAGTTTTGTTGGTTATATAGATGATGGGGCAACTGGAAAGCAGGTGGCAGTTGGAACTGGTGAGTTTGAAGATCTAAAATGTGGGTAAGTGCTTCAGCTCATATTTTCTTGAATTTTTATGTGACCTATTAACTCTAGGTTTCTAAGGCCCATCTTAAGTATCTAATCTTCTTCTTAGAATTGTTTTGAAGAGTATTGGTTACAAATCCTTGCCAGTAGAGGGTTTGTCCTTTGACAAATACAGAGGTGCATGTTATTGCCTTTTTATTTACTGCCCTTTCCAATCCATAAAAAAGTTTTTTAATAATGTCGTTTAACAATCCTCTATTTGCTGCAGGAGTTGTACCGAATTTGAGGGGCAGGGTTCTGTGCAGTGAATCAGAGACTGCCACGGTGGAACCAGGACTGTACGTGGTAGGATGGTTGAAGAGAGGACCAACTGGGATTGTTGCTACAAATCTCCATTGTGCTGAAGAAACGGTATGTACCTCAAATCATAATCCCGTTTGGTGGAAGTGCCCTTAAAGATATCTTGGTATTTTGTTGGCTGCTCTTCTTCCAAACAATTCCTAGGTGCATGTCGCGATATGAAGCGTGAACATGCAAATCTTTGTGCTGTAAAAATAATAATTTAGCTGCACTTACAGTCGCTTTATTAGACACCTCCCTTTTTCTGCCCAGCACACAAGTCGGCATGTTTTTGGCTTATGGTTTGTTTGATGTTCCGTGCTTCATCCCTGTAATATATACATCATGGAATTTGGCCAGAATGTTTGAAAACATTAAAATGTGATGTTATTTTATACCAAGTCAGAAAAAAACTTATTCAGCATCAAGGTATATGGCATAATTTTTCAATTTATAATGGTGTTGCCAAGTAAGTTGCTCGACAAAATTTGTCTTGAGGAATCATTCTAAATATTAGTTGATGAACAGGTGGATAGCATCCTTGAAGACGACAGGAAGGGCGCATTCACGGACCCATCTGGTCCGAAAAGGCAAGGCCGGCGGGGACTACTTGAGATTCTAGAACAGAAGAATGCCCGCTACGTGCCCTTCGATGGCTGGGAGAAGATCGACTCCAAAGAGAAGGCAGCCGGCGAGCTGAAGAACAAGCCTAGGGAGAAGATCATCAGATGGAATGAGCTCCTGGAAGCTGCAAGGGAGGGTTAACTGAAGGGCCACAGATACGCATGTGAAGGAGCTGCTGGTTCAGGCGTAAACCGAATCAAAGAAACAGACTACGAGGCACAATCTGAATACTGAAAGAGCAGCAAATCACGTACATATACTGAGCCACAGAAAGTCAAGTGCTAATAAGGCAGTCTTGGCAATGCATCATGCGTACCAATACTTGCTGGTTAAAATCCCAAAAGGCTCGACCACTGAAGCCACATGAAACGATGAGATGCCACCTCATCTAAATCATGAGCATTTCTTTTGATAATGAACATCTTCAGTCTACCTGTCTACCACTAACACTAAAACTATAGGCTTACTCACGAGTGCGGAGATTCTGCACCCGGGCTCACAGTAAAATCGTTTTAAATAGCCAAAAAAAAAGATTTATTTTGTGGCGCAAGATGCTCAAGCGTGTGGCGCCCGTGTGAAATTTGGACATTGGAGGAGCTCATGACAAAAATGAAAATTTTCGGGTGTGAGGAACTTCTGAAAACAACACTATTTGCATCCGATTTTGTCTCTTTTTTCTCACGAGCTCCTTGAATGTCCAAACACCCTGAAATTTTGCACAAACAGCATGGATTTGAGCATCAAATGCATGATCAATGATTCACCGGAAAGCAGTGGGTCATGCCGGAGACGGTGCACCCAGGCTCTGCACGCGTGGCCGCCAACCGTGATCAATCCAAACGACGAGGAAGCCCTAAATCTATCGTACCGTCCGTGGTGTGATCTAGGCCGATGTATAGGGATAGAAGAAATATGGGTCTCGCATCAATGGGCCGCCCATCCAGAGTCCACGGAGAAGAAGAACCTAAAGTCCCTGTACAACGCAGGTGCCAACGCAAGAAAAAAAAAACCGGGTTTTTGTATGACATAGGCTTGCACAGGTGCTTAGGAAGGGAGGTAGAAGCAAACTTTAGCTTTCTATGCTAGCCGGTGCCGACATAAAATGTTGTCCTGATTTCACGGATGCTATGCCCAGTCTTTGTCTACAACGCCAAGTGCCTCACATACCGATGCCTAAGTATACCGAGCTGGCTATCGTGGAGTGGCATGGTTCGATTTCTCCAACTCTTTGGACCAACTCAACCGATGTTTCTTTAGCAACTTCTAGTTCTCGTTTCAAGCGTCGAGTGGCTATTGCGGTGTTTAAAGTCTGGTATGCTAGGGCGCTTGCAGGTTTTCCTTTTTATTTACCGTTGATTCAACACAAAATTTAATTCCTATCAATCTGAGAAAGAAGAAGGTCAGTATGATTTTTAATATATAATTTTCTATTGTTTTGGCTGTTTACATTGATAATTATTTGATCTAAAATGCATTTTTGATGTATTTCTTCAAAAACATGTCAACAATCGTGTGATCTATTTTATGATCAGTTTTTGTGTTATTGAAAGAGAAAAAGAATAAGTTTCATGTTTTTTTTATAAACAGAATAAGTTTCATGTTTTTTTTATAAACAGAATAAGTTTCATGTAATCCCCCCTTTTGAGCAATATAAGCTCTTGATTCGCAAAAAGAAAGAGAAAAAGAATAGTTGAACCAAAAACTCTTCACTGAACCATGTCACTCCAGCCCAGCCCATTATCAGAGAAACTGGCGTGTGGGGTCACCTTGTCAGCATCAAGGTTGAATCAGAGACCAGACTACGCAAATCATCTCCCTCTCGCACCAGCCGGCCGTCGTTCCCCATCCCCTCGCCGCCGGCGCCACCGCGCCGCCGCAGCGCCATGCTCGGGCTACGTAGCGGCTTCCTTTCCCATATCCTCTCATCTCCAGCCACCTCTCCCGGACCCCCTCTCCGCCGCCTCCTCTCCGCCGCAGCGCCCGTCCTTCTCCCGAACCCTGGCTTCGTTGTCGAGGACTACCTCGTCTCCACCTGCGGCCTCACGCGAGCGCAGGCCGTCAAGGCCTCCGCCAAGCTCTCCCACCTCAAGTCCCCCGCCAAGCCCGACGCCGTCCTCGTCTTCCTTGCTGGCCTCGGCCTCTCCGGCGCCGATGTAGCCGCGGTCGTCGCCAAGGACCCCAAGTTCCTCTGCGCCGGCGTGGAAAGAACCTTGGCCCCCGTCGTCGCGGGTCTCACTGGCCTCGGTCTGTCCCGTTCTGAGGTCGCGCTCCTCGTCTCGCTTGCCCCTGACAACTTCCGCTGTAGACCCATCGTCTCCACGCTGCAGTACTGCTTGCCCCTCTTCGGGTCCTCTGAGAACCTACTCCGGGCGGCCAGGCATGACGCCAGTATTCTTAGTCTCAGCCCCGAGAGGACAGCGAAGCCCAACATCACGTTCCTTCAAGAGTGCGGCCTAAGTGCTTGTGATATTGCCAAGCTATGCGGTTGGGTCCCACGGCTGCTCGTCACCAACCTGGAGCGTGTCCGGGAAATGGTGACATTGGCTGACGGTCTTGGTGTGCCCCGAGGCTCTGGAATGTTTAGGCATGCTCTGCAGGCTGTCGCATTCTTCAGCGATAAGAAGATGGCAGCCACAGTAGATCAGCTAAAGAAGACGTTAAGGTGGTCGGATGCCGAGGTGAGAATTGCTCTGCCTAAGGCCCCGTTTGTGCTGAGGAAGCCAAAAGTATCGCTGCAGCGCAGGTCCGAGTTCCTCGTCTCTGAGGTGGGGTTCGAACCGGCCTACATTGCTCATCGGCCAGTAATGCTCTGTTACAGCATAGAGGGCCGGCTCAGGCCCCGGTACTACGTTGTAAAGTTTCTCAAGGAAAATGGATTGCTCAAACGCAACCCAAGCTACTTCACAATTTTCAAGATGGGTGAGAAGTTATTCGTGGAGAAGTACATATGCCCTCACAAGGAAGCTGCACCCCACCTTGCTGAAGACTATGCAGCCGCTTGCAGAGGGGAAGCGACCTCTAGATTGATGTTGTCATGAAGCAAGAATGCTGAGCTCTATATGTAGAATCCTAATCACCATGTAATTCTGAAGCCAATTACGTTTTGTTCATTATTTTGTATGGAGAAGAACATCCATGTTTTCTGTAGATTTATGTGACCTTTCTAAATTCTATCCATTGATGATGTATTGATTTATCTTTTGTGCCATTCTAATCAGAAGATTACTTTATATGTTGAGCTTATACTTAATGTTTGTCATGGCCTCACAGGAGGTTCACTGCTTCATAAATAGTTTCTTATTTGCCATCTTGCTAATTTCAGCTCATATCAGTTGTTCTGACTTTCTGGATTGTTGGTTGCAGCATCAGAGATACGTAAGACACAGGCTGTAGGTTTGGCCAACTTCAAAGGTATCAGATAACCCGGGCAGGGCAGATCTGGGAAAGGCATTGCTGCTTGAGAGGGGGCAGCTGGAAGACCTGGTGGCCCAACAACCTGGAATGTTGATGGTCATGGGAGGTATATGTAATTTTGGCAAGCTGTTCTTCCCAAACTGAAAGAAGTTATCTGTTATGAGGCAGGGAACTTGTGATGATTATCAGATGTGATTCAATTACTTTTAGATGATGCCGATCATCTTTTTGGGCTGATCATGTTAGCAATCTTGCTATTGTGCTTGCAGGTTGAGGATATTGTCTGTACAATGCTATATGCTTGATAAAGGAAACACATGTAAGAGTCAGGTACTTAAGAATATCCAGAGACCTTTACTTTCTCCTTTTTCATGTCTAGCCATAAGCATATGCGCCATTCTCACAAAATAAATAAATGGTGCCAGCACTTACAGAAACAAACTGTGAGCTGCATTAGCTTCAGTCGCATCTCTGAATTCGTTGGTGCCCTCATTTTCTTTTATGAATTTTGCGGTTTGGTGAGTTGGTGATTCATTCACTTGGCCTAATCATGTTAATACAGAACTAATTATCTGTATAAAAACATGCCAGTATCTGAAAGATCTTACTCCAGTATTATAAAGGAGGTAATCTTTGATAGCTGGGCAGGTAGAGAAGCCAAGGTGGCGTGTAGATTACTCTTTTTCCCATCATGCTCTAGTTTGTTGGCATGACCTGTCAGTTATGCTATGTAGAATATGCATGTTCGTCCAGCATCAATAAACCCGTCCGTTAGCTACGGCTAAAAAAATTGTATATTAATGCAGAAAATTTGGATGTTGTTTAAAATTACAGCTTATGTTAAAGCAGACATTTTTTATGCAGAATGCATTGTACGCTTTTAGAGCATTTTATGTTTTATTGGTGTTCGCGTTGCTGCGAAGAATACAGGGATGTTCCTTCTTTTTTGTTGTGCACCTCCAAAGTGCTAACTCTGCATTGGAGGCATATATTAGGCTCTTAGCACATTTGTTATGTAGAGAGGTGATTGATAGGCTGATAGATAGCACATTGATCTGATCCTCTCAAGAACCTTACTTCATGCAGCTGCAACATAATGAGATAAAGCATATTAGTTCACTTTTTTAGGTGCTATAATGTTGAATGAATGTCCTCTTAGTTTACAGGATCCCATATATTTAGGCTTTTATTTCAGTTCCGGATGATTAAATAGAACTTATCAGCATAATATTGTGACCTTTACTATCATTTATGATTTTGGCTGAGTGTTCATAATCTTTATTATACAACTAATGCTACATGTCACAACTAGGTTTAGGTTTCCGCTAGAGGTAGTTGTGCTTAGAATTGGTATATTGTGACATTAGCACCACTGTGCAATTATGTAGCTAATACGTATAAGAGGAAGGAGCAAGCATATTTGATAGTTGGAGACCTACTCCTTGACATCACTGCAAAAATGATCTAGGCATAGCATTCGCAATGAAATGCCCTGTTATTCCGATTGTTACTCGAAATGTGCGACCTTTTCCTGGCTCTGCCTGGTTTCCGCCTTGCTGCACCTTCATTTGCCAGCCCTTCTCACCTGCTTTAGCTTATAATGTCAAGGCGACATCTTTTAGTTTTTTGTATGTGTCATATAGGATTTGTTTTTTCACAAAAGTTAACAAGATTGTCATATTTAGGTATGTATGGCACTTTAGGAAAAAAAAATCATGGGCTTTGATTAATATTTTGAACATTTCCCATTCTCTTGATGCTAATTTGATCAAATCATCTGAAATTAATTAATTTTAATTGTAAACTGTGGCTCAGCATTCGCAATGAAATGCCCTGTTATTCCGATTGTTACTCGAAATGTGTGACCTTTTCCTGGCTCTGCCTGGTTTCCGCCTTGCTGCACCTTCATTTGCCAGCCCTTCTCACCTGCTTTAGCTTATAATGTCAAGGCGACATCTTTTAGTTTTTTGTATGTGTCACATAGGATTTGTTTTTTCACAAAAGTTAACAAGATTGTCATATTTAGGTATGTATGGCACTTTAGGAAAAAAAAATCATGGGCTTTGATTAATATTTTGAACATTTCCCATTCTCTTGATGCTAATTTGATCAAATCGTCTGAAATTAATTAATTTTAATTGTAAACTGTGGCTCAGCATTCGCAATGAAATGCCCTGTTATTCCGATTGTTACTCGAAATGTGCGACCTTTTCCTGGCTCTGCCTGGTTTCCACCTTGCTGCACCTTCATTTGCCAGCCCTTCTCACCTGCTTTAGCTTATAATGTCAAGGCGACATCTTTTAGTTTTTTGTATGTGTCACATAGGATTTGTTTTTTCACAAAAGTTAACAAGATTGTCATATTTAGGTATGTATGGCACTTTAGGAAAAAAAAATCATGGGCTTTGATTAATATTTTGAACATTTCCCATTCTCTTGATGCTAATTTGATCAAATCATCTGAAATTAATTAATTTTAATTGTAAACTGTGGCTCAGCATTCGCAATGAAATGCCCTGTTATTCCGATTGTTACTCGAAATGTGCGACCTTTTCCTGGCTCTGCCTGGTTTCCGCCTTGCTGCACCTTCATTTGCCAGCCCTTCTCACCTGCTTTAGCTTATAATGTCAAGGCGACATCTTTTAGTTTTTTGTATGTGTCATATAGGATTTGTTTTTTCACAAAAGTTAACAAGATTGTCATATTTAGGTATGTATGGCACTTTAGGAAAAAAAAATCATGGGCTTTGATTAATATTTTGAACATTTCCCATTCTCTTGATGCTAATTTGATCAAATCGTCTGAAATTAATTAATTTTAATTGTAAACTGTGGCTCACAAAATACATCATCAGTCTTGTGCAAAGCTATGGGTGGAACAGTATTTTGTATATTTGGATCATGCAAGTCTACTGGGTGCGCCAATTATTAAAACATGTTTTTTTTGCCCTACATGTTAGGATGTTATGGTACATGGAGTAATTAGCTCTTTGGACAGTTGGGACCACAATCTGATATTTTTCACCACAATGTTAGGTTAGTGCTTTTCTGCTAATATATTTGACCCTGTTGTGTAGCAATAGTCTGGCCTCACTGCATATACGAGGAAAATCTTCAGCGTTGTTGTATTCACGTTTTACAAGTACTTTAACAGACATAATGAATGTTGTTGCCATTTCTCGCTCTCCCACACGCAGAACTATTTATTTTTTCTCCAACACGCAGGGGAATGCATGTCATGTTGTAATATGTGAAGAATGCCAAGAAGGGACTAATACATGCAAAGTGAGCGAACCAAACCAGATAAAATTGCAAAGCTAGCCAGGCAAGAAAGAAACCGAAAATAGAGCCTGTCGGAGCTTGAAATCTGGCTGCCGTGGGTCGCTTTTGGTGGCTGCAGCCACGGGTTGGCATCGCCTGTCTACGTTCAGGGAACTCGACGCCACGGCAGGCAGGTAAGAGGTGAGGGTTTTTTTTGTTCTGTGATGGATTGTTTTGATGGTTTCCCACAATGGCAATTTGCTCTATCCATGCCCAGCTTAGTTTGTTATAGAGCCAAATACTAGTAATAAAAAATATCCAAACATGGCATTTTAGTGAAAAGTTGAACTACTTTTTGTATTTCATAATAAAAAGTTGAACCACTGCGACTCTGGGGCGCTGATTTGTAGGGGCACGTGCATGAAAGCTTCCTGGTTGGCATTGACAAGGTCAAGCCGGCACGGGTATGGGAGCGGGGACAACATAACCTCGGTGACTCGTCCTGGTGGTGGCAGTGGTTCAGGGACCTTAATGTAATTTTCTATTATGTTTGGAGTGCTTTGTATTTTTGGTGAGCTTTTATAATCAATTTGAGTCCTTTTCGCAAAAGAAAGGTTAATGATAATCAGCGAACGTTCGTTGGGAGGGATGCAATTGCGAACGTTTTGATGGCAACTTTAGTTGTTATCGTGAGGATGGGCAATGATGGTAATTTTAGTTTGCAAGCACAATAATTTTATGACGAAAAACGGAATCCGCAACGATTATGAACAGATAGGGTGAGAGGGGGGGGAGGGGGGGGGGGGGGGGGGGGGTCTCCTTGACTGAGCCCATGTTTGCAATTTATCCATGAACCAGGGCAGCCATTTAGCAGGACAACAGTTTTGCTGGTGCCTAGCAGTTCACTGACCCAGTTGCACCCACGCCTGAGTAAGCCCATATCACCGAACTAGTAACAGAATCGACTGAAGTCTAAGTTTGGAAGAGCCGCCTTTGGCCTGGACCGAGCCGGTGGCACACCAGTAGCCATGTACGGACGGGATGGACTGTGCCGATGGATCGCCGCCTCCGTCCATTCGGTCAGTTGAGTTGGCGCTGTGGACTACTTGTCCAACTGACCGAGCACACGTGACGTCACTCTCCACGACCCGCCTTTGCTCGTTTCCCGATCATCGTCCGGTTTCCGTCCCCGTTTGCTTTTGCCTTTGTCTGTCAGCCACCACCGTCGTTATTCTTAGGGATCCAATAAGTCCCCGGCAACTTCGGTTGACGCGAGGTGGCAACTTTAGTTGTTAAAACATGGCAACTTTGTCCCAGTTTAAAAAATTGCCCTGTTTGCCAGTAAAGTTGTCACCTCCTGTCAACTAAACTTGCCACCTCGTGACAACTAAAGTTGCCAGTTCGGGACGAAATGCTAAAATATGAATGTTCGGAATTTATCATTACCGACAAACCGTATTCTTATTCTTATATCCCATGGCTTGGCTCCGCGCCAGCGGATTCCGTCGGCGTCGCCGCGCTAAAACACGCACGCATCCTCATTCGGGTCTGCAGGACGACAATAACAACAAAGAATATGATGTGAGTTTCATCCGGCCCACCAAGGTTCAAGTCCTGGTGCTCGCATTATTCTTAAATTTATTTCACGATTTTCGTCGATGCGTGTTCAGTAGAAGGAGACGTTTTCGTCGTCGACGAAGTGCCTACGGTGACTTCGCAAATCTCAAAATTGTATGCCGGCTCAGTCTCTCGAAAGTGCTCGTAGGGGTAGGGTATGCGTGTGTGTGCGTCCGTAGGAGTGAGTGTATGTGCGTATATATGAGCACTTGTGTCTATACTGTGTTCAAAGAAAATAAAACCACGCATCAGAAGGATCAAAACGAAACCCTGTGCTTTTTTCACCGAGAGAGCAAGCTTCCGCGGTGAAGCCGCAGGCGGCAAAATTCATTGTTTTGACCTTTTTACAAAAGTTGAGCAAGATTTGATCCTACTTTGATAAAATTTTGGAATCTAATAATTTTCCTACCGTCGGGGTCGATGACGTTAGGGTATAACTGTCTATCGTCGGGTCTCTCGATGGTAGGGTTGACGCCACAGGCCGATGACCGTTGGGTGGTGCTGGCGTGGCTAATGTACCTACCGCCAGAAGCCATGTGTGGTAGGTTGTTATAACCTACTGTCACACACCTTGACGATAGGGTGTCGTCCCCTAATAAACTACTTCTCTTTGCCTAGAAAACTTGATCATTCAATATAAACAGCATAATCTCACACATCATAATATTCTTTGGAAATAAAATTGGGTATCTCACTCATCATAGCATAATATAGTTCAACACATTCAACATAGCAAATAGATTTACATGTCAAACATAGCAAATAGTTTAACAAATCCATAATAGCATGTACTTAAACATAGCCAACAAGTAAGTTCTCGTTCAGCTCAACAAGAAGCGAATAGTTCTACAAGAAGGATGACATACCATATCACTTAGTCTTCCTCCCCCTCTTGGCGGTACGCTCCTCATTTCTCTTTGAGCGAGTCTCGTGTGTTGTTGTTCCGCGACGAGGAGGGCGCTCTTTGCGAAACGGTGATGGAATCTTCCTTTGATTTTTTGGTTGATGCCCCCTTTTGTCCTGGGTTGGCTGATGGGTGGAGGTTCAGCCTCCTTCACGTAGTCCTCCTCGTCGTCCTCTTCCTCTTCTCCCTCGGCTTGCTCCTCATCCTCTTCTTCCTCACCTTCCTCTTTCCCCCTCAACATGGTGAGACGACGAGGCGGCATGGCTAGAGGAAGATGCGCCGGCATGGCTCGATGAAGCGACGGTATGTGTTGACGGTCCAGGAACACGCACATCAATCGAGCTAGCACACCCAAGCATGCTCACTAGCTTGCGACAACGGTTCATGAACTTCTGCAATAACAAATAAATAAAAACATGATATGAATCAAGTTTATGGTTATGGATCTAGTGCCAAATACTATACTAGGTTATGATTACTCGAACATATGACTATGACTAGTCTCAAACTTACCTCCGTCACTTCTCTCAGCTTGTTGTCGGATACTGTTGTCCCGGGGTCATAAAGTAGCGCATTCGAGCCATCGAAAAATGCTTCTGTTCAGCTCAAAAGCCTGCAAATGTCAGCATCACGAATAAGTTAGTGACAATGACTAAAGGACATTCTCCTTCAAATGTCGGTTCGAAACAATTGAACACAACTTACCACTATGTTCGTTAGGGGTACATACTCCCTAAATTCACCGAAGGACTCTCTGATATTGGCATTGTAGGCTTCTACCTCGGGGTCATCCGCCTCTAGTGATGCGATATCCACTTCTGTCCAATGTGGCCTCAGGCGCACACGATGCTTTGCGCCATCATCATACCCTACCGCAAAATATGTGCCCGTTTCAGAAACAGAACCTCTCAGGGTTTTGGGGGGCTGGGAGTTTAAACCCTCACATTTCCCGTCGTGAAGGCATCTCGATCCGCAAAAATGATGGGAAAACAAAGGAGGTCAAAGGGGTTGGCTTGGTGGGGTGGGCCCCGCCAGCCGACCACCCAAACCCTTCCACCAGAGTCGCTGGCGGTAGGGTATGACTACCTATCGCTGGAGACGCTAGCGGTAGGGTTGACGACAGATCTCATGGGCGTTTGGGGGATGCTGACATGGATAAGTTGTCTACCGCCAGAGACCTCGACGGTAGACTGTTATACCCTATCGTCAGCGACGGGAAAAATGGTCAAATCCTGATTATTATTTTTCCAAACATGGATCAAAACTTTTTGCCGCCGCCGGCCCGGCGCTCGTCAGAATGGCAATCATCCTCGATGGATTTGTTCGGGTCTAGTCGTAGTTCGTCCACGTTTGTATTTCTTCAGGTTGGATCCTTCTGATCTACGCTACTCTTCATCGGTGATGGTGGTTGTTCTGTTGCGTTGGTCCTATGGGACCTTAACACGACGACTTCCCGACCGTCTACTGCAACAGCTGGTCCTATGGGACCTTAACACGACGACTTCCCGACCGTCTACTGCAACAAGTTTTGCCTGGCTCCGGCGATGGAGAGGCGATAACGGCAGCACGCCTTTGGCTCGAGTCAATGGTTATAGTCGTCGCTAGATGGTCTATGAATCCTCATGTACTCCCTCCGTTTCTAAATATAAGTCTTTTAAGAGATTTCAGCACGGACACGGAGCAAAATGAATGAATCTACACTCTAAAATATGTCTATGTACATCCGTATGTAGTTCGTATTGGTATCTCTTAAAAGACTTATATTTAGGAACGGAGGAAGTAGTTTTTTATTATTTCTGGTGTTCGTTGTACTGACACGACTGAAGATGAACATGTCAGAAGTGTTTTAAAAAAAAAATGGCAACCGTCTTCCTCCCGCCTTCCTTTTGGCACGGGAATTTCCACGCCACTCGTGACGCCACGCTCCTTTCTCGGCCTAGACGCCGTCGCAGTTGACGCCTGCTCTTTCTTTCCCTGCTACTGCGCCCTCCACATATACCGCCCTTTATTTCTGAGATCGCGGGGGGACGAATCTGTACGGGATCGCGGCGAGATTCACCCGGCGCCACCCTCGCCTCCCTGTGACGTCCTTGTACAAGTGTACGTATCTCCGGGGACCCTATAAGGGACGGAGGCGGCTCCAGCGAACCCAACCACGAGGACACGCCGAGATGCAGCGCGCGGCGGCCTCCCTCGCCTCCTCCCGCTCCGCGGCGGCCTGGGCGTGCTCCACCGCCTCGCGCCATGCCGGCACCGGCGCCGTCTGCTCCGCGCGCCGTGACGCCGTCGTGCCTCTCCGGATTCGCGGCCAGGAGCAGCCGCCCGCCGCCCTCCCCATGTCCCTCTCGCTGCTCTCGAGGAGACGGCCCGCGCGGACGGCGGCGGCCGCGGCGGTGGAGCTGACCCCGGCGGCGGACGAGGGCGGCATTGCCGGGACGATGCAGCTCGGCGCCATGATCGTCGCCTGGTACCTCCTCAACATCTACTTCAACATCTACAACAAGCAGGTACGCCATCGGCACCCCCTCCCCTGTTCCCCGCCGTTCCGTTTGCCGTCCGTGCGCGCGCGACCGACCAATCATCAATCAACAAACCCGCTTGGCAAAAACCGCAGGTCCTCCAGGTGCTGCCATTGCCGCTCCCCTACACCATCACCGCCTTCCAGCTCGCCTTCGGCTCGCTCGTCATCTTCCTCATGTGGGCCGCCAGGCTCCACCCCGTGCCCAGGCTCTCCGCCGCGCAGCTGGCCAGGATCGCGCCGCTGGCCGCCGGGCACATGCTGGGCACGGTGTTCACCAACATGAGCCTGGGCAGGGTGGCCGTCTCCTTCACGCACACTGTCAAGGCCTCGGAGCCCTTCTTCACCGTCCTGCTCTCCGCCTTCTTCCTCGGCGAGGTGCAGTCGCCGCTGGTGCTGGGCTCTCTCGTGCCGATCGTCGGCGGCGTCGCCCTGGCGTCGCTCACCGAGGTCTCCTTCAACTGGTTCGTCCCGTCCGCTGACCGTCGGATCGGAGAACAATTGTCCTCCAATCATGGCCCGATCCCGATGATTATATTCCCTTTCGCCGTCGACCCCGAATAATCGGGGCCAGGAAGGATCCCGTCGCTTTCTCACGCCACATACATACGATTCCGTTGACGCAGGGTCGGATTCTGGAGCGCCATGGCGTCGAATCTGCTCAACCAGACCAGGAATGTGCTCAGCAAGCGGCTCCTCGGCGGCGAAGAGGTGATTCCTTCTTCTTCTTCTTCCTCCTCCTCCTCAGTTCACCGGTGATAATTCAGCATCTCATGATCCTTTCCGAATTCCAAACCACTGATGAATTTGTTCATGTAATGCTGCTGCAGGAGTTCATGGACGACATAAACCTCTTCTCGGTGATCACCGTGCTGTCCTTCCTGCTGTCCTTCCCTCTCATGATCTTCGCAGAGGGGGTCAAGTTCTCCCCAGCGTTCCTCCAGAGCACCGTGAGTCAACCTCCAAGTCTGCAAAATTCAGACAAGCTGAACTGTTGTTGCATCATACAGTAACTCTGATCAAAATTCAGACAAACTAATAAATTATCATGAACTGATCATTGCAATCTTCCTGGCATGTAGGGCCTGAACCTGCAGGAGCTGTGCGTGAGGGCGGCCCTGGCCGGCCTCTGCTTCCATGGCTACCAGAAGGTGAGAGACACATGACAAACCACACGGTTCTGGCATCTGTCAGCTCCAAACAAACAAAATGCATGATCTGTAACTGACGATGGTCCTGGCAATGGCAATGGCAGCTGTCGTACATGATCCTGGCGAGGGTGTCGCCCGTGACCCACTCCGTGGCCAACTGCGTCAAGCGTGTGGTGGTCATCGTCTCCTCCGTCCTCTTCTTCCGGACGCCCATCTCCCCTGTCAATGCATTGGGTAAAGACCACTTGGCCACACTGCAATCTCCTCTTTCCACTGCAATCTCTTCTGACTTGTTTCTCATTGTAACTGCAGGGACTGGTGCGGCGCTGGCGGGGGTTTACCTGTACTCCAGGCTCAAGAAAACAAAGCCAAAGAGTTCATGATGTGTTTTATTTTTTCCTGTTTTAAATACAGGTTTTGAGGTGGTAGAAGAGTAGGTCGATATAGCAGCATTCACGAGAAAATGTATTGAGATACTAGTAGGTTGTACAGAACTTGCCACTGTCAGTAGTACACTTGTACTCCGGGCTACAGCAGCTTCTTTCAATAGTAGCAGGACCAAACTTCTGGTCTTGAAGATTTGTAACATCCTCCCTGAATAATCACAAATCTCCTGACAGCTGCATTATGCTCGGATGCCACGAGAATACCACTCTTCGAGGTGTAAAACCGGAAACCCCAATTTAAAAGATAACTTTTGAGAAGAGCTAGGGCAATGGCTTGTGCCATTGCAAGCCCTATCAAGTTTTGCCAACAGTTGGCTAAGTATTCCTTGACCCTTTGTTGGCAAAAATCTTCCCAGCATTCAAGGAGAGAATGCAATTGTGCAAGATCCAATAGGCAACCAAAATTTTGGTAGGCAACCAAATGAAAGCCATTATTTTGCCAAGCCAGCGCTAGAGGCTGCCAAAAACTGGCAACATCTGACAAGAGTTGGCGAGATGCCACTGATAACCAAGATTTTGGTAACCAACCAAATGAAGATCTGGGCACCAACCAAACACGCCCCTTGTGTTCAGTAGTCCACGTAGGGCATTTCAGTTCAACATCAAGCCATGCCGAGAGCATTTACAACAGCCAACATAACTTACATGGTTCCGTCCAAAATTCATCATGGCTCAACCGGTCCGGTTTCTGAGGGATTATAAAACAACTACCAGGCATAAAGAGGTCCGAGGTTCCAGGTTTCATAGAGTGCTAACGCCAGCATACGGACACCGTATAAAGTGCCTCCGAGGCACCACCACATCAACATAGCAAAATATCCGACACGCTTAACCTATGTCAGCAAAGTTCCAGGACACGCTTTGCTTAAACCAACATGACTGATACTATGATTTGGTTAGGGAACCAACTCCATCTACTCCGTTGTTTCGTCACCATCGTGATGCATTTACCAGTTGGAGACCCCCACGGCCTTGGGAGGGCTCCTGCTCCTAGCACGGTCACCGCCACGGGAAGAAGAGCTATAGAACCTGCCAAGCGAACAAAGAGGGTCATTAAATAAAGGTACTATTTGGGGCAACAGTTGATATAGCCTTTGTAGATATATCACATCCCCGACAAAACAAACTACTATTGTATTTGATATAGATGAAATAAAGTTGTCAACAGGATGGATCAAAACAGACAGCATGTTTTCACTTGGAAGTGAAGTGGTGGCTAGCTCAATTTGTCAACCATAAAATACAGTTTTATACAGCTATTATTCCAAAAGGTTCACAAAATTATGGGATGCAGCTTGACATGTGGGCCAGCCACCTGTTGGACCCACATGTCATTTACACAAAGGCAGGTGCCTTTAAGGCACCGAAGCGCAAACCCAAATTATGACAAGAGGGTCTTAGAGCAAGATCACCTTGTTACCAATACAATCAGATATTTTCTTTATTTCATGAATTTCAAGGACAAGGTATGTGTGGCCAAAACTGAACTCCAAAGTTGGTGGCATATGCCTCTATCAAGTGAGATGCATATTAAGAGGTATAAAAGCATACGGCGGATACTTCAACTAGACAATTCATCCAATCGCCACATATGATCTAAGAGCAAATTTTGGTAGCTAACAATGAAATCAGATGTTTTTGTTTGTTTCATAAACGTAAAGGACACTGCATAGCATGGACACAGGTGAACAGCGAGTAGGTGACCATGTGCCTCTGTGGAGTGAGATGATGTTATGACTTATGAGGTACACACATATTTTAAGGATACAGTACCTATCATGAAAGCTGAGACCTTCACCAGGGCCGCCACTGTCATGCCAGATGATGATTGATTAATTATCAGCTGTGGTATATAAGCTGGAAACAAGGAAGTTGTACTAACCTGGCAGGTAAATTTGCAGCGACACTGGTCTGATTGTTGTTACTGCTGTTATGAATGATGCAAGTGATAGTTCATCAGGTATGGATGAGACTGAAAAGGTACAAGAGAATAGGAATTTGTGCCATACCTGGTGAAGCTTGGAGCGCCACCATATTGATTGCCACTGCTGCTGTTATTGAAGCTGTAAACGATGATTCATCAGGCTGGCGCAACTCCTGAACAAAGTATTCAAATCAAATAGAAATTGATAGGCACCTCGACTGAAAGCTTGGACCATCCCTAGTATGGCTGCCATAAGCTCCCTGGCCACCATAGGAATCATTAGAAGATGCCCACCGCCGTGGCCCCCTGCCACCATACCCTCCACGGCCGACCATAGCTCGTAACTCCGGTGAAACAGCTTGGTTCGCACCCTCTAAAATCTTCACAAGATCTGAAGCATACTTAGAATCCTGATCACAGAAGAATGTGTATGCAATTCCAGACGCACCAGCCCGGCCTGTCCTCCCAATTCTATGGACATAGTCCTCAACACCGGTTGGGAAATCATAGTTAACAACAACTCTGGCAAAAGATTTGGGAAGGATTGTCAGTGGACCACATTTAAAAAATACAGATTAGTAAAATGTGTATTCAACCATCACCACACTTAATAACTACAGATTAGGTAAATGTGTATTCAAACCTGATATCCTTTACGTCCAAGCCTCGAGCGGCTACATCAGTGGCTACAAGAATTGGGCACCTGCCGGTTCGAAATTCACTCAACACAGAGTCCCTCTCAGCCTGTGATTTATCACCATGAATAGCAGAAGCACCATACTGCCTTGATAGATTTCGAGACAGCTGATCACACATCCTCTTCGTGGAGCAAAATATAATGACCTTCGATCCAGGCTCCTGCTGTCTCAAGATCTGATCAAGACGCCTCCCTTTCTCCATAGATGTAGTAACTTCCACATACTGCAAAGTGAACAAACTACTTTAAAACAATGAAGCAAAATATACTTCAATCAAGATAATGGCATTTTTCCCCTGCAGAAAAAATAGCAGTTTTTATTACCTGAGTGATTGACTTGTTTGCAACCAGCTCATCAGTGTTCCCAATGTTAACCTGGACAGGATTAGTGAGCAAATCTGAAGCTATTTTCCTCACCTCTCTGGGCCAAGTGGCAGTGAACATAAGAGTTTGTCGTTTAGGTTGCACTTGTTTCACAATTTTTCTTATTTGTGGCTCAAAACCCATATCAAGCATTCGGTCAGCTTCATCAAGAACAAGATATGCTACTTGACGCAGGCTCACTTTTCCCATTTCTAGAATATCATTCAGTCTTCCAGGAGTTGCAACAACAATGTCAGCACCACGCTCTAAATCTCTTAGCTGAGGGCCTTTTGGAGCACCACCATATAGACACTGCATTAGAAAAATTATGATTAAGACAATATTCTGTTACGGCTATATCAATATGCAGTTTACATAGAACAGAAATTCCATTTCTTAGGTACGAGTAACATTAGCATCTAGCAATGTGGATACACAAGTGAATTAAGTGGTCTAAGAGTAGATCAGTGTAGTGCACACATAAAGATAGAAGGAACATACAGTAGATGAAATTCTCGATGATCTACCAAACTTGATTGCTTCATCTTGGATCTGTGTTGCCAATTCCCTGGTTGGAGACAGAACTAACACGGTTGGCCCATCCCTTGAATTGTGCCGTAGGTTCTTAACAAGTATAAACCCTGGAAGTAGATAACCCAGGGTTTTTCCAGAACCTGTCTTCGCCACAGCTACAATATCACTACCTTTTAGAGCAATTGGCCACGACTGAGCTTGGATAGGACTTGGTGCAGAGAATCCTGCTTGCTGCACCTGTAGACATAAGTAATATGTGAACAACTAAATACTATAGCTGATACAACCCAAATATTCAAGCCCAACATACAATAGGACAAAGAGGAAAAGGTTCCCTATGACATACTCCCTCCGTCCCAAAATTCTTGTCTTGAATTTGCCTAGATATGGATGTATCTAGTCACGTTTTAGTATCTATATGCATCCATATCTAGAAAAATCTAAGACAAGAATTTTGGGGACAGAGGGAGTAACATTTTAGCTATATATTCAGGCGTATTGTAGCTAAATATGAAAAACAAAACAAAGAGCATATTTTTCAAAGCATATCAGGCTGGTTAAGACAACGGAACATATTGAAATACAATTAAAATTGTCGAGTTTAAATATAGTACAAGGCATTACTACTTGTATGCATTATGCTCACGTACCTCCCTTAGAATCTCCGATGGGAAGCCAGTGGACTGAAACGACATGAATGGTGGTGGAGCTTCCCTTCCCGGGCACTGAAAGGTGTGGAATAACTAAGTAACATCGCACATAACAACAAGAAGTGATTGGGGGCATAAAAGAAGTTGAACACATACAATAATAGTAATCTCGTGCTTTTTACGGTATGCATCTACCGACATGTTTCCATTGGCAGCCTGTGGAGCCGGGTTAGTAGAAGGCATGGGGGCAGGGTTTACTCCAGCTGAAGGGCGCTGCTGAAAAAGAGGATAGCATGTTACCATTGGGGAACAGAACAAGATCTGTATCACAGTTGATATGGCACTCCTGTGGCATTTCTAGAGCAATGCAGTATAAAGTAAGTGACCTGTAACGTGCGAGAAATGTGTTACCTCAAAAGAAGGATCATTCCTGGCCTTGTGATCAGTAAAGGGCGCATTCTGCACGCGGTTTCCGGCAGATTCAGTGTGCCGCTGAAAACAGAAACGGCATCTCATGATACTGCATAGTTAATGAAATAGATTCCCCCCGTTGAGGAGTCACGACAGTTATTAGTAGGCTTAACAAACTGAAATTTCCACATTTTTTCGAGAGTACGCCAAGGCATACCATATTTTTATAGAAGGCAGACAAATATTACAAGAAGACTACCCCTCACTGCGAACAGCAAGGGTAGCACAAACTCCACACTAAAGCTAATCTGAAGACTAACCACCGCACAAATTACAACCGCAAAGCAAAAGGGCCTGCCTAAACAAAAACATCAAAGACCAACTCTGGTCACCTCCAAGGAGTATCTACTCCAACAGAACTTCCCTTGTCGACGCACCAACCACCCTTGAAGGCCTAAAGGAGCCAGCAGGTGGGTGGCGGGACTCGGTCAGCCCGAGGAAGCCATCGTCTTGGACTCACCAGCAACGGCATAGATAGCAACCCTGAAGATCAACCCAGAGCAGCGGCAAACACCAGAGAACTTTCCGGTTCATAGTTAAGTGGCATTGCTATTCTAAATCATGCTTCTGTTAATGATGTGACAAATACAGTGCAAAGCGCAAAATGTAACCGCAACATGCTATAGGCAGAAAAAACTAAACTTCTCTGCCTCCTAGTTAGTGGCATTCGTGTGGGTTGCCCAAAGAACTGAACTTTATGCTGCACAATCAGTGGCATTCGTGTTGCAAAGCATGCTCGTCTACATTATGAGACAGATACAGCGTGAAACAAACGAACAATGATGTAACAGTAACGTGCAAATGATGGGAAGATGAGGAGAAACAACCCCACCTTCAAATGATCAGGAAGCACACGCATTCTGAGCTCACCACAGCTTGCGCTTGCGGCTGCTAAGGAACAAACGAATAAATCAAGCTACAGAAGTGACGGGGGAGGAACAAAACCCCAAAAATGGGAGATCATTTGGGTGCTACTGATCTCCGGTGGGTCTCTGTGCCTGGCCCTGCTATTCTAAATCTGTGAGCAGCGGCAAACACCGGAAAATTTGTGTTTCATAGTTGAAGTGGCATTGCTATTCTAAGTCATGCTTGTGTTAATGATGACACAAATACTCCCTCCGTCGGAAATACTTGTCGGACAAATGGATGCGAAGATGGATGTATCTAGAACTAAAATACGTCTAGATACATCCGTTTCTCTGACAAGTATTTTCAGAGGGAGGGAGTACAATGCAATTGCAAAGCACATACATAATGTAACCCCAACATGCAATAGGCCAGAAAAAATAAACTTCTCTACCTCCTAGTTAGTGGCATTCATGTGGGTTGCCGACGGAACCAAACTTTATGCTGAAAATCAGTGGCATTTGTGTTCTAAACCATGCTCGTCTACATTATGAGACAGATACAACGCGAAACAAACAAATAATGATGTCACATTAACTCGCGCGAATGATGAGAAGATGAGGAGGGAATAACCCGACCTCCAAATGATCGGGAAGCGCACGCATTCTGCGAGGGGCTCGCCGCAGCTTTCGCTTGCTGCGGCTGCGGCTGCTATGCGACAAACGAACGGATCACAAAGGAAATCTCGTACGCACATTTACTTACACCCCAGAAATCAAGCTACAGAAGCGACGGGGGACAGGGCTAAAAACCCCAAAGCGAAGGGGGGAGATCGTCTGGTCGTTATACCTCCGGCGGGTCTCGGTGCCTGGCCCTCTCGTCGTGGTGGTGCTGGGGCTGCTGGACGGGCGCGGGGGCCGGGGCCGGGGCCGGAGCGGGGGCGACGGGTGGAGGGCCGGTGGGGCGGTCGTAGGTGACGGCCTTGGTCTCCGGGTTCCAGAAGTAGAGGTAGCCGGTGGTGCCGTCGATGAGGCCCCTCCAGGGCTTGGGCAGCGTCGGATCTGGCGGCGCGTAGCGCGGCGCCGCGGACGCCATTCCTCCTCCCAACCCTACGCGGAAAAGGAAAAGAAGAGGGGAATCAGATCAAGAAGACGGTCCCAGGCCGCAATGCGCTCGCGAGGCCGGAGGAAAGGAGATCGGGGGGCGGCGGGCGGGGAGCAAACCCTAGCGATCGGCGGCGCGGCGGACGGAGGAAGGGGCGGGGGAGGGAGCCCTGGGTGTCGCGCTGTGGCTGCGCGTTGCCCTGTGGGTGGGGGTGTGGGAACCCTTTCCTTCCTCGTCGATGAGGGGCGCGGCCGTCGCGTGGTTAAGTAGGGTGGGTGGGGGCCGATGGAAAAGTAGTCCCTCCCAGGAGGAATGGGAGCGGAGGCATCGATGGTGGTGGTGCCTCGCTCACACACCTGGCCTGGCCTGACCCTGACCCCGACCCCGGCCCCGGCCGAGCGAGCGAGCGAGGAAAAAAACCTGGCCAAACGGGCCGGCCCGGCCCAGCACGGCACGGCCTGGATTAAACGGGCCTGGCACGGCACGGCCCGGTCAGGCACGTTTAGTATTCGTGCCGTGCCGGGCTGGCACGCGTGCCGGCCTCCGAGGCCCAGGCACGTTCGCTAACTAAACGTGCTGGCCCGTAGGCACGTTAGGCACGAGCTGGCCCGACCAGCCCGTCAGCCGAGCAGTGCAGCACTGCAGCAGGCGGCACCGCGGCTGCATGCATGCACGAGCAGGGCAGCAGGCGGGCAGCGCTGCATGCATGCACGAGCAGGACAGAAGGCGGCAGCGCTGCATGCATGCACGTTTGACTCGCTTTTTTTTGCAAATTGCAACCAACTTAACAAATGTTTGTACGTAGCATTAGCTACTACCAGTAGGTTTTGCTATGTTTATTAGTCACTTCGGCATAAAAAATAGAAGAATAAATATGGAAAGTAAAAAAATGTGACAATGTGTCATCATATGGGATAAATATTAACTTTATTAAAGCATGCCTCGTTAAAACCTTCCGTCCCTAAGAAGTAAAAGAGTACAATGCCACATTCTAAATTACAAAACAAAACAAAAATTACAAAAAAGATAAGAAAATTACAAAGGAAAAAACTACAATGATACAACTATACGATTTGGCGCCGCGCGGCCTCCTCGTCTCTCTTGGCGTGTCCCTGTTGGTGGCGATGCAAGTGGCCGGTTCCTCCATTCCCGATGGTCAAAAAGATTCCGCATCTTTTGCACTTCGCTTTACGTACGTTGACGCCATCCTGCACAAATATTTGTTCATCAAAGTAGTTCCAGATGCTTGAGACTCTTCGCTGAACATTTGGAGCATCCATGTTTGAGTGTGGAAAAGTAAGATGAGGGATTGAGGGTTGAGTGTGAAAAATAAGAGGGGGTAGGCAGCCCTTTATATAGCAAAAAAAACTTAATTTTTTTACACGGGCTGGCACGTTAGGCACGGCAGGCACGCTAGGCACGTCATCATGTGGGATAAATCTTGATCTTTATTAGTGACTGCCTCATTAAAACCTTCCATCCCTGGGAAGTAAAAGAGTACAAAGCCACGCTCTAGATTACAAACCGAAAAGAAAATTACAAAAGCATAAGAAAATTACAAAAGAAAAAAAAATACAAAGACTACAACTACTCTTCGTCTTCGAGTGCAAGATTTTCGAACGTGGCCATCAGTTCTTTGTTGTCCGCAGTGTGTTGGGCTCTCCTTTTGGCTAGTTCTCCGTCTTTCACGGCCATGAGTGTTCTCACCATATCCGGGGTGAGACTGGTTCTTCTTTCCTCAAGTATTCTTCCAGCTAGGCTGAAAGCAGACTCCGATGATGTCGATGAGACGGGTACTGATAACACATCCCGTGCTAATATGGAAAGCACCGGATATGTAAGCTTGTGTTCATGCCACCACTGAATTATATCGAAGTCGTCCTCCTCATCTTGATTGAAGATGACTTTGTCGCTGTTGAGGTACTTTGCTAACTCTCCACCACCTAAAAGCACAGGCGATGGTCCAGATGTGGAAGAGCTCGAGGCAGAGGAGCTAGAAGCAAACAACTTGCTCCATGCTCCTTTCTTTTTTCCTGCGGTTGGTGCTGGTGGAGGTCGTTGCGTGCGAACTCCGGCATACTTTTCATCGTACTTAGCATAAACTTGAGTAAGCTTATCATGAACCTCGGTGGAATAAGCAATATAATCTATCCCTAGGGCCCCAGTTAGTAGAGAGAGTGCATTAGCAAACACTTCAAGTTTAACCCTAGGATCCAAGATAAATGCAAATGCATACAAAATAGGAATGTTCGCCCAATATTTGAAATATTTAAGTTTCATGCGAGAAACCATAGGCCTTAATAATCTATCGTTTTCGTATGTTTGCAAGTGAGCTGCAATGTCTAGAAGAGTGTGCATCATTAAAGGAGATGTGGGATAATAAACCCCAGACAGAGTAATTGTAGCATCATAAAATATCTCTAAAAACTTGTACAAAGCTTTAGCAACTGCCCAAGTATCATCACTAAGATGTTCTCTTCCCATATTTGCATTAATCCATCCCGAGAATGCCACTTCGTCACGGATAACTGCCTTAAGCATCATATATGTAGAGTTCCATCTAACAGGCATGTCTAGATTATACTTATGAGGAGTTTGTTCTATTGCTATGCAATATCTCTTGTAGCTATTAATTCGCTGAGTAGAGTTACCAAGGAAAGCAATTGCAGTGCGCAAAAGCTCGATCTCTTTCTCGCATATCTTCATAGCACATTTAGCGATAAGATTAATGATATGGCAAGCACAACGTTGATGCATTAAAAAAGATGCAGCATATACAGAAAATAGAGGACTAAGGCTCTCCATTGCAGTTGTATTTGATGAAGCATTATCCAAAGTTACTGCAAAAATCTTGTCGGTCAGACCAAATTCTGACACAACATTAAGTACAGCCTGAGCTATGTTTTCACCGGTATGTGCTTCGTCAATTAATTCGAATCCTATAATTCTTTTCTGTAGTTCCCAATTTTTGTTAACATAATGAGCGACCACACTAATGTAGTCTTGCTTTGCCCGACCACTCCAGATATCAGATGTTAAAGAGACTGAAAAAGTGCATGTAGTAAAATCATCTTTTATTGTCTGAAGACTAGTTTTGCATAATTTTTTCATATCCCTAGATGTAGTTTGTCTAGAAACTGATTTGAAACTAGGAGTATGCACAGTTTGAATGTATTCGGTAAAAGCTTCAGACTCACCGAAACCTAATGGTAAATCATTAGAAGCAATTAAACGACAAATTCCTTCTCTATGAAGAGCAGGATCATAGGTGAAATTGCGTAACGTACCGTCGGGGTTGAACTTGAGCGTGGCCTGTGTCCCCGCGGACTGCTTGTCCGCGTTCTGGTGCATGACGACGTGCCTGAGGAGGTGGCCGGTTCCTCCTTTCCCCCCCGAGGAAAGCAACTGGGAGCACCTCTTGCATCGAGCTTTCAGCACGTTGACACCTTCCTCCACGACTATTTCTTCAACGAAATGCTCCCAGCACGTCGAGGTTTTGCGTCGAACCCTCTTTGTGCCGATGGAGGTGGAGGTACTGGACTGGGAAGTGGAATGGCTGCCGGTCGCTCCATACTCGTCGGAAGAAGGATATGTGGTGTTATTGTGGGCTGTGGTATCGATCCACTCGGGGATGTCCACATCTAAATCAGTAGTATTGAAATTATACCGGTCGGGATCACTACCCATGGAATCATCCATGTTTGAGTGTGAAAAATGAGAGGGAGAGGAGGTTTGAGTGTGAGAAATGAGAGAGGTGGGCTGCCCTTTTTATAGCAAAAAAATGACATTTTTTGGACCAATTTAGCCTTCCAACGTTCATATATTTGAAATTCAAACTAAACTAACCTAAATTGGCTAAACAGCAATTAACCCCCCCTAAACCCCCACCTAGCCGGTCACACACTCACACACTCACACAACCAGCCATGCAGCTTTTGCCATTGCATTCTTGCCGCACTAATGCACTGAAACAGGGTGGGAGAACGTATCTTGAATTCTTGATGCAACGCATGCAGCCAGCCAGCCATGCAGCTTTTATCTGTCGATTTTAAACGTTCAGTGGCCAGCCATGCAACGATCGGCGTTCTCCTCGAGCAAATTTGTCCTCGAGTCCTCGTCGCGACTCGCGCGCTGCGCACGCGCACGCAACGGCCGGCCATGCGCGCGCCACCTCCTCCGGCCCCCACCCAAACGAGCCAGCGACTGCGCGCGAGACGCTCCCCTGATTCCCTCCGCTCCCGCGCGTCGCGTAAAGTTAAACGTGCCTCCGTGCCGTGCCGGGCGTGCCGTGCCGCGGGCCGGCCCACTGGCTAGGCGTGCCGTGCCGGGCAGGCACGCGTGCTCAGCCTGGCGGCCCAGGCACGGCCCCAGGCGGGCCACGTGCCGGGCACAGCCCGTTTAGCCACGTGCCGGGCCGGCCCATCACGGGCCGGGCACACTGGCTATCGGGCCGGCACGCTCAGGACGGCCCATTTGGTCAGGTTTGCGAGGAATGGTACTGACAGGTGGCCAGCTCGACAAGTGGTGGTGGGATCGGGAAGCTCGAAAAGTGCAAGGCCCGCGCCCGCGCTCGGCCCGGCCCGGCCCGGGGTTCATTATCTCTTTGCTGCTTTCGGCCCGGACACCGCCTAGCCCACCTACTGCTTCTGCTTGCTAGTTCTGGCAAGCGCTCTCGCCTCTTTCTTCGTGTGCGGGGCGCTTTGGGTTCCTGCCAGTCGATGCGTGTTCTGTTCTCGTCTCACGGAAAAGTAAAAAATGATATGCGTGTTTAAAGGAGGAGGAGAAATGAGACGTACGGAGGGGAAACGCGTCTTCCATGCATGCAGGGTGGACGGCGAAAGAAAAAGGACGGAGGCAAATGCGTCTTTGCCTTGACTAGTACTAGTACATGAACGTTCTTGTTTGCGGCTAACGCTTTGCTATTGTGCTTCACCGAACACGTGCCGTGATCCTGATGCTGCTATGAACTCTGGCTCTCAAGGAATAATGCTCGCGAGACCCTGATGCTGGAAGACCCAAGAGTCATAGCCACCCGAGTTCTGTATCTGAGGAGGAATGGCGAAACATACAGGACAATGTGCATAAGACAAAAGAAATCACTATGGAAGCATGGCGACCACCGAGCGAGGGTTGGTGCAAGGTGAACGCGGACGGAGCCATCGCCAAGACGAAAGAATTCGGAGGTGGAGGAGCGGTTCTATGGGACCACCATGGCCGTTTCCGAGCGGGAACGTGTCGTTTTTTTCCGTCCACAACTGAACCAGAGCAACCGGAAGTTTTAGCATGCAAACGTGCTTTGCAGCTAGCTACGGAGATGGGGGTCCAAAAGATCATCCTTGAATCTGATTCTCAGATGGTGGTACAGAAGATTAGCCAAGGAGCAAGGGATATATCAGCAAACGGGCCGTTCGTGGAGCAGGTCAAAGAACTCCTTCATGGGTTCGAGGAGTTTAGGGTCAAGTGGGTGCGTCGGTCCGCGAATAAGGCCGCACACCTTTTCGCTAGGGAAGGCTGCTTAAATAAGCTTTGCAAGACATGGTTCCAGGTATCACCAGAGTTTGTCAACTCAGTGATAGCCTCGGAGTGTAACGTTACCTGATTTAATTAATTATAGCAGCGGGTTCTACTCAAAAAAAAAAAAAAGAACACGTGCCGTGAAGAAGAACCTGGTAAGGGCATAGCTGACCCGCGTACATTCCAAACAATTTTTCACCAAATCTTACCAAATTCATGCAAAGACAGATTTCATACAAACCGAACGAAAGCATTTGCGTTTTATACATATTTTAACTAAAAAAGATACAACTATATGCACGTCCGGCCACGCGGAGCTCCATTCCCACAACCCGGATACACTACACTAGCCTACGACCAGCCGCGGCGGATCCCTTTGTATTCCCATGTCCGGCAGCCTGCTCATCGGACTGTCGAGAGCCCCAGAGGTATATTCCTCCCCCGTATCTTCCGTATGTCCGGTTGCGCCGCTCATCGGAGTGGCAAAGGGGGTGCTTCAGCCGGAGGGGAAGGGGGCATCCGCTTCCATGAAGCGCGGATAAGGGTTGGTTTTTTCATGCGAGGGACGACAGTGCTCCACGAGAGACGGCGAGACACCGGTTGTGTACGCCGGCGACGCCTCGACGCCTCGACGGTGGTCTCCCTGGGACCCAAGCGGCGGAGGCCTCTTATGTCTACTTTTCCTTGATGTTCGAAGTCGTCGCGGACGTGATGGCCGCCACCTCGTCGATCTACAAGCCGACTTCTTTCTCCGCCGGCAGGGCGCGGTTCCGTGAACGTTGACATCGGATGGCTCGGCGTCTGGCCTCATCCACGACAGCCATGATGATCGTTCTGCGGGGTTGGCCTGGAGCAACTCGCCACTCCTCCGCGAGCTAGCTTGGAGCAGCGAGTTGCTCCGTCTGGCTCGGCAAGGGAGGTGAAGCAGCGTGTTGCCTGACTCGTATCCGACGGGCCCGGCGGGCCACCCAGTCGGCTTTTATACCAGACAACTGCTCTTCCTGCTTGCCAGATGACATGGAATGGGTTGAGAAAATGGTGGAAGGAGGAGATAGGGAGCGGAGGAGTGGTACGATTCTTTCCCGACGTCTGGCCTGCCTGAAATAGCGGGTGGGCACGAGGAGCTTGCCCGACGTTGTGTTTAATGTCGACTGGCTCGCGAATAGATGTGTGGCCGGAGTAGGTTTCTCGGCATATGCACAGGTTTAATGGAGGAATTTGAATGCGGCGAGGAGGCGTGTTCAGCCGGGTGTGTAGTGGGCGGCGCTTTTTCGGCCGGCGCGCTGATAACTCACAAGTATAGGGGATCATTTGTAGCTTTTTGATAAATAAGAGTGTCGAACCCAACGAGGAGCTAAAGGTAGAATTAATTCTCTCATGTTACCGACTACCGATACAACTCTACGCGCACTAATGCTTATTTTACCTAGAACAAGAATAAAAGTACTTTGTACGTGTAACAGGATAGGTTTGCAAGATTATAAAGAACGTGGAAGTAAAAGTTAGGTGTTGTTTTAATAAAAGAACAATTAAGTTAGTATATTGGGTGTGGAAAAGTGATGGTAGGATTTGCGAGATTGTTATAGACAATTGATAACAAAATCGGTAATCATTATTCTAATTTTATATGGGGAAGGGGCATCCGTACTTGAATCACATAAACTTATGATTGGAAATCTAGCAAGCATCCTCAACTACTAGAGATCACTAAGGTAAACCCAACCATAGCATTAAGTGTAAAGTCCCCTTTATCCCATATGCAACAATTCTCTTACTCGTGTTTAAGCTTTTGTCACTCTCGCAACCCACTATAAGCGAATCATGAACATATTGCAACACCCTACAGTGATAACCCCCCACATGTACGCGGCACGGAAGGCACCATAGGACAGCACCAAAATAAAACATGCAACTCAAACCAATCAAGCTTATCAATGAACGCGTAGGATAAAAGGGATCTACTCAAACATCATGAGATGACTATACGTCATTGAATGATAATATATAGTATAAAGCACCATGTTCAAGTAGGAAGTACATTGATACGTCTCCAACGTATCTATAATTGTTTATTGTTTCATGCTATTATATTACCAATCCTGGATACTTTATATGTAATAATATGTTATTTTGTATTATTTTTGGGACTAGCCTATTAACCCAGTACCAGTGTCAGTTCCTGTTTTTGCGTGTTTTTTACTTTTTCAGAAAATTAATACCAAACGGAGTCCACACACGATGAAACTTTTTGGTCTTTTTTTCTGGACCAAAAGGGATCCACGAAGCTTCGAGAGGAGGCCGGAAGACGCACAACGGAGCAACGAGCCTGGTGGGCGCGCCCTGGGGGGTAGGACGTGCCCATCGAACTCGTGGGCCCCTCGCACACCTCCCTGGCCTAATTCCACTTCTGTAAATCCCAAAATATTCCAAAAACACCAGAGATCCACCGGAAACACTTTCTCCGCCGCCGCAAGTCTCTGTTCCGCCATGATTTGATACTTGTGATCTGCGTTGGGTTTTCCGTAAAGAGAAACGTGTAATTGCAGCACAATACGGATAAGTATTTCCCTCAGTTAAGAACCAAGGTTTATCAAACCAATAGGAATATCAATCAACAACCGTCTTCAGCGGCTTCACACAAAAGAACAAACACTTGCACCCAACGCGGGCAAGAGGGTTGTCAATCCCCTTGGACTCGTTATTTGCAAGCAAGTGAAGTGTGTAGATAATAGTAGATAATTATAAATTGCAAAATAAAATAAAAGGTAAATAATGGTAGCAAGGTAATGATAGGATTTGTAAATATATAAGTGAATAGACCCGGGGGCCATAGTTTTCCCTAACGGCATCTCTCATGTAGGCAACATACGGTGAGCAAACAAATTACTATTGGACAACTGATAGAAAAGCGCATAGTTATGTGATATTCACGACAATGATCATGTATATATAGGCATCACATCCATAAGCAAATAGGCCGACTCCTACCTACACCTATTACTATTACTCCACCCATCGACCGCTATCCAGCATGCATCTAGAGTATTAAGTAAAACAGACTAATGCTTGGAAAACAATGACATGATGTAGACAAAGAGAATTAAATTAATATGAACTAACCCCATCGTTTTATCCTTAGTGGCAACAATACAAAGACGTGTCTTGTCCCTTTCTGTCACTGGGATATAGAGCACCGCTAGATTGAACCCACTACAACGCACCCCTCTCATCGAAGAAGTATCAATCTAGTTGGCCAAACTATTTCAATAAATCGAAGAGGATTACGAAGCTATAACAATCATGCAATTAAAATACCAGCAAGTATTCAATATCTTTTCATTAATAATCTAAACATAAATCCACAATTCATCGGATCCCAACAAATGCACCGCACAAAAGAATTACATCGGACAGATCAAAGTGAAGATGCGATGATCATTGTATTGAAGATCAAAAGAGAGAGAGAGAGAGAGAGAGAGAGATCTAGGTACTAACTACGGACACGTAGTTCTATGGTGAACTACTCACACATCATCATGAGGGCATCAAGGTTGATGAAGAGGCCCTCCGTGATCGATCCCCCCCTCCGGCAGGGTGCCGGAACGGAACTCCGGATGGGATCGCGGCGGAACAGAGACTTGCGGCGGCGAAAAAATTGTTTCGGGATGCCCTCTAGGGTTTTTGGAATATATGTGAATTTATAGGCCAGAGAACGGGGTCAGGAGGTCCACCAAGGAGGGACAAGCCATCAGGGCGCGCCGACCCCCCTGGCCATGCCCTGTTGGCTTGTGCCTCCCTCATGCGGCCTCCGGTATTCTCCCGAAGCTTTCAGGTCTTCTTTTGGTCCAGAAAAAATTATAAAAAAGTTTCGGGGTAATTGGACTTCGTTTGGTACTGTAAACCTGAAAAGAAAAAAACATGCAGAAAACAGCAACTGGCACTGGGCACTGGGTCAATAGGTTAGTGCTCAAAAATAATATAAATTGGTAAATTAGTATTCAAAAAGTATCCTAGAATGATAATATGTCAGCATGGAACAATAAAAAATTATAGATACGTTGGAGACGTATCAACATCCCCAAGCTTAATTCCTGCTCGTCCTCGAGTAGGTAAATGATAAAAACGGAATTTTTGATGTGACATGCTACCCAATATGTAATCTTTTGCATGTATGCTCATTGAGAAACGATGAATTAACAAACATCAACATAGTAATATTTATAAGCATAAGCAATAAAATCATCAATCTTTCAAAGTATACGATCCTAAAAGAATGTTTAGCCCCATTCACTTTATCATATTAGCAAGGCATGGTTCCGTCTTCACCACATTAATACAAATATCAAGCACCACAGTGTCCAAGTCAGGCAATTGGATCGTACTTTTTCAATGTGCATCAACTTTTTATTCATCACGCAATACATGAGCGTGGACCATGGACATAGCATAAAGGTGGAATAGAATATGGTGGTAGATATCAAAGGGATAAAAAGTGGAGAAGAAAGTCTCGCATCAACTAGGCGTATCAACAGGCTATGGAGATGCCCATCGATAGATGTCAATGCAAGGAGTAGGGATTGCCATGCAAATGATGCAGTAGAGCTATAAGTGTATGAAAGCTCAACTGAAGCTAAGTGGGGTGTGCATCCAACTTGCTTGCTCATGAAGACCTCGGGCATTTGAGGAAGCCCGTCATCAGAATATACACAAGTTTCTAATAATGAAAAAGTGATTCCCACCAGCATATGAAAATGACATAACATGAGGCTCTCTACATGAAGAATGATGTCTACTACACAACTTGTTCTTGTAGACTCGTGTTGGGCCTCCAAGCGTAGAGTTTTGTAGGACAGTAGCAAATTTCTCTCAAGTGGGTGACCTAAGGTTTATCAATCCGTGGGAGGCGTAGGATGAAGATGATCTCTCTCAAACAACCCTGCAACCAAATAATAAAAAGTCTCTTGTTTCCCCAACACACCAAATACAATGGTAAATTGTATAGGTGCACTAGTTCGGCGAAGAGATGGTGATACAAGTGTAGTAATGATAGTAGATATTGGTTTTTGTAATAGCAACAATAAAAAAACAGCAAGGTAGCAAGTAACAAAAGTGAGCACAAACGGTATTGCAATGCTTGAAAACAAGGCCTAGGGTCCGTACTTTCGCTAGTGCAATCTCTCAACAATGCTAATATAATTGGATCACATAACCATCCCTCAACGTGCAACGAAGAATCACTCCAAAGTTCTTATCTAGCGGAGAACATAAAAAGAAATTGTTTGTAGGGTACGAAACCACCTTA
Source organism: Elymus sibiricus (assembly GCA_039707655.1). Classification (NCBI taxonomy): domain Eukaryota; kingdom Viridiplantae; phylum Streptophyta; class Magnoliopsida; order Poales; family Poaceae; genus Elymus; species Elymus sibiricus. The sequence continues at coordinate 109,018,413 of CM077667.1, read as the reverse complement.
AAGTTATCCTTTCCGATCGATCTATCCAAGAGTTCGTACTAAAATAACACCAAGTTATCCTTTCCGATCGATCTATCTAAGAGTTCGTACTAAAATAACACCATATGATACGCATCAACCAACTCTAATGTCACCTAGATACTCTAATGTCACCACAAGTATCCATGAGTTAATTATACGATACGCATCAAACAACTTCAGATTCATAATACTCAATCCAACACAAAGAACCTCAAAGAGTGCCCCAAGATTTCTACCGAAGAAAGTAGGACGAAAACGTGCATCAACCCCTGTGCATAGATTGCCCCAATGTCACCTCGGGAATCCACGAATTGAGTGACAAGACATAGATCAAGTGCTCTCAAATCCATAAAAGTATTCAATCCGATAATAACGAAATCTCAAAGGGAAAACTCAATTCATCACAACAAGATAGAGAGGGGAAAACACCATATGATCCAACTATATTAACAAAGCCCGCGATATATCAAGATCGTGCCAAATCAAGAACATGAGAGAGAGAGAGATTAAACATAGCTACTGGTACAAACCCTTGGCCCGAGGGTGGACTACTCCCTCCTCGTCATGGCCTCCGCCGGGATGATGAAGATGTCCACCGGAGATGATCTACCCTCTCCAGCAGGGTACTAAAATGCCTCCAGATTGGTTTTTCATCGATACAGAGAGTTGCGGTGGCGGAACTTCTGATCTAGGGTTATTTCTTGGGGTTTCTGAATATATAGGATTTTTGGGCGTCGGTTTCACGCGAAGATGGGCCACGAGGGGCCCACAAGACACCAGGGCGCGCCAGAGGGGGCTGGCGCGCCCTGGTGGGTTGTGGCCACCTCGTGGCTCTTCTAGCCCTCCCAAGAAGCTTCTAGTGCCTCTTTTGTTCCAAAAAAATTGTCAAAAAGTTTCGTTGCATTTGGAGAACTTTTATTTCTGCACAAAAAATAACACCACGGTAGTTCTGCTGAAAACAACGTCAGTCCGGGTTAGTTCCAAAAAATGATATAAAGTTGCTATAAAATAATTATAAAACATCCAAGAATGATAATATAACAGCATGGAACAATCAAAAATTATAGATACGTTGGAGACGTATCAGCATCCCCAAGCTTAATTCTTGCTCGTCCTCGAGTAGGTAAATGATAAAAACAGAATTTTTGATGTGGAATGTTGCCTATTATGTTCATCACATATTCTTTTCTTTTGTATCATGGACATTTGGACTTTTAGATGGTTCAAAGCAATAGTCTAGTTTTGACATGAAGACTTTAATACTCAAGCATACCAACAAGCAACCATGTCTTTCAAAATATCAACACTAAAGAAAGTTATCCCTTGCCCATCATGCTCAATCATCGATCCATTCATGAAACACACTCGAATATTAGCTGCACCCAATGCACAAGTATGATCATAGTGCCCCCTAGTTGGTTCTTTATAAGAGAAGATGGAGACTCAAATAAAAGTAAATAGATAGGCCCTTCATAGAGGAAAGTAGGGATTTGTAGAGGTGCTAGAGCTCAAAGCTTAAATTAAGAGATAAAAAAAATTGAGAGGCATGCTTTTTCTGTCAACGAAAACGACCGAGTAGTTCTCAATACTTTCCATGCTAGATATATCATAGGCGGTTCCCAAGCGGAAAATAAAGTTTATTCCTTTTTCCACCATTCTTTCATAATCGATGGCTAGCCGAATCCACGGTTGCCTTCCATACCAACACTTTCCAGGGAATTTATTATTTGACAACATAAAGTAAATTTCTTTTTCATTTCGGGACTGGGCATCCCTATTACCGTCGTACTCTCGTGCAATGACAAGTGAATAAACACTCATCTTGAGAATAACACATCTAGCATGGAAAAATATCAAACACCCCCTACCGTTTCATGAACGGTACGAGCACACAAAAAGGAAATTCATTTTGAAAATTAGAGATGGCACATACAAATTTGCTTAGAATGGCATGGAAATACCACATATAGGTAGGTATGGTGGACTCATATGACAAAACTGGGTTTAAGGATTTTGGATGCACAAGTAGTATTTCTACTTAGTACAAGTGGAGGCTAGCAAATAGATTGAGAAGCAACCAACCAAGAAACGAAAATTCACATAAACGGGCATTAAACATAACTAACACCGAATAATGCACCACAAGTAGGATGTAATTTCATTGCATAACTATTGACTTTCGTGCTTGCATAGGAAATCACAAACCTTAACACCAATATTCTTACTAAAGCACAATTACTCATCAACATGACTCACATATTACTATCATCATGTCTCGAAACTATTACAAGGAATCAAATTTAATTTGTCCAATGATCTTCATGAAAGTTTTTATTATATCCCTCTTGAATATCTATCACTTTGGGACTAGTTTCATATATTGCCATTGCTTTTGACAAGCTCAAACAAATTTAAGTGAAGAACATGAGCATAAAGATTTTCTTCTCTCAAAATAATATAAGTGAAGCATGAGAGAATTTCTTCAAAAATTTACTAACTCTCAAATAAATCTAAGTGAAGCATGAGAGTAAATGACAAGCTACTCCAAAAAGATATAAGCGAAGATCAAGCGAGTAGTTAAGTAAATGGGTAGACATTTGAGAACTCTCTCTCATATAAAAACTTTCAGATCTAAGTATTTTATTAAAAAAGCAAGCAAAATAAAATAAAATGACATTCCAAGAATAGCCACATCATGTGAAGAAGCAAAAACTTAGGCTCAACCGCTACTAACCGATAATTGTTGATGAAGAAAGGTGGGATGCGTACCGGGGCATCCCCAAGCTTAGATGCTTGAGACTTCTTGAAATATTAACTTGGGATGCCTTGGGAATCCCCAAGCTTGAGATTTTGTGTCTCCTTAATTCCTTTTATATCACGGTTTCACCTAAGTCTCAAAAACTTCATCCACACAAAACTAAAAAAAAACTCGTGAGATAGGTTAGTACACATAATAACAAATCAACACTTCATGTACTGCCAAGATAAGTTGCACGATAATTTTCAAACATCATCTACTGTTTACTATTGTTTCCACAATTTATATCTACCAATATAGGCTATGGAAACTATAGGATAAGTAGGTAACAAAACTATGACAGCAATCTGTCCAAACAGAACAATCTGTAGCAATTTATGAAAACAGTGTACTTCTGTAACTCAAAAAATTGTGAAAATTTAGGACGTGATAAATAATTTATATGATAATATTGTGTAAAAATTTCAGAAACTTTCCATGTTCCAGTAAAATATGAAAATTCAATCACTACAGAGAAAGTTTCTGTTTTTACACAGCACACATCAAACATGCAATGCAAGCATCCTAAGGCAATTCTTGGAAATTTTTATTGAAAACAAGATTATAAATAACACCTAACATAAAACAATAAAATAAAATGACGCTCCAAGCAAAACTCATATTATGTGATGAATAAAAATATAGCTTCAAGTAAGATATACCGATAGTGTTGAAGACGAAAGAGGGGATGCCTTCCGGGGCATACCCAAGCTTAGACGCTTGAGTCTTCCTTGGATATTACCTTGGGGGTGCCTTGGGCATCCCCAAGCTTAGGTTCTTGTCACTCCTTATTCTTCTCATATCGGTGTCTCACCCAAAACTTGAAAACTTCAATCATGCAAAACTTAACGGAACTTCATGAGATGGGTTAGTGTAATAAAGATAGATCATTCACTTAGGTACTGTCAAGACAAGATTCATAAATGTTCCCACATGATACCTACTGTATTATATCATTCCCATAATTTATACCACTAAATATAAGCTATGGGAACACTCAAACAAGCAAACTATGCATGCAAAACAGAATCTGTCAAAAACAGAACAGTCTGTGAACATCTGTAGTATAGCCATACTTCCCTGTCTCTAAAAATTCTGAAAAATTAGTAAAACTTGTAGAATTTGCATATAAATACTGTACAAAAATTTCAGAATTTTTTGATGCTCCAGTAATATCATAGAAATTATTTACTGGAGGCAAAAGTTTCTGTTTTTGCACAGAATGAAATCAACAAGTATCCATACTATCCCAAAGGCTTTACTTGGCACATTATTGAAATAAAAGGCACAAAACATGATTACTACAGTATCTTACTCATGCGAACACACAAAAACAGAAAGGAAAAGTGTTGGGTTGTCTCCCAACAAGTGCTTTTCTTTAAAGCCTTTTAGCTAGGCATGATGATTTCAATGATGCTCACATAGGAATAGTAATTGAAACATGCAAGAGAGCATCATGAATATCATGCCAAGCACATTTAAGTCTAACCCACTTCCTATGAATATGTGAGCAAACAATTTATGGGAGCAAGAATCAACTAGCATAGGAAGGCAAAACAAGCATAACTTCAAAACTTTTAACACATAGGGAGGAAACTTGATATTATTGCAATTCCTACAAGCATATGTTCCTCCCTCATAATAATTTTCAGTAGCATCATGAAGGAATTTCACAATATAACTATCACATAAAGCATCCTTTTCATGATCTACAAGCATAGAAAATTATTACTCTCCACATAAGCAATTTTCTTCTCATTCATTATAGTGGGAGCAAACTTAACAAAATAACTATCATGTGACACTTGATTGACATAACCACATTCAATATTAAAATCATGATAACAAGTTTCATGATTGTCATTAATCTTTATAGCATACATGTCATCACAATAATAATCATAGATAGGAGGCATGCCATCATCATAATAAATTTGCTCATCAAAACTTGGGTGACAAAAAATATCATCTTCATCAAACATAGCATCCCCAAGATTGCGGCTTTGCATATCATTAGCATCATGGATATTCAGAGAATTCATACTAGCAATATTTCTATCATGCTCATTATTCAAGGAATTCTCATCAAGTATTTTCATAATTGCTTCCTCTACCAATTGAGCACAATTTTCTGAATCCTTATTTTCACGAAAGACATTATAAAGACTATACAAATGATGCAACCTAAACTCCATTTTTTTGTAGTTTTGCTTTATAAAACCAAACTAGTGAAAAACAAGAAACTAAAAGATTTAATTGCAAGATCTAAAGATATACCTTCAAGCACTCACCTCCCCGGCAACGACGCCAGAAAAGAGTTTGATGTCTACTACACAACTTGTTCTTGTAGACCCGTGTTGGGCCTCCAAGCGTAGAGTTTTGTAGGACAGTAGAAAATTTCCCTCAAGTGGATGACCTAAGGTTTATCAATCCGTGGGAGGCGTAGGATGAAGATGGTCTCTCTAAAATAACCCTGCAACCAAATAATAAAAAGTCTCTTGTGTCCCCAACACACCAAATACAATGGTAAATTGTATAGGTGCACTAGTTCGGCGAAGAGATGGTGATACAAGTGTAGTAATGATAATAGATACTGGTTTTTGTAATAGTAACAATAAAAAAACAGCAAGGTAGCAAGTAACAAAAGCGAGCACAAACGGTATTGCAATGCTTGAAAACAAGGCCTAGGGTCCGTACTTTCGCTAGTGCTATCTCTCAACAATGCTAATATAATTGGATCACATAACCATCCCTCAACATGCAAAGAAGAATCACTCCAAAGTTCTTATCTAGCGGAGAACATAAGAAGAAATTGTTTGTAGGGTACGAAAACACCTTAAAGTTATCCTTTTCGATCGATCTATCCAAGAGTTCGTACTAAAATAACACCAAGTTATCCTTTCTGATCGATCTATCTAAGAGTTCGTACTAAAATAACACCATATGATACGCATCAACCAACTCTAATGTCACCTAGATACTCCAATGTCACCACAAGTATCCATGAGTTAATTATACGATACGCATCAAACAACTTCAGATTCATAATACTCAATCCAACACAAAGAACCTCAAAGAGTGCCCCAAGATTTCTACCGGAGAAAGTAGGACGAAAACATGCATTAACCCCTATGCATAGATTACCCCTATGTCACCTCGGGAATCTGCGAGTTGAGTGCCAACACATAGATCAAGTGCTCTCAAATCCATAAAAGTATTCAATCCGGTAATAACGAAATCTCAAAGGGAAAACTCAATTCATCACAACAAGATAGAGAGGGTAAAACACCATATGATCCAACTATATTAACAAAGCCCACGATACATCAAGATCGTGCTAAATCAAGAACATGAGAGAGAGATTAAACACATAGCTACTAGTATAAACCCTCAGCCCCGAGGGTGGACTACTCCCTCCTCGTCATGGCCTCCGCCGGGATGATGAAGATGGCCACCGGAGATGATCTACCCTCTCCAGCAGGGTACTAAACGCCTCCAGATTGGTTTTTCATCGATATAGAGAGTTGCGGTGGGGGAACTTCTGATCTAGGGTTATTTCTAGGGGTTTCTGATTATATAGGATTTTTGGGCGTCGGTTTCACGCGAAGATGGGCCACGAGGGGCCCACAAGACACCAGGGCGCGCCAGAGGGGGCTGGCGCGCCCTGGTGGGTTGTGGCCACCTCGTGGCTCTTCTGGCCCTCCCACTAAGCTTCTAGTGCCTCTTTTGTTCCAAAAAAATCATCAAAAAGTTTCGTTGCATTTGGAGAACTTTTATTTCTGCACAAAAAAACAACACCACGGCAGTTCTGCTGAAAACAGCGTCAGTCCGTGTTAGTTCCAAAAAATGATATAAAGTTGTTTTAAAATGATTATAAAACATCCAAGAATGATAATATAACAGCATAGAACAATCAAAAAGTATAGATACGTTGGAGACGTATCAAATAACAAGGTGCCACTTTGAGGCACAAGTGTGGTAAAGGATATAGTAGCAAAGTCCCTTCTCTCCTTTTCTCTCTTTTTCTTTCTTTTTCTTTTTTTATGGTGGGCTCATTTGGCCTCCCCCATTTTTATTTCCTCACTGGGATAATGCTCTAATAATGATGATCATCACACTTTTATTTACTTACAACTCAATATGAAAACTCGATATGAAGAACTATGAAACAATATGACTCGGTATGAATGCCTCTGGTAGTGTACCAGGATGTGCAATGATCTAGCATGACATGTATCAAAAATATGATGAACGGTGGCTTTGACACAAATACTATGTCAGCTCTATATGATCATGCAAAGCAATATGATGATGAACGAACTAGTATATGATGTAACGGTGGAATTTTCAAGGCAATATATCTCAGAATGGCTATGGAAATGCCATAATAGGTAGGTATGGTGGCTGTTTTTAGGAAGATATAAGAAGGCTTATGTGTGACAGAGCGTATCATGTCACGGGGTTTGGATGCACCGGCGAAGTTCGCACCGATCCTCGAGGTGAGAATGGGCAATGCACGATACCGAAGAGGCTAGCAAAAATGCCGATGACGCAAGGCTAGCACTAGCTATGCTTGGCCTGCCGAGGTAAAAAGTGGTCATGACGTACTTCTGGCTGGGTTTGGCCCAGCAGCCTGTTACCCTAGGTCGATGTTAACTCGTGCGTGTTGGGGGCCAGAAGCGCGGAGCGACGTTATATGTCAAAAAAAAGAAGAGGCTAGCAAAATATGAGGTGGTGAAATTGCGTATGTCCACGAGTTCACATTAGTCATAAAGAACTCATATACTTATTGCAAAGTTTTATTAGTTTTATCACAAATCAAAGTACTACTCGCATGCCCCGAGGGAGGAGGTTGGGAGGAGTTAACCATCGCGCGCCTCCGACTCGAAACAACACTAGAATTTCAACGAGGAATAGAAATGCTCACACATCCCCACCATGCCTTTTTAATATTTAGACAAACAGGAAATTAACACCTCTTAACACTGATACTTCTATGAATCAACAATGATGCACTCACAGCCTTTTCACATTACCACATTGATATCATTAACCCACAATTTCTCTTTTATGTGCTACATGATGGTTTTGATTATCACTCATTGAATACCTATTATTTTTGGACTAGTCTTATGACCCGTGCAAATTACCATCACTATTTATTAACTCTCAAACAAATATAAGTGAAGAACGAGAGTGCAATTATTTCTACAAAATCTATACGCCACTGTGCTCAAAAAGATATAAGTGAAGTACTAGAGCAACTGCTAAGCTCAAAAGATATAAGTGAAGCACATAGAGTATTTTAATAAATTATGATGAAGGTGTGTCTCTCTCAAATAGGTGTGTCCAGCAAAATTATTATTGTGGCATACTAACAACAGAAGCAAAAACAAACAAAAACAAACGACGCTCCAAGCAAAACTCATATCATGTGACGAATAAAAATATAGCTCCAAGTGACATACCGATGGATTGAGACAAAAGAGGGGATGCCTTCCGGGGCATCCCCAAGCTTAGACGCTTGAGTCTTCCTATAATATTACCTTGGGTGCCTTGGGCATCCCCAAGCTTAGGCTCTTGCCACTCCTTATTCCTCCGTCCATCGTGATAACGCCCAAAACTTGAAAACTTCAATCACACAAAACTCAACAAAACTTCGTGAGATCCGTTAGTATAAGCAACATATCAAATACTTTAGGTACTGTTATAAATTGATTCATATTTCATTATTGCATAATAGGTACTGTATTATAACTTCTCCATGGCTTATACCCCCCCCCCCCGATATAATCCATAGCATCATCAAAACAATCAAACTATGCAAGCAAAAACAGAAAGTGTCTAAAACAGAACAGTCTGTAAAGATCTGTAGAGAACCTATACTTACTAACTCTAAAAATCTGAAACATTAGGACAACCTGAAGAATTTTTATAGAAATACTATGTAAAAAATTCAGATCAAAAAGGCATTCGAGTAAAATCAGAGAAATTATGCACTAGACGCTAAAGTTTCTGTTTTTGCACCGTATCAATTCTACTCATCTTGTAAACTATCCCAAAGGCTTTACTTGGCACAAACACTAATTAAAACATACAATCAAAATCATTATAGTGGCAATAATCATGTTATCAAAAACAACCAGAAAGTAAAAAGCAAAAATAAAGATAACTATTGGGTTGCCTCCCAACTAGCACTATTGTTTTATGCCCCTAGCTAGGCATAATGCATAGTTTCAAGTGTTGTCATCTTTGACACTCCACCCATAAGTAGCTCTCATGATTGATTCATAAGGTGGTTTAATTCTCTTCCTAGGGAAGTGTTCCATCCCTTTCTTTAATGGGAATCGAAACCTTATGTTTCCCTCTTTCATATCAATAATTGCGCCTATAGTTCGTAAGAAAGGTCTTCCAAGTATTATTGGACAAGTAGCATTGCAATCAGTATCACACACAATGAAATCTAGAGGAACATAATTCTTATTTGCAATAATAAGAACATCATTTATTCTACCCAAAGGTTTCTTAATGGTAGAATCCGCAAGATGCAAGTTAAGGGAACAATCTTCAATATTCATGAGACCAAGCACATCACAAAGAGATTTATGTATAGTTGAAACACTAGCACCAAGGTCACACAAAGCATTGTATTCATACTTATTTATCCTTATTTTAATAGTAGGTTCCCACTCACCATGCAATTTTCTAGGAATAGAAGTTTCAAGTTCAAGTTTCTCATCATAAGTTTTTATCATCGCTTCCACTATATGATTAGTGAAAGCCTTATTTTGTTCATAAGCATTGGGTGAGCTAATAATTGTTTGCAACAAGGAAGTACATTCTACTAAAGAGCAACTTTCATAATTAAAGTCCTTGTAATCCAAGATAGTTGGCACATCACTAGTTAAAGTTTTAACCTCTCCAAACCCACTTTTTTCAGTTTTATCATTAGAATCATCACTCACCAAGCAAATGGGACGCTCTCTAGCTAGAGTTGGCTCAACTCTAGTCCCTTTATCGTTTATATTCAGAGAAGTAAACAAAGATTCAATAGCATAAGTACCAATCATTTTAAGATCTTCATCATGATTCCGGTAAAAACCGGGTGGAAGATCTTTTTCTAAGAATTCCCGCTTAGCTTTTAACTTAGCGGTCCTCTCCTTAATTTCATTAATAGATATTTGGATAAAATTATTAGTCTCATTAAAATCATGCTTGGGTGGCAAAGTGTTAATTTTAAGAGTTTCAACATCAAGAGCAATTATATCCATGTTTTTAGCCAAAGTATCAATTGTATGCAACTTTTCTTCTACCATTATTGAAAACCTTTTGAGAACTAATAAATTCTTCAATTGTGTTCTCAAGATCATATGGTATCCTATTATCATTTGTAGAAGAATTTCCATAGGAATTACCATAAGAGTTGCCATAATTATTAGAGGAGTTACCGGGATACGGCCTAACATTGAAATTTCCTCAGTAAGCATTGTTGTTGAAATTGTTTCGTGAGATAAAGTTCACATTAATAGCATAATTATTTTTCTCAATCAAAGTAGACAAGGGCATATCATTTGGATCAACATGAGTATTTTTCCTAGCAACCGTATTCATAAGAGCATCCACTTTTTCACTCAAAGTAGCGATTTCCTCGACAGAAATTACCTTCTTACCAGTTGGAGCTCTTTCGGTATGACATTGAGAATAATTTGTCATGATGTTGTCCAGAAGTTTTATAGCCTATCCTAAGGTCACACCCATAAAGGTACCACCTGCAGCAAAATCTAGAAGATTTCTAGACACAAAGTTTACTCCAGCATAGAAGTTTTGGATAACCATCCATAAGTTCAAACCATGAGTAGGGCAATTTCTAATCATCAATTTCATTCTCTCCCAAGCTTGTGCAACATGTTCTTGATCATGTTGTTTAAAATTCATAATTTGATTTCTAAGGTAGATGATCTTAGCAAGAGGAAAATACTTAGAAATAAAAGCATCTTTACACTTATCCCATGTTCCAATACTATTACGTGGTAAAGATGAAAACCAAGTGAAAGGATCGATATGGTTGACTAGAGGGGGGTGAATAGGCAACTACCAACTTTTCTTTAGCAAATCAGGTTTAGCAACAAATAGGTTGTCTAGATATGCAACTAGGTGAGCAACCTATATGATGCTAACAACAATAACAACACAAGCAAGCAAAGGATACAATATAAGTAAAGCTTGCTCAAAGTAAAGGTAAGAAGTAACCACATGTGAAACCGATGGAGACGAGGATGTGTTACCGAAGTTCCTTCCCTTTGAGGGGAAGTACGTCTCTGTTAGAGCGGTGTGGAGGCACAATGCTCCCCAAGATGCCACTAAGGCCACCATATTCTCCTCACGCCCTCATACAATGCGAGATGTCGTGATTCCACTAGTGGTGCTCTTGAAGGCAGCAACCGGACCTTTACAAATAAGGTTGGGGCAATCTCCACAACTTAATTGGAGGTTCCCAACACCACCATGAAGCTTCACCACAATGGAATATGGCTTCAAGGTGACCTCTTCCGTCTAGGGTGCTCAAACACCCAATAGTAACAAGATCCGCAAGGGATTAGTGGGGGAATCAAAATTCTCTTGGTGGAAGTGTAGATCAAGGCCCTCTCCTCCAAACCCTAGAGCATCAACAAGATTCGATGGCTAGGGAGAGAGATCGGGCAGGAATGAGCTTAGGAGTAACAATGGAGCATTTTGGGAAAAGAGGTAAGTCTCCTTGGGGAAGAAGACCCACTTATATAGGGGGGGGATTTGATTGTTTTTCTGCCCACAATAAGTGTATAAGCGGTAGTACCGCTCAGGGGAGCGATACTTCCGCTTGCACCAAAGATCTAGCCCTTCCATGTAGCTAACATGGTCAGGAAGGCGGTAGTGCCGCCGGAGCGGTACTACTGCTCCTACCAGCGGTACTTCCACTTGGTGCTGCAGTAGGGGCGCACCGGGTGGAAGTACCGGGGGCCAGCACGGTAGTACCGCCCATAGGAGCGGTACTTCCGCTCATGCTGTCACCCTACTTCCGCCCATTGTGGCGCGGGGGACCAGACACATGTCTGGTCGCCCGCGAGGGACTCTGGACCAAACAACATGGTACTACCGCTCAGGTGGAGTGGTAGTTCCGCTCAATAAAATCCAGAATGCCAGAAGAAAAACTTAAGCAGAAGAGCGCTTAGTACTTCAGGGTGGCAGTACCACTGGGGCGGTACTACCGCTCCTTAGGGCGGTACTTCCGCTTATCAGAGATAGAAGGGGAGAGAGGAAAAGATCCGAAGCTCCGGGAGAGGAGAGTGGTGCAAATGTGTACGTGTTTGATTCCACCCAACCTTTCCAAATGCGGACCCTCTTGGTAGTACGAATTTCCTACGACTCAGGTCCACCAACACAAAATCATCAGAAACAACCCGTCTTCTCTTTTTAATCGCCGAGGAGAAAATAACCGTCTCGTGCCACCTGATAATCTCTGAAAGCTTACTGCACCCGGTTAGTCCGCAAAAGCATTGTCATCAATCACCAAAACTAATAGGGTGGAAATATGCCCTTACAATCTCCCCCTTTTTGGTGGATTGATGACAACGCGGGATTTGCACAGTGGATATCATAAGAAATAAAGAAAACCCCAACATCTACAAAATATAGACGATCTCCCCCTAGATGTGTGCACTATTCTTAGATATGCTTTTGGAATACAAAGTACACACACTAGGATCAATACTCCCCATATATTCTATAGACCGGCAACTACTTGCATAAAAGAATGAACACTAGACATGTATGCAAGATAGGTTATGTGAGTATAGACAAAGGGCACAATATAAGCATAACTCACATAATAAGACATAAAAAGATAATAGAGGAGGTAGCATATGTCTCACACCATATGACTTGGTCTTTTAGGTCTCACAAGCACAAACCAAACCAAAGCAAATGATAGAAGATTTCATGAGCGACAATAGAAAAGGCAAGGTAAAGAGCACTCGTGACTCGACAAATCCCCAAACTCTCTCTCCCCCTTTGGCATCAACACGCCAAAAAGGGACAGAGGACTAAAAAACGATCTGAAGTGATGGTAAGTCCAAAGAAGTGATCAATCATCCTCCTCCACATCATCATCCTCATCATCATCATGTTCCTCATCAGTCTCCTCCTCTGACTCGGTCTCAGGCCATGGACAGTTCTTCTTGATCCACATCTCCTCATCAGTGATCCTGTCCTCAGAGCCGCTGTGAACGTCCATACCAATCTTCCTCATGATCAACTTGTCGCGGCTGCGGGCCTTCTTGGCCACCACATGAGCATTATACCGACCCTTTGCCTGGAAACAAAGAAGAGACTTCATCTTTGCTGAGAGCTTGGCAGCCCACAACGGAACGGTCTCAGATGGTGGAGCATAAGTGCCATCTCTGTAATCTGGCTCTTCCTCATCATCAGAGTCGGTGGGGGCACTTTCAGGGCCAGAAGCCGCAACGCCCCAATTCTCCTTCACACGAAGCTTCGGGATACCGTGATGCACCATGTTTTCAGTCACAACAGGCTCGCCAGGGAACGTAGCATCCCAAGTGTCTTCAATCATCTTAAAGAGATAGGGGCCATAGATGGGCACCTTCCGGTCAAGCACAGCTGAGCGATGCTCCTTCCACATAATGTGGGAAACATCCAAAGTAGAGTCTTTGCCCTTCTCCTTATTGCACATCAGTAACAGATTTACAAGGTAAGAGTGAACCTGATCCTTGTTCCCAACTCGAGGGAAAAGAGTGTTGCGAAAGATACAATGCATAATGTCCAGAAATGGAATGAGCTCAGTGCGAGTACCCTTGGCAGTCTTCACAACCCTGGAATAGCGAATCAGCTTCGACTTGTGGACTGCAGCAGTCTTAGTGTGTGGCCGGAGGCCAACAGGTTCATCCAACCCATTATCAGCATAACCCAAAGAGTTCATGAAAGTCTTCCGGTTGGAGTTCAACACTTGACCACCTGTCATCCAAGTTAAGATCCTCGCATCATCATGGTGAAAGTGGACGGTGGCATAAAACTGAGCCACAACCTCGCAACAGAATTCCTTGTTGAAGCTGATGATAGGAAACAGACCCCACTACTGGCACAGAGCATGAGCTTCAGCGAAGTACTCAATGTAAGGACGACTACTCAATGTAAGGACGACTGCTCATGTACCCCAACAAATGCCTCGTCCTGAGAGCGACTATAGGGGTTGCACTATCGGAATTCCAGAAATTCTTTGCATGTCGGGAGGAGGTTTACTCTTCTTTGTAGCAGTCTTCTTCACAGTTTGTCGCTAGGGTTGAGCACTGAAACCAGACACATCCTCTTGCAAAGTCCTGGGCTGCTTGGAACCACCCATACGGCCTGGATTCGTGCGGCGAGCACGAGGAGGGGAATTACCATCACCTGGAGCCCACAAAGAAAGAACAAGGGAAAAATCAAGAGTAAAGCGATTGCATAAGTCAAAAGAGAACAAAAACAAGAGCAGAAGAAGATCATAGGAAGTCTGAAAAGCTGAGTTACCAGCGGTAGTACCTCTCCCCGCAGCGGTAGTTCTGCTGTAGGCAAAGCGGTAGTACCGCTGTAAGCGGTAGTACCGTCCAGGTGCCAACGGTAGTATCGCCCTGCCTGCCGGAAGAGCTTCCGCGGCAAGGAACTGGTAGTTCCGGCGACGCAGACTTCCTAGAACAGTGACCCTCGACTACAATCATATCTAGCATGCAAGACACCTCCAACTCATGCCTAAAAAGTCGAGTAAAATCAAAAACTACCACATACATTGCCCTAAATCCAAAGATTCAAAATAAGAGACAAAGGAAAGATGAATGAGGGCAATACCGGTGGCCATGGCACGAGGAAGATGTGGGGATAAATCCCACCGAACGGAAATGTGAAGGACGACACGAAATGGGAGATCCGGAGCCGGCCTCCGGGGGAGTTTTGGTCGCCTGTGAGAGAGAGAACTCGAAGGGGGAAGAGTGAATGGGTATGGGGGAGTTAGAACTCCCCCTACCCACCACTTGAACCGTCCAGGAATCCCTGAAGCGGTAGTACCACAGGCTGGAGCGGTAGTACCAGCCAGTCCGAGTGGCAGTACCGCTTCCAACCAAAAACAGCCCCAAAGCAAAGAAAATAGAAAAACAGGACTTATGTGGTTTATGAGTTTGAGAAAATGATGAAACTCGAGGGGGAGAGACTCAAACACATCAAACGAGATGGGACACTCCAAGATTTAAAAGAGTCCAAACGCGAAGAAAAACAATCTTAGAGTGACACAACATACAAATATGCTCTCAAAAAGCAAATACCTCACTAGGAGGGGGCGGTGGCCGGAGCCACCTATGTTTGAGTCACTTGGTATGGCACCGTGAAGATTTTAACCTTGGGCCCATGACCAAAACTCGCCTTTGAAGCACAAGTACCATAAAAAATGGCTAATGTGAAAGAGTTGATCAATTTATGCATAATAAGGGGAGGAATAGTTCATTGAGAGAACTACACTCCCCCTATGTCCATGCCTACATCTAAACAAGACATAATGAAGACTGTGGTGGGGTGTGCAATAAGTTAAGCTACATTGCTCGAATCAATGATATTTAGCTCATGCCTTAATTCACGAAATCTTGCTTCATCTAATGGCTTCATGAATATATCTGCAAGATTCTCAATAGTATTGAGATGAATAAGATCAATCTCTCCACGCTTGATATGATCCCGGATGAAGTGATGACGAATCTCAATGTGCTTTGTCTTGCAATGTTGAACCGGGTTGTTGGAGATCCTGGTAGCACTCTCGTTGTCACAGTAGAGGGGCACTTTGTCACAAGTGACACCGTAATCCTTTAAAGTTTGCCTCATCCAGAGCAACCGTGCACAACAACTTGTTGCAGCTACATACTCGGCCTCGATGGACGAGAGAGAAACACCGTTTTGTTTCTTCGAAGACCAACTTACCAAAGAGCGACCAAGGAATTGGCAATCTATTGAAGTTGACTTCCTCTCTGCATGGTCTCCCGCCCAATCCATGTCCGAATATCCTATGAGATCAAATGAAGCACCTTTGGGGTACCATAAGCCAAAGTTTGGGGTATGAGCCAAATATCGAAAGATCCACTTGACAGACACATAGTGACTCTCCCTAGGTGCCGATTGAAATCGTACAAAAATTCCCACCCTCAACATGATATCTTGCCTAGATGCACAAAGATAAATCAAGGATCCAATCATGGAGCGATATACCTTTTGATCCACAGCTTTACCATTGGGATCATTGTCAAGTTGGCATTTGAGCGGCATGGGTGTGTGGGCCTTGGCCGGCTTGAGATCATCCAACTTGAACCTCTTGAGCATGTCTTGAGTATATTTTGCTTGGTTGATGAAGGTTCCTTGACTTCGTTGCTTGACTTCGAATCCAAGGAAGAACTTCAACTCTCCCATCACGGATATCTCAAACTCTTGGGTCATTAGTGCGGCAAACTCATCATTGAAAACTTTGTTAGAAGAACCAAAGATAATATCATCAACATATAGTTGGCATACGAACAAGTTCCCGTTAACCCTCTTTGTGAAAAGAGTGAGATCGATTTTCCCAATTTCAAACCCACGGTCTTGCAACATCTCGGTAAGGTGGTCATACCATGCACGTGGGGCTTGTTTAAGGCCATATAGTGCCTTATAGAGAACGTATACATGATTGAGGAACTTATAGGATCCTCGAACCCCGGGGGTTGCTTGACATATACCAACTCCTTAAGTGGACCATTAAGAAAAGCACTGTTCACATCCATTTGATATAATTTGAAATCATGATGAGATGCATATGCAAGCAACATGCGAATAGATTCAAGGCGAGCGACTGGAGCAAAAGTTTCACCATAGTTGTTGGGGATATAATCCCACGATATAACCCGCCCTATTAGGCCAAGTCATCCTGATGGCGGCTTATAAGGTAACATACCAAGTGGGCCGCGATGCTGAGGGACGAGACTGGCAAGACGGCCTACCAAGTAAGCCGGTTGGCGGCCCAGTACCCGAAGATGGCGGCTCAAGGCCCAGGAGGTAGACAGCCGTCGAGAGTTTCCTTGCTTGGAAGGCAAGGCGAGTTAGAAACATAGTCGGTTACGAGTCACAACACGACTCGGACTCTTGTAAGCCCAGGATCTCGACCTGTATATAAAGGCGAGTCCCTGAGGCCAATAGACTAAGTTACAATCGATCAATAGCTAGGTTAAGTGAATCCGCTCCCTTGTAATTGATTAGCCAGCAATACACACAAAGCAGGACGTAGGCTTTTACCTCCATCGGAGGGGCCGAACCTGGGTAAACTCGCGTCTCTCGATTCTGATCAACCCCGACAAGCTAATCACCTAGTTGCGATGGCCTCATGTCTAAGTCCTCACACTAGGACATCTGTCGTGACAAAACCATGACAGTTCGGGCCCACTGCGAGGCCAGCGCACGGTGATTTAGAGTTCTTGAAGGGCTCTCTCCTAGGGATCGAGGGATACACCGTCGGCAGGATGACGAAGAGTCACCGTGGCAAGATCTACATCAACGACGCCGGATGTGGTCCCGAGGACGACTCAATCGAGTACGGGTACCGGGTCCCCTTCGGCAAGATTCATGTCTTCATCGGCAAGATCGGCGGATCAGGGCCCGAGCCGGACATCTGCACCAACCTCGTCGAGTCGGCTCGGCGCGTGGAACCCGCCCGGATTCAAGCCGGCCAGAATCATGTTTTTGTTGGTTTTGTGCAGGGCGCAGAACTTAACGAAAACTGTGTGTCTGGGGGAGAAACTCTCATCTATTCAGATGGTGAGTCCTCAACCGGAGAGACAGAGTCAGTTTATCAGCTTGAAGATGGCGGGCTTGGGGGCTGGTCCGATGGCAACAGTATTCCAGACCTCTACGAGCCGCCGTGCCGAGTCGCCATATTCATGGCTGGGACGGTGCCGGCTCTCCAATCTACAATGGCTGGAGCGACAACAACAGTTAACCCATCAGCGCCGGCTTTTCGGGGGTCTGGTTCGGTCAGGCCACCGGCTCAAGTTCTGTCTAAGCTGATGGCTACCCTGACAACCTTATTGGGGACCGAGGTCACTGTGGAAAACCAAGCAGAGCACAATGCGGAGATTGCAAAGATAAGGGAGCAGATGACCAAGGCCCAGGAAGATATTAATGCTGAAAACACACGGACATCGACACTTCAAGCCCAGGTTAATGCAGAAGGAGAACGCCTGAGAGCGAAAGCGTGGCGGATCACCTTGGATCAAAGCGCATGTGATGCAGTCCTGCGGAGGAGGCACTGGAGCCGTTTACCCTTAGTCTATGATCCCAAACGTTTGTTCAACTCACCCGGAGCAGGCCCAAGTACTCCAGGAACGCCAGTTATACCCCAGTTGACTTCGGAGGTGCCTGGGGGCAGGGTGGCGGCTCAACATCACCAGCCAGAACCGGCCCGGGGGAACAACCAGGACAAAACCCGCCCCTCGTTCAGATGCCGCCGCAACGTTTTATGACGCCGCCGGGGCACTTCTCCAACCCAGTGGATAACATGGGGGCAGCGGCAACCTAGCTTACTGCACTCCCTATTGATGGTGAGTCGCCTATGGCGGTTGAAGCCCGGAATGCCATTGAGCTGTTGCAAACAACAATTGCCCAGGAGGCCAATTATTCATAAAGTCGACAACGTCTACACTCCACTCCCTTGCCAAGTCGTAGCTATAGCCGATGCGTAGAGTCGCCAACAGTCTCCAGCAGTGAGCGGCACCATACAGACACTCAAGCAGTTGTGGATGAAGCAAGGGCCCGTCGAGAAGCGGAGGCAGCAGATCAGGGGGTTTATCAGCCGCCCCCGGCGATTCCTTCTCCTTCGTTGGCCGCCGGGTCAAGTTCTAGAACGATCGGTGTTCCATGCCTTGTGCCGGCTCTACGTGGTGAGCGTATGCCTAAAGATTTTAAAGGGCCTCGTAAGGTGCCAAATTATACGGCGGATCTTGAACCGGCGGCTTGGATTCAAAGTTATGAACTGGCTATGGACATGTTGGACGTCAGCGACGCGGTCTGTGCTAAGTACTTCACTATGATGTTGGAAGGACCGGCTCGTACATGGTTGAAGAACTGATGTCTACTACGCAACTTTATTCTTGTAGACTTTGTTGGGCCTCCAAGCACAGAGTTTTGTAGGACAGTAGCAATTTTCCCTCAAGTGGATGACCTAAGGTTTATCAATCCGTGGGAGGTGTTGGATGAAGATGGTCTCTCTCAAACAACCCTGCAATCAAATACAAGAAATCTCTTGTGTCCTCAACACACCCAATACAATGGCAAATTGTATAGGTGCACTAGTTCGGGGAAGAGATGGTGATACAAGTGCAATACAGATGGTAGATATAGGTTTTTGTAATCTAAAAATATAAAAACAGCAAGGTAGCAAGTAACAAAAGTGAGCGCAAATGGTATTGCAATGCTTGAAAACAAGGCCTAGGGTCCGTACTTTCGTTAGTGCAATCTCTCAACAATGCTAATATAATTGGATCACATAACCATCCCTCAACGTGCAACGAAGAATCACTCCAAAGTTCTTATCTAGCGGAGAACATAAGAAGAAATTGTTTGTAGGGTACGAAACCACCTTAAAGCTATCATTTCCAATCAATCTATCCAAGAGTTCGTACTAAAATAATACCAAGTTATCCTTTCCGATCAATCTATCTAGAGTTCGTACTAGAATAACACCATATGATACGCATCAACCAACTCTAATGTCACCTAGATACTCCAATGTCACCACAAGTATCCATGAGTTAATTATACGATACGCATCAAATAATTTCAGATTCATAATACTCAATCCAACACAAAGAACCTCAAAGAGTACCCCAAGATTTCTATCGGAGAAAGTAGGACAAGAACGTGTATCAACCCCTATGCATAGATTACCCCAATGTCACCGCGGGAATCCGCAAGTTGAGTACCAAAACATATATCAAGTGAATCAATAGAACACCCCATTGTCACCACGGGTATCCACATGCAACACATATATCAAGTGTTCTCAAATCCAACATTCAATCCAACATAACGATATCTCAAAGGGAAAGATTCAATTCATCACAACATGATAGCAAGGGAATAACATCATACGATCCGACTATATTAACAAAGCCTGTGATACATCAAGATCGTGACATCTCAAGAACACGAGAGAGAGAGAGATTGAACACATAGCTACTGGTACATACCCTCAGCCCCGAGGGTGGACTACTCCCTCCTCATCATGGCCTCCGCCGGGATGATGAAGATGGCCACCGGAGATGGATTCCCCTCGTCGCCAGGGTATTGGAACGTCTCCAGATTGGTTTTTCGTCGATACAGAGAGTTGCGGCGGCGGAGCGGAGAGTCTAGGGTTGTTTTTGGGGGTTTCCGAATATTTGGGAATTTATAGGCATCAGAGGCGGTGGAGGGGGTGCCCGAGGTGCCCATCCTCCACCAGGCCGCGCCAGGGGGCCTCTAGCGCTCCCTGGTGGAGGATGGCCACCCTGGGCCCCCTCTTCTGGTGTTCTTTGGTCCATCTTCTTTCTTCTGGTCCATAAAAAATCCACAAAAATCCCCGCAGTGTTTGGGCTCCGTTTGGTACTGATTTTCTGCGAAGTAAAAAACAAGCAAAAACAACAACTGGCACTTTGGCACTATGTCAGTAGGTTAGTCCCAAAAAATGATATAAAGTTATAATAAAATGATTGTAAAACATCCAAGAATGATAATATAACAGCATGGAACAAGCAAAAATTATAGATACGTTGGAGACGTATCAAGAACCTGCCCCCAATTCCATCAACACCTGGGTGGAGTTGAAGGAGCGTTTCATCAAGAATTTTCAGGGGACTTGCAAGCAGCCTATGACGATTGTGGACCTGGAGCATTGTGTGCAGCGTGATGATGAGCCAGCCCATCATTGGGCTCGTCGGGTCGCCACCATTATTCACTCTTCAGATAACATCGCGGCGGCTCAAGATGTAGTGATTCTTGAGAAAAACTATCACTTCCAGCCTCTTAAGCAAAAGTTAGGGCGACTTAAGCGTAAGTGCCAGGATATGGGCAATCTCATGGATGCCCTTACCAGGTATGCCGGCTCCGATGGCACGAAAGATCCTAATTCGGACGATGACAAGTCTGGAAAGGGTAAGAAAAATGGTGGCGGTAAGAGCCAACAACAGAATGCCCCAGTGCATAATAATAACAGCCAGGGCAACGGTGGAAAACGCAAGTTCTCGGATGGCGGGTCAGATTTTGTGGCCAACACCAATGCGGGGTTCAAATATCAGCGTGGCAATGCCAAGCAGGCATATACCGGAGGAAAGCCCAGAAATTATGAGGAGGCTCTTAACGGGCCGTGTCCGAAGCACAGTTATCCTAACAAGCCATCTACTCATGCTTGGAAGGATTGTCATATCATGCGAGAGTTCAGGAACCAGGCGTTTCAACATCATGGCAACGGTTATGGACCACCAGGCGGTTCAGGTTCTGGAGGATTCCAGGGAGCCGGGTTTGGCAATGGCGGCTCAAGTTTTGGCTATCAGGGCCAAGGGAACCATGGTGGTCATAGCCAGCAATCTGATCAAAGTAATCAGCAGTAGTATAACCAATCAGGATATCAGAGTAATCCTAAGCAGTTGATTGGTGTCCAGTACACTACGGGTACTTGCAAGCGTGACCAGAAGGTCCATAAAAGGGCGATTCACATGGTTGAGCCATCACTGCCACAATATTTGAATTGGTC
Source organism: Elymus sibiricus (assembly GCA_039707655.1). Taxonomy (NCBI): domain Eukaryota; kingdom Viridiplantae; phylum Streptophyta; class Magnoliopsida; order Poales; family Poaceae; genus Elymus; species Elymus sibiricus. The sequence goes on along the minus strand of CM077667.1, from coordinate 108,996,781 downwards.
CGAGCACACAATTACTTGGAGCCAGGCGGATCACCCGCCCCGTGTGGATAACTCGGGTCATATGGCCTTAGTGGTGGCTCCTCAAGTGGTGGCTCCTCAAGTGGGCGGTTACAAATTCATTTTGAAAATTTAGAGATGGCACATACAGATTTGCTTGGAACGGCATGGAAATACCGCATATAGGTAGGTATGGTGGACTCATAAGGCAAAACTTGGTTTAAGGATTTTGGATGCACAAGTAGTATTTCTACTTAGTACAAAAGGAAGGCTAGCAAATAGATTGGGAAGCAACCAAACCAAGAAACGAAAAATCACATAAGTGAGCATTGAACATAACTAACACCAAATAATGCACCACAAGTAGGATGTAACTTCATTGCATAACTATTGACTTTCGTGCATGCATAGGGAATCACAAACCTTAACACCAATATTCCTACTAAGCATAATTACTCACTAACATGACTCACATATTACTATCATCATGTTTCAAAACTATTACAAGGAATCAAGTTTAATTTGTCCAATGATCTTCATGAAAGTTTTTATTATATCCTCCTTGGATATCTATCACTTTGGGACTAGTTTCATATATTGCCATTGCTTTTTTTGACAATCTCAAACAAATTTAAATGAAGCACATGAGCATAAAGATTTCATCCCTCAAAAAGGTATAAGTGAAGCATCAGAGGAAAGGACAAGCTACTCTCAAAAGATATAAATGAAGATCAATGAGTAGTCAAACAATTAAGTGGCTATGTGAGGACTCTCTCTCTCTCAATAAGTATTTTCAGATCTGAGTATTTTATTCAAACAGCAAACTAAACAAAAATAGAACTCCAAGAATAGCACGCATCATGTGAACGAATAAAAATTTAGGCTCAACATAGGCTAACCGATAGTTGACGAAGAGAGGTGGGATGCGTAGCATACCCAAGCTTAGATGCTTGAGACTTCTTAAAATATTTACTTGGGGTGCCTTGGGCATCCCCAAGCTTGAGCTTTTGTATCTCGTCCAATCCTCTCATATCATGGTTTCACCTATTCTCAAAATCTTCACCCACACAAAACTCGAAAAGAACTCGTGAGATAGGTTAGTACACATAAAAACAAATCAACACTTCATGTACTGCCTAGACAAGTTGCACAATAATTTCAAACATCATCTACTTTTTACTATCATTTCCACAATTTTTATCTACCAATATAGGCTATGGAAACTATAGGATAAGCAGATAACAAAACTATGACAACAATCTGTCCAAACAGAACAGTCTGTAGGAATTTATGAAAACAGTGTACTTGTGTAACTCAAAAAATTATGAAAATTTAGGACAAGCTAAAGAATTCATATGACAGCACTGTGTAAAAATTTCAGCAACTTTCCACGTTCCAGTAAAATATGAAAATTCAAACACTACAGCAAAAGTTTCTGTTTTTACATAGCACACATCAAAACATGCAATGCAAGCATCCTAAGACAATTCTTGGAAATTTTTATTGAAAAACAAGATTATAAATAACACGTAACATAAAATAACAAAATATAATGATGATCCAAGCAAAGCACATATTATGTGACGAATAAAAATATAGCTCTAAGTAAGATATACCGATAATGTTGAAGACGAAAGAGGGGATGCCTTCCGGGGCATCCCCAAGCTTAGGCGCTTGAGTCTTTCTTGGATATTACCTTGAGGTGCCTTGGGCATCCCCAAGCTTAGGTTCTTGTCACTCCTTATCCTCCTCATATCGGTGTCTCACCCAAAACTTGAAAACTTCAATCACACAAAACTTAACGAAACTTCGTGAGAAGGGTTAGTGTAATAAAGATAAATCATTCACTTAGGTGCTGTCAAGACAAGATTCTTAATTGCTCCCACATGATACCTACTGTATTCTATCATTCCCATAATTTATACCACTAAATATAAGCTATGGGAACACTAAAACAAGCAAACTATGCGTGCAAAACAGAATTTGTCAAAAACAGAACAGTCTGTGAAGATCTGTAGTGTAACCATACTTCCCTGTCTCTAAAAATTCTAAACAATTAGGACAGCCTGAAGAAATTGTATATAAAGACTTTGTAAATATTTCAGAATTTTTTGACTCTCCAGTAAAATCAGAGAAATTCTTTACTGGAGGCAAAAGTTTCTGTTTTTGCACAACATCAAATCAACAAGTACCCATACTCTCCCAAAGGCTTTACTTGGCACATTATTGAAATAAAAGGCACAAAACATGATTACTACAGTATCTTATTCATGTGAACACACAAAAACTGAAAGGAAAAGTGTTGGGTTGTCTCCCAACAAGCGCTTTTCTTTAAAGCCTTTTAGCTAGGCATGATGATTTCAATGATGCTCATATAGGAATAATAATTGAAACATGCAAAAGAGCATCATGAATCTCATGACAAGCACATTTAAGTCTAACCCACTTCCTATGCATAGGGATTTTGTGAGCAAACAATTTATGGGAGCAGGAATCAACTAGCATAGGAAGGCAAAACAAGCATAACTTCAAAACTTTGAACACATAGAGAGGAAACTTGATATTATTGCAATTCCTACAAGCATATGTTCCTCCCTCATAATAATTTTCAGTAGCATCATGAAGGAATTTCACAATATAACTATCACATAAAGCATTCTTTTCATGATGCACAAGCATAGAGTTTTCATTACTCTCCACATTAGCAAATTCCTTCTCATTCATAATAGTGGGAGCATCAAATGAAACTCGAATACTATAAATTGTTTCCACATTAAAAGAGTAATGTTCAGTAAAAGGATATTCAAAATTATGACAATAATTATCACTACTTTTTATAACATAAGTATCATCACAATAATCATCATAAGTAGCAACTTTGTTCTCATCATAGTCAAGTGAAACCTCTTCCGAAATAGTGGAATCATTACTAAATAAAGTCATGACCTCTCCAAATCCACTTTTATCATTATGATAAAATTCAACACCCTCCAAAATAGTGGGATAATAATTATCTAAAGTTGACACTCTTCCAAACCCACTTTCATAAATATCACAATCATCATAAATAGGAGGCATGCAATCATCATAACAAATTTGATCATTCATAGTAGGGGAACTAAAAAGACCATCTTCATTAAGCATAGCATCCCCAAGCTTGTGGCTTGGCATATCATAAGCATAATCACTCTCATCATTAATAGTATGAATAGCACCAATAGTATAACAATTATTATCATCATAATTTACCAAGTTGGTGCCAAAAAGATTTTCAAGATTATAAGAAGTATCATTTTCTTCCCAATCATAGTCATCACAACAAGCAATAGGCATAACAAAATCATCATCAAGTGTATCATCTTCCACAATTATTTTTGATTCATCCTCGTGAGGCACAATAGTAATAGGAGCAACATCATTTGGGAGAGATACCTTTTTACCTCTACTCTTTCTTCTTTTCTTCTTCTTCACCACATCATGTGTGGGTTTAATTAATTTCTTCGAGCTTCTTATTGATGAGATTGGTTGAATAGGGAGCCCCTCCTTATCACCTATTACATCATGAGAGACAATAGGAGGGAAAGTGGAATTCTTTACCCTTTCATTAGTATCCCTTTTATATTCTATTGGTTTTCCCATCTTTCTATAGTTGTCAATATAAGCATTCTCATTGCAATTTACCATGCAAAACATATAGATATTTTTTAGATTAGTTTCAATGTCGTCCGTGAGAATGAATACTTCAAACCAACTATTTTTATGTGTCAATTCTTCACTCCCCAAAAATAGAGAAAGCTCATCATAAAGTTCAAGGGTGATCAAGTCATTACAATATTTGGCCATGATTTAATCATGAAAAAGTTTGCATTGAAAATTAAGATGACCAACTTTATTGCAAAGTTCACAAGTAATAGGACAAACAGAACACAATTTTGTAGCAAATTCATCTATCACTTTGAGCAAAGAATTGGTTCTATCATGTTTATGCTTCTTACAAAATCTATCCTCCCTATAAGGCACGTCTTCACAAACTTTATGCACTCCACAAAAATTGACATGCTTATAAGAAACATTTTTATCATGACTAGTGCAATCATCAGTAGTATTTTGAATATTCATATAATTCATACTAACAACATTGCAATCATGCTCATCATTCAAAGAATTGCAATCATGCTCATCATTCAAAGAATTCTCATTAAGTATTTTCATAGTTTCTTCCTCTACCAATTGAGCACAATTTTCGAAATCCTTATTTTCACGAAAGACATTATAAAGACGAAACAAATGATGCAACCTAAACTCCATTTTTTGTAGTTTTCTTTTATAAACCAAACTAGTGATAAAACAAGAAACTAAAAGATTCAATTGCAAGATCTAAAGATATACCTTCAAGCACTCACCTCCCCGGAAACGGCGCCAGAAAAGAGCTTGATGTCTACTACGCAACTTTATTCTTGTAGACTTTGTTGGGCCTCCAAGCGCAGAGTTTTGTAGGACGGTAGCAATTTTCCATCAAGTGGATGACCTAAGGTTTATCAATCCGTGGGAGGTGTAGGATGAAGATGGTCTCTCTCAAAAAACCCTGCAATCAAATACAAGAAATCTCTCTTGTCCCCAACACACCCAATACAATGGAAAATTGTATAGGTGTACTAGTTCGGCGAAAAGATGGTGATACAAGTGCAATACGGATGGTAGATATAGGTTTTTGTAATCTGAAAATATAAAAACAGCAAGGTAGCAAGTAACAAAAGTGAGCACAAACGATATTGCAATGCTTGAAAACAAGGCCTAGGGTCCGTACTTTCGCTAGTGCAATCTCTCAACAATGCTAATATAATTTGATCACATAACCATCCCTCAACGTGCAATGAAGAATCACTCCAAAGTTCTTATCTAGCGGATAACATAAGAAGAAATTGTTTGTAGGGTACGAAACCACCTTAAAGCTATCCTTTCCGATCAATCTATCCAAGAGTTCGTACTAAAATAACACCAAGTTATCCTTTCCGATCAATCTATCTAGAGTTCGTACTAGAATAACACCATATGATACGCATCAACCAACTCTAATGTCACCTAGATACTCCAATGTCACCACAAGTATCCATGAGTTAATTATACGATACGCATCAAACAATTTCAGATTCATAATACTCAATCCAACACAAAGAACCTCAAAGAGTACCCCAAGATTTCTATCGGAGAAAGTAAGACAAGAACGTGTATCAACCCCTATGCATAGATTACCCCAATGTCACCACGGGAATCCGCAAGTTGAGTACCAAAACATATATCAAGTGAATCAATAGAACACCCCATTGTCACCACGGGTATCCACATGCAAGAGATATATCAAGTGTTCTCAAATCCAATATTCAATCCAACATAACGATATCTCAAAGGGAAAGATTCAATTCATCACAACATGATAGCAAGGGAATAACATCATATGATCCGACAATATTAACAAAGCCCGTGATACATCAAGATCGTGACATCTTAAGAACACGAGAGAGAGAGATTGAACACATAGCTATTGGTACATACCCTCAGCCCCGAGGGTGGACTACTCCCTCCTCGTCATGGCCTCCGCCGGGATGATGAAGATGGCCACCGGAGATGGATTCCCCTCGTCGCCAGGGTATTGGAACATCTCCAGATTGGTTTTTCATCGATACAGAGAGTTGCGGTGGCGGAGCGGAGAGTCTAGGGTTGTTTTTGGGGGTTTCCGAATATTTGGGAATTTATAGGCATCAGAGGCGGTGGAGGGGGTGCCCGAGGTGCCCATCCTCCACCAGGCCGTGCCAGGGGGCCTCTGGCGCGCCCTGGTGGAGGATGGCCACCCTGGGCCCCCTCTTTTGGTGTTCTTTGGCCCATCTTCTTTCTTCTGGTCCATAAAAAATCCACAAAAATCCCCTCAGCGTTTGGGCTCCGTTTGGTACTGATTTTCTGCGAAGTAAAAAACAAGCAAAAACATCAACTGGCACTTTGGCACTGTGTCAATAGGTTAGTCTCAAAAAATGATATAAACTTGTAATAAAATGATTGTAAAACATCCAAGAATGATAATATAACAGCATGGAACAAGAAAAAATTATAGATACATTGGAGACGTATCAAGAACCTGCCCCCCAATTCCATCAACACCTGGGTGGAGTTGAAGGAGCGTTTCATCAAGAATTTTCAGGGGACTTGCAAGCAGCCTACGACGATTGTGGACCTGGAGCATTGTGTGTAGCGTGAGGATGAGTCGGCCCATCATTGGGCTCGCCGGGTCGCCACCATTATTCACTCTTCAGATAACATCGCGGCGGCTCAAGATGTAGTGATTCTTGAGAAAAACTATCACTTCCAGCCTCTTAAGCAAAAGTTAGGGCGACTTAAGCGTAAGTGCCAGGATATGGGCAATCTCATGGATGCCCTTACCAGGTATGCCGGCTCCGATGGCACGAAAGATCCTAATTCGGACGATGACAAGTCTGGAAAGGGTAAGAAAAATGGTGGCGGTAAGAGCCAACAACAGAATGCCCCAGTGCATAATAATAACAGCCAGGGCAACGGTGGAAAACGCAAGTTCTCGGATGGCGGGTCAGATTTTGTGGCCAACACCAATGCGGGGTTCAAATATCAGCGTGGCAATGCCAAGCAGGCATATACCGGAGGAAAGCCCAAAAATTATGAGGAGGCTCTTAACGGGCCGTGTCCGAAGCACAGTTATCCTAACAAGCCGTCTACTCATGCTTGGAAGGATTGTCATATCATGCGAGAGTTCAGGAACCAGGCGTTTCAACATCATGGCAACGGCTATGGACCACCAGGCGGTTCAGGTTCTGAAGGATTCCAGGGAGCCGGGTTTGGCAATGGCGGCTCAAGTTCTGGCTTGGGGGCTGGAGTTATTCTATCTTCCCCAAGAGGTGACAAGTTTTGTTATGTCCTACGGGTTATGTTTCCCTGTACTAACAATGCAGCTGAGTATGAGGCTTTGCTTCATGGGCTCCGCATGGCTAAGGAAATGAACTTAAGCCGGGTCAAGTGCTTGGGCGACTCAGATCTCGTTGCGTAGCAAGTTTCAGGGACGTAGGACTCTAAAGACCCGCTCATGGCAGCTTATCGTCAGGCAGTGACTAACATTGCTGGTCACTTTAAAGGATATCAAGTGGATCACGTAGACCGGTGGCTTAATGAGGTGGCTGATGCTTTATCTCGTCTAGGTTCTCAGCGTAAGCCAGTTCCTCCCAATGTGTTCCTAGATGTATTGCATAATCCTTCGGTCAAGTTACCTTCAGAAGAAGATTTGGCTATCCTAGACCCGGAGGGGCAGTTGGTGGCGGCTCTACGAGCAACTCCAGATTTGATAGTACCTTACCTGGCTTATTTAACCCAGGGTGAGCTTCCAGAGGAAGAACTTCTGGCCCGGCAGATCGTGAGGCGGTCTAAGTCCATGACTATTGTCAATGGCGAGTTGCATCGGTGCAGCGTGAATGGCGTGTTTCAGCGATGTGTTTCCCCTGACGAGGGCAGGGAGATTCTGCACGAAATTCATGCAGGAGATTGCGGTCATCACGCCGTGTCAAGATCTTTGGTGGCCAAGGCTTTCAGACACGACTTTTACTAGTTATCTGCTCATGCTGATGCAGAAGACATTGTTCGCAAGGGTGATGGCTGTCACAAATTTGGACGCCAAGCTCATGTGCCGGCTCAGGAATTGCAGATGATCCCAATAACTTGGTCGTTCGTGGTCTAGGGGCTTGATATGGTCGGATCGTTCAAGAGGTCCAAGGATAAAAAGACTCACCTTCTGGTGGCGGTTGATAAATTTACCAAGTGGGTTGAAGCAGAGCCCGTTAGCAATTGTGAGGCGGCAACTGCGGTTCAGTTTGTGAAGAAGATGATCTTTCGTTTTGGTTATCCTCATAGTATCATCACTGATAATGGGACAATTTTTTCTAAAGGAGCTATGATTAAGTTCTGTCAGAAGGAGCATATCCGGCTTGATGTTTCGTCTGTGGCTCATCCACAGTCCAATGGCCAGGCAGAGCGAGCTAACCAGGGATCAAACCCCGACTCATGGTCCCTTTGGAGCGTACTCCGGGTTGTTGGGTTGAAGAGCTTCCTGCAGTTCTCTGGAGCATAAGGACTACCCCCAACAGATCAATGGGTTACACATCGTTCTTTATGGTTTACGGCGCAGAGGCGATTCTTCCAAGTGATATACGTCATGACTCGCCCCGAGTGGTGACTTACGTTGAGACGGACAATGAGACGGTTTGACAAAATTCTCTGGACGCCTTGGAGGAGGAACGTGATCATGCGGCGTCTTGATCTGCAATTTATCAACAAGACCTTCGTCGGTATCACAGTCGAAGAGTTCGCAACCACAGTTTCCAGGAGGGCTACTTATTACTTCGTTTGATTCAAGATCAAACAAGCATGCATAAGCTTTCACCTCCATGGGAAGGGCCTTTTGTGGTTAGCAAAAATCTCAATAATGGGTCATATTATCTCATTGATATACGCGAACACAACAAGTCACACACTTCTGAGGAGGAGACCAATAGGCCCTGGAACATTGCTCATCTTCGGCCTTATTATACTTAAGACAATGGCTTCCAACATTGTACATACTTACATCAAGTATATACTTTTTATGATCAAGCATAATTTAAAGGACGTGGATGTCGCCTAGAGGGGGGATGGGTGAATAGGCGCTTTAAAATAATTACGGTTTAGGCTTGAACAAATGCGGAATAAAACTAATGTTTAATATGTCAAGCACAAAACCTAAAACAACTAGGCTCACCTATGTGCACCAACAACTTATGCTAAGCAACATAAACAACTAAGTGATAGCAAGATATAAAGCATGAAACAGTATTGCTATCACAAAGTAAAGTGCATAAGTAAAGGGCTCGGGTAAGAGATAACCGAGGCACGCGGAGACGACGATGTATCCCGAAGTTCACACCCTTGCGGATGCTAATCTCCGTTCGGAGCGGTGTGGAGGCACAATGCTCCCCAAGATACCACTAAGGCCACCGTAATCTCCTCACGCCCTCGCACAATGCAAGATGCCATGATTCCACTAAGGGACCCTTGAGGGCGGTCACCGAACCCGTACAAATGGCAACCCTTGGGGGCGGTCACCGGTACCCGTACACTTTGGCAACCCTTGGGGGCGGTCACCGGTACCCGTACAAATTGCTCGGGGCAATCTCCACAACCTAATTGGAGACCCCGATGCTTGCCCGGAGCTTTGCACCACAATGATTGAGCTCAGAGACACCACCAACCGTCTAGGGCGCCAAAGCACCCAAGAGGAACAAGCTCTAGGGTGCTCAAACACCCAAGAGTAATAAGCTTCTCAACTTCTCACTTCCACGTATCACCGTGGAGAACTCAAACCTATGCACCAAATGCAATGGCAAGGGCACACGGAGTGCCCAAGTCCTTCTCTCCCAAATCCTACCACAACAACAAATGTTATGGAGAAAATGAGAGGAAGAACGAAGAAGAACACGAAGAACTCCAAGATCTAGATCCAAGGGGTTCCCCTCACTTAGAGGAGAAAGTGATTGGTGGAAATGTGGATCTAGATCTCCTCTTTCTTTTCCCTCAAGAACTAGCAAGAATCATTGGAGGGATTGAGAGTTAGCAAGCTCGAAGAAGGTCAACAATGGGGGGCAAACTCGAGCTCCAAAGATAAGATCCATTGGGGAAGAAGACCCCCTTAAATAGGTGGGGGGAAAATCCAACTGTTACCCCCACAACCCGCACACAAGCGGTAGTACCGCCCCTGGGAGCGGTACTACCACCCACCAGCAGAACTGAGCAGCAGTAGAAGGGGCGTCGGTAGTACCGCTTAGTACTACCGCCACTACTACCACTGCGGCTGGAGGGCTGGCGCGGGACACCAGACAAGTGACTGGAGCTGTCTGGTGCCTCGCGCGAGTTCCTTGAGCCACCCCACTTCCCCCAGCGGTACTACCGCTGGCCAGGGCGGTAGTACCGGCTGTAAGCGGTACTACCGTGCTGGCCAGAGAGGTACTACCGCGGGAAAGCAACAAAGAACCCAAGCAACCAGATGGAAACAGTAAAACCAGAACTGCCATAACCTTCGCATATGAGCTCCGAATTGAGCAAACTCAAGCTTGTTGGATTCAGGACGACAAGAGCTATCCAAAGACATCGTGGCACCCGCTCGGGCGGCTTATCTTTTCAGCTCGTCGAGTTGCTTCGAAAGGGTTGGAAGGCGTCTCAATATGTCCTTAATGAACTTCGCCGGTTCTTTATCGCCCATGACGGCTTTGATAGTGCGGATGCTTCCAGTGCATAATTGTTCCGTAAAAGAGTATACAACTTTCAGTTGCATCAAGCTATTGTCTTGAAGATTGCAAGTTCGAGCACCTGGAAGCAATGCAAGTGTGTGAGTCGCCATGCGAGTTTTATTCATACATCAATATTTGAGCTCAGAAGAAACACTTACCAAAGACGGCTTGGGCCATGAGATTAATGTGCCGTTTCAAGCTGGCTAACTCTTCAGTTACGGGCTTCAGTTTCCCCTCAGCATCTTCTGCGCGCTTGATTAAGGCGGCCTTTTCAGAGTCGAAGGATTCCTTCTCTGCTTTAAAGCCCGCCTTGATTCTTTTCATTTCTTCCAAAGAAGTTCGCAGTTTCAGTTCAGCCTAAGATCGGGCAACTTGCTCAGATTCCAGATGCTTTTTCAAGCCGGTCACATCCGACTCGGCTACTTTCAAAGATTCCTACATAATGAATATTAGCACAATTGAGGGTTATCACAGGTGACATTTTTAAAAGTCTCAAGCAGATTGCAAGCAATATACTTAACACTTGGGGGCTAATGCATATCAATTTTCTTCTAAATACATGATACGGAAGACCCGGCTCATCTCAAGAAGATGAGCCGGTCCTTAGGGGCTATAGGTCATTTCTTCTGGCATATTAAATCAGGAAGACCCGGCTCATCTCATGAAGATGAGCCGGCCCTTGGGGGCTACAGTTGGATCCTTCAAAGGTTCTATATTTACAAGACCCACCTCATCTCATGAAGATGAGCCGGCCCTTGGGGGCTACAGTTTGATCCTTCAAAGGTTCTATATTTACAAAGACCCATCTCATCTCATAGAGATGAGCCGGCCCTTGGGGGCTACATGTTGATTCTTCAATTCTATATTTACAAGACCCAACTCATCTCATAGAGATGAGTCGGCCCTTGGGGGCTACAGGTTGATTGTTCAATTCTATATTTCTAAGACCCGACTCATCTCATGGAGATGAGCAGGCACTTGGGGGCTACACAAGGATATATATATAATACACGACAATGGTGCATACCTCATATTTCTTCTTCATCATGCTGACCAGGCCGACATCCATGTCCCGACTTGTTGCAAGGTGGCTTAGATAGCCAGCATGCAGTTCCTCAGCACTAAAATCTTCATAGTTGTGAAGCTCAAGCTTAGCCTTCCCCTTATCGGGCAAAGGCGCTTTGTCCTTGGCAATAATTTTTGTCAGCACGTTTGGGGCCCCCGGAGCAGTGTAACCCGTCCTAGTAATAATAACATCCTCACTCTTTTCAGGAGGAGCATCTTCAGTTCCTTTTTGAAGACTGGGCGGGTTAAGATCGACTGTCAGATTAGCCGTGGCATCTTTAGCTTCAGTGCTGGCCGGTTCAGAAGGCTGGGGTAGTAGGTCTTGGCGGTCCGGCTGATCTTGAGGGTTCTCGATATAAGCTTCAGGAGTCGCCAGCATTGGGTCTGCCGGCTCAGGAACCTCAGGATCAACAGACGTTTCGCCAATTTTTCTCTTCTTCGTTTTGGATTTAGCCCTACAAGCAAAACAGCATAGTAAAACACACGCAAGGCTGAGAATGAATAAATAATACACGGTATAAGGAAAGGACTTACCCTTGGTTGATAACAAGAGGCGGCAGCTTTGTGGCGGTTGAGTCACCCGATGAAGGAGAGGACTCCTGATAATTTGAATCATAAGGATTAAGAGGCTGTCGGAAAAGGCTGGCTTTTGGAAGAGAGGGAGTTGGGCTATGAGGCACCTCATGCTGTCGTTTGTGAGCGGCTGATTTATCAGGCAAACCGGCTACAAGGTCGCTAGAGCTGCTCTGAGTGTGGCGCCTTGATTCATGCTGAGTTCTCTTCAAAATAAAATTTGGATCCAAATGAGCATCCGAGTGAGAAAAACGTACTTTCCGAATGACCCGCCTTGTTTTCTTTGGAGATAAGGATTCTGAGCTGGAAGAGAGGGAGATTACCTCGACATCTTCGGCCCGGCTGGTGGCGGCGTCACCCTAGGAGTAAGAGGTGTTAGCAAGGGAGTCAAGTTCTACCTCTGACTATGCATCAGCTGTTGGCGATTCGGCCCTGGTTGACGGCTCATCTTTAGCCGCCTTATTCTTTTTCTTACTCGCGGCAACTTTAGGCCGCTGTGCCAGAGTTTTCTTTCTCTTATTCTAGAATGGAGAGTCAGCCTACAAGGTTAAAAATAATATAGAAGGTAAAAGCTTGGAAGTTTTAAAAACATTCTATATGAGCCGGATAAAGAGTTATCAAAGATTCTTACCGGAGGAACGGGATTAGAAACACTGAAAGGTTTCAGTCCAACTTTATTGCAATTATCTTGAGTTTCTCCCAACAGCTTCTTGACGATCCGGTTTATCTCGCCTGTTTCCAAAGTTATGTTGTTGTACCTTTGAGCATCGTTTAAGTCGCCAGAGTAATTATACATTAAGTTGCCATGACGGCTTAGTGGTAAGATCCTCTAGGATACACAACACCGGGTCAAATCAACTCCAGTCAACCCATTGGCTATCAAGGCCCTCAACTTTGGATATACAGGGGCGTGTTGAGAACGTTCTTCTGGTGGAGCCCAACCAGGAAGTTCAAGATCCATAGGGAGATGATCTGGTCTATAACCCGGCAGAGTATTCTCATCAGCCGGGGCCGTTTACGGCAATAGAACCAAGTTTTATTCCATCCTTTGGGTGGCTTGGCAGAATGGCAGCAGGAAAGGAGCAGTCTTTTCGCCTTTGGATTGAGACCCCGCCAAGTTCTAGATTGGGGCCATCAGCACACTCAGTTTGGTGACTGAAATAGAAGACTTCACTAAAAAGGGAGACAATAGGCTCTATTTGCAGATACACCTCACAAAGCACTTGGACCTGACAAAGATTGGATATAGAGTTGGGACCCAGCTCTTGAGGATGGAGATTGAAAAAGTTCAAAACATCCCGAAAGAATTTTGACCCGGGCGGAGAGAAGCACGAGAGAAGGTGGTCTAGGAATACTACTCCTTCTCCTTCGTCGGGTTTCGGAATGTCATCTCCAAGAGCAACCCGCCAGCCAATTGACCGCCGAGGCGGCAGAAGGCCTTGATCTTCATAATCCTTGAGTATCAGTTCAGAAACTTGGGAAGGCGCCCAGTTGCACGTGGTGGATTTTGACATATTGAATCACCTGAATAAAAGTAAAAGGAACTGCTAAAAACGTACATGACTAAGGATAAGACGGCTTAAATATTTACAACAGGTGAGTCGCCTCATGTTACATCGGCGGCTAAATGGAGCTGTATCTTAATATGGCGGGTTACATACACAGAAATAAGCCGGCGAGTATAAAGGCGTCTTATGATAAGCAGAGATTTCTGATTTTTTGCTAAGTGTGGAACACACATGTTTCTACCAAAATAGCTACAATTATGGATCTACAAATGGTGCAAAAAGGGAATAATTGCTAAACCTAGATGATGAAGCATCGAAGCAGCAGTGACCTCACTTGCAGATTTCTAAAGGGGATTTAAGTACACTATAAACAAAATGGTGTTATTACTCGCGCCGCTTCATTTTTATGGGGAGGTTCATTAAAACTAGGTTTGAACTAGCAGCGGTAATGGAGGAACTACGAATACCAGCAAACTTGGATGAACTACGGCAAGCTCAAACAGATCTAGGAGAAGGAGAATGGCCTACCTGATGGTTGCAGAAGGCGGCGGAGATGTCTCGTCGGGTCCTGGCAGAGCGGAAGTGACGCAGCGGTGAAAGATCGTGGATGTCGCCTAGAGGGGGGGGGTGAATAGGCGTTTTAAAATAATTACGGTTTAGGCTTGAACAAATGCGGAATAAAACTAGCGTTTAATTTGTCAAGCACAAAACCTAAATCGACTAGGCTCACCTATGTGCACCAACAACTTATGCTAAGCAAGATAAACAACTAAGTGATAGCAAGATATATAACAAGAAACAATATGGCTATCACAAAGTAAAGTGCATAAGTAAAGGGCTCGGGTAAGAGATAACCGAGGCACGCGGAGACGACGATGTATCCCGAAGTTCACACCCTTGCGGATGCTAATCTCCATTTGGAGCGGTGTGGAGGCACAATGGTCCCCAAGAAGCCACTAGGGCCACCGTAATCTCCTCACGCCCTCGCACAATGCAAGATGCCGTGATTCCACTAAGGGACCCTTGAGGGCGGTCACCGAACCCGTACACTTTGGCAACCCTTGGGGGCGGTCACCGGTACCCGTACAAATTGCTCGGGGCGATCTCCACAACCTAATTGGAGACCCCGACGCTTGCCCGGAGCTTTACACCACAATGATTGAGCTTCGGAGCACCACCAAGCCGTCTAGGGTGGCAAGGCACCCAAGAGGAACAAGCTCTAGGGTGCTCAAACACCCAAGAGTAATAAGCTACTCAACTTCTCACTTCCACGTATCACCGTGGAGAACTCAAACCGATGCAACTAATGCAATGGCAAGAACACACGAAGTGCTCAAGTCCCTCTCTCTCAAATCCCACCAAAGCAACAAAAGCTATGGAGGAAAGTGAGAGGAAGAACAAGGAGAACACCAAGAACTCCAAGATCTAGATCCAAGGGGTTCCCCTCACTTAGAGGAGAAAGTGATTGGTGGAAATGTGGATCTAGATCTCCTCTCTCTTTTCCCTCAAGAACTAGCAAGAATCATTGGAGGGATTGAGAGATTGCAAGCTCAAGAAGGTCAGCAATGGGGGGCAAAAACGAGCTCAAAAGGATAAGAAAACCGTTGGGGAAGAAGACCCCTTTTATAGCCCCCACCAAATCGAACCGTTACCTGTGCTGGATGCACTCAAGCGGTACTACCGCTCCAAGGAGCGGTACTACCGCTTAGAGCGGTACTACCAGCCGAAGCCAGTGAGTACAGCAAGCACCGGAGCGCGGTAGTGCCGCACGAAGCGGTACTACCGCACCCACAAGCGGTACTACCGCAAAGGTTCGCAGAACAGCTCAGAAAAGAGGTAGTGGAGCGGTACTGGAGCGGTACTACCGCCGCAAGCGGTACTACCGCCCAACAGCCGCTCAACTACCGCTAAGGAAAAACAGGGCACCAGAAGAAATTCCTTAAGCGGAAGTACCCGCGGTAGCTCATCGCGGAAGTACCGCACTAAGCGGTACTACCGCTCATCAGAGCGGTACTACCGTCCTGAGCAGTACTACCATGCCCAACTACCGCGCTACTGCCGCTGAAACGAAAACGACACCAGAAGAAATTCCTTAAGCGGAAGTACCCGCGGTAGCTCATCGCGGAAGTACCGCACTAAGCGGTACTACCGCTGAGCAGAGCGGTACTACCGCTCAGCGGTACTACCGCGGGACAGGGCGGTACTACCGCTTAAGATGCAAATAAAAGCAAAACTGCCACAACTTCTACAAAAGACCTCCGAATCCAGTAAACTCAAGCTCGTTGGATAGATGAAGACGAGCACTATCCAAACAGCAACTGGATGTAATAAGAAGTGGCAGGGGAGATATGCCTAAGATATAGAGATGAGAAACCTCTATGAAAGAAGAACCGGCATAAACTCCAACATCGAAAACATCATAGAAGATGCATAGATGAACTCCGTTTTCGATGACCTCGAGCTCGAGCTTGTCATGAAAACGACCAAAAGCTCAAAGACTCACAAAGAGAAACACCAAACACGAACCAAGAAAGATGATGCAAGGATGCAATGGTTTGAGCTCCCTACGAACGATACGATAAAGCTACTCACTTGAGAGCCCCCCTTGATAGTACGGCTATCGATCCTATAACCCGGTCTCCCAACTACCACTATGAGACCGGTAAAATAGAAAACCTATCAAGGGCAAACCTTTGCCTTGCGCAAAGTCCACTTGAGCTAGATGATGACGATCTTGACCTCCTCTAGTTGGACCACCTTTCTTGATTGCGCCGGCTCGATGAAGACTAGTGGATTGCTCCCCCATACTCCACTATGGGTGAGCCACTCTTCGGCACATCTTCACAAGTCCATGGTCATCACAATGGACGGCAAGCTTCAAGCATGTGATCTCTTCGTGATGCTCCACTTGAACTTGCACACCGCAATCTTGATGACGATCACCACTTGATGTCATCCTCCATGGGTTGAATGAGATCTTGCTCTTGACGCATGCCCATGGACATATACCTAACCCCACATAGAACTCTCGCATAGAACATGGGTTAGTACACAAAGCGTAATGGACAATGCTTACCATACCGTGAGATCACTTGATCCCACTTGGTACATCTTCTATGCTTTGTGTGTTGATCAACTTGAATCACTCTTCATATTTAGTCTTGATCAACCTTGAATCTTTCCAACTCGCTTCATTAGGATGATGTCTTGAAGGTAAACATGAATGTTCACCCAATCTTCTTCTTCAAGACATGCTTGCAATAGGCTCAACACTCACATGACCAATCTTTGGATAAATCCTTAAATAGTACCTTGGTCAACACATATTCTTCTTCAAATCACCTTGAGACCAACAAATGGTATACAAGTAAAGCCTATGGACAAACCCTTCAAATATAACTCAAGGCAACCATTAGTCCATAGATATTGTCATCAATTACCAAAACCAAACATGGGGGCAGCACATGTTCTTTCAATCTCCCCCATTTTGGTAATTGATGACAATCACTTTCAAGAGAGTTTATATAAGGAATTAAGCATCACCATGCAAACCAACAACTAATAGTGCAAGAGCATGTGATGCAAATGCTTAGGAACAAAGCCAAAGCATGAAACGAAGAAGCAACTCACTTCTCCTATAAACTCTCTAAGCCTCTCCCCCATTGGCATCGATTGCCAAAATGGGTGAAAAGCTTAGAAGGCCAACATAAAATGCGTTCCTCCATAAAGTGTGTATTTCTCAAAATATGAGTGGAATACAATACACATACCCAATGATGAATAGTTGGAGGAAGACAAACTATATTGAGGATCCAAAGATTGCAAAAAGGAATGATATGACACAAAGACATACCAAGAGAGAAGCAAGCAATCTAAGGATACCAAAAGGACCAAACAAACAAATGATCCGACTAGCCATACGAATAAAAGATATTATGATATGAGCATAGGAGTGTTCTAAAGAACATAGAGAAGCTCCCCATGATTTGTGCATTATTTAGTTTTGTATTTGGATACAACGTGCACAAAATAGGATCATCACTCCCGCAAAATCAATAGAAACTCACAACAAGTGCAAGTGAGCATATAGGAAACTAAGCCTAGCACTTGCAACAAACACATGGTTGAGCAACAAGAACGAGAGACAACTTAGGAAAAGGCTCAACCAAAACGATGTGTGTGAGTCATGGCAAAGCACTTGAGAAGACTAATATAAGGATGAGCATTAAGCATCAACATAGTCTTGAATAAATGAGATACAAGGTGCAAGACACGTCCTTCCCACACACAACAAGCAAATGGGTTCACAAGCTCACTAAAAGGCGAATTAACTACAAAGCTTGTGACCACCCACGGTGACGATAGAAAAAGATAGCTTCATTAAGAGGAGGGATACCAATTGACATGGCGAAAGCCTCATCAAGACAAGCAAGAGGAAAACAATCTTCACCACAAATGAGTGCAACAAGATGCAACGATACAAGATCCGCACACAAGACAAATCCTTTCACGGAACCACCAAGGAAATAAACGGAGAATGAAAAGGTGGACGTGAAAGAATTAGGATATCCACTAAAGATGTAACTTCTCTCAAGTGTATAAGATTCTAGGTAGATGAAAATCATGATGATATCAATCCACAAAGAAGGATGTACACACGAAATGGTTACACAAGAAAAGAATAGGATATCCAAACGGGAGTCATAAAATATAACAATAAGATCTTTGCTTGAAAAGCATAGCACAAGGCTCAATATTATCTCATTGTATATCAA
Source organism: Elymus sibiricus (assembly GCA_039707655.1). Taxonomy (NCBI): domain Eukaryota; kingdom Viridiplantae; phylum Streptophyta; class Magnoliopsida; order Poales; family Poaceae; genus Elymus; species Elymus sibiricus. The sequence goes on along the minus strand of CM077667.1, from coordinate 108,978,532 downwards.
TGAACTCCAACTACACGAACACATCAAAGACATCACAACTCGCAACAAGAGATCATTGTTGGGATGCTTTGAGAAAGGAAACAAGTATCACTAGAACGGATCAAGAAAATCATGCCATGATGCAACCTCCACAAGGTTTAATGTAAGAAATGTATGCATGAAGTTGATACTTGTTACCGAGATAGCATTGGAATGATGTAGAAGACACCAATTGAATGTAGTATATTGTAGTTCATTGATCATCCTAGCTTGACTCCAATAAGCACATGGTGACAACACCTTCCTTGTGAGTGAGCCGAGCATCCAATGCATCTCCAATTGTTCCTAGAACAATAACACAAACAAAATGGTACCCAAACTCATTGGGACCAAAGAGTTAGAGAACCAACAACACATAGGACAAACTCCACATAAATATGTGCATATGGATATGAAATTGAATTTCATGCACATCTCATCCAATTTGAGACTTGGTGGAGTTTCCCCTATATATTGGGTCAAAGAAAGAAAGCATGCCAAAGAAAATACATGAAGTAAATATGCATGCTTAAGACTTTCAAGAACCGAGACCAATTGAAAAGAAATACCAAGTGAAAAAGGATACCAAATGGAGAAATCATCACTCGGAAGATATCAATGAAGATACATCAAGGAATGAGATATCCAATGATACACACTAATTAAAAGAAAATATCAAGCTCCCAAAAGAGAGGAAGGTTCCGAACAAACCAAACCCTCTACAAAGTTTCATGATGGCACAAAGTACCAAAAAGAAACGGCATGCCTTCCACCAACACACACTTGATAAGGATCACAAGAGGAGTGTTCTAAAGAAAATAGGATAGCTCCCCCAAGCGTTGTGCATTATAGAGAATTTGCATTTGAATACAAAATGCACAAGATGGGATCACCACTTTCACTATATCTAGAAAAACACTAGACAAGATCAAGAGATTAACAAGATCCACAAGTGGTATGGAAGACAATGGGAGTTGACACAATCCTTGGCAAGTAATAAGGCAATTAAGCACAAGCCAACGTGAAGATGATTTAACAATTTATACCACATATAAGAATACCAAATGTACAAGTACAAGAAGTATTTGGAATGAATTCCCGGTGGTAGATTGTAAAGAAAGCCAACATCATCTTCACACCAAACACATAAACAAATTGCAACTCGTAGAGCTAACATGCCACCTAGGAACAAGATAATTTACAATATCAACTCTAAGTGGCAATACCTCAAATGTACACATTTTCTAGGCTTGTAATATACACAAAGCATATTACTCCCCCATAATGTGATACCAATGACAACTTAACAAGAGACAATACAATCCTACAAGAGATAATTAATGGATTATTTAGAATTTGAATTTCTCATGAGAAGACATACCACATAGAGACTAGATATACTTGAAATATCAATACTAGGTGGTATTCCTCATGTACACACATTTATAGGATCGTGAAGTGCACAAAGCACATCATTCCCCCAAAATGGGATGTTCCATTAAACACTCACAAGAGCCAACTAAGATACAAACAAGATGCAAAAAGGCTCAACACAACATTCACGCATACATGATGTGCAAACCAACCTACACATACTTGATTTCTCAAGATACGCAAATTGGAGGCACAACATATACAAACACATGCAAGGTACACAACCAAACATGCAAAGGGGCAAGTAAATTTCAATGTAAACAATTTAAGTACAAGTTACCGTAAGGAGGCACATTGGATATAAGATAGAGACTCAATAATCCAATGACTTGGCTTGAGCCATTGAGAATGATGAAGATCCCTTTAATTCTTCATAATGTAGTCAAGTCTCCAATGCCCTCCATCAACACCTATTGATCAAGTTTGAACTTGTTGGTCCCCAACCAAGTTGGGTCCAAAGAGGTTAGTCACAATAGGCTTGGCTACCCAAATGGTTCTTTTCTTGACACCACTTTGAGTACCAACAAACTTGGCAAACACATTGCCAACCTTATCCTTCCCAAGAGAATAGATATCATCAATTAGAATAGGGTTGGATAAGGTACCATTCGTGCATGAAGAAGCGACGTGACCTTTCTCACGACATAAGTAGCAACGTCTACTCTTCACTTTCTTCTCACTTGATTTCTCAACTTGAGAAGAATTAACTTGAGTCTTCTTGGGAAGAGGCCTTTCTTCAACTTGTGGTTGAGCATGAGATTGAACTTGTGGCCGCTTCCCTTGTTGCTTGTCACTATGATGCTTCTTCTTCAATGGGCAAGATCTAACATGATGCCCTTCAATCTTGCACTTGAAGCAAACAATCTTGGCCGAATTCTTGACTTGTTATTGGCCCTTCTTCTTGTTGATCTTGGACTTCTTCTTCTTATTGGAGTTGAATCCAAGTCCACCTTTGTCATTGGGGGATTTTTGCACACTCAAGATATTCTTGAGTGTGGACTTCCCTTCATGACTCTTTTCCAAGTCTTTCTTCAAAGAAGTGACTTGGGCCTTGAGCTCTTTGATTTCCTCTACATGGTTAGTATCAACACAAGTACTAGAGGAAGTATAAGCCTCATCGTTAGAGCAACAAGGCAAGGAAAGTAATCCATCACAAGATGTACCAACATTATGAGTAGATGAATTACAAGGACTAGCACATGTCAATAAGGCATTTCTACTAGATGTAGTGCTAATGTCCACATGAGGCTCACTTGATGTTACCTTAGTAATCATAGCCTCATGAGCTATCTTTAGCACATTATGGGATACTAGAAGATCATCATGAGAGCTCGAGAGCTTATCATGACTTTCTTCCAATATCCCATAATTGCTAGATAGCAACTCAAGTTGAGCCTTTAGCTCAACATTCTCTTCTAAAATGGATGCTTCACAAGAAATAGAGTTAGTAGCACAAGCATCATCATAAACAACAAGAGGAGAAGGCAACTTGGCAAGCTCTTTAGCATATGAAGCTTGAAGTTGAGCATGAGACTCGGTGAGTTCAATGAGCGAACTCTTAACGACCCTTGAGCCATTTTCGAGGTGCTCAAAGTCCTCAAGGAGTTTAGCATGTGCAACTTCAAGCTTATCATTTTTAGTTCTAAAATCATTAGCCACCTTGAGAGCTCTTTCATGGGATTCCTTTAATCTAGATAATTCTAGAGCAAAGGTCTCCTCAAGAGATTCCTTGGTGGTTTGTTCATTTTCACGAGCTTCAGATAGCTCCGCGATCTCATTAGCGTAATCACGCTCATGACCTTCCATTTTCTCAATGGTGGCCTCATGCTCATCGAGATGAGATTCCAACTCCTCAATATATTTCTTGCCCTCAATGGCAATAGACATGATTTCCATGAAGTTGGAACGAGCAAGTTTATTCCTATGAAGAATTTTAAAAATCATTTCTCCCTTAATTTTTAAGGAAGCAACATTATCATTCTCTTCATCATTATCCTCATCATCATCAACATCATCATCATGAGATATATTGGGGTTCAAAGTAGGAGATACCTTTCAAGCCTTAGCCATAAGGCAAAAAGCAATAGATGATGATGTAGGATCCCTTGAGGCACCATTCAAGGCCACATCTTGTTCCATGGAGTGTTGGGTTTCCTTTACATTGTTAGCACAACAACTCGAGGAAATAGATACATTTTTATCATGGCAACAAGACATAGGAAGCATATCATCATGAGATTTAGACAAGCAATTTCTACATGATATGCAAGGACTATCAACACAAGCATGTGAACCATCTAGGGTGCTCGAAGTGTTAAAGTCCGAAGAAGGAGCATTGCAATAAGATAGTGATGAACGATCATCAATAATGAGCCCACTATCATCATTGCAATGACCAACACTACTCACTATATCATTACCTTGTGGCAAACCACATGTAGGTGAAGTAGAAGAAGTTGAGAAGACAACACGACCGGAGGTGGAGGGAGAAGAAATTCCTTAAGCGGAAGTACCCGCGGTAGCTCATCGCGGAAGTACCGCACTAAGCGGTACTACCGCTCATCAGAGCGGTACTACCGCCCTGAGCGGTACTACTGTGCCCAACTACCGCGCTACTGCCGCTGAAACGAAAACGACACCAGAAGAAATTCCTTAAGCGGAAGTACCCACAGTAGCTCATCGCGGAAGTACCGCACTAAGCGGTACTACCGCTGAGCAGAGCCCCCCTTGATAGTACGGCTATCGATCCTATAACCCGGTCTCCCAACTACCACTATGAGACCGGTAAAATAGAAAACCTATCAAGGGCAAACCTTTGCCTTGCGCAAAGTCCACTTGAGCTAGATGATGACGATCTTGACCTCCTCAAGTTGGACCACCTTTCTTGATTGCGCCGGCTCGATGAAGACTAGTGGATTGCTCCCCCATACTCCACTATGGGTGAGCCACTCTTCGGCACATCTTCACAAGTCCATGGTCATCACAATGGACGGCAAGCTTCAAGCATGTGATCTCTTCGTGATGCTCCACTTGAACTTGCACACCGCAATCTTGATGACGATCACCACTTGATGTCATCCTCCATGGGTTGAATGAGATCTTGCTCTTGACGCAAGCCCATGGACATATACCTAACCCCACATAGAACTCTCGCATAGAACATGGGTTAGTACACAAAGCGTAATGGACAATGCTTACCATACCGTGAGATCACTTGATCCCACTTGGTACATCTTCTACGCTTTGTGTGTTGATCAACTTGAATCACTCTTCATATTTAGTCTTGATCAACCTTGAATCTTTCCAACTCGCTTCATTAGGATGATGTCTTGAAGGTAAACATGAATGTTCACACAATCTTCTTCTTCAAGACATGCTTGCAATAGGCTCAACACTCACATGACCAATCTTTGGATAAATCCTTAAATAGTACCTTGGTCAACACATATTCTTCTTCAAATCACCTTGAGACCAACAAATGGTATACAAGTAAAGCCTATGGGCAAACCCTTCAAATATAACTCAAGGCAACCATTAGTCCATAGATATTGTCATCAATTACCAAAACCAAACATGGGGGCAGCACATGTTCTTTCAAGCGGTCCTAGCAGAGGGACGGCCAGTGATGAACGAACGGCGGCGGCGGCGCAACGAGGGCTCGGGCTCGAAGAAGATGAAGCAAGGGGGTAGGTAAAAAGTAAATATGAGGACCCCCGGTGGGTATTTATAAGGCAAGGGGATAAATGCAGGCGCGAGAAATGAGGAGGCACAGTAAGTTGTCGGAGCCAGAGACGCCTCGATTCTCGGGTTAAGTGGCGCCTTGATTTTCGGGCTAAACATATAAATGCAAAGATCTGTTGTGATGCATCATTAATTTCCTGTATTTCTGGCGAGTGATGTCATCAACTGGAGGACAAGAAAAATTACAAGTCTGGGAAGCATCCTAAGCCGGCATTTCATGACCCGGAGAAGATGAAGATATAATCAAGAAGATAAACTGCCAAGTTAAGTGGTGGAGATTATATGTAATGCATGTTCATGACCGTCTTCGCTCTCTAGCTGGCCGCTTCTCAATCTATTTGCTAGCCTTCGCCTGTACTAAGCAAAATTACAGCTTGTGCATCAAAACCCATGAACCAAGTTATGCCAGATGAGTCCACCATACCTACCTATATGCGGTATTACCCTGCTGTTCCAAAGTAAATTTGCATGTGCCACCTCTAAAAATTCAAATGAACATCTGTTTTGTGTGCCTGGACCGCTCATGGAGCGACAGGGGGCAGTCGGTATCTTCCATGCTAAGCGGGTTATTCTCATGATGATTGTTTATTCACTTGTCCTTACACGAGGGGCGGTAATAGGGATTCCCAGTCCCGAAATAAAAAATCAAACATAATTAAACAAAACTCCCCCAGGAATGTTGTTGGTTTGGACGGTACCCGTGGATGCGGCTCACCGTGGAGTGTGATTGTTGGTGGAGGGGGGGTAAACCTTTACTTTTACCGCTTGGGAACCGCCGCAAATTTGTTTAGCATGGAAGATATTGATAACTCTTGGTCGTGACGTTGACAGGAAGGGTGTACCTCCCAAAATTATATCTATCTCTGTTTTTAACTTTGAGCTCTAGCACTGCTGCAAATCCATGCTTCCCTCTGCGAAGGGACTATCTATTTACTTTAAAGTTGAGTCATCACCTTCTCAAATAAGCGCCAGACCTGAGAGCACTATTGTCATCCTCATGCATTGTGTATAGTTGATGTTGGGTGTAGCATGAATGGATCTTTTCTACCATGAATTACAATGTTTAGTCGCTGCTTGAACTTTGAAGGTGCTCTGCATTTATGTTTTGCGGTCTCAGAAAGGGCTAGCGAGATACCACTATTGTCATATTATATCACGATTGTTTTGACAAAATGTTGGCGCTTGAGATATCTTATTATTGCTCGCTAGTTGCTTATGTTATTGTTATGAGTAAATATAATTTCTAAGAGTTATTGTTGACATGGTTAGTCATAATCTTTGCTGAAAACTTGGGTGCTACTTAAGCATATATATGTAAACAAGAACAAAAGAGTTCATAAAAGTTTTTCTTTATCACTTTCAGTTTATCAACTGAATTGCTTGAGGACAAGCAAAGGTTTAACCTTGGGGGAGTTGATACATCTCCAACGTATCTACTTTTCCTCACTCTTTTGCCCTTGTTTTGGACTCTAATTTGCATGATTTGAATGGAACTAACCCGGACTGACGCTGTTTTCAGCAGAACTACCATGGTGTTGTTTTTGTGCAGAAATAAAAGTTCTCGGAATGGAACGAACTTTTTGGAGATTTATTTCGGAAAATATAAAAAATACTGGAGCCAAAAACCATCGGAGAGGGGGCCCAGGCTGTGCACAATACACCAGGGCGCGCCAGCCCCCTCCCGGCGCGCCCTGGTGGGTTGTGCCCACCTCGTGGCCCCACTTGACCTAACTCCGCCACTATAAATTCCTAAATTTGGAGAAAAATCAAAGAGAAAGAATTATCGCGTTTCACGATACGGAGCCGCCGCCACCTCCTGTTCTTCATCGGGAGGTCAGATCTGGACCCCGTTTGGGGCTCCGGAGAGGGGAATCTTCGGTCTTCGTCATCATCAACCTTTCTCCATCGCCAATTCCATGATGCTCCCCACCGGGAGTGAGTAATTCCTTCGTAGGCTTGCTGATCGGTGAGGAGTTGGATGAGATTCATCATGTAATCGAGTTAGTTTTGTTAGGGCTTGATCACTAGTACCCATTATGTTCTGAGATTGATGTTGCTATGACTTTGCTATGCCTAATGCTTGTCACTAGGGCCCGAGTGCCATGATTTCAGATCTGAACCGTTTATATTATCATCTCTATATCCATGTTCTTGATCCGTTCTTGCCTAGTCATATGCACCTATTACGTGTTATGATCCATCAACCCCATAGTGACAATATTTGGGATACTTCGCGGTGATGACCGTAGTTTAAGGAGTTCATGTATTCACCATGTGTTAATGCTTTGTTCCGGTTCTCTATTAAAAGGAGGCCTTAATATCCCTTAGTTTCCTTATGGACCCTGCAGCCACGGGAGGGTAGGACAAAAGATGGCATGCAAGTTCTTTTCCATAAGCACGTATGACTATTTACGGAATACATGCCTACATTACAATGATGAACTGGAGCTAGTTCTGTATCGCCCTAGATTATGACTGTTACATGATGAATATCATCCAATGAGTTACCGATCTAGTGCCTACGACCTTTTCACTTATTGTTCTTGCTAAGTTACTACTGCTGTTGCTGTTGTTCCAACTGCTACAAAACTATTGCTACTACTGTTACTATTGTTACTGCTATCAAAACTATCATATTACCGTGCTACTGATCACTCTGCTGCAGATATTTAATCTCCAGGTGTGGTTGAATTGACAACACAACTGCTAATACTCTCAAGTATTCTTTGGCTCCCCTTGCGTTGAATCTATAAATTTGGGTTGAATACTCTACCATCGAAAACCGTTGCGATCCCCTATACTTGTGGGTTATCAAGACCTTTTTCTAGCGCCGTTGCCGGGGAGCATAGCAATATTTGTTGAGTTACTTGGGATTTATATCAATTTATCACTATGAAGAATCTGAACGATCAAAAGACTAAGATTTTTCCCTCTACTACGAGGGGAGGTAAGGAACTGCCATCACACTCTGCACTTGATTCATCTTCTGTTATGAATAAGCTTGCACCACCACCACATGCTAGTAATCCTGATATGTCGCAAGTTATTGATGATGTTACCTCTGCTATGAATTATGCTATTGATGATGCTAGTACCATGCTTGATGATAATGTACCACTAGGAGAATTTCTTGATGAACAAATTGCTAGAGCTAAAGAAAATGAAACTGCTGAAATTGATGAGATTGCTGAAACTGATGAAGCTTATGAAACTGATGATAATTATGAAACTCCTATTAGTCCTAGCTCTCCTAAATTTGAAATGCCTAAGATACCTGAAGGTTATGTTATGGACGAAGAGATAACTAGAGAAATTCTTTCTTGCAAGGATAGAGACGATCTTAAGAAACTGCTATGCACGTATAAGGAAAAGACTTTGAATGCTAGAATGAAATGTGATCCTAAGTTTGCTACTTCACCTATCTTTGTTACCGATAAGGATTACGAGTTCTCTGTCGACCCAGAGTTAATTACTTTGGTTGAATCTGATCCTTTCCATGGCTATGAAACTGAAACTGTAGTGGCACACCTTACTAAGCTGAATGATATAGCCACCCTCTTTGCTCAAGATGAGAAGATTCGCTACTATTACATCCTTAAGTTATTTCCGTTCTCATTAAAGGGTGATGCTAAGACATGGTACAATACTCTTGCTCCTGGTTGTGTGCGTAGTCCCCAGGATATGATTTACTACTTCTCTGAAAAATATTTCCCTGCTCATAAGAAACAAGCTGCCTTACAGGAAATATTTAACTTTGTGCAAATTGAAGAAGAGAGTCTCCCACAAGCTTGCGGGAGGCTTCTCCAGTTGCTTAATGCTTTGCCAGATCATCCTCTTAAGAAAAATGAAATACTTGATATCTTTTATAATGGACTAACCGATGCTTCTAGGGACTTCCTAGACAGTTGTGCTGGTTGTGTTTTCAGGACCGAACTATTGAACAAGCTGAGGAATTATTGAATAACATATTGAAGAATTACGATGATTGGAACCACCGCCTAAACCCACTCCGAAGAAGAGGGGTATCTTATTTCTCAGTCCTGAAGATATGCAAGAGGCAAAGAAATCTATGAAGGAAAAAGGTATTAAAGCTGAGGATGTTAAGAATTTGCCACCTATTGAAGAAATACTGGCCTTGACACACCACCACCTCCACAGGTGGTAGAGGTAAATTCTTTATTAAAGTTCAATGAAAGTGACATCCCTCACAATAAACATCCTAGTTAATGCTTATATGAGTTTGATAACTATATTATGAAGCAAGATCATTTCAATGCCCATGTTTTCAAACAATTGAAATATAACTCTGATATGATTGCTCGCTTGAGTGACTTGCTATTTAGAATCAGTAATGATGTTAGAGGTGTAGGAAAGCATCCCTCTATGGTTCAAACTCAGTTAGAACAAGTTGCTAAGTCTCAAAAAGAATTGCTTGATGAAATGAATAGTAATATGCATGATTTTGCTGCTAGAGTAGTAACTAGAGGAGGTAGAATGACCCAAGAACCACTTTATCCTGAGGGTCACCCTAAGAGAATTGAACAAGATTCTCAGAGAATTAATACTGATGCACCTAGTCCTTCTAAGAGGAAAAACAAAAAGAAAAATGATAGGACTTTGCATACCTCTAGTGAACCCGAGACACAAAAACCTCCTGATAATAATGATGTCTCTATTTCCGATGCTGATACTCAATCTGGTAGTGAACATCAACCTAGTGATAATGAAAATGATAATGATGATGTTCACGATGATGCTCAACCTAATAATGATAAAGAACCAGATAATGATGTTGAAATAGAGCCTGCTCCTGATCTTGATAGCCCACAACCTAAAAATAAACGTTATGATAAAAAAGACTTTGTGGCTAGGAAACATGGTAAAGAAAGAGAGCCATGGGTTCAGAAACCCATGCCATTTCCACCTAAGCCATCTAAGAAAAAGGATGATGAAGAATTTGAGCGCTTTGCTGAGATGATTAGGCCAGTCTTTTTGCATACCCGTTTAACTGATATTTTGAAGATGGCTCCTTATGCAAAGTATATGAAAGACATCATCACTAATAAAAGAAAGATATCGGAAGCTGAAATCTCCACCATGCTTGCTAATTATTATTTTAAGGATGGAGTACCTATAAAACTTGGAGATCCGGGAATACCAACTATACCTTGCTCAATCAAAAGAAACTATGTTAAAACTGCTTTGTGTGATTTGGGAGCCGGTGTTAGTGTTATGCCTTTCTCCTTATATAAAAAACTTGATTTGAATAAACTCACACCTAGTGAGATATCATTGCAAATGGCTGACAAATCAACAGCCATACCTATTGGTATTTGTGAGGATGTGCCCGTTGTTGTTGCAAATGTTACTATCTTAACGGACTTTGTTATTCTTGAGATGCCCGAGGACGACAACATGTCGATTATCCTTGGTAGACCCTTTTTGAATACTGCAGGGGCTGTTATTGATTGCAATAAAAGCAAAGTCACTTTTCATATTAATGGTAATGAGCACACGGTGCACTTTCCGAAGAAACAATTCCAAGTGAATGGTATAAATGTTATTGAAGAATCTTCGACCATCACTATTGAAAGTTTTCAACTACCTCTACCTACTGCCAAAAAGAAATATGATATACTTATTGTTGGGGATATGCACATCCCCATTGAGGTAACTTAGTGTTTTTACGAAAGTTCTTCGGTTTCATGCTAATCGGAAGTGGTTGTTAGTAAGACTTGATCAACCTTATTAATGAATCATTTTTGAGAGGTATGACATCAATGAATCTAGTAAGCACAACTCTCTGTTCCCACATTTTATTTTCTGTTCTAGCTAGTTAAATAAAATAAAATGCCATGTTTATCCTGTTTTCTGTTTTCTCCGTGCAATAAAAAATGACCCAAAAATAAAAATTCTCAGAATGCCCTGAAAATTTAACAAGATTTTTTTTCCGAATATTTATGAATTTCTGGTGCAAATAACACCTGAGGGGTGTGCACCTGGTGCCCACAAGACACCAGGGCGCGCCAGCACCCCCAGGCGCACCCTGGTGGGTTGTGGCCCCCACGTGCCCCCCCCTCACTTATCTCTTTAGCCCACATTGTCACCTACCTCCAGCAAAAAATCACCAGAGCCACCATTTTCGTGTTCTTACTCTCAAACCCATGGATTTCGATCTCTTTGCTCGAAGCTCCGTTTCTGAAATTGTTTGGAGGAATTGCTACTTGGTATGTGACTCCTCCATTGCTCCAATTAGTTTTTGTTTTAGTGGGTTATTTTTAGAGTAATTAGCTACTATTGGTGCTGCTGTAGATGAGCTTGCATGTTGAATTCTTAGAGTTCTAAGTAGTTTGGATGCTCAATATGGCCTCTATGCATGCTTGGGAGTAGTTGCTAACAATCTTACAAAGTTTTGTTGAAATTTTTTTGTGGACTAAATTTTTTCAGAAATTTTATAGGAATAAAAATGCAATTCTTTAGGAGTTCTTTGAGGAGGAGATCCTCGGGAGCCTCGTCAAGTGGAAGCTCAGTTCGACAGTCTTATGTAGAACCAAGCGAAAGCTCGATGCGAGATGCCGCTACCAAATCATGCTTGTGGCCTTGCGACGAGTTCATGGAAGGTGCAGGTATTAAGGAGGAGTTTTATCAATTTATCCACAACACAGGGCTTGCTTCCTTCATCACAGATAAGTGCCCCCAACACCTCGAACTCACGAAAACCTTCACAAAGAAATTTCAATATTTTCCTCGTGAGTCTAGAGTTTCATTCAACCTATACGATCATTCCTTTACAATGCCATTAGAAATGTTTAGCGATGCATGTAAACTACCGTATGAGGGTTCCTTCGATGAACCAACAAAATCCGAGTACGAATCATTTTTAGTTAATCTTTGCTTTGGCGAAGATAGGGGGGTTACACAAGGGAGAATTAACAGCATCCATTTTCCATCACTCCAATATTTTGCGCTCTTTAATGGTAAATGTATTGTAGGCAAACAAGATTGTAGCACATTATGTGCTCATGATTTGAGTCTCTTACAAACTGCCATAACTGGGAATAAGGATTATAATCTTGGTGCAATTGTTGCTCGGAGGTTGCAGCTTAATGCTGCTAGTGGTAATTTTTATGGAGGAATTTATGCCTCCCGTGTAGCTGAGAGATTAAATGTTTTACCTTGGCCTAATGACCCCATCCTACCCACTCAGTATTTAGACTTTGATGCCATGAAGCGTCATAAGTTCCTTATGGGCATGACCACCAACTACACCTATAACTTGAGATTCAATAAGAAACCTGTTGTGCCTGTTGTTTTGCCTGCTCCTGCTCTCTTTGATTTTAATACTAGGGGAAGATATTATGTTCTTGAGAGCGAAGCTTATGAGTACAACACGGAGGTTGAAGCTGTCAGGAGGGCCGCAGAGTCTGCTCCGAGGTTCTCGATGAGCCATCGCCCAGATTATTATTCATACGGATGGTGATTACCAAGCTAGGCCAAAATCCTAAGCTTGGGGGAGTACGTATTTCCACCGACATTACATTCACGTTCGCACATTTCATTCCAGTTGTCGGTGTTCATACTTTTCCATTGCAATATCCATGCGAGATTTGTTTTCTCGCTTTCTTCTTGTGTGTTTGAAAAACTTTGAGAAAACCCAAAAACATTTCCTACTTCTTTTTAGTTTTTCTTTCTAGCCTAGTTTAATTGCTGCATCAAAAGAAAACCCAAAAAGATTTCTCGCTTCTTCTTTTACTTGTTGGGAGCTTTCCCGTGTAAATAGTTTTTCTCGTTTTTGTTTTCTTTAATTTGTTTGCTTCATGAAAAACTAAAAACTCCAAAAATATTTTAGTGTGTTTCTCTGAAATTCTTTTCTTTTTACTTGAGCCGTACCGAGGAGAAGACCACGATGAATAAAATATTTCAGTGTGGTTCTCATCTGCATTATCGTTTAACCCACATTACCTTGTCTTCTCCGCTTGAATAAAATGTTTGCACATTCCAGCTTAGTCCACGGCATTCTTGCACTATTATTATTTTCTTATCATCCGGTCATGCAAGTGAAAGGCAATAATGACGACATTTGATGAATTGACTGTGGCAGAGAAAAGCGGGTATGAACTCAACTTCTTTTTGTTTTTGTAAATATGTTTAACCTAGTATCCCTTGATTCAGCTCATTATGATCAAACATGTTTGCAATGACCATTAGAGATTATAGTTGTTCATGCCATGCTTAAGTAGCTAGGAGTGGATAATGATTTATCTTGGGTGTCAACATGCATTAAAATGGTTGTGATGCGGTATGATGATATGGTATCCTCCTCTGAATGTTTCAAGTGGCTTGACTTGGCACATGTTCACGCATGTAGTTGAATCAAAACCAACATAGCCTTCATGATATTTATGTTCATGGTGTCCATATCCTACTCGTGCTAGTATTCAATGTTGATTATATGTAATGCATGTTCATGACCGTCTTCGCTCTCTAGCTGGCCGCTTCTCAATCTATTTGCTAGCCTTCGCCTGTACTAAGCGGAATTACTGCTTGTCCATCAAAACCCTTGAACCAAGTTATGCTAGATGAGTCCACCATACCTACCTATATGCGGTATTACCCTGCCGTTCCAAAGTAAATTTGCATGTGCCACCTCTAAAAATTCAAATGAACTTCTGTTTTGTGTGCCTGGACCGCTCATGGAGCGACAGGGGGCAGTCAGTATCTTCCATGCTAAGCGGGTTATTCTCATGATGAGTGTTTATTCACTTGTCCTTACACGAGAGGGGCGATAATAGGGATTCCCAGTCCCGAAATAAAAAATAATTAAACAAAACTCCTACAGGAATGTTGTTGGTTTGGACGGTACCCGTGGATGCGGCTCGCCGTGGAGTGTGATTATTGGTGGAGGGGGAGTAAACCTTTACTTTTACCGCTTGGGAACCGCCGCTTATTTGTTTAGCATGGAAGATATTGACAACTCTTGGTCGTGACGTTGACAGGAAGGGTGTACCTCCCAAAATTATATCTATCTCTATTTTAAACTTTGAGCTCTGGCACCGCTGCAAATCCATGCTTCCCTCTGCGAAGGGACTATCTATTTACTTTAAAGTTGAGTCATCACCTTCTCAAATAAGCGCTAGACCTAAGAGCACTATTGTCATCCTCATGCATTGTGTATAGTTGATGTTGGGTGCAGCATGAATGGATCTTTTCTACCATGAATTACAATGTTTAGTCGCTGCTTGAACTTTGGAGGTGCTCTGCATTTATGTTTTGCGGTCTCAGAAAGGGCTAGCGAGATACCACTATTGTCATATTGTATCACGATTGTTTTGACAAAATGTTGGCGCTTGAGATATCTTATTATTGCTCGCTAGTTGCTTATGTTATTGTTATGAGTAAATATAATTTCTAAGAGTTATTGTTGACATGGTTAGTCATAATCTTTGCTGAAAACTTGGGTGCTACTTAAGCATATATATGTAAACAAGAACAAAAGAGTTCATAAAAGTTTTTCTTTATCACTTTCAGTTTATCAACTGAATTGCTTGAGGACAAGCAAAGGTTTAAGATTGGGGGAGTTGATACGTCTCCAACGTATCTACTTTTCCTCACTCTTTTTCCCTTGTTTTGGACTCTAATTTGCATGATTTGAATGGAACTAACCCGGACTGACGCTGTTTTCAGCAGAACTACCATGGTGTTGTTTTTGTGCATAAATAAAAGTTATCAGAATGGAACTAACTTTTTGGAGATTTATTTTGGAAAATATAAAAAATACTGGAGCCAAAATACACCGGAGAGGGGGCCCAGGCTGGGCACAATACACCAGGGCGCGCCAACCCCCTCCCGGCGCGCCCTGGTGGGTTGTGCCCACCTCGTGGCCCCACTTGACCTAACTCCGCCACTATAAATTCCTAAATTTGGAGAGAAAAAAATCAGAGAGAAAGAATTATCGCGTTTCACGATACGGAGCCGCCGCCACCTCCTGTTCTTCATCGGGAGGCTAGATCTGGAGCCCGTTTGGGGCTCCGGAGAGGGGAATCTCCGGTCTTCGTCATCATCAACCTTTCTCCATCGCCAATTCCATGATGCTCCCCACCGGGAGTGAGTAATTCCTTCGTAGGCTTGCTGGTCGGTGAGGAGTTGGATGAGATTCATCATGTAATTGAGTTAGTTTTGTTAGGGCTTGATCACTAGTACCCATTATGTTCTGAGATTGATGTTGCTATGACTTTGCTATGCCTAATGCTTGTCACTAGGGCCCGAGTGCCATGATTTCAGATCTGAACCGTTTATGTTATCATCTCTATATCCATGTTCTTGATCCGATCTTGCCTAGTCATATGCACCTATTACGTGTTATGATCCGTCAACCCCATAGTGACAATATTTGGGATACTTCGCGGTGATGACCGTAGTTTGAGGAGTTCATGTATTCACCATGTGTTAATGCTTTGTTTCGGTTCTCTATTAAAAGGAGGCCTTAATATCCCTTACTTTCCTTATGGACCCCGCCGCCACGGGAGGGTAGGACAAAAGATGTCATGCAAGTTCTTTTCCATAAGCACGTATGACTATTTACGGAATACATGCCTACATTACATTGATGAACTGGAGCTAGTTCTGTATCGCCCTAGATTATGACTGTTACATGATGAACATCATCCAACGAGTTACCGATCCAGTGCCTACGACCTTTTCACTTATTGTTCTTGCTAAGTTACTACTGCTGTTGCTGCTGTTCCAACTGCTACAAAACTATTGCTACTACTGTTAGTATTATTACTGCTATCAAAACTATCATATTACCGTGCTACTGATCACTCTGCTGCTGATATTTAATCTCCAGGTGTGGTTGAATTGACAACTCAACTGCTAATACTCTCAAGTATTCTTTGGCTCCCCTTGTGTCGAATCTATAAATTTGGGTTGAATACTCTACCCTCGAAAACTGTTGCGATCCCCTATACTTGTGGGTTATCATCAGTCCGGGTTAGTTCTAAATAATTCATATAAAGTGCATCAAAACCATATAAAAGTATTGTAAACATAGGTGAATATGGCATGAATACTTCATAAATTATCGATACGTTGGAGACGTATCACCCGACAAGCTAATCACCTAGTTGCGATGGCCTCACGTCTAAGTCCTCACACTAGGACATCTGCCGTGACAAAACCATGACAGTAGTCGATAACCTTGGCTTGGGAGTAGCCTTGAGCCACCAATCTTGCCTTGTTGCGAATGACTACATCGTTCACATCTTGCTTGTTCTTAAAGATCCATTTCGTTCCAATGACATTGTGATTCTCATTTGGTCTTGGCACCAATCGCCACACTTTGTTGCGCTCGAAGTTGTTGAGTTCATCGTGCATGGATTCAAGCCATTCCGTGTCCTCGAGCGCCTCTTGTACCTTGAGGGGTTCAATGCAAGAAACAAATGCGTGATGTGCACAAAAGTTTGTTAATTGACGACGAGTGGTTACCCCTCTATTAAAGCTTCCGTAAACATTCTCTAGAATGTGTTGTTTATTTCTAAGCTTGGAAGCAATCTTGGCAGCTATTCTTTCTAATATCTCTTCCTGTGGTGTATCGTCTTGACGAACTTGAGAGCCATCAGTAGCTTGCTCTTGATCCTGAATAAGATCTTGATCTTGAGCTTGCTCGAGGTTGTGAGTTTGATCTTGAGCATCTTGTGATGTATCATCATCACCATGAGGTTGATCTTGCTCTTGATCTTGTTCACGAGGTGGAGGGCCTTCACTTTGTTCTTCAGAAGCGTGTGAGTCTTGCGTCGGTGATGGTTCCACTTGCGTGGAACATTGTCCTTCTCCTTCAGCCACAAGGGGTTCCTCAACAGGTAGGAAGTGTCCCACACCTTCTTCTTATGGCTTGGGGAGGAATTTCATCACCTACATCACAAAGACCACTTTGCTCCACTTGGGAGCCATTATTTTCATCAAACTCTACGTTACTCGTCTCCTCAATGAGTCCTGAGGACTTGTTGAGAACACGGTAAGCATGAGAGTTTGCAGCATAACCAACAAATATGCGCTCATGAGCTCTAGATTCAAATTTAGACAAATGAACACCTTTCTTGAGAATGAAACACTTACAACCAAACACCCGAAAGTACTTGAGGTTGGGCTTGTTATCGGTAAGTATCTCATATGGAGTCTTGTTCAAGCCTTTGCGGAGGTAGAGCCGATTGGATGCATGACACGCGGTGTTGATGGCTTCGGCCAAAAGTTGTACGCAGATTTAAACTCCACCATCATGGTCCTTAACGCATCCATCAACTCCTGGTTCTTCCTCTCTGCAACACCATTTTCTTGAGGGGTATATGGTGTGGAATATTGATGCTTTATCCCCTCATCACTAAGAAACTCATCCAAGGTGTAGTACTTGAACTCAGTGCCATTGTCACTTTTAATCATCAGAATATTTGCTTCATGTTGGCATTGGACTTAATTTGCAAAGTTGATGATGGTCTGTTGGGTCTCACTCTTCTTCTTGAAAAAGTATACCCATGTGTATCTTGAGTAATCATCCACAATCACCAAGCAATACTTTCTTCCCCCAAGACTATCAAAAGATGGGGGACCGAAGAGATCCATGTGAAGGATCTCCAAGGTCCTCTTTGAGTAGATGGTAGTCATGGGTCGATGAGCCTTCTCATGTAGCTTTCCTTCGATACAAACACTGCAAGCACGATCTTTGGCAAAACTTACGTTTGTCAGTCCAAGAATGTGATCCCCTTTGAGGAGACTTTGCAAAGATCTCATATTGACATGGGCTAGCCGGCGATGCCACAACCATCCCACATCAACTTTAGCCATTAGGCAAGTCGCGGTCTTAGTGGGTCGCTCCGAGAAGTTAATCACATAGAGACCGTTTTTGACATGTGTCACGCCCAAGATGCGGTCCTATCCCTATTTAAGGCTTGCGGCCTCAACGGGGATAGAAGCGCATCTCGTCGTTCGCAAGTATAGTAAAACATTGCAATACATGTAGGAAGAGATGAGTATATGACTTTGCTTACACTCGCCACAAGCTATCTTACAAGTCCACGCAAATCATTCATACATTATTCCAAAGGCAGGGTCCGGCTACAGACGAAATCAAACGATAAAAGAAGCAATGTAAAACTGTCTCGCTATCCCGGGATCACCACCATGAAGCTCCCTACTCGTCTGGATACGTAACATACATACGTCTACTCTCTTCGTCGTACTCCCACTGGAGCTGAGTCACATCTTCTGGCACGTTCTCCTCAACACCTGCACTTGTATTGTTGTAATCTGTGAGCCACAGGGACTCAGCAATCTCATAACCCGGGTACCGAAACTATGTAAGCCATTGGGTAAGGAATTGGTTAAGTGGTGAGGCTGCAGCAAGCACTAAGCATATATTTGGTGGCTAACTTATGAGAGCATGAATGTAAATATGGTGGCATACGTAAGACGATCGCGGACTAGCATGATCACTAAGTGACCCTGAACACCTACTTACATCAATCATAACCCCACCGTGTTCTCTCTCGGTTCATGTTCACGAGCAGAGACAGTCACGGTTACGCACACAGTTGGTGTATTTTATTTGAGTTTACTTCAAGTTAACTATAACCGGGTGTTAAACAAATTTCCAAGTTGCCACATAACCGCGGGCACGGCTTTCCGAAAAGATTAAACCCTGCAGGGGTGATCCAACTCATCCATCACAAACTAACCACACGCCGCGAGAATAACCTCGACCACGAATTTCGTGATCTTCCTAGGCAATTCCACTGGAAAACCGCAACCTCGAGATAGCCCGAAGAAAAACCGGAATTCCTCGCGCAAGACATTCGAGAAAGGTAAAACAAGTCCAGCAGGACCGCCCGGCAGGCCAGATCCCAATAGGAGCCGCGCGTATATCTTTCTCAGGGCACTACCAGATGGGCAAGACGTCGGGTTGGCTGAAACCCCGGGTGACCAGGGGGCGCCGGACATCGCTCGGTTTGGACCAACACTCATGAGGAGCACTGGCCCGGGGGTTGATTAAATTATCCACGGGGTAGCTATGCCCTATGCAATTTCATTAAGCTGTTTAGCAAATGTAGTACCAAAGTTGGGTCTTGCCATACAAGTTTTAATCTAAAACGAATGGTCAAGGGGGTCCCCATAACAACCCCGAGCATGTTAGGAGCGCAAAATATGGAATATAACACCGGTACTCGAAACTAGTGCGGCAAAAGCGGAACAAAACACTGAGCAAAAGGCCAAGCCTTCTACCGTTGCCAGATATATATGTGCATTAATTTAAATAACAATAGATAGAGTGATATTAACAAAATCCATGTTGACACATGGAAAGCTTGCACCTGCAACTAGCAACGCTATAAGATAAGGGCTGAGCAGCGGTAACATAGCCATTCAATGTTTTGCTAGGTAGTGGAGGGGGTTAGAGGCTTTCATGGCAATTTGGCAGGCTGACAGTTTAAGTGGTAGGTAACGTAACATAACGGTAAAAACGAGACATCTAGCAAGGCAAAAATAGTGTCGGGATCCGGGTATGATCATCTTGCCTGTTGGTTCTTCAGAGGGACAAAGAGCTGGGTCCTCGTAGTTGTACTCTCCGGGATCCTCGTACTCAGGCTCAACACTCGCGTCTATCCAAAGAGAACAACACCAATAAACAAACAGCGAGGTGCAATGCACAAACAAGATGATGCATGGTCATGATAAGAAATATAGCATGGCAAGCCTATGTTAGTCATGTTTCACATGCATTTATTAAGTTGTTTAGTATTCTGGACAGAACCTCAATATTACTTATTTGGACATGCATGATCATGGCAAATGTGGATGCTTCATGAAAAATCGATGCAAATGCATATGTAGAACGTTGCAAACGGAGTAACGTAGCTCACGGTACGCTCACGGCAAGGTACGAACGTTAACGGAGACAAAACACAACATGAGGCAATCTCTGGGCTATACCTTGGTGTTCCAAGGATGTCACTGGATAGGAAATGAAAATCTAGCAAGAATAGAGCTAAATATCAAACAAAACTATGGAGTATAGCTCCCACAAGTCACAAAACAATCAAACACACAATCTGTCCACAAACAGCAACATGGCATCTTGTCACACACCTAGCCAGAGCTACAACAGGTTTTAAATCAAAACCAAGGCATGTACAGAAACTATACTGTATGCTTATCAAATCATCCATCTACACAAACTAGAAAGGAAGCATGGAGCAATAGCAATGAAGCTCACAAGATGGCATGTTGAATCAGTTTTTAGGGACTTAGTGAAAATTCCAGTTTTCTGGAATCTGAGTTAACCAGATGGCATATTGACAGCATGATTTATATATGCTACCGCAACTTTCATGGCATGAAAATTAACAGGATGGTAGAGGGCAACATCCACTACAATTCATTAGCACCGAGCATGAGCTATAACACAACATATTACTTGGTAGCATCCTCTAAACATGGCATAAAAATAACAACAGGTTCTCAGACTTAGACAAATCTTGCAAGGGCAAAACTGGACACTTGTTAACAGATTAGCAACTTGATAGCAGGTTTTATATATGATGCAAAGGCTTAATGCTCAAGTTCTTAGCACAATTCAATAGAGGATGATGAGCACAACAAAACATGTTAAGGCCCCAAACTCATAGGGACATCACATGCATGGGAACCATCATCTAAACATAGCAAGAAAATAATAGCTCCAACACTTAGCAATATTTTGAGACATGCAACCAGTCTTATTTTCTTAGCATGTTAACAGCAAGAAACCCACTTATCCACAAGTTTATTATGCCAAACAAAAATACCAGGGCCTAGTACCCACAAAACACTAGCATATTCATGTTGACAAGTTTCACATATGATGCATAGATTAAAACATATGAAAATGACAAAATGGCATGTTGGGACAAAAATGACATTTGCAAACTTGCTCAAATGACAAAACAAATTGCACCATTGGATTCCTTGGGAAATTCTACCCCAAAATCATATATCATACTCATATATTTGCATTTGTAAATTGCCCAAAAATCAAATCGAAAATACACACATGCACTTATTAAGTCACTTATACCCTTATTTGGACATATACAAATATGGCAATGGCCTGATATGGACTATTTCCCAAAACAGAAAAAAAACAATCAGAGAAGAAAACAAAGAAAAAAAATAAAGAAAAGGGAGGGGTCCCACTGGCATAGACACCAGGCCCCTCCTGAGTATGACAGGGTGGACCCACTGGCCCACCTGTCACACAGACATACACAGGAGCACACACACAGTGCACACAGGAGATACACACACATACACAGTGTCTCCACACCGAAAATAAAAAAGGGGCAGGGGGAATCGAACCCTGCACCTCCTGGTTAACACCGCGGGGGGGGCGACCACTGTGCTAAGCGGGAGCATCTGCTCAGAGGGGCTCGCTAAGGAAATAAAACAACAGGCCGGCCCTTCTTCTCCCTTCAGGCAGGGAAGACAGCGAGGGCGTTGGCGAGCCTTCCGGCGACCACCGGAGCCGGCGACCTGCGGCGGGGCTGCGGATATGGAGGGGGAACCCATTTTTGCACTCACTTCGCGGCGAGGATGGAGCAACCGAACCTCATAGCCATGGCCATGGCGGCCATGAGCTCGGGCGCAAGTGAGACGACGGCTGGCTACGGGGCGCAGAAACAGAGCCAGAGCGGGGCTGCGTACGTGAGCGTGCGTGCGTGCAAACAGCGAGGGAACCGGGCAGGGCACTCGAGCTCCCGTTGCCACACATCTCCTACACAGGGACACAAAACTGCAACCTTTCTTTCTAGAGCACCGGGAACGCGCGACGGCTCGGACCTAGCGGCATGCAGAGGGAGCTACAGACTACGAGGATGAAATAGAGAGGGAAAAAGGACTACCTCGACTACCTATGACATGAAGAGACGGTCGATGACGAGACGGAGACGACGCGAGAACCCATGGAACTCCGGTGCACCTCGGATCCGAGCGCGCGAAGAAGATGGCGACAGGGACGGAGCTTCAGCGTCGTTGGCGTCGCGTGCGTAGAGGAGGAAGACGGCAGGGATTCCTGGGCTTCGATCCACGCGGACAGGGAGGCCGGATACGAGGCAGAGAAGCTACCCCGAGCTCGAGCTCGCGCTCGGCCGGAGCATCGTGGACAGGGCGACGGCAAGGGGCTTGGCTGTTGGCTTTTTGCCCTCAGGATCGATCACATCAAATCACGACGAACACTGGCGCACAAAAAACCTTTAGCCAAAGGCACGTGTCGTGCCTCTCCTCTCTTTATTTTTTTTTCTTGTTTTCTCTATTTTTCACGGTGTTACAAAACTCACGACTACCGCTGCTTATATAGATGCAGCCTTGACCGCCAACCCAAAAGCTGACTCGTGAACTAAACCGACTCAAATACAAAGATCTGTCCAAGCTTTTCTAATCTAATCACATGGACTCAAACCGTACCTAGTACTATTCTTGGTAAAAACACTTGGACACGGACAAGACTCGTACTACTAACACACGACATGCAAATCCTATTGCAATTAATATTTATTCTACTACATCAGTTTGGATTAATCCAACATTCACCCCCTAATCCAAACAGCCAACCTTTTTCTCGACGAGACACGCAGACGATCGCCTTTTCATCTTGTCACGCCGGTTACCTCCGATGACACAACTTATCGGACCACAACTTTTCCTTTTCTCGCAACGATGGCCACCACTTCATCACTATCTTTTTTTATGCCGACTTGTAGACTCGAACGAACGATTATCTGGACTACCAGCCACGCTGCCACATCTTAGCGTGCTACATGCAGACTAAACGCATAGCCTCATGCAGGAACTCGACTTAACTGGTCCGCGTCCATCTTTCCGTTGATCTTCATCTTCACATCGGTTGCTTGCACGCGAGGAGACACATCTCTTCACCTGCCACATCTTCTTTTTCTCTTTGTCGTTGGTGACACAACTTACCACCGAACGACACCTTCTGTCCAGCGGCAACACAACTCGTCATATACGTGCAACTCAACTTCACCGTATATGAACTCGCCAAAATTCCTTGATCACGAATGGAAACGCAAGGCACAATTTCCTTTTTCCATCCGCTCTCTCTCTCTCTCTCTCAAGTATCTTCTGCCAGTGACACATCTCTCAACTGTAGCAGAAGACTCTCACACCTGAGCTCTTGGACGCACCTTACAAGAACTCATCTGCACACTTTGATGACGGCTCGCAGCTTCGCCATCTCCACCTTGCACCCTCCAACGATGATCTCGATGATTTCCTCAGTGTCGCAACTTCGGCACCTCCATAACCATCAACGATCACCAACGCCTTGTCGACGACAGCCTGTCGCCCTCCTCCAAGTCGTTCCGCCGAATGACAATCACCCGTGGCCTCACTTGCGACAACACCTCGCCACCTTCTCGTTGTCGCTCCACCAAACGACTGTCGCCGCTCGAACGACGATTGCCCGAGCCTCCCTGTCGCTGCACCAGCGATTGCATTGCCCGTCCTTCCTTGTCGCTGCACCACCCAGCGACTATATTGCCCGCCCCGAGGCGCTAGTCGGGTCGCCACCCCGGGGCAAGCGCAGCTTCAAAACCTTGCTCTGATACCAATTGTTGGCTTTTTGCCCTCAGGATCGATCACATCAAATCACGACGAACACTGGCGCACAAAAAACCTTTAGCAAAGGCACGTGTCGTGCCTCTCCTCTCTTTATTTCTTTTTCTTGTTTTCTCTATTTTTCACGGTGTTACAAAACTCACGACTACCGCTGCTTATATAGATGCAGCCTTGACTGCCAACCCAAAAGCTGACTCGTGAACTAAACCGACTCAAATACAAAGATATGTCCAAGCTTTCCTAATCTAATCACATGGACTCAAACCGTACCTAGTACTATTCTTGGTAAAAACACTTGGACACGGACAAGACTCGTACTACTAACACACGACATGCAAATCCTATTGCAATTAATATTTATTCTACTACATCAGTTTGGATTAATCCAACATTGGCTACCTTACCTGGCGGCGGCACGGCGAGAAGGGAGGAATGGAGAGGCTAGGGCTAGGGTGCCGCGGGGGACACAACTTATAGGAGGCTCGAGCTCTCTCCGGCCGTCAAATCGACCGGAGGGGCGACGTGGCTCCTGCGGATGCCTGTCGTACAGAAGGACGACGAACGCACGCGGTGAGGCAGGCTGGGCTGCGCTACTGCTGCTACTGGGCCACGGCGGGGGCAAGGAGGCCCAGGTGGGCTCAACCTGTCCTGACTCGCTGAAAGCTCTACCTAATTAAAACAAAACAGCCACAAACAAAAAAAATACACAGGGGGTTTGGAAGAGATATAGAAAGAAAAGAAAAATATCTTTGCATACTTTAAGAAAACCACACTATTTAACAAAAATGAATTGGGCATTTTTAGAGCACATAATTTAATTCACTTGTTTATTACTAAATGACTCTGATATGCTGAATGTAAGGGGCAAGATATTTTAAACCTGGACAAGAGCTAACTTAAAATTCATCTCAGAACATTTGAAAGAAGACCAACATTTTTAATATAGGAAAACAGCAAGTAAATATTTAACATGTGGCATTATTTGAATAAAGAGAGAGATGGCATAGCTTTTCATATGGAAATAGAGGAGAATTCAAACCAAAGCATCACATGCATCCACTCCACAACACACATACTCACATCAACAACACCACTCCACAAACATGGCAAACAATAAAATGCACTTGATGTTATGAATATGATGCCATGATGCATGAAATGACAATGGCAAGTAGAACTCAAACTCACGATAGCATTTATAACATCCATGGAAGGTCACACATGAGAAATATATTACAGATGGCAAAGGAATGCTCTTGGGCTATTACAACATGCCCAACAAAGGCTACTTTAAGAGTCTTGCTCCACAAAAGGGTCACGGTATCAATGCCAAAGAAAGTACTAAAACCCATGAGTGCAAGTTGACAAACGGAAAGTAAATTGTATGCAAGGGTCTCAACAAGCATGACTCTCTCAACAGTTAAGTCCGGAGAGATAACCACCTTGCCAAGACCCAATACCTTTGAAATTGTGTCATCACCAAAGGAGACTTGAGTGGCCAAAGATGCATCGGGTCGAACATCCACCACCAAGTCCTTGCTTCCGGTCATATGATTTGTTGCTCCACTATAAAGCAACCATGACACTCCTTCGGAAGCAAACTCCTTGGTGATACCTTTGTCCATAAGGCACCTAGCAGTGTGGTTCTCGTTGGGGGCGTCGAAGAGAGACACCTTGGTGGGGTAGAGAATGCAATTGCCACTGTAGCCATTGCCATCCCTTCACCACTTGTATCTTCGTCCTCAACATCATCATCGGAGGGATACTCTTATTGAGCCACCAACACTTTGTGAGGCGCCTTCTTGGTGAAGTTGTTCTTGTTGGGGAAGGACTTGGCCTTATCTTTGCGGATGAGTTTGCCACCATTGTCTTCCCTCTTCTCATATGGGCAATCCACCACGAAGTGACCAACATTACCACAGTTGTAGCAAGTCCTCACATGTTGCTTGCCTTTTGACCCACTTGAGTTGTTCTTGGAGAAGTTGGGCCTTGTGTTTCTCTTGTTGCCCCAAAATTGCCTAGATGCGAGAGCCATGTGCTCATGGTAAGCATATTTGGTGTCTTTGGGGCAACCCTCCTCTTCCTCTTCTTCTTCTTCTTCTTATTCTTCTTAAATGACCTTGGCCTTCAAAGCAAGGTTGGGTGATGACTTCTTTGCCTGTTGGACATGAGCTAGAGCATTGTCGGCAGTCTTGTTCAAGATGTTCATTGCAATAAACTCATCCAACACGTCGCTTGACGACAGGGAATGAAAGTCCGGTCTTTGACGGATAACGGAGGACATGGCCTTGTTGAATGGCATGATGGCCTTGAGAAACTTACGCTTGATCCAGTTGTCATCTGTATCCTTGCTCCCATGATCTTGAAGAGCGACGGCAAGAGCAGTCACTCTCCGATAAAGCTCACGAGGGTCCTCATCATCAATCATCACAAACTCATCAGCTTCATCAAGCACTACCTGGACCGTTGAATGCTTGATATTCCCTTGTATAAAGAGACAATGTGTTCCCAACAATCCTTAGCACGAGTGAAGGGACGCAAGTGAGCTAGATCTTCGGGAGGCACTGCAACTTAAAGAATGAACAAGGCAGGGTGATTGAGTTGATTGTCGGCCTCTTCTCTTGGGGTGAGGTTGTTTGGATCATGTGGGTAGTATCCTTGCTCAATGATCCTCCAAAGTTGAGTTGAGCTGTGATTCAAATGAGACTTGATACGAAAAATCCAATTAGCAAAATCATTCTTAACAAGTTTAGGAGGAGGACCAAGATTAACTATATGAGGTGGGTGTACTGGTCCTCCATAGACCATGGGAGGGGGTACCGAGGCAAAGGTACCCGTCCCACTATTTCCTTGAGTTAGCTTGTTGTTATTAGTGCTAGCCCCCTCCTTACCAAAGTGGACATCCGATGTCGAGGTAGTGGGATTAACCACTTGCAACGGATCGGTAGAAAGTTTGAGACCATCAAGGAATTCTTTAAACATGGATTTGACCTCGGTATTCATGGAGGATTTGAGTGAGGCCATGGCATCATTTAAATCCTCACGAGAGACCGTGTTCACACCCACGACCTCGGGAAGTTCAACATACCGATCCCCGTCGTCAACCATACTCTTTAGGCGGTAAAGCCCTTCATAATGAGACGTGGCTCTGATACCAATTGAAAGGATCGATATGGTTGACTAGAGGGGGTGAATAGGCAACTACCATTTTTTTAACTTTTCTTTAGAAAATTAGGTTTAGCAACAAATAGGTTGTCTAGATATGCAACTAGGTGAGCAACCTATATTACGCTAACAACAATAACAACACAAGCAAGCAAAGGATACAATATAAGTAAAGCTTGCTCAAATTAAAGGTAAGAAGTAACCACAAGTGGAACCGATGGAGACGAGGATGTGTTACCGAAGTTCCTTCCCTTTGAGGGGAAGTACGTCTCCGTTAGAGCGGTGTGGAGGCACAATGCTCCCCAAGATGCCACTAAGGCCACCGTATTCTCCTCACGACCTCACACAATGCGAGATGCCGTGATTCCACTAGTGGTGCTCTTGAAGGCGGGAACCAGACCTTTACAAACAAGGTTGGGGCAATCTCCACAACTTAATTGGAGGCTCCCAACACCACCACGAAGCTTCACCATAATGGAATATGGCTTCGAGGTGACCTCTTCCGTCTAGGGTGCTCAAACACCCAAGAGTAACAAGATCCGCAAGGGATTGGTGGGGGGAATCAAATTTATCTTGGTGGAAGTGTAGATCAAGGCCCTCTCCTCCAAACCCTAGAGCATCAACAAGATTCGATGGCTAGGGAGAGAGATCGGTCAAGAATGAGCTTAGGAGCAACAATGGAGCTTTTTGGGAAAAGAGTCAAGTCTCCTTGGGGAAGAAGAACCACTTATATAGGGGGAAGAAATCTGACCGTGTATAAGCGGTAGTACCGCTCATGGCAGCGGTACTTCCACTTGCAACAAAGATCTAGCCCTTCCATGCAGCTGACATGGTCAGGGAGGCGGTAGTGCCACCAGATCGGTACTACCGCTCCTGCCAGCAGTACTTCCACTGTGTGCTGCAGTAGGGGCGGACCAAGCGAAAGTACCGGGGGCCAACACGGTAGTACCGCCCATAGGAGCGGTACTTCCGCTCATGCTGCCGCCCTACTTCCGCCCATTGTGGTGCGGGGGACCACACACATGTCTGGTCCCCCGCGAGGGACCCTAGACCAAACAGCGCGGTACTACCGCTCAGGTGGAGCGGTACTTCCGGTCAATAAAATCCAGAATGCCAAAAGAAAAACTTAAGCGGAAGAGCGCTTAGTACTTCAAGGCGGTAGTACCGCTGGGGTGGTACTACCGCTCATCAGGGCGGTACTTCCGCTTATCAGGGATAGAAGGGGAGAGAGGAAAAGATCAGAAGCTCCGGGAGAGGAGAGTGGTGCAAATGTGTACGTGTTTGATTCCACCCAACCTTTCCAAATGCAGACCCCCTCTTGATAGTACGGATTTCCTACGACTCAGGTCCACCAACACAAAATCATCAGAAACAACCCGTCTTCTCTTTTTAATCACTGAGGGGAAAATAACCGTCTCGTGCCACCTGATAATCTCTGAAAGCTTACTGCACCCGGTTAGTCCGCAAAAGCATTGTCATCAATCACCAAAACTAATAGGGTAGAAATATGCCCTTACACCGAGCCTTAGCTTTATCTCTTAGTGAAAAAGAAAATAATTTTAATTTCACAACATCATTATCCATATCCTTTTTCTTTTGCATATCACAAAGTTCAACAAAGGTATTAAAATGAGTAGCGAGATCCTCATTAGGACTTCCCGAAAATTAGTCTTTCATCACAAGATTCAGCAATGCAGCATTAATATCAAAAGCCTCCGCACTAGTGGTGGGTGGTATAGGAGTACTAATAAAATCATTGTTGTTAGTATTTGAGAAGTCACACAACTTAGTAGTATCTTGAGACATGGTGACTGAGCAAGCAAAGTGACAAGCAAGACAAGTAAACTAGCAAGCAAAGAATTAAACTAGTAACGAACAAAGATAAATATTTTTGTATTTTTGAATTTTATGAAGCAAACTGAATATAATTGCAAATAAAAAGAAGAACAAGTGAATGATAATTTGTGTGAAGTTACTTGATAGTTGGTGATGATATTCCCCGACAACGGCGCCATAAATCCTTCCCGATACTTGTGATCTGCGTTGGGTTTTTCGTGAAGAGGAACGGGTAATTGCAGCACAATACGGATAAGTATTTCCCTCAGTTAAGAACCAAGGTTTATCGAACCAATAGGAATATCAATACATAACCGTGCGGTTGCACACAAAAGAACAAACGCTTGCACCCAACGCGGGCAAGAGGGTTGTCAATCCCCTTGGACTCGTTATTTGCAAGCAAGTGAAGTGTGTAGATAATAGTAGGTAAATGCAAATTGCAAATTAAAATAAAAGGTAAATAATGGCAGCAAGGTAATGATAGGATTTGTAAATATATAAGTGAATAGACTCGGGGGCCATAGTTTTTCCCAGCGGCATCTCTCATGTAGGCAACATACGGTGGGTAAACAAACTACTGTTTGGCAATTGATAGAAAAGCGCATAGTTATGTGATATTCACGGCAATGATCATGTGTATATAGGCACCACATCCATAAGAAAATAGGCCGACTCCTGCCTGCACCTATTACTATTACTCCACCCATCGACCGCTATCCAGCATGCATCTAGAGTATTAAGTAAAACAAAGTAATGCTTGGAGAACAATGACAAGATGTAGACAAAGGGAATTCAATTAATATGAACTAACCCCATCGTTTTATCCTTAGTGGCAATAATACAAAGACGTGTCTTGTCCCTTTCAGTCACTGGGATATAGAGCATCGCCAGATTGAACCCACTACAACGCACCCCTCTCATCGAAGAAGTATCAATCTAGTTGGCCAAACTATTTCAATAAATCGGAGAGGATTACGAAGCTATAACAATCGTGCAATTAAAATACCAGCAAGTATTCAATATATTTTCATGAATAATCTGAACATAAACCCACAATTCATTGGATCACAACAAATGCACCACACAAAAGAATTACATCGGATAGATCAAAGCGAAGATGCGATGATCATTGTATTGAAGATCAAAAGAGAGAGAGAGAGAGAGAGAGAGAGATAGCCATCTAGGTACTAACTATGGACCCGTAGGTCTGTGGTGAACTACTCACACATCATCATCATCAGGGCAGCAAGGTTGATGAAGAGGCCCTCCGTGATCGATCCCCCCCTCCGGCAGGGTGCCGGAACGGAGCTCCAGATGGGATCATGGCGGAACAGAGACTTGCGGCGGCGAAAAAAGTGTTTTGGGATGCCCTCTAGGGTTTTTGGAATATATGTGAATTTACAAGCCAGAAAACAGGGACAGGAGGTCCACTAAGGTGGGATAAGCAATTAGGGCGCGCCGACCCCCCTAGGTGCGCCCTGTTGGCTTGTGCCTCCCTCGTGTGGCCTCCGGTCTTCTCCCGAAGCTTCCAGGTCTTCTTTTGGTCCAGAAAAAATCATAAAAAAGTTTCGGGGCAATTGGACTTCATTTGGTACTATAAACCTGAAAAGACAAAAACACGCAGAAAAAACAGCTGGCACTGGGCACTGGGTCAATAGGTTAGTGCTCAAAAATAATATAAATCGGTAAATTATTACTCAAACGTATCCTAGAATGATAATATGTCAGCATGGAACAATCAAAAATTATAGATGCGTTGGAGACATATGAGCATCCCCAAGCTTAATTCTTGCTTGTCCTCGAGTAGGTAAATGATAAAAACAGAATTTTTGATGTGACATGCTACCCAATATGTAATCTTTTGCATGTATGCTCATTGAGAAATGATGAATTAACAAACATCAACATAGTTATATTTATAAGCATAAGCAAAAAAATCATCAATCTTTCAAAGTTTGATGAGAAACGATCCTAAAAGAATGTTTACCCCCATTAATTTTATAAATCGTATACTTTGAAAGATTGATGATTTTGTTGCTTATGCTTATAAATATTACTATGTTGATGTTTTTTAATTCATCGTTTCTCAGTGAACATACATGCAAAAGATTACATATTGGGTAGCATGTCACATCAAAAATTCTTTTTTTATCATTTACCTACTTGAGGACGAGCATGAATTAAGCTTGGGGATGCTGATACGTTTCCAACGCATCTATAATTTTTTTATTGTTCCATGCTGACATATTATCATTCTAGGATACTTTTTGAGTAATAATTTACCAATTTATATTATTTTTGAGCACTAACCTATTGACCCAGTGCCTAGTGCCAGTTGCTGTTTTCTGCGTGTTTTTTGTCTTTTCAGGTTTACAGTACCAAACGAAGTCCAATTGCCCCGAAACTTTTTTATGATTTTTTCAAGACCAAAAGAAGACTTGGATGCTTCGGGAGAAGAACTGAGGCCACACGAGGGAGGCACAAGCTAACAGGGCACGCCCAGGGGGGTCGGTGCGCCCTGATGGCTTGTCCCTCCCTAGTGGACCTCCTACCCCCGTTCTCTGGCCTATAAATTCACATATATTCCAAAAACCCTAGGGGGCATCCTGAAATACTTTTTCCGCCGCCACAAGTATCTGTTCCGCCGTGATCTCATCTGGAGTTTAGTTCCGACACCCTGTTGGAGGGGGGATCAATAACGGAGGGCCTCTTCATCAACCTTGCTGCCCTCATGATGATGTGTGAGTAGTTCACCACAGACCTACGGGTCCGTAGTTAGTACCTAGATGGTTATCTCTCTCTTTTGATCTTCAATACAATGATCATCGCACCTTCTCTTTGATCTATCCGATGTAATTCTTTTGTACGGTGCGTTTGTTGGGATCCGATGAATTGTGGGTTTATGTTTTAGATTATTCATGAAAATTATTTCAGTCACCTCTGATATATATTATGATTCTTAATTGCTTGATCATTATAGCTTCATAAATCTCTCTGATCTATTGAAATAGTTTTGCCAACTAGATTGACATTTCTTCAGTGAGAGGGGTGCGTTGTAGTGGGTTCAATCTGGCGATGCTCTATATCCTAGTGATAGAAAGGGACAAGACACGTATTTGTATTGTTGCCACTAAGGATAAAATGATGGGGTTAGTTCATATTAATTGAATTCTCTTTGTCTACATCATGTCAATGTTCTCCAAGCATTAATCCATTTTACTTAATACTCTAGATGCATGCTGGATAGCGGTCGATGGGTGGAGTAATAGTAATAGGTGCAGGCAGGAGTCGACTGATAATCCCCAAGTGCAAGGAATCATCGTAGCACTTTCCAAAGATGGAAGTGATAAGAATGGAGTGTCGAACCCACAAGGAGCTAAAGGTAAGATCAATATTCTCTCAAGTCCTATCTGCCACCGATACGACTCTACATACACCGAACGTTTGCCTCTATCTAGTAACGAGAAATAAATCTGCGTTGTGGGTATAAACAGGATAGCTTTGCATGATATTGGAGAACTAAAATATGAAAAATAGTTGTTGCACTAAATAGAGTTATAATATATCACAATATATTACAAATAGCGAGTGTGGAATAATGATGGTATGCTGTTCGGAATCATCCTAGGCAATTGATAACAAGAACGGTAATCATTCTTGCAATTTTATATGAGGGAGAGGCATGCGCTAACATACTTTCCGTACTTGGATCATATGAACTTATGATTGGATCTCTAGCAAGCATGCGCAACTACTAGAAATCATTAAGGTAAACCCAACCATAGCATTAAACATCAAGCCCCCTTTACTCCCATACGCAACAATCCCCTTACTCGGTTGTAAGCTTCTGTCACTCTAGCCCCCCACTGTAAGCGAATCATGAACGTATTGCATCACCCTACAGCGAGAATTCCCTCACGTGTGCACAGCACGAAGGGCACCATAGGACAGCACCAAATAAAACATACACTCAAACCAATCAAGATCATCAATCAACCCAAAGGACAACATAAATCTACTCAAACATCATAGGATGGCAACACATCATTGATTAATAATATGTGGCATGAAACACCATGTTTAAGTAGGGGATTATAGTAGGGTGCGGGAGAGTGGACCGTTGAAAAGAGATGAGGAAGGTGATGAAGACGGTGATGTTGAAGAAGATGATCACCGCGGCGATGGTTCCCCCGGCAGCACTCCGGCGCCACCGAAAGAGAGGGGGAGAGAGTCTCCCCCTTAGGATTCCTCCTCCATGGCCTCTCCCAAGATGGGGAGAGGTTCTCCCCTCTTATCCTTGGCCTCCGTGACTCCCGAAGGGGCGAGAGCACCTCTGAGATTTGATCTCTCTCTTTGTTTCTCTCCTGGTTTCGCTGTAGTTTTTTGGCCCTTCACCATTTCTTAAATATCCGGAGATCCGTAAATACGATCGGGCTGAAATTTTCAGGGGATTTTTGTCAGAAAAATATCTTTCTTGCGGCGAAAGAAGGGCCCCAATCGACTTCAGGGGGAAGCACAAGCTATCAGGGCGCGGTCACCCCCTGGACGCGCCCTGTTGGCTTGTGCCTCCCTCGGGTACCGTGTTGCGTTGATTCTTCTTCCCTTCACATATATTCCAAAAAAATATCCGTAAATTTTTATCGTGTTTGGCCTTCATTTGATATGGAATTTCTGTGAAACAAAAACAACACAAAAAACAGGAACTGGCACTAGGCACTGGGTAAGTAAGTTAGTCCCAAAAAATAATATAAAATGTTGCTAAAAGTATATGAAAGTTGGAGAATATTAGCATGAATACTTCATAAATTATCGATACGTTGGAGACGTATCATCGAACTATATGCTTATGGACGTGATGCCTACATATACATGATCATTGCCATGAATATCACATAACTATGTGCTTTTCTATCAATTGCCCAACAGTAATTTGTTTACCCACCGTATGTTGCCTACATGAGAGATGCCACTAAGGAAAACTATGCCCCCCGGGTCTATTCACTTATATATTTACAAAAGCTATCATTACCTTGCTGCCATTAATTACTTTTAATTTAATTTTGCAATTTACAATTATCTACTATTATCTACACACTTCACTTGCTTGCAAATAACGATTCCAAGGGGATTGACAACCCTCTTGCCCGCGTTGGGTGCAAATGTTTGTTCTTTTGTGTGCAGCCGCTAAAGACAGTTGTTGATTGATATTCCTATTGGTTCGATAAACCTTGGTTCTTAACTGAGGGAAATACTTATCCGTATTGTGCTGCAATTACCCATTCCTCTTCATGGAAAAACCAACGCAGATCACAAGTATCAGGAAAGATTTCTGGTGCCGTTGCTGGGGAATATCATCACCAACTATCAAGTAACTTCACACAAATTATCATTCACTTGTTCTTCTTTTTATTTGCTGTTATATTTAGTTTGCTTCATAAAAATCAAAAATACAAAAATATTTATCTTTGCTAGTTACTAGTTTACTTCTTTGCTTGCTAGTTTACTTGTCTTGCTTGTCACTTTGCTTGCTCGGTCACCATGTCTCAAGATACTACTAACTCGTGTGACTTCTCAAATACTAATAGCAATGATTTTATTAGTACTCCTATACCACCCGCCACTAGTGCGGATGCTTTTGATATTAATGCTGCATTGCTGAATCTTGTGATGAAAGACCAATTTTGAGAAGTCCTAAATCAGGATCCCGCTGCTCATCTTAATACCTTTGTTAAACTTTGTGATATGCAAAAGAAAAATGATATGGATAATGATGTTCTTATTATTGCAAATAAGAATTATGTGCCTGTAGATTCCATTGTGCTTGATATTGATTGCAATGCTACTTGTCCAATAATACTTGGAAGACCTTTCTTACAAACTATAGGTGCAATTATTGATATGAAAGAGGGAAACATAAGGTTCTAATTTCCATTAAAAAAAGGAATGGAACACTTCCCTAGGAAGATAATTAAACCACCTTATTAATCAATCATGAGAGCTACTTATGGTTGGAGTGTCAAAGATGACAGAACTTGAAATTATGCATTATGCCTATCTAGGGGCATAAAACAATAGCGCTAGTTGAGAGGCAACCCAATAGTTATCTTTATCTTTGCTTTTTGTTTTTTACTTTCTGGTTGTTTTTGATAACATGATTATTTTCACTATAATGATTGTATTTTTATGTTTTAATTAATGTTTGTTCCAAGTAAAGCCTTTGGGATAGTTTACAAGATGAGTAGAATTGATACGGTGCAAAAACAGAAACTTTAGCGTCGAGTGCAGAATTTCTCTGATTTTACTGGAATGTCTTTTTGATCTGATTTTTTACACAGTATTTATATACAAATTCTTCAGGTCTAAGTTTTCAGAATTTTTAGAGTTAAATAAGTATATGTTATCTACAGATCTTTACAGACTGTTCTGTTTTAGACAGATTCTGTTTTTGCTTGCATGGTTTGCTTGTTTTGATGATGCTATGGATTATATCAGGGGGTATAAGCCATGGAGAAGTTAGAATATAGTACCTATTATGCAATAATGAAATATGAATCAATTTATAATAGTACCTAAAGTATTTGATATGTTGCTTATACTAACGGATCTCACGAAGTTTTGTTGAGTTTTGTGTGATTGAAGTTTTCAACTTTTGGGTGTTATCACGATGGACGAAGGAATAAGGAGTGGCAAGAGCCTAAGCTTGGGGATTACCAAGGCACCCCAAGGTAATATTCTAGGAAGACTCAAGCGTCTAAGCTTGGGGATGCCCCAGAAGATATCCCCTCTTTCGTCTCAATCCATCGGTATGTCACTTAGAGCTATATTTTTATTCGTCACATGATATGAGTTTTTCTTGGAGCGTCGTTTGTTTTTGATTTTTTTAGTATGCCGCAATCATCATTTTTCTAGACACATCTATTTGATAGAGACACACCTTCATCATAATTTATTAGAATACTCTATGTGCTTCACTTATAACTTTTGAGCTTAGCAGTTGCTCTAGTACTTCACTTATATCTTTTTGAGCACGGTGGCGTATAGATTTTGTAGAAATAATTGCACTCTCGTTCTTCACTTATATTTGTTTGTGAGTTAATAAATAGTGACGGTAATTTGCATGGGTCATAAGACTAATCCAAAAATAATAGGTATTCAATGAGTGATAATCAATACCAACATGTAGCACATAAGAGATAAATTGTGGGTTAATGATATGATGTGGTAATGTGAAAAGGGTGTGAGTGCATCGTTGTTGATTCGTAGAAGTGTCGGTATTAAGAGGTGTTAATTTCCCATTTGTCTAAATAGTAAAAAAGGCATGGTGGGGATGTGTGAGCATTTCTATTCCTCATTGAAATCCTAGTGTTGTTTAGAGTCGGAGGCGCGCGATGGTTAACTCCTCCCAACCTCCTCCCTCGGGGCATGCGAGTAGTACTTTTATTTGTGATAAAACTAATAAAACTTTGCAATAAGTATGTGAGTTCTTTATGACTAATGTGACCCCGTGTACATACGCAATCTCACCACCTCATATTTTGCTAGCCTCTTCGGTACCGTGCATTGCCCATTCTCACCTCGAGGACCAGTGCGAACTTCGCTGGTCCATCCAAACCCCATGACATGATACGCTCTGTCACATATAAGCCTTCTTATATCTTCCTCAAAACAGCCACCATACCTACCTATTATGGCATTTCCATAGCCATTCTAAGATATATTGCCATGCAAATTTCACTGTTACATCATATGACTAGTTCATTCATCATCATATTGCTTTGCATGATCATATAGAGCTGACATAGTATTTGTGGCAAAGCCACCGTTCATCATATTTTTGATACATGTCATGCTAGATCATTGCACATCCTGGTACACTGCCAGAGGCATTCATATTGAGTCATATTGTTTCATAGTTCTTCATATCGAGTCTTCATATTGAGTTGTAAGTAAATAAAAGTGTGATGATCATCATTGTTAGAGCATTGTCCCAGTGAGGAAATAAAAATGGGGTAGGCCAAATGAGCCCACCATAAATAAAAAATAAATAAAATGAAAAAGAGAGAAAAAGAGAGAAGGGACTTTGCTACTATCCTTTACCACACTTGTGCCTCAAAGTGGCACCTTGTTCTTCATGTAGAGACTCTCATGTTATGTCATTTTCATATGCTAGTGGGAATCACCTTTTCATTATTAGGAACTTGGCTTGTATATTCCGATGACGGGCTTCCTAATGCCCGAGGTCTTCATGAGCAAGCAAGTTGGATGCACACCACACTTAGCTTTAGTTGAGCTTTCATATACTTATAGCTCTAGTGCATAATTTGCATGGTAATCCCTACTCCTTGCATTGACATCTATCGATGGGCATCTCCATAGCCCGTTGATATGCCTAGTTGATGCGAGACTTTCTTCTCCACCTTTTACCCCTTTGATATCTACCACCATATTCTATTCCACCTTTATGTATGCCCATGGTTCACGCACATGTATTGTGTGAAGAATAAAAAGTTGATGCACATTGAAAAAGTACGATCCAATTGCCTGACTTGGACACCATGGTGCTTGACATTTGTATTAATGTGGTGAAGATGGAGCCATGCCTAGCTAATATGATAAAATGAATGGGGGTAAACATTCTTTTAGGATCGTATACTTTGAAAGATTGATGACTTTGTTGCTTATGCTTATAAATATTACTATGTTGATGTTTGTTAATTCATCGTTTCTCAGTAATCATACATGCAAAAGATTACATACTGGGTAGCATGTCACATCAAAAATTCTGTTTTTATCATTTACCTACTCGAGGACGACAGGAATTAAGCTTGGGGATGCTGATACGTCTCCAATGTATCTATAATTTTTTATTATTCCCTGCTGAAATATTATCATTCTAGGATACTTTTTGAGTAATAATTTACCAATTTATATTATTTTTGAGAACTAACTTATCGACCCAGTGCCAAGTGTCAGTTGTTGTTTTCTTCATGTTTTTATCTTTTGAGGTTTATAGTACCAAACGAAGTCCAATTGCCCCGAAACTTTTTTATGATTTTTTCTGGACCAAAAGAAGACCTGGAAGCTTCAGGAGAAGACCGGAGGCCGCATGAGGGAGGCAAAAGCCAATAGGGCGCACCCTGATGGCTTGTCCCTCCCTGGTGGACCTCCTACCCCCGTTCTTTGGCCTATAAATTCACATATATTACAAAAACCCTAGGGGGCATCCCGAAACACTTTTCCGCCACCGCAAGTCTCTATTCCGCCGTGATCCCATCTGGAGCTCCGTTCCGGCACCCTGTCGGAGGGGGGATCGATCACAGAGGGCCTCTTCATCAACCTCACTGCCCTCATGATGATGTGTGAGCAGTTCACCACAGACCTATGGGTCCATAGTTAGTACCTAGATGGCTATCTCTCTCTTGATCTTCAATAGAATGATCATCGCATCTTCACTTTGATCTATCCGATGTAATTCTTTTGTACGGTGCGTTTGTTGGGATCCGATGAATTGTGGGTTTATGTTTCAGATTATTCATGAAAAGTATTTGAGTCACCTCTGATATATATTATGATTCTTAGTTGCATGATCATTATAGCTTCGTAAATCTCTCCGATCTATTGAAATAGTTTGGCCAACTAGATTGATATTTCTTTAGTGAGAGGGGTGCGTTGTAGTGGGTTCAATCTGGCGGTGCTCTATATCCCAGTGATAGAAAGGGACAAGACACGGTACCATGCATTACCCATTCTCACCTCGAGAGTCGGTGCAACCTTTGCCGGTGCATCCAAACCCCGTGTTATGATACACTCTATCACACATAAGCCTCCTTATATCTTCCTCAAAACAGCCACCATACTTACCTATTATGGCATTTCGATAGCCATTCCGAGATATATTGCCATGCAACTTCCACCGTTATGTCACATGACTTGTGTGTTCATCATCATATTGCTTTGAGTGATCGTAAGATAGCTAGCATGATATTTCCATTGCTTGCCTGTTTTTGATATCTTTGCTACGCTAGATCATTGCACATCATGGTACATTGCCAGAGGCATTCATATATAGTCATCTTGTATGTGTTTATCGAGTTGTAATATCAAGTTGTAAGTAAATAAAAGTGTGATGATCATCATTATTAGAATATTGTCCCAGTGAGAAAAGGATGATGGAAACTATGATTCCCCCATAATTCGGGATGAGACTCCAGACGATAAAAAATGGGGGAGGCGAAAAAGAGCCCACCATGAATTTTTTTTGAAATGCGAGACAAAGAGAGAAGGGGCAATGCTACTATCTTTTTACCCCACTTTTGCTTCAAAGTAGCACCATGTTCTTCCTATAGACAGTCTCCTGAGTTGTCATTTTCATATACTAGTGGGAATTTTGAATTATAGAACTTGGCTTGTATATTCCGATGACGGGCTTCCTCAAATGCCCAAGGTCTTGATGAGCAAGCAAGTTGGATGCACACCCACTTATTTTCATTTGAGATTTCATACACTTATAGATCTAGTGGATCCGTTGCATGGCAATCCCTACTCCTCGCATTGATATCGATTCATGAGCACCTCCATAGCCCATTGGTCCGCCTAGTTGATGAGAGACTTTCTTCCCTTTTGACTCTTTTGATCTTTACCACCATACTCCATTCCACCTATTTGCTATATCCATGGTTCACGCTCATGTATTGCGTGAAGTTGAAAATGCTAAAGCGCGTTAGTAGTATGATCCAATTGCATGGTTTGACACAGTGATGCTCATGATTTATACTTATGCGGTGAAGACGGAGTCGTGCCATGCCAATATGATAAAATGAGTATGGGATAACATTCTTTAAGGATCGTATATTTTGAAAAATTAATGATTATGCTTCTTATGTCCATGGATATTATTATGTTCATATCAATTACTTCATCATTTCTCAATAATTATACCTCAAAGAGATTACATGTTGGGTAGTATGCCACATAAAAAATTATGCTTTTATTATTTACCTACTTGAGGACGAGTAGGAGTTAAGCTTGGGGATGTTGATACGTCTCCAACGTATCTATAATTTTTGATTGTTTCATGTTATTATATTATTAATCTTGGATATTTTATATGCAATGATATGCTATTTTATATTATTTTTTGGGACTAACCTATTAACCCAGTGCCGAGTGCGAGTTCCTGTTTTTTGCGTGTTTTTGACTTTTTCAGAAAATCAATACCAAACGGAGTCCAAACACGAGGAAACTTTTTGATGATTTTTTCTGGATCAAAAGAGACAAACGAAGCTTCGGGAGGAGGTCGGAAGACGCATGAGGGAGCGACGAGCCTGGTGGGAGCGCCCTGGGGGGTAGTGCATGCCCACCGAGATCGTGGGCTCCTCGCACACCTCCCTGACTTAATTCCACTTCTAAATCCCCAAATATTCTAACAAACACTAGAGAGCCACCAGAAACACTTTTTCCGCCGCCGCAAGTCCCTGTTCCGGCGCGATCCCATCTGGAGACCTTTTCCGGTACCCTGTCGGAGGGGGAATCGATCACGAAGGCCGTCTACATCAACCTTGATGCCTCCATGATGATGCGTGAGTAGTCCACCACAGACCTATGGGTCCATAGCTAGTAGCTAGATGGCTTCTTCTCTCTCTTTGATCTTCAATACCATGTTTGTCGCGATTCTTGTCGGTGTCAAAACTGGCGGATCTCGGGTAGGGGGTCCCGAGCTGTGAGTCTAGGATCGATGGTAACAAGGGACGAAGGAGACGACGTTTACCCAGGTTCGGGCCCTCCTATGGAGGTAAAACCCTACGTCCTGCTCGATTATATTGATGGTATGAAGGTTACAGAGTTGATCTACCTCGAGATCGACTAGCTAAAACCCTAGATGAGTTTCTCTATCCTACAATCTAAAACCCTTCGGCTTATATAGGCGCCAAGGGTCACTAGGGTTACACATGGTCGGTTGCCCACCGGAGGGAGAAAACATGCCTAATCTACTATCTTAATCTTGACAGACACGCCACGACTCCTGAGGTCTCCTCCATAGCGACGAGGCCTTCGATCAATCCCATCCTCAGTGAGCGGCCCATGAGCCCGGCCTATGAGAAATAAGTCGGCAGTCCGAGGACCCCTTAATCCCGGACTCCCTCAATTCCCGCGGTGATCTATCCAATGTAATCCTCTTTTACGGCGTGTTTGTTGTGATCTGATGAATTGTGGATTTATGATCATATTATTCATTGAAAGTAATTGAGTCTTCTCTGAACTTTATTATGCACGATTGTTATAGCTTCGTATTTCTCTCCGATCTATCCGTTTGGTTCGGCCAACTAGATTGCTTTATTTTCAATGGGAGTGGTGCCTTGTAATGTGTTCAATTTTGGGGTGCTCTATATCTCAATGACAGAAAGGGACAAGACACGTATTTGTATTGTTGCCGTTAAGGATAAAACGATGGGGTCTATTCATATTGCTTGAGTTTACTTTGTCTACATCATGTCATCTTGCTCCAAGCATTACTTTGTTTGTCATGAACTTAATACTTAGAGAGGCAAGCATAGAAGCACTCTCGAAGTGGAGTAATAGTAGTAGATGTAGGATCATTTCGGTCTACTTGTTTATGGACGTGATGCCTATATACATGATCATTGTCGTGAATAACATGTCATAACTATGCGCTATTCTGTCAATTGCCCAACGGTAATTTGTTTACCCACCGTATGCTATGTTCGAGAGAGAAGCTTCTAGTGAAATATATGGCCCCCGGCTCTACTCAATCATATTTACTAAAACCCTAAAAATACCTCGATGTCTTTTATTATTTGTTTTTTACTTTTTATATTTATATATCTATCTGTATCAGAATTAATCCTTGCAAATAACGAGTTCTAGGGGCTTGACAATCCTCTTACCTGCGTTGGGTGCAAGTGTTTGGTCTTGTGCGTGTAGGTGTCGACAATGAGAGTTTGCCTTGATTCTCCTACTGGTTCGATAACCTTGGTTCTCACTGAGGGGAATACTTATCGCTACTATATTGCTTCACCCTTTCTCTTGGGGGAAAAACTCAACGCGGCTCAGAAGTAGCATACATCGGATTGCGGGGGAGTGAACCGCTGATAATGAATGAGGGAAGATGATGGAGGTGTTGATGAAAACATCGGATTTGTTGGTGTAGATCGCAGCCATGATGGTTCCCCCGGCGGTTCTCCGGCGCCACCGGGAGAGAGTAGGAGCGAGCCTCCCTCCTTCTTCTTCTTGCTTGGCCTTCCCCCTAGATGGGAGAAGGATTCCCCCTCTAGCCCATGGTCGTCATGGCCCCTGAGGGTGGGAGCCCCTCTAGATTGGATCTCTCTTTGTTTTCTTCTTTGCTCCACGTCCATGTTTTTTGGCCGAACACCGTTTATTTTATATCCAGAGATTCGTAACTCCGACCGGGCTTAAATTTTATTACGATTTTTCCCGATATAAGCTTCCTTGCGTCCGAAGGAGAGCTGTAAACGACTTACGGGGTGCCCACAAGGCACCTAGCCACGCCCTGGGGGTAGGCGTGCCCCCTGCCTTGTGGCGCCCGTGGGCCCCCTCTTCTGTTGATTCTTGCACCAAAAATTCACATATATTCCATAAAAAATTGCTGTAAAATTTTATCGTGTTTGGACTTCGTTTGCTATGAATTTTCTACGAAAAAACATGCAAAAAACATGAACCGACGATGGACGCTAGATTAATATGTTAGTCCAAGAAAATCATATAAATTGTTGCTAAAAATATGTGAAAGTAATAAAATAATGGGATGAAACATTCAAACATTATAGATAAGACGGAGACGTATCAGGTATCGAGTGGAGTTGGAAATATGCCCTAGAGGCAATAATATTGTATCATTATATTTTCATATTAATAATCAAGAGTTTATATTCTATGCTATAACTGCTACGATTCTGGAATATGTGATTCACTGAAAAACTCATATGCACGTGTGGAATGATAAATGGTAAAATAGAGATTCCTAGTCTTGCCTCTAAGACTGGCTCAAGTGTTTGTTGTGATCATGTTTTCCGGATCTTAGAATATTATTAAGTGTAACGATAGTTCTAAAACAATATTGAGAGTATGACGTTAGAAGAACGATCATATTGAATCGACCCAAACATGTTTGTTATACTTTGAGATAATATCGTTTGTAATCAATTGTTATAACATAGAGTGTTAACATGTACTTCATGTTCCTTAGACCATGAAAGTATCATAATACTTCTTACCGTACGATGAGCTTTGGGGTTGCTCAAATGTCATCTGTTACTAAGTGATCACAACAACAACTTACAGGTTCATCGGACAATTTGACAAGGGATTAGATAGCTCGGGAGTGGAATTTGCTCCTCTGGCGATGGACAGATATTCTTAGGGACCTCTCGGTGTGACGTCATTCGTCATCGTCTGGCCAAACACAGGTGACTATGTCACGGGAATGCCGGAACACATCAACGAGAAAGAAGAACAAAACCGACAACGAGGACAATGGTATAGTGGGCATGTCTATGACTCAAGCGGATACCAATGCATCTTGGGTTTTGTAAAGTATCACGAAGCAAAGGAAATTATTTCTTTATTATTGTTTTATTTCAAAGCTGACCTTCTAATGAATGGAACTATGTGTATTTCTGATAGAAAACCCTCAACTGATTTTGTGCCATATCGTCCTTTTTTGTAGACACATCCACCTCCTGAAAAGGGCTGTATGTCTCATTGTTGTCTTCCAAGTTCTTTGAATAATTAGGATGTCTGCTTGGAACATTGCAGCCACATCCTGCTTGTCCTTCCCTTCCAACTTCCCACCTCTACTTATACTTAGGGCTTGCATTGCCATGTAAGCAGCATATCTTTGCTCATTTGTGGGTGATTCTTTTCTCCTCTGCACTTGCTCAACACCTACAGTAGCAATGCAACAAGAAAACTAGGGATATTGTTTACTGTAGTTGCTGCAGTTAGATCTACTGCTCAGTTTACTGTTTCTAATCTTATGTTACTGTTTCTAATGCATGGAGTAGTTGTTGTCTTCAGTTAACTATGGACATGTTCAGTGGAGTAATATGCAAATCCTGAAAAGTGTTCAGTGGAGTACAGTTTCAGTTGAACAATTTCCTGAAAAGTGTGGACAATTTCATGTACAATTTCAGTTTCAGACTAGTGTTTCAACAATCAACTTGCAAACAGTTTCAGACTAATGTACAAAAAAAAACTTGGACTATGTGCAGCATCTTACTCCATGAGAGTACAAC
Source organism: Elymus sibiricus (assembly GCA_039707655.1). Lineage (NCBI taxonomy): Eukaryota > Viridiplantae > Streptophyta > Magnoliopsida > Poales > Poaceae > Elymus > Elymus sibiricus. Next base: position 108,934,403 of record CM077667.1, on the reverse strand, counting down.
AGTTTGCTCTCTACAAATTTTCTCGGAGCACAACAGTTTCACACTAGTGTTTACAACAGTTTCAGACTCCATGAGACTACTCTGCTATGTTGTTTCTTTAATCATCAGCCAGCTAACTGAGCTTCCAAGATTAATCAGGATTACACAACAATCATCAGCTGTGCTCAATGAGAGAATCACCAGCTGTGCTCAATGAGAGAATCATCAGCCAACTAATCAACAATCAACTTGTTTCTTGAATTATTGTTTACATGGAGTAATGTTTAGATGCATATGAATCATTTTCTTGGAGTACAAATTTCTTGGAGTAATATGCAATTTGTTGGAGTACTCTGATGTACTGTTTAGATGCATTTGAACCATTGTTTCTCAGAATGGTTGTGCCTCTCTACAAAGGCCTCTGCTCGGTTTGAATCATTGTTGAACAATTTGATGACTGTTCCCCCAAACTGCTGACTGTTTGCTGTACCTGGGCCAGAAGCGCCTGAGGTGAGGAGCACATAGGCGCCGGGAAAGGAGATCCTGGGCGGGGGCACAGCGAGCTCCTGGGCGCGGTGAGGGGCAGGCCAGGCGGGGAAGAAGCTCGCGAGGAATTGAATTTGAATTTCGAACTTGAGAAATTGATATTTGCCCGCGGGGAAGAACTTCACGGGGTAAAACTGTCTTTTTCACAGGTTTCAGCGTTGTCAGAAATCTGAAAAAAAAAAACGTCTTATATTATGATATGGATATGGAGGGAGTATTTGTGTGATCGAGTTTCTCCAGTGGTGAAGCACTCTTATGATTGCAATATCAGAAAGACGTATTTGTCCAGTGCAAGCAACAAAACCTTGTAGAAGCGATCAAAATTCAACGGATTATAAGTCAGGCATGAAGAGTGACAGCATGGTTCAACCATCAAGAATCAACGTCATCAGACATCAGTGTTAAAAGCTAATTTCTTCTTCTCATTTTCTCAATCAATACAGATGACATTTATGTTCACAAATCGCTGTCACGCATCTTTCTATCCTGCTGCTTTCTTTGACAAATTCGGCAAACTGATTGAACCTGGATTCCTTTCTATCAATACAATACAAGAAACACAGCCCACAGAGGATTGTATATTCAGCAAAAGCACAACGGGCCTCCATGCACAAAAAACAAGTATGACAGGCCACACCCTCGTTACCACACCAGACCTACAGCTATGTTATTCTCGCGGAACACATTCGCGCTAGTCATACAGCCCCTCTTGCTCCCAGATGTCCACGAGGAAATCAACCATCTCCTGCAAATTCATCGTCTAGGTTTAACCACATGCCTTACAGGGAACGGTAAATTAAACTGCTTTAGATAATCTTTTTCAGATCAACTGAACTGATATAGATCTTACATGTAGAGGGATGGGCTGAGGAAATGGTTTATTTGATCCAAGCAAACTTTCGTACGCTGCATTCCAACTGCATAAAAAATGGTTTGGGTGAGCATGAAGATTCAGAGTACAACATACTATTGTGTCTCGAAACAAAAGGGCACAGCATACTATTATGATATTATCTAGTCTAAGCTTCGTTAGATATATGATTACAGAATGTTCTTCAAAAAAATTTCAAACCTGGTGTCGATTTGCACAAGAAAACAAGAGGGGCAAGCATCCCATATTTTTTACATTTTTGCATCTTAGTATCTAACTTGGTTTTAAACATCTCTTCTGGAAGATAAACAGTTGTTACTTCTCACTGATTCTTTCTACCAAATGCTATTGTCATTGATTCCAATAGATACTTTTTTGCTTGTAGGACTCCAGAATTATTTAACTCTAGAGAAAGAAACTAAGCTTCTCTACCACATTATTGATCTACTATACAGCCAAAGAAATTCAGAAATCAACAAGAAAATGCAGCAGTAATGAACTCTAACACTACAGACACTCACAATGATTTTAGAAGGACCAGAATCCCATTGACTGAACAGGATCCCAGTACCAGAAATGCATATAGGATCAGACAAGAAAAGAAGTGACAAGCTTTATGATAGAGCTAGCACCATTAAGAGCAAAATGAAACCCAATATAGGCAGTATCATCCAAACCGCCTTGATAAAAAAAAATGTGTTCTCAATAACTCAGATTTACCAACTTCAGTGTAAGAAAGGGTTTGAATAAGCACAACTAAGCGCAAAAGTATGAAGGATGCAAACAAACTGTTGATCAAAATGAAAGAAAAGGTTGTACATGCATATTATTCAGTTGAATTATGCAATGCTTTTTGTGTTCCCCTTCTTCCACATATGGATCGGACATTCCATTTTCATACCTCAACACTGGTTCCTGGATCTGCTTCACCACAGGTTGTTGCCTTAACCTTGTATTCTCAGTCCACTCATCCCTAGTTTGTTGCCAAAGAGAAAAACCTGCAATGATATTTCCATCTGTTTCCATCTGGTCAGATTACCATGTCCACTAAGACTCTTAACAGGCAGACATGTGACGATTCCTTTAATCCTCCGTTAGACAAGAATGGAAATTGGACTTCTATTTCCCCCTTACTACTCAGGAAAAAAAATCAGCAACGGTTTGCCAGCACAAATTCGTTACAGTCCAAAGTATGAACTCAAAGTTCCCAAACAAACGCTCTGCCAAAACTCTAGCACACACATGGAAAGAAAGTGATTTCCCGCAACTAAACCAAAAAAGTGTGAACTCAAATTTCTTAATAAACTTTCCTTCTTAGAACTACAACAACTAAGACAAAATGGTAAAGCAATTGCACTGGTCTTCATAAAATACCATAGGTAACTGACAACCGAATAAGATTTGAGAGGCTAACACCGTTTGACGTGAATAGTGTTATTAACTTATTATGTACTGGATCTTTCTACCACGCTATCAAGCTAATATTGTACTCAACATTATGGATAATTTAAGATAGAATGAACAAAATGTAGGTGTTTTCCACAATTAACATGACTATAGATGCTGAATGGCTAAAGACAGGAGATTCGGCCAAAATCAAGTTTGATGTTTGCAAAGGTATCTGGAAAATGCGTACATGTGGTGATAACACTCCTGTTGAGCACATATGTTAGTTCAAAAAGGAATTACCATGATTAGCAGATTCGCCCAGGTTATGACTGCTCCCCACTCCATGCAGATCAAGGTCCCAAGAGGACGTGTTCATTGGTGCTCGTAGGTCTGCCGGATCAACCTCGATGGTGGTCGTACTCCAAAATTCCTCTGCCACCGTGGGATTCTGGGCATGGGCCATTAAGCTCTTGGAAAGATCGCCTACGTGTTTTGCGGCCTTCTCACAGCATCCCAAACAGCCTCTGCTCTGTTTGCAAGGAGTTTTTACATATCGACGATTAGCACAGAATCACTCAACAAATCAGCAGGCACACACACTGACACACAGCAAGAGAAAGAAGTAATCCAGGCAGCCACACGGGGCTTAATTTTCACAAGTATAGGTGATAAGATCAAGCACCATAACATAACCGCATGGAGCCTACAAGCTATGCGCCTATGCCGCTCGAGATACTACATGAGAAAAACTACCACTAGAGAGTAATCGGGACAGTAGGCAAGATGACGCTGGCAACGACGGGTCAGCAGGCTAGAATCTGAATGAAGTTACGCAGATGCGGACGAAGGAAGGGGGGAACGGTAGGGGAGCCCACCCGGAGCAGATGAAGATGCAGGCGGAGGAGAGCAGCTGCGGGATGGAGCGCCAGTCCCAGCCGGGCCCGAGTTCGACGTCCCAGTCGCCGACCCTCGCCGCCGATCCGCCGCCGCCGCGTGCCGCCGCCATGGCGCCCGGCCGCTTCGCTCCGGCTGGAATTGGAGTGTGAATGGGAACGGAATCGGATCGGATTCCAGCGAGCAACCGACCGCGGCGATTTATGGGGGATGGGCGCGGCGGGGCGCGCGGATTGGGATAAGGGAGGGGGTGGGGGTGGGGGCCTGGGTGGGGTTGACGAAGATTGCACGGATGGATGGGATGACGACGATGCGATTCGACAGTGCGTCGTGCTTTGGAGTTTTGCCTCTTCGCTTTCGGCCGACCATTCCATTTCCATGGCACGTCGCGGTTCCCACTTGGCCCGTCCCTTCGACCAATTGGACCGACTACCCTTCTCTTCTCATCATAAAAAGCCAAGGGCAGAGAACAAAAGATGATAAAAGTGATCATCCCCTTTTGCCATCCAGACTCGAGATTCAAGAGATTTTTTTTGCGTGGAAACTAAATTAAACTGTCAAAACGTTTCATATTTATTCACAGAGTGAGTATTTTCTTACCAACTTTTCTAAGAAATATATGACCCTCGAATGCACACAACCATAATTTATAAAAGGACACGCAAAGCATCAACCAAATAAACCGGCTTTACAAAAGGCGAGACCGCTCAAGTCCCCCCCTTCCTGCAGGTTGCCCCCCGCGTCGCCCTCCTCCGGCGACACGGGGGAAACCTAGCCACCGTCGCCCTTCCTTGTGTCGCCGCCATCGAAGGGCTGGCCGCGAAGCCGCGCCGGGCTCCAAGAAGGTGGCGGTGGGGGGGGGGGGGGGGTCTGGTGTCCTGCACGCTCCCTCGCAACCCTCACCTCGCGCCACGATCCCATCCGCGGAGGCGGGATCCTGCGGGTCCGGCAGTGCGGTGGCGACGTGCCCTTGCCACGCTAGGCTGGCGGATCCAGCACATCTCCGCCAGCCTCCCCCCACCCCCTGTTGCTGCTCCGCTCCTGCCGGTCCCACGGGAAGATGCAGTGTTCCTTGGCAGCGGTCAGGGGCACCCATCCCCGCGGCCCTCCCCTTCCCCCCGGCGATGCGGCCATGCCTGCTGCTGGTGCTTAGGTTGGGTGCGGGCCCGTGGTCGGTTGCGTGGGTGCTCAAGGCCTGCTCGCGCAGGCGCCCCCTCCGGCGGATCTTCCTCCCCGACGATTCAAGGTGACGGCCCTCGTGCAGGGATGGAGAGGTTCCAGTGGTAGTGGCAGGTGCGGAGCGCCTCACGGCGAGTCCTTGCTGTTGGGGAACGTTGCATGGGAAACAAAAAAATTTCTAAGAAACACCTAAGATATATTCTATGGAGATGCATAGCAATGAGAGGGAGAGTTGTCTACATACCCTTGTAGACCGAAAGTGTTAATGGTCTAGAGATTGTGGTTGGCGTAGTCGTACTAGTGTCGCGATCCAATCTGATCCAAGCATCACACGTGCAGCACCTCCGAGTTTAGCACACGTCCGGCTCGGTGACGTCTCCTCCTCCTTGATTCAGCAAGAGAGGGAGAAGAGGTAGATGAGATCCAATCCAACACGACGGCGTGGTGGTGGTGGTGGTGGTGGCAGCGAAATTCCGGCGGGGCTTCGCCAAGCGCGTACCGGAGAAACGTGGTAGGAGTTGGGAGAGCCAATGGGCAAGGGTGAAGGGGTGGTTGCCCCCATGCACCTTCCCCTTCTATATATAGGATAGGGTGCACGTGAGGGCATCCAAAACCCTCTTAGGGCCGGCCACAAGGGAGAAATCCCTTTAAACATGAAGATAACATCTTATCTCTAGATTCAAACCTTTAAATTTAGAGATAAGATCTTATCTATGGATTTAAATGACATATGCCTTGGGAAATGGTATGGCCAGCCATGTGGGTTGTAGGCCCACCCCTCGCTCCACGTGGTCCCTTCCCGAGTCATTGGGCCCCACGGTGGAACCCTCGGAACCTTCTAGAACCTTTCCGGTACTCTACCGAAAAATTCCCGAACTTTTCCGGAACCCTGAATATGACTTCCCATATATAAATCTTTACCTCCGGACCATTCCGGAGCTCCTCGTGATGTCCTGGATTCCATCAGAGATTTCGAACTACTCTCGGACTTTCCACTATTAATATCTCAACATTACCCTAGCGCTACCGAACGTTAAGCGTGTGACCTTACGGGTTCGAGAATCATGTAGACATGACCGAGACACCTCTCCGATCAATAACCAATAGCGGGACCTGGATGGTTCCTACATATTCCACGAATATCTTTATCGGTTGAACCACGATGTCAAGGATTCAGTCAATCCCATATGCAGTTCCCTTTGTCCATCGGTATGTTACTTGCTCGAGATTCGCTCGTCGTTATCTCCATACCAAGTCCAATCTCGTTACCAGCAAGTCTATTTACTCGTTCCGTAATACAAGATCCCGTGACTAACTCATCAGCCACATTGCTTGCAAGCTCTTTATGATGTTGTATTACCGAGGGGCCCAGATATAACTCTCCGTCATACGGAGTGACAAATCTCAGTCTCGATCCACGCCAACCCAACAGACACCCTCGGAGATACATCTAAAGCACCTTTATGATTACCTAGTTACGGAGTGACATTTGATGGCACACAAGGTATTCCTCCGGTGTTAGGGAGTTCCATGATCTCATGGTCTTAGGAACAGATACTTGACATAAAGAAAGCAGTATCAATAAACTTAAGTGATATGATCATATGCTAAGCATACGGTTGGGTCTTGTCCATCACATCATTCTCCTAATGATCCCGTTATCAAATGACAACCCATGTCTATGGTCAGGAAACCTTAACCAACTTTGATCAACGAGCTAGTCTAGTAGAGGCTCACTAGAGACATGGTGTTGTTTATGTATCCACACATGTATCTGAGTTTCCGGTCAATACAATTCTAGCATGGATAATAAACGATTATGATGAACAAGAAAATATGATAATAACCAATTTATTATTGCCTCTAGGGCATATTTCCAACAGTCTCCCACTTGCACTAGAGTCAATAATCTAGTTTAAATTGTAATGTATCTAACACCCATAGAGTTCTGGTGTTGATCATGTTTTACTCGTGGGAGAGGTTTAGTCAACGGGTCTGCAACATTCAGATCTGTATGTACTTTTCAAATATTATGCCTTCCTCCTTGATGTAATCGCGTATGGAATTGAAGCGACGCTTTATATGGTTGGTCTTCTTGTGAAACCTGGGCTCCTTGGCAATGGCAATGGCACCAGTGTTGTCACAAAGGAGAGCCATCAGATCCAATGCACTAGGCGCAACTCCTAGATCCGTCATAAACTGCTTCATCCAGACTCCTTCCTACACTGCTTCCGAAGCAGCTATATATTCCGCCTCACATGAAGATGATGCTACCACGCTTTGCTTGGAGCTACTCCAGCTTACCGCTCCACCATTTAGAATAAATACATATCCGGTTTGAGACTTAGAGTCATCCAGATCAGTGTCAAAGCTAACATCGACGTAACCCTTTACGACAAGCTCTTGGTCACCTCCATAAACAAGAAACATTTCCTTAGTCCTCTTCAGGTACTTCCGGATATTTTTGACCGTTGTCCAGTGTTCCACTCCTAGATCACTTTGAAACCTTCCGGCCATACTTATGGCAAGGCACACATTTGGTTTTGTGCACAACATTGCATACATGATAGAGCCTATGGTTGAGGCATAGGGGACGACTCTCATCTTTTCTCTATCTTCTGCTATTGATGGGAATTGATTCTTACTCAACTTCACACCTTGCAAAACAGGTAAGAACCCCTTCTTAGACTGGCCCATTTTGAACTTCTTCAAAACTTTGTCAAGGTATGTGCTCTCTGAAAGTCCTATTAAGCGTCTTGATCTATCCCTATAGATCTTGATGCCTAGTATGTAAGCAGCCTCTCTGAGGTCTTTCATTGAAAATTTCTTATTCAAGTATCCCTTCACGCTCTCCAAAAATTCTATATCATTTCCAATCAATAATATGCCATCCACATATAATATTAGAAACACTATAGAGCTCCCACTCACTTTCTTCTAAATACAAGCTTCTCCATAAACTTGTATGAACCCAAAATCTTTGATCACCTCATCAAAGTTTAGATTCCAACTCCGAGATGCTTGCACCAATCCATAAATGGAACGATGGAGCTTGCACACCTTGTCAACATTTTTAGGATCAACAAAACCTTCCGGTTGCATCATATACAACTCTTCCTTAAGGAAACCGTTAAGGAACGTTGTTTGACATCCATCTACCATATTTCATAATCGAAAAATGCAGCTATGGCTAACATAATCCTGACAGACTTAAGCATCGCTACGGGTGAGAAAGTCTCATCATAGTCAACTCCTAGAACTTGTGAAAACCCTTTTGCGACAAGTCGAGCTTTATAGACGGTGGCATTACCATCAGCGTATGTCTTCTTATTAAAGATGCATTTGTTCTGAATGGCCTTACGATCATCGGGTAAGTCCTCCAAGTCCATACTTGGTTTTCATACATGAATCCTATCTCGAATTTCATGGCCTCTAGCTATTTGTCAGAATCCGTGCCCACCATCGCTTCCTCGTAGCTCGTAGGTTCACCGTTGTCTAACAACATGACCTCCAAGACATGATTACCGTACCACTTAGGGGCAGTACGTGTCCTTGCCGACCTACGAGGTTCGGTAGTGACTTGATCCGAAGCTTCATGATCATCATCATTAGCTTCCTATTGAGTTGGTATAGGTGTCACAGGAACATCTTTCTATGTTGCGCTACTCTCTAATTGAAGTGACGGTTCAATAACCTCATCCAGTTCTACCTTCCTCCCACTCACTTCTTTTGAGAGAAACTCCTTCTCTAGAAAGGATCCATTCTTGGCAACAAAGAATTTGCCTTCGGATCTATGATAGAAGGTATACCCAATTGTTTCTCTAGGTTATTGATGTCTACTACACAACTTTCTTCTTGTAGACTCTGTTGGGCCTCCAAGCGCAGAGTTTTGTAGGACAATAGCAATTTTCCCTCAAGTGGATGATCTAAAGCTTATCAATCCGTGGGAGGCACAGGATGAAGATGGTCTCTCTCAAACAACCATGCAATCAAATACAAGAAATCTCTTGTGTCCCCAACACACCCAATACAATGGCAAATTGTATAGGTGCACTAGTTTAGTGAAGAGATGGTGATACAAGTCTAGTATGGATAGTAGATATAGGTTTTTGTAATCTGAAAATATAAAAACGGCAAGGTAACGAATAGTAAATAGCGAGAAAAATGTTATATCAATGCTTGGAAACAAGGCCTAGGGTTCATACCTTCAATAGTGCAATCTATCAATAGTGTTAACATAATTGATCATATAACAATCGTTCAACGTGCGACAAAGAATCACTTCAAAGTTCTTATCAATCAGAGAACATAAGAAGAAGTTGTAGGTAGCAAACCACCTCAAACTTATCCTTTCCGATCAATCTATTGAGCCATCTCTATAAGTGTCACAAACATCCCTATAGTTCGTACTAGAATAAAACCTATGATACGCATCAATCAACCCTAATGTCTCCTAGATACTCCAATGTCACCTCAAGTATCCGTGGGTTAATTATTCGACGTGCATAAAAAAAATCAGATTCATCATATTCAATCCAACACAAAGAACTTCAAAGAGTACCCCAAGATTTCTATCAGAGAAAGTAGGACGGAAACGTGCATCAATCCATGTGCATAGATGACCTCATTGTCATGGTAATCCGCAAGTTGATGACATAACATATATCAAGTGAATCAATAGAATACCCCATTGTCACCATGGGTATCCACATGCAAGACATACATCAAGTGTTATCAAATCCAAAGTATTCAATCCAACATAACCAAACCTCAAAGGGAAAGACGCAATTCATCACATCAAGATAGCAAGGGAAGAACACCATATGATCCAACTATATTAACAAAGCCCGTGATACATCAAGATCGTGCCATCTCAATAACACAGGGGAGAGAGAGAGATAAAACACATAGCTAATGGTATATACCCTCAGCCTAAACCTGGGCAAATGTCGGGCAGGGCCGGGTTTCAGATCGGGCTTGTAAAAGCTTGACCTTAATTTCTCAAGCCTGAGCCCGGCCCGAAGCCCGAAATACTCTTTGTTTTTAAGCCCGATCCCGACCAAAAATCAAGACCGAAGCCCGGCCCAAACGCTGTTTTTTGGTGTACGTACGTGCAAGCCCGGCCTCAAGCCCGAAAGCCCGGCCCGAAATACATGGTTCCCTTTCCTTCCAGAAAAAATTGTCAAAAAATTTCGGGCAATTATGAGAACTTTTATTTTTTGCACAAAAACAACACCAGGTAATTCCTCTAAAAACAACGCCAGTCTGGGTTAGTTCCAATTAAATCATATAATGTGCATCAAAACCATATAAAAACATTGTAAACATGGGTAAATATGGCATGCATATGATACGTCCATTTTCCATCATGATTTCCTATTCATATTTACGTTATTCTTGTCCATTATTCCCTATTATCATACAATTCTTATGCCCTTTCTCTGTGAATATGCAAGGTACAACACAAAGAGGGAATTACCTGGAAACTGGAATTCTGGACCGGAAAACCGAGAAAAAGGCAGAAAAATCACCAGACTCCAAATTAACTGAAACTTAACGAGGAATTTATATTGAATATATGTGAATTTATGGGCCAAAAATATACCAGAGGGGGGCCACCAGCCAGGCACAAGCCAAAAGGGCGCCCCCCAGGCCATGCCCTGATGGCTTGTGGGGCCCTGGCTGGCCTCCCGAGGCCTCTCTTCTCCTATATGGTGTGTTTTACCCTAGAAAAAATCATAAGCAACCTTTCAGGATGAAGCGCCGCCGTCTCGAGGCGAAAACATAGGCAGAGGCCCTTTTGCACTCCGGTAGTCAGATTCTGCCAGGGAAATCCCTCTCCGAGAGGGGGAGATTGAAGCCATCGTCATCACCAACGCTTCCTCCTTCGTGGGAGGACCAATCTTCATCAACATCTTCACTAGCACCATCTCATCTCCAACCCTAGTTCATCTCTTGTATTCAATCTTTCTCCCAAAACCTCAGATTGGTACTTGTGGGTTACTAGTTGTGTTGATTACATTTGATGCTTGTTGGATTACTTGGTGGAAGAAATTATGTTCAGATCCTTAATTATTATTATTGCACCTCTGATCTTGAGCATGTTGATGAAGTGTGAGTAGTTACTATTGTTCCTGAGGACATGGGAGAAGTCTTGTTATAAGTTATCATGTGAAGTTGGTATTCGTTCGATATTTTGATGATATGTATGTTGTTACTTCTCTTAGTGGTGTTATATGAACGTCGATTACATGACACTTCACCATGCTATGGGCCTAAGGGAAGTCATTGTGGAGTAACAAGTAGATGATGGGTTGCTAGAGTGACAGAAGCTTAAACCCCAGTTTATGCGTTGCTTCATAAGGGGTTGATTTGGATCCACATGTTTCATGCTATGGTCAGATTTATCTTAATTCTTCTTTCGTAGTTGCGGATGCTTGCGAGAGGGGGTAATCATAAGTAGGTTGTTAGTTCAAGTAAGAACAACACCTTAGCACCGGTCCACCCACGTATCAAATTATCAAAGTAGCGAACGCGAATCAACTCAACATGATGAACATGACTAGACATAATTGCCATGTGTCCTCGGGAGCGCTTGCTTAATATAAGAGTACTTTCAGGCCTATCCTTTGCTACAAAAAGGATTGGGCTACCTTGCTGCACCCTTGCTACTATTGTTACTTGTCACTTGTTACGATTTATCTTGCTACAAAACTATCTACTATCGTTACTTACAGCACTTGCAGAGAATAGCTTGCTGAAAACTGCTTACATTTCCTTCTGCTCCTCGTTGGGTTCGACACTCTTACTTATCAAAAGGACTATGATTGATCCCCTATACTTGTGGGTCATCAAGACTCTTTTCTGGCGCCGTTGCCGGGGAGTGAAGCGCCTTTGGTAAGTGGAAATTGATAAGGTAACATTTTCTATACGTGCTGATTTTTACTGTTGCTTGTCACTATGAATGGTCACCCTTTGAGTGGCTTGTTCGGGGCATCTTCGCCCCGAACTGGAGATGAGGAAATTGCTCCTCAACCTACTGAGCCTACTGAAAATGTTTATTATGAGATTCCTTCTGGTATGCTTGAAAAACTCTTATCACACCCATATGATAGAACGACTCATCCTGGTTATCATTTGATATTTGTCGATGAAGTTTGTGGATTATTTCAGCTTGCAGGGTTGTCTGGAGACAAAGTTAAGAAATTTTTTTCCCTTTATCTTTGGAGGGAAAGGCATTAATGTGGTACAGGTTATTGGGCGATATTGGATCATGGGACTGGAATCATTTGTAGTTGGAATTTCATCAGAAGTTTTATCCTATGCATCTAGTTCATCGTGATCGGGACTTTATTTATAATTGCTGGCCTCATGAAGGAGAAAGTATCGCTCAAGCTTGGGGGAGGCTTAAATCTATGATGCACACTTGTTCCAACCATGATATCTCAAGAGATACTATTATGCAAAAAAATATGCTCGGCTTTCTCATGATGATCAAAACCTACTCGATTCTTCCTCTACTGGTTCCTTCATGAATAAAACTAATAAATTCAAATGGGATCTCCTGGAAAGAATTAAGCGCAACTCTGAAGACTAGGAACTCGACAAAGGTAAAGAGTCAGGTATAAAGCTCAAGTTTGATTGTGTAAAATCTTTTATGGAAACTGATGCCTGCTATAAGTTGAGTAATAAATATGGCTTAGACTCTGAGATAGTAGCTTCTTTCTGTGAATCATTTGCTACTCATGTTGATCTCCATAAGGAGAAGTGGTTTAAATACCATCCACCCATTGAAGAACAATTAGAGAAACCTATTAAACTTGAGAAGGAAGAAATAATTGTTAGCCATGTTGATCCAATTGTTCCTACTGCTTACATTGAGAAACCACCCTTCCCTGTTAGAATTAAGGAACACGCTAAAGCTACAACTGTGGTTAATAAGAGTTATGTTAGGACACTTATACCTTCTGAACAAATAAACGTTGAGCCTGAAATAGCTATGGTAAAAGATCTTCTAGTTGATAACATTGATGGGCAGGTTATTTACTTTTGTGATGAAACTACTAGAGTTGTAAAACCTGTTAGAAATGAGCGGGATGAGTTAGACAAAAAGAAACCAATTATTGGCATGCCCGTTGTTTCTGTTAAAATTGGAGACCATTGTTATCATGGCTTATGTGACATGGGTGCTAGTGTTAGTGCCATACCTTTTACCTTATACCAAGAAATTATGAATGACATAGAACCATCTGAGCTTGAAGACATTGATGTTACTATTAAACTTGCAAACAAAGACACTATTACACACTTGGGATTATTAGAGATGTTGAAGTCTTGTGTGGAAAAATTAAGTACCCCATTGATTTTCTAGTACTTGGTTAAAAACAAGATAACTTTTGTCCCATTATATTTGGTAGACCTTTTTTTTATACTGTCAATGCTCAAATTAATTGTGTTACTGAGAAGGTCGAGATAGGCTTTGGTGATGTGTCTCATGAATTTAATTTCTCCAAGTTTGGTAAACAACCACATGAGAAAGAATTACCAAGCAAAGATGAAATCATTGGTCTTGCTTCTATTGTCGTACCTCCTACAAATCCGTTAGAGCAATATTTACTAGACCATGAAAATGATATGCACATGAATGAGAGAAATGAGATAGATGACATATTTTTGAAACAAACACCTATTCTTAAGCACAACTTACCGGTTGATATTTTAGGGGATCCCCCTCCACCCAAGGGAGATCCCGTGTTTGAGCTAAAGACTTTACCCGATACTTTGAAATATGCTTATCGTGATGAAAAGAATATATATCCTGTTATTATCAGTGCTAACCTTTCAGAGCATGAAGAAAAGAGATTACTTAAAACTCCGAAGAAGCACCGGGCTGCTATTGGATATACTCTCTATGATCTTAATGTTGGAAATATGCCCTAGAGGCAATAATAAAATAGTTATTATCATATTTCCTTGTTCATGATAATCGTTTATTATCCATGCTATAATTGTATTGATTGGAAACTCAAATACATGTGTGGATACATAGACAACACTGTGTCCCTAGTGAGCCTCTACTAGACTAGCTCGTTGATTAAAGATGGTTAAGGTTTCCTGACCATGGACATGAGTTGTCAATTGATAATGAGATCACATCATTAGAAGAATGATGTGATGGACAAAGACCCAACCGTAAGCATAGCATTTGATTGTTCTAGTTTATTGCTACTGCTTTATCCATGTCAAGTATCTGTTCCTACGACCATGAGATCATGCAACTCCCGAACACCAGAGGAATGCCTTGTGTGTATCAAATGTCACAACGTAACTGGGTGACTATAAAGGTGCTCTACAGGTATCTCCGAGGGTGTCTGTTAGGTTGGCGTGAATCGAGATGGGGATTTGTCATTCCGTATGACAGAGAGGTATCTCTGGGCCCACTCGGTAATACAGCATCACAAGATGCTTGCAAGCAATGTGACTAAGGAGTTAGTCACGGGATCTTGTATTACGGAACGAGTAAAGAGACTTGCCGGTAACGAGATTGAACTAGGTATGGAGATACCGACGATCGAATCTCGGGCAAGTAACATACCGATGGACAAAGGGAACTGTATATGGGATTAATCGAATCCTTGACATCGTGGTTCGACCGATAAAGATCTTCGTAGAATATGTGGGAATCAATATGGGCATCCAGGTCCCGCTATTGGTTATTGACCGTAGATGTGTCTCGGTCATGTCTGCATAGTTCTCGACCCCGCAGGGTCTGCACACTTAACGTTTGGTGACGATTTGGTATTGTTGAGATGTATATGTTGGTGACCGAAAGTTGTTTGGAGTCCCGGATGAGATCCCAGACATCACGAGGAGTTCCGGAATGGCCCGGAGGTAAATATTGATATATAGGAAAGTGATATTCGGGCACCGGAATAGTTTCGGGGTTTGTCGGATTCCATCGGGAGTGCCGGAAGGAGTTTCGGGGGTCCACCGGGGAGGCCCACCTGCCCCGGAGGGCCCCATGGGCTGAGAGGGAGGCGCACCAGCCCCTGGTGGGCTGGGCGCCCCGCCTCCCAAGGGCCCATGCGGCCAAGGGCAAGGGTTGACCCTGGGGTGGCCGCCGCCCCCTTGCCTTGGGGGCCAAGGCAGCCCCCCAAGCCGCCGCGCCCAACCCTATGGAAACCCTAGGGCAGCCGGCCCCTCCCCTTGCCCCTATATATATGAGAGAGGGAGGAGGGCAGCCACACCCAAGCCACGGCGCAACCCTCTCTCTCTCCCTCTAGATCGTTTTCACCTCTAGATTGGTTTCGGTAGTGCTTGGCGAAGCCCTGCCGGAACAGCTCCACCACCACCGCCACCACGCCGTCGTGCTGCCGGAGATCCCATCTACTTCTCCGCCCTCGCTTGCTGGATCAAGGAGGTGGAGACGTCATCGAGCTGTACGTGTGCTGAACGCGGAGGTGCCGTCTGTTCGGCGCTAGATCGGAACGGAACAAGATTGGATCGCGGGACGGATCGTGATTGGATCGCGAAGACGTTCGACTACACCAACCGCGTTTCTTAACACTTCCCGCTTAGCGATCTACAAGGGTATGTAGATGCAGTCCCCTTCTCGTAGCAGTTGATCTCAATAGATAGATCTTGGGTGTTCGTAGGAATTTTTTTGTTTCCCATGCAACGTTCCCCAACACTTAAGGGCATTAGTCCCACTCTGTGTCAGCACAAGATTAATATGAAACCGGATGCTAAACCTGTCGTTGATCATCAACACCGCTTAAACCCTAAGATGAAGGAAGTGGTAAGAACTGAAATATTAAAGCTTCTGGAGGCAGGTATAATTTATCCTATTGCTGATAGTAGATGGGTAAGTCTTGTTCATTGTGTTCCTAAGAAAGGAGGTATAACTGTTGTTCCTCATTATAAAAATGAACTTATCCCACAAAGAATAGTAACTGGTTATAGGGTGGTGATTGATTTCAGTAAATTAAACAAAGCTACTAGGAAAGATCAGTATCCTTTACCTTTTACTAGGAAAGATCATTATCCTTTACCTTTTATCGATCAAATGCTAGAAAGATTATCTAAGCACACACACTTTTGCTTTCTTGATGGATGACGAGGTCACCTACCCTAGGTAGGGTCATAGACCTCTTATCTAGGACACACCTGGGGTCCTACAAGTTCACAGAAGTCCCTGGACTACCTTAGCACTCGGACGAATGTACAAGATGCACTCGGATCCTTGGAAGTCACTCGGACGCTATTATACACTCGGCCTAGCTTCAGTACCCGGACATGAAGAAGCAGAGGCGATGTGGGAGCTACAACATTCGAGGGACTTAATTAGCATTGAATACTGTAGACGTTGCGTTACCTGTAACGCTAGTAGTTAACGCGACAGTTTCTAGTAACTCCAGCAGTTACTAGCAACTCCAGCAGTTACTAGCATTAATGACCCTCGTAATGGCACTTGGCTGACGGTGGCACACTCTATATAAGCCACCCCCTACACCAAAAGAGGGGGGACGAACTCTCTATAACCAGAAACATACACAAAGCAACACTTAGCCCCAGGGCTCGAGATGTAGGACTTTTACCACTTCCGAGTGGGGTCCGAACTCGTAAATTCCGAGTGTGACACTTGCTCCGTAGCTAGGCTTCATCCTACTCATACGTACCCCCCATACTATTGTCAGGATTACTCCCACGACAGTTGGCGCCCACCGTGGGGCGGTAGTTCTAGCAAACTCCAGCGCAAGTGGAGATTCATTCCTTTTTCCGGCCATCATGCTGGCACTCGGCAGTGAGATCCTCTTCGGCAGCCTCCGCTTCATCGCCGACAGTTCGGCCTGGCTGCACGATGCACCGCTAGACCCAGATGCATTCCCCACCCATGGGGCTGTGCATTTCAGCGAGGTGGCGCACGGGGTCCTCCTGCGACAGTCATCGGAGCCATACGGCTCGGTGCCGGCCCGATCTGCATCCAGCCGCCGCAAGCGTTCCGGACGCTCACGGTTGCAGTGGTGGCTCAAGCATGTCATGGCGCGGCAGCCTACTTCCGAGCAGGTCGCCGTGCTCAACTGCGGCGAGCCCACCGTCAGCTTGTCTCCCTCATCGGGCGACGAGCTGTCCGATGAGTCCGAGTGTGAAAGCAGCGGAAACGCTGCTGAAATACTGATGGTACATTCCACCGATCATGGCCCCCCTGGGTACTCCGTGGGTGGCTCCCATGGCCGTGACGGAGGCCGCCTCGACGACGGTCCTTCCGACGGTTATTTCCCCCAACCTCTCTCTCGGGAGCAGCGGGAGGAGAGCAGAAGGAGGGACAACGAAGTCCTCCTTATCCCCATCACGGGAATGTCCCCAGAGGAGATAGCCTTGGAGGCCACATGCCAGGCCACCTTGGCTGAGCGCGAACGTTTACAGAGGCTCCAGCGAGCACTCAATGAACGCGCATCAAGAGAGCAACCAAGCTCCAGTTACGCCAGGCGGCGGTTGATTCCGAGTGACAAGCCACCCAAGATCCCAGTGATGCGCACTCCTATAGAAAACCTAGTCGCGGCCACTCGGATAGCTGAATCCATTCAGCCTTCCGGTTCTGCGGCTGGAGAAGGCATTCAGCAGATTCAAACTCTGCTGAAGACGACAATGAGACAGAATGCAGAAGTGTCTCAGTCGAATCAGCGCGTATACAGCAAGTCCCTTCGGGCTGACACTATCCAGTCCGCGCATAGTCCGCATGCTTATGGGAAGCACCGATACCCTCCTCCTCCTCCAAGAGGCCGACACGGAGGGCATTGGCGCGACGACCGTGACATCAGTCGGACGCCCCCTCTGAGGGGTGGTTCATTCGACAAGCGGCCCTACGATGACGGTCGGCCTCACAGAGAAGACCGCAATCGGACTCCCCCTCGCCCAGAGGCTATGAGGAAGCGGGCCGACGCCCTCCGCTGATCAATGCCAGATCTACCATCACGTAGAAAATGGTGGATAAAAATCGATTGGTCAGAGACCGAGTGAGCGGATGGGGGACGTCAAGTCTCGAGTGCTTCTGCAGGTATATCCGAGAGGCTGAGATTCCCCCCAACTACAGGTTGGCGACCGGGATCGGAAAGTTTAACGGCAAATCCAAGCCGGAACCTTGGCTCGAAGATTACTGAGTGGCTATTTAGATTGGGGGCAGTGATGACTTCGTGGCGATGAAGCATCTTCCCCTCATGCTAGAGGGATCAGCTCGAGCCTGGCTAAACTAGTTGCCTTCCAGTAGCATCTATTGCTGGGAGGACCTGGTGCAGGTGTTCATCAAAAGTTTTGAGGGCACGTATAAGCGTCCGGGTGGATTGACGGAGTTGCAGCATTTGTGTCCAAAAAAGCAATGAAACTCTCCAGGAGTACATTCAACGATGGACTACACGGCACAACACGGTTGAGAATGTCATCGAGCACCAGGCCGTCTGCGCTTTCAAGGCGGGCACTCGGTATAGGGAACTCATCCTGAAGTTTGGCCGATCGGGAGATCTGTCTCTTTGTCGGGCCATGGAAATCACTAACAAGTACGCCAATGGCGAAGAGGAAGACCGCCTCTACAGCGACAAAGGGCAAGCTGGTGATGCCCCTCAATCAGCAGGGAACGCAGGCAAAAAGTAGAAGCGGAAAGCCGATCCTCCGGGAAAGGCAGAAGTGGCTGCAGTTCCTGGTCAGGGGAAGCCGAAGCCCAAGAAGAATAAGAAAAAAAGACTAGGCCAACAAAAAGAAGCCCGAGTACAATTCTGAAGTGCTGGATCAGCCCTGCGCTATCCACACAAAAAAAGATGATTAGGGCAACCTCATTTACCCGAAGCACACCACTCGGGAGTGCCGAATGCTCAAGCATGAGATGGGTAAAGAGGCCTCTACAGAGAAGGACGATGACGAAGAAGGCAAGCACGATTCCGAGTACCCTCATGTCAACAAGGTCCTGAACATGAACTTCGCAGATGTCGAAAGCAAGAGCTGATTGAAGGTCATCAATCGGGAGGTGAACTTGGTAACTCCGACTGTCGTTAAGTACCTCAACTGGATAAAAACTCCTCTTACTTTCGATCAGTCCGATCACCCAACCCACATAGCCACCCCCGGGAGGCAGGCGCTGGTTGTTGATTCGGCTGTCAATGGAGTCTGACTGCGCAAAGTCTTGATGGATGGCGGCAGCGGGCTCAACATAATTTATGTGGACACACTCAGCGCAATGGGCTTTCCGATGTCCTGCCTAAGTAAGAGCAACATGCATTTCCATGGGGTCATCCCTGGGAAGAAAGCCGAGTCACTCGGTCAAATCGCTCTTGACGTCGTGTTCAGCGGGGAGAAAAACTTCCGAAAGGAACGCCTGACGTTTGAAGTGGTTGATTTTTGGAGTGCATATCATGCTATCCTAGGTAGGCCCGCCTACGCGCGTTTCATGGCCAGACCATGTTACGTATATCTTAAACTTAAGATGTCAGGACCGAATGGAGTGATCACGGTGACCGGCGATCGGAAAGTCACTGAAGAGTGCCTCCAGTAGGGCTCTGAAATTACAAATGAATAGGTACTCGCCGTCGAACTCGACGGGTACAAGAAGGCAGTGGACGCTGCGGATTTGCTAAAGTCTAAGCGACCGGCAATGGAATATGGTTTCCAGTCGGCTGGCGAAACTAAGCAGGTTCACATTCACCCCACCGATCCGAGTGCGGCTCCGACCAACATCTCAACAACACTCGGTGAAAAATAGGAAGCCGAGCTCATCCAGTTCCTCCGTGAGAACTGGGATATCTTCACATGGAAGCCATCTGACATGCCGGGGGTTCCCAAGGGACTAGGTGAGCACCGACTCCGAGTGGATACGAAAGTCAAACCAGTCAAGGAGCACTTGCGCCGATCCTCCGTCGAGAAGCGCAAGGCGATTGGCGAAGAGATCGCTCGGCTCCTAGCTAGTGAATTCATCCGCGAAGTCTTTCATTCTGAGTGACTGGACAACCCAGTGTTGGTGCCCAAGAAGGACAAGTCCCTCCAGATGTGCATCGACTTCAAGCACCTTAATCGGGCCTACCCAAAAGATCAGTTTCCCCTTCCCCGCATAGACCAAATAGTAGATTCCACCGTCGGATGTGAACGTCTGTCGTTCTTAGATGCGTACTTCGGGTACCATCAGATCTGAATGTATGGACCAGATGAAATAAAAACAGCTTTCATCACCCCATTCGGGTGTTTTTGCTATATCACTATGCCATTCGGTCTCAAGAATGCTGGGGCAACTTTTATGCGCATGATTCAGAAGTGTTTGCAAGAGCAAATCAGTCGGAACGTAGAGGCTTACATGGACGACATCGTGGTCAAGTCTAGGAAAGGTTCCGACCTCCTGGCTAACCTCGTTGAAACATTCGCCAACCTCCGCCGTTTCCAAATAAAACTCAATCCTGCAAAATGCACATTCGGAGTGCCCTCGGGTAAGCTACTCGATTTTCTCGTTTCCGAGTGAAGAATCGATGCTAATCCGGACAAAATTGGTGCCATCGTCCGAATGAAGAAACCTGTCCGTCTGCACGACGTCCAGAAGCTCATGGTGTCGGGGCACAGATGCTCACGATCACCTATGGGACCAGAGGCCCCTTTGTGGTTTGGCAAGGGGGGTCACGTTGCACGAAGAGTGGAGAGCGTGAGACGGTGCGACGATCAGGACACTGGCATTTTACCCAGGTTCGGGCCGCTGCTAAGCGTAAAACCCTACTCCTGCTTTTGGTGGAATGATCAGAGGAACACGAAGAACACACAACGCTTAACCCCGGCAAGAGCTGCTGTCGGGGTGAGCTACTACGCGAGTACAAGTGTCCAAGGGTCCAAATCCTCAGCTAGGTTGCCTTGGGCCTCCTTTTATAGTGCAAGGGGTTACCACAATGGCAAAATAGACATTATCTATCGATTAAATAGCTTAGCAGAGCTATCATACCTAACTCTGGCATTTATGACAAAATACCATGATTACTAGTCTAGGTGGCGCTCGGGGGCGCATCCCCGGCAGGCTCTTGCCACCGCTTAGCTAGCCGTTGCTATGGTCTTGACACGCTGCAGGGCGGGTGCCAACTGGGCATAACTTGCATTCTGGTGCGCCGCCATGTGCTTAGCGAGAGCTGATTAGCCGCTTGAGGGCTCGACACCGCATCGATACGTGACTGGTGTAGCGATGCGGTGGAGCGGTGACTGGTTAGCTCGTGCCTGCCGGGGGACGTCTTGCCGGGTCTTCTGAGACGTGAGTGCCTCGATCCCCGGCAGCCTCCGGGGGCGTGGCTGGCGTGTCTTGGGCCCCTCCTGGGCCGTCGTGCTGGTGTTGCCGGCGCTTGCTTGGCCTTCTGCAGGTTGTTGCTGCCGGATGCTGGATCTTGAATGCTTGTTTGGTGGTGCTGTAGCCTTCCCAAAGGGTTTTGCTACTACTGCCTGTGCATAAGTTAGGGGCACTGGGTACCCCTGTTCCAGTGCATCGACAGGAGCCCCCGGGCCTGGCCCACACGCGCTCGCTTAGTGTCGTTGGGTCAGGCCCAAAATTTATGCACAGGCGCGCAATGTGAGGAGGTAACTGCCAATTTACTAGTCAGCACTGCCCCACCACCTCAGGCCGTTTCCGCCACGCGCGCCGCATGCAGGGCGAGGAGCTTGTGGTGGGTGCTTGTGACCTAAAGACCTCATCGTGGCAGAAACCGCAGCGCCATGGATTGGAGCAATGGGGTAGTTACCTATTCGCCCGTGAGTCGTGGGTAGTGGGATTGGTGGAGATGGGCGGCCGCTCTGGAGCGGGGGAGAGCCAGCCCCCGTGCTCTCCCCTATAAATTAGGGGGTCACGACGGCGATGCTCATCCAGCTTCATCTCCTCCTTACACCCA
Source organism: Elymus sibiricus (assembly GCA_039707655.1). Classification (NCBI taxonomy): domain Eukaryota; kingdom Viridiplantae; phylum Streptophyta; class Magnoliopsida; order Poales; family Poaceae; genus Elymus; species Elymus sibiricus. The sequence continues at coordinate 108,912,653 of CM077667.1, read as the reverse complement.
AGCCCTCACTGCTCGTCCTTCACTTCTGGTTCGTCGTTGAGCCGCCCATGCCATGACGCAAGGGAGAGGACGACCCTCGGCTTCCGCCAGAGCGGTGAGAGTTTCCCCTCGGGATCATGCCGCCGCTTCAGCCACAGTGACGGAAGGCGGTCCGAGTGCGTGAGGCGGGAGGGCTGGAAGAGGTCAAGGCCAGCGCGGGGGTTGTGGTCGGGGGAGACGGAGTGTCGCCCCCGACCCCGCGCCGCCGGCGGCTTCCTCTCTGGCGGCAGATCACACCGAAAACACGGCGTTGGAGTTCGTCGTCGGGCTACGCGGCCCCCCTCGCAGTCGCCTGCGGCTCCCTCATCCTTTTGCCAGGGTGATGGAGGTCGACAAACTGCATGCATTGTGGTTGCGTGTGCACGGCTGTCGCAACGGTGCCGCGCAGGTCAACGTTGATTTTCCGGCGCCTCGCGTTATGCTCTTCAGGCGTGGGTGGAAGACCTTCGCCCGTGCCCACAACTTCACCGGTGGGTATGTCCTGCGCTTCAAGTTGGTGGATGCCGACATGCTCTCCGTCAAGATCTACGGGCGCTCGGGTGCTCGTCTTGGGTGCTGCGAAGAGAGCTCGAGTGGTGATGAAAACTCCTCCTCGAGCGATAGCGACGAGGAGGACAGTGTTGGTGAAGACGGCGACAACGAGCTCCAGGCCGTCAAGTCGGAGTACGACGACCTGGGCTCTAGCTGATCGACGGCTGCACCATCACCGTCATCGAGCTCCTCCTCCTCCTCCCGACAGAGCAATTTGTCAAGGGTTCTCGACTCGGGCGCCGCCTCTCCTTCTCAGCTGGACCCCGGCAGGCTCGTGGACTTCGGCTTCGTCTTCCTTGCCGGTGGTCCCGCCGAGCCATTCCTTTTGTCCCTCCTCCGCTCTTTTTCTCTTTGTAACCTACTCCTAGGGGAGAAAGTCAAATAAAGATTCTATTAGGAAGGAGCTCCCCAATGTATCCTGATCCGTTTTGTATTTAACAAACGAATGAATGAATGTTATTTTACTTCCCTGAGTGCTATCCCTTTCTCTTTTTACTGTGTCAATGCGTTCGTCCTCTCCACACGGGATCGCCTGCCGGGTCACTTTTAACCGCGAGCGCCAGAAAGGGGGGCAAGCCCCTGGCAGCAGGCTGGTGTTGTTCTCCGGCAGGGGTCCTTGTCGGTATCGGCGTGGCTCCTCAGAGCTGATAAGTACCAGAAGCTGAGGAGCAGCTCCTCCCGACAAAGGCTTTTACCATGTGAGGGGAACTCCACCGAACACGTTTGAAAAAGAGGGTAAGGATTCCTCTCAGGGAGCATAAACTTGGGATACGTGATTAGACTTATCTCGCTTTAGGTAGTATCCCCTTCCGGAGTACGCTAGGCCGCCATCCTCGTTCCTTCGTCCTTCTTCATTTTTACCTGGTGCCAAAACACACAGGGCAAGAGGCCTCTATCCCTTGAGGGGAGAGTGCAGCAACAAGGATTATAGACTCAGCAAGTACTCTAACAAATCTTTAGCAAATAAGCAATGACATTGCAATCATAAAGGATGTAAGATGATTGTGTGATGCAATGATATGATGCAATGCCTAGCTTTATTATTGCTACTCAGGGTCTGTGCCTGGCTTTGTACAAAGGGTTACATGTAGCTTCGGCAAGGCTTGTACAAAAGGTGGCTGCCGGGGACTGCGCCCGGCAGCCGCGCCTTACGGGTAGAACTTACGAAGATGCTCAATATTCCATGAGTTAAGCACCTTGGTGCCATCTTCGGTCTCCAGACGAACTGCGCCAGGTCTGGTGACTCGTGCTACCCGGTAAGGGACCTCCCACTTCGGCGTCAACTTGTTGGTACCCTTGGCGGACTAAATGCGCCTAAGGACAAGGTCGCCTTCCTCAAGGCTCCGGGGATGTACCCTGCGGCTATGATAGCGGCGCAGGGCTTGCTGGTAGCGTGCTGCACGCACAGCAGCCCGGAGACGATCTTCCTCGAGGAGCGTGGCATCGTCATGCCGCAGCTGCTCTTGCTCTACTTCGTCGTAGGCAAGTACTCGAGGTGACCCGTATATGAGTTCCGTGGGGAGCACTGCTTCCGCCCCGTAAACTAGGGAGAAGGGAGTCTGGCCGGTAGCTTGATTTGGTTTCATCCCGAGGGACCAAAGAACCACCGGCAGCTCATCTATCCAGCGCTTGCCGCTCCTCCGCAGCCTATCGAAAGTTCTTGTCTTGAGTCCTTGCAGCACTTCAGCATTCATCCTCTTGACTTGCCCGTTGCTCCTTGGATGGGTAACAGAGGCGAAGGAGACCTCGCTTCCAAGGCTTTGGATGTATTGCATGAAGGCGCGGCTCGTGAACTGGGTGCCGTTGTCGGTGATCACTCTGTTGGGTATTCCAAAACGACAGACCAGCCCTTTCATGAATTTGATAGCAGCCTGAGCGGTCACCTTCCTCACCAGTTCCACCTCAGGCCACTTTGTGAACTTGTCGGTCGCCACGAACAAGAACTCAAAGCCCCTGACAGCGCGGGGGAAGGGGCCCAAAATATTGAGCCCCCAGACCGAGAAGGGCCAGGATAAAGGGATCGTCTGGAGAGCTTGCACCGATTGATGGATGTTCTTGGAGTGGAACTGACAGGCTTCGCACTTGGTGACCAATTCAGTTGCATCTTGGAGGGCAGTGGGCCAATAGAAATCCTGCCAGAAGGCTTTTCCGGCAAGGACTCTAGATCCAATGTGCGAGCCACATACACCTCCGTGAATCTCCGCCAACAGCCCTAGTCCGTCCTCCCGGCAAATGCACTTCAATTTCATGCTGTTGGGTCTTTTTCTGTACAGAGTGTCATCGACAAACTGGTACATACTTGACCGACGGGATACTTTTTCGGCCTCTTCTTGCTCTTTGGGGAGTTCTCATGTTTGAAGGAAACGGACTATGTGATGTGCCCAAGTTGAAGTCTGGGGCTGGACAACTAGGACTAAAGGCATTTCCTCATCCGTGGGAGTGCATGTCTCGACCATAAGAACCTGGGGTTCCGCAGGAGACAACTGCTCACCATGCGGAACGAGACTGCCTCCGGCAGCCTCTCTACCAGCGGCTTCGGGAAGCTCTGGCGGGAAATGCTTGCCATAGTTTAGTTTTCTTCTTTTCCTGGTCATCGTTGAAGGGGATATCGAAGGTTGAGTGAGGTGGAGGATAAAGGTTCCTGGTTCCACAGGGAGCTTTTGTGCAGCGCATTTTGACAGATGATCAGCGATGGTATTCTCTGCGCGGGGTACATGCTCTGCTTGCAATCCACAAAGCGGTCCGCCAGTTTCCATACTTCTTCCACGTATGCCTCCATCAACGGGCTCTGATAGTCTTCGTTGATTTGTTTCACCACGAGCTGTGAATCTCCTCGGACGATCAGCCTTTTGATTCCCAATTCCACCGCGATTCTGAGTCCGGCAAGTAGCCCCTCATATTCAGCAGTGTTATTGGTGGCCTCCTTCTGGGGAAAGTGCATCTGGACCACATACTTGAGGTGTTCTCTGGTGGGGGTGACAAGGAGCACGCCTGCTCCGGCACCCTGGAGCGAGAAAGCACCATCGAAGTACATGACCCAATCTTTAGGTGCTTCTTTGCCGGGGAGGACTGTCTCTGGAATTTCTTCATCTGGTGTGGGTGTCCATTTTGCAATGAACTCCGCCAATGCTCTGCTTTGAACTGTGGAAGTGCTCTCATATGTTAAGCCGAAACTTGACAGCTCAAGGGCCCACTCAACTATCCTACCGGTAGCTTCGGGGTTCCTCAATATTTGCTGCAACGGGAAGTGAGTGACGACGGTGATCTCATGGGCTTGGAAGTAGCCATGATGAGGCCGAAGATCAGCTTTTGCACCCCAGAGTACCTTGACCTAGCCCCCTGCAACAGGGAGCTGACAAAGTACACCGGTCGTTGCACCACTTTCCTTTTTGCCATTTTCTTGGAACCGCTTTCGTCAGCTTGTTGAGATCCCTCTGGTTGTGCATTGGGTCCTGCCGCAGGAGCTTCGGTTTTATCCTCGGCAGCATCGGCCGCAGCGGCTGCATCCTCATCCACTTCTTGCTGTGCCACCAACGCTGCACTAACCACTTGATTCATTGCCGCCAAGTATAGCAGCAACGGCTCTTATGGCTTAGGAGCGACCAAGGTGGGAGCAGAAGAAAGGTAAGATTTCAGATCTTGCAGCACAGCTTCCACTTCTAGAGTCCACCTTACCGGGCCTGCCTTCTTCAGGATCTTGAAGAACGGCAGCGCGCATTCGGCGGACTTGGATATGAACCTACTTAGTGCGGCAACGCACCCAGTCAAACGTCTGATATCCTTGATGGTCTTGGGTACCTGTATCTGTTCAATTGCTTTGATCTTGTCGGGATTTGCTTCTATCCCCCGCTGAGATACAAAGAACCCAAGTAGCTTGCCATATGGGACGCCAAATACACATTTTTCAGGGTTGAGGTTCAGGTTGATCTTGCGCAGGTTTGCAAAAGTTTCTTCCAAGTCTTGTATGAGAGTTGCTTCATCCTTGGTCTTGACAACTATATCATCCATGTAGGCTTCTATATTCTTGTGCAACTGTGGTCCAAGTCCGGTCTGCACGGCTCTGGCAAAGGTAGAACCAGCGCTCTTTAGCCCAAAGGGCATCCGCACAAAGCACTACGTGCCGCATGGGGTTATGAACGCGGTCTTCTCCTCATCTTCCTTAGCCATGAAGATCTGGTGGTATCCGGAGTAAGCATCCAAGAAGGATAGTAGGTCACACCCGGAAGTGGAATTAACAATCTGGTCGATGCGCGGCAAGGGAAAAGGGTCCTTCGAGCATGCTTTGTTCGGGTCGGTGAAATCTATGCAAAGCCTCCATTTCTCATTCACCTTGCGCACCACCACCGGGTTGGCTAACCAAGTTGGGTGCAACACTCCTCTGACCAAACCAGCTGCTTCAAGTTTCTTGATCTCTTCGGTGATGAACTGCTGCCGCTCCAAGGCTTGCTTCCTATCCTTTTGCCTGATGGGCCTGGCGTGGGGACAGACAACAAGGTGGTGCTCGATTACCTCCCAGGGAAAACCGGAGATGTCAGATGGTTGCCAGGCAAACACATCGACATTCGCCCGCAGGAAGGCAACGAGCGCGCTTTCCTATTTGTCAGTAAGGGTGGAGCTGATGGTGAACGTGCCACCAGCGCCATCCTGCCCTACCGGGACCTTCTTCATCTCAGGATAGGTGACCTTGGCCTTCTTGCTAGTGGAACTCTCCGGCAGATCCTCGACGGGCGTAGTGCACTCCGAAGAGGCGCGCTTCCCGGAGTCCTTGCCGGTGTCTCTGCTAGACTTCCTTTCTTTCCTTGATTCCTTGGCGGGAGCCGGCGCTTCTGCGGCTTCAGCTGCTACCGCATCTCGATAACTCTTATCCACGCATATGACTACATCTTTCTTGTCGGAAGGGACATAGATGATTCCAATGGGTCCTGGCATCTTCAAGGTGTTATAAGCATAGTGGGATGCTGCCATGAATTTCGCCAGGGCTGGGCGACCAAGGATTCCGTTGTAAGGCAAGGGGAGTTCAACCACATCGAACACCACTTTTTTGGTCCGGTAGTTTAATTCCCCGCCAAACGTCACAGGCAAAGTGATCTTCCCCTTGGGTCGGCTCCTGCCGGGGTTAACTCCTTGGAAAGTTCCCATAGCCTTGAGTTCCTCGTCAGGGATTTGCAGCCTCTCGATCACCTTTGGGGAGATCAATTTCAAACCTGCCCCGCCGTCAACTAGCATCTTGGTGCCGTTGCGGATTCTTGGAGAGACCAACAATGGCAAACACCCGACTGCGGTGGTGCGATCAGGGTGATCCTCTTCATCAAAGATGATAGGCATGCGGGACCATCTGAGTGGCTTTTTGGACTCCGCGGCAGGTTCCACAGCGTTGACCTCACGCGGCCACTGCTTGAGCTGCCGATGAGAGGAGTGCAAAGATGCACCCCCGTCAACACACATGGCTTCGGTTGCCCTCTGGAACTCTCGGTCACTGGAATCCTCCTCGTCAGCCTCATCCTCGCTCATATCCTCTGTTTCTTTCTTCTCACGGCCTCTGGCTGGCCTCTCTTTCTGCTACGGGGCCTTGCCACGGCGGCCTCCTCTGCCGCCACGGCACTTCCCGGCAGCAGTGTCTTGGCTCTTCTCCTTATCACGCTTCTCGTACTCCGCCTTCTGCTTCTCAACAAGCTGTTCAACCTGGCGACACTCTTGGAGGTCATGGCCCTTGGTGCGGTGGATCTTGTAGTATGGCCCGTCGGACTTCCCAGTTTTCTCTGCTGCTGCGGCCTCCCGACAATCAGCGTATGCGGCAGCTTCCTTGCCGGGGGTCTTGGCCTTGGCCTTCTTGCCGGCAGTGAGATTACCAGGGCCCTCCACAACCAATACTGCCTTTCCCTTGCGTTTACTGTTGTGCTTTCGGTTCCTCCCCTTCAAGCCGGGGGCGGCGTCGTCGTTGTCTGAGTCGTCTCCGATGCCAGCCTCCTCCCCAGGGAGTCGCCTTCCATCCTCAGCATGGGCACATTTGTCCGCCATGGTGTACAGTTCGTTGACAGTCTTGGGGAGTTTCACATTCATCTTGGCCCGCATCCTCCTGTTGCGCACGTTCGAATGGAACGCAACAATCACGGTTGCGGGGTGTATTTCTGGGATGTTGCGGTTGTTGGGGAACGTTGCATGGGAAACAAAAATTTTACTACGCACACGCAAGATCTATCCATGGTGATGAGCATCTACAAGAGGGAGAGTGGATCTACGTACCCTTGTAGATCGCTAAGAGGGAAGCGTTAAGAAATGCGGTTGATGTAGTCGAACATCTTCGTGATCCAAATCGCAAGCCGTCCCGCGATCCAATCACGATCCGTCCCGATCTAGCGCCGAACGGACGGCACCTCCGCATTCAGCACACGTACAGCTCGATGACGATCTCCGCCATCTTGATCCAGCAAGAGGGAGCGGAGAGGTAGATGAGTACTCCGGCAGCACGACGGCGTGGTGACGGTGGTGGTGGAGCTGATCCGGCAGGGCTTCGCCAAGCACCGTCGAATCTATCTAGAGGAGGAGACGATCTAGTGGGGGAGAGAGGGCTGCACCGTGGCTTGGGGTGCGGCTGCCCTCTCTTCCCTCCAATATATATAGGAGGGAGGGGGAGGGGCTGGCGCCCTAGGGTTTCCCCCTAGGGTCGGCCGAACCACAAGGAGGAGGAGTCCACCTCCCATAAGGGAGGTGGAATCCTAGTAGGACTCCTCCCCACTTGGCCCCTTCCCCACCCCTTGCGCAAGGGCCTCCTAGGGGCTGGCCGGCCAGCCCACCAGGGGCTGGTGTGCCACCTCCTAGGCCCATGTGACCCTTGGGGTGGGTGGGCCCCTCTTGGTGGACCCCCCGGTACCCATTCGTCACTCCCGGTACACTACCAGAAGTGCCCGAAACTTTTCCGGAGACCAAAACGGGACTTCCTATATATCAATCTTTACATCTGGACCATTCCGAAGTTCGTCGTGACGTCTGGGATCTCATCCGGGACTCCAAACAACCTTCGGTCACCACCATGCATAACTCAGTACGACCGAAACGTCACCGAACGTTAAGTGTGCAGACCCTGCGGGTTCGAGAACTATGTAGACATGACCGAGACACCTCTACGGTCAATAACCAATAGCGGGACTTGGATGCCCATACTGGTTCCTACATATTCTACGAAGATATTTATCGGCTGAACCTCTATGTCAAGGATTCAGTTAATCCCATATGCTGTTCCCTTTGTTCTTCGGTATGTTACTTGCCCGAGATTCGATCGTCGGTATCTCTATACCTAGTTCAATCTCGTTACCGTCAAGTCTCTGTACTCGCTCCGTAATACAAGATCCCGTGGCTAACTCTTCAGTCACTTTGCTTGCAAGGCTTATTGTGATGTTGTATTACCGAGTGGGCCCTGAGATACCTGTCCGTCACACGGAGTAACAAATCCCAGTCTTGATCCATGCCTACTCAACAGACACCCTCGGAGATACCTGTAGAGCATCTTTATAGTCACCCAGTTACGTTGCGACATTTGATACATACAAGGTATTCCTCCGGTGTCAGTGAGTTGCATGATCTCATGGTCATAGTAACAGATACTTGACATGCAGAAAACTATAGCAATAAACTAACACGATCATATGCTACATTCATAGTTTGGGTCTTGTCCATCACATCATTCTCCTAATGATGTGATCCCATTATCAAATGACATCTCATGTCTATGGCTAGGAAACCTTGACCATCTTTGATCAACGAGCTAGTCTACTAGAGGCATACTAGGGACACAGTGTTGTCTATGTATCTACACATGTATTTGTGTTTCCAATCAATACAATTATAGCATGGATAATAAACTATTATCATGAACAAGGAAATATAATAATAACCACTTTATTATTGCCTCTAGGGCATTTTTCCAACAGTCTCCCACTTGCACTAGAGTCAATAATCTAGCTCACATCGCTATGTGATTTACATTGTAATGAATCTAACACCCATACAGTTCTAGTGTTGATCATGTTTAGCCCTTGGAAGAGGTTTAGTCAACGGGTCTGCGACATTCAGATCCGTGTGCACTTTGCAAATATTTATGTCCTACTCCTTGATGTAATCGCGGATGGAATTGAAGCGTCGCTTTATGTGTCTGGTCCTCTTGTGAAACCTTGGTTCCTTGGCCAGAGCAATGGCACCAGTGTTGTCACAGAACAGAGTCATTGGTTTCCGTGCACTGGGCACTACTCGAAGATCTATCATGAACTCCTTCATCCAGACACCTTCCTTCGCCGCCTCCGAGGCAGCAATGTACTCCGCTTCGCATGTAGAATCAACTACCACGCTCTGCTTGGAATTGCACCAGCTTACCGCACCCCCATTGAGAATAAATACGTATCCGGTTTGAGACTTAGAGTCATCCGAATCAGTGTCAAAGCTTGCATCGACGTAACCCTTTATGACGAGCTCTTGATCACCTCCATAAACGAGAAACATGTCCTTAGTCCTTTTCAGGTACTTCAGGATATTCTTGACCGCCGTCCAGTGTTCCACTCCTGGATCACTTTGAAACCTTCCGACCATACTTATGGCAAGGCTGACATCGGGTCTTGTGCACAGCATTGCATACATGATAGATCCTATGGCTGAAGCATAGGGGATGACACTCATCTTTTCTCTATCTTCTGCAGTCACTGGGCATTGAGTCTTACTCAACTTCACGCCTTGCAATACAGGCAAGAACCCCTTCTTGGACTGATCCATTTTGAACTTCTTCAAAACTTTGTCAAGGTATGTGCTTTGTGAAAGTCCTATCAAGCGTCTTGATCTATCTCTATAGATCTTGTTGCCTAATATGAAAGCAGCTTCTCCTAGGTCCTTCATTGAAAAACTCTTGTTCAAATATTCCTTCATGCTTTCCAACATTTCTATATTGTTTCCAATCAGTAATATGTCATCCACGTATAATATTAGAAACGCTATAGAGCTCCCACTCACTTTCTTGTAAATACAAGCTTCTCCGTAAACTTGTATAAACCCGAACGCTTTGATCACCTCATCAAAGCGAAGATTCCAACTCCGAGATGCTTGTACCAGTCCATAAATGGATCGCTGGAGTTTGCAAACTTTGTCAGCATTCTCTGGATCGACAAAACCTTCCGGTTGCATCATACACAACTCTTCCTTAAGGAAACCATTAAGGAACGCTGTTTTGACATCCATCTACCAAATTTCATAATCGAAAAAGCAGATATTGCTAACATGATTCTGACGGACTTAAGCATCGCTACGGGTGAGAAAGTCTCATCGTAGTCAACTCCTTGAACTTGTGAAAAACCCTTTGCCACAAGTCGAGCTTTATAGACGGTGACATTACCGTCCGCGTCCGTCTTCTTCTTAAAGATCCATTTATTCTGAATGGCCTTTCGTCCTTCAGGTAATACTTCCAAAGTCCATACTTTGTTTTCATACATGGATCCCATCTTGGATTTCATGGCCTCTAACCATTTCTCGGAATCCGGACCCATCATCGCTTCTCCATAGCTCGTAGGTTCATCGTTGTCCAACAACATGACCTCTAAGAAAGGGTTACCGTACCACTCAGGAGCAGTACGTGCCCTTGTCGATGTACGAGGTTCAATAGCAACTTGATCCGAAGCCTCATGATCTCCATCACCAGCTTCCTCTTCAACTGATGCAGGCTCTACAAAAACATCTTTCTGCGCTGCGCTACTCTCTGGTTGAAGTAAAGGTTCAACAACCTCATCAAGTTCTATTCTCCTCCCACTCAATTCTTTTGAGAGAAACTCTTTCTCGAGAAATGACCCGTTCTTTGCGACAAACACTTTGCCTTCGGATCTGAGATAGAAGGTATACCCAACCGTCTCTTTTGGGTATCCTATGAAGACGCATTTCTCCGCTTTGGGTTCCAGCTTTTCAGGCTGAAGCTTTTTGACATAAGGATCACATCCCCAAACTTTAAGAAACGACAACTTTGGTTTCTTGCCAAACCACAGTTCATATGGCGTCGTCTCAACAGATTTAGATGGTGCCCTATTTAAAGTGAATGCAGCTGTCTCTAACGCATAACCCCAAAACGATAGTGGCAAATCGGCAAGAGACATCATAGACCGCACCATATCCAATAAGGTTCGATTACGACGTTCGGACACACCCCTACGCTGTGGTGTTCCAGGCAGTGTCAATTGTGAAACAATTCCACATTGTCTTAAGTGACTGCCAAACTCATAACTCAGATATTCTCCTCCTCGATCAGATCGCAGGAATTTAATCTTCTTGTTACGATGATTCTCAACTTCACTCTGAAATTGCTTGAACTTTTCAAACGTTTCAGACTTGTGTTTCATTAAGTAAATATACCCATATCTACTTAAGTCATCAGTGAAGGTGAGAAACTACGATATCCACCGCGCGCCTCAATGCTCATCGGACCGCACACATCAGTATGTATGATTTCCAACAAGTCACTTGCCTGTTCCATTGTTCCAGAGAACGGGGTCTTAGTCATCTTGCCCATGAGGCATGGTTCACATGTGTCAAGTGATTCAAAATCAAGTGACTCCAAAAGTCCATCAGCATGGAGTTTCTTCTTGCGTTTTACACCAATATGACCTAAGCGGCAGTGCCACAAGAAAGTGGTGCTATCATTATCAACTCTACATCTTTTGGCATCAATGTTATGAACATGTGTATCATCACTATCGAGATTCAATAAGAATAAACCCCTCACAATGGGTGCATGACCATAAAAGATATTACTCATATAAATACAACAACCATTATTCTCTAATTTAAATGAGTAACCGTCTCGCAATAAACAAGATCCAGATATAATGTTCATGCTTAACGCAGGCACTAAATAACAATTATTCAGGTTCATCACTAATCCCGATGGTAATCGAAGAGCGAGCGTGCCGACGGCGATCACATCAACCTTGGAACCATTTCCCACGCACATCGTCACTTCGTCCTTTGCCAGCCTCCGTCTATTCCGTAGTTCCTGCTTTGAGTTGCAAATGTGAGCAACCGAACCGGTATCAAATACCCAGGCACTACAACGAGAGTTGGTAAGGTACACATCAATAACATGTATATCATATATACCTTGTTTGGTGTTGGCCGCCTTCTTGTCAGCCAGATACTTGGGGCAGTTTCGCTTCCAGTGACCAGTTTCCTTGCAATGAAAGCACTCAGTTTCTGGCTTGGGTCCAGCCGTGGGTTTCTTCACGGGAGGGGCAACTGCTTTGCCACTCTTCTTGGAGTTACCCTTCTTGCCCTTGCCATTCTTCTTGAAACTAGTGGTTTTATTGACCATCAACACTTGATGCTCCTTCTGAATCTCAGACTCAGCGACTTTGAACATCGCAAACAGCCCGGCGACTGACTTATTCATCCCTTGCATGTTATAGTTCAACACGAAGCTTTTGTAGCTAGGTGGCAGTGATTGAAGAACTCTGTCAGTGATTGCCTCTGGCGGGAGAACAATTCCCAACTCCGCCAGATGGTTGGAATACCCAGACATTCTGAGCACATGTTCACTGACAGACCCGTTCTCCTCCATCTTGCAAGCATAGAACTTATCGGAGGTCTCATACCTCTCGATCCGGGCATTCTTCTCAAAGATAAACTTCAACTCCTGGAACATCTCATATGCTCCATGACGTTCAAAACGTCTTTGAAGTCCCGGTTCTAAGCCATACAACATTGCACATTGAACTATTGAGTAATCATCAGAACGTGCCTGCCAGGCGTTCGCAACGTCTGCAGCCTCTACTGGAGCAGGTGGTTCACCGAGCGGTGCATCAAGGACATAAGCCTTTTGGGAAGCTGTGAGGATAATCCTCAGATTACGGGCCCAGTCTACAAAGTTACTTCCTTCATCTTTCAACTTAGCTTTCTCTAGGAACGTATTGAAATTCAGGGGTGCTACTGCGCGAGCCATTGATCTACAACATAAATTTTGCAAAGACAACTTAGACTATTGTTCAAGATAATGAGTTTAGTTAATCATATTACTTAAAAACTCCCACTCAAATTGACATCCCTCAGGTCATTCGAGTGTCACATGATCCAGTTTCACCAACCCAAGTCCGATCATCACGTGAGATGAGGTGGTTTCAATGGTGAACATCTCCATGTTGATCATATCTACTATATGACTCATGCTCGACCTTTCGGTCTCTTGTGTTCCGAGGCCATGTCTGTACATGCTAGGCTCATCAAGTTTAACCCGAGTGTTCCGCATGTGCAACACTGGATTGCACCCGTTGTATGTGACACCATGATCTCCATCATCTTGATCTCCATCAACGTGTCGCCATGAGGTTGTTGCGCCAACTATTGCTAACTCATAGCGATAAAGTAAAGCAAAAATGGCGAAAATAAATTAAAGACAACCCTATGGCTCCTGCCGGTTGCCGTACTCATCGACATGCAAGTCGTGATAATCTATACAAAACATGATCATCTCATACATCACATATATCTCATCATGTTTCTGGCCATATCATATCACATCATACCCTGCAAAAACAAGTTAGACATCCTCTAATTTATTGTTGCATGTTTTACGTGGCTGCTATGGGTATCTAGCAAGCACGATTCTTACCTACGCAAAACCACAACGGTGATATACAAGTTGCTATTTCACCTTCTACAAGGACCGCCTCTGTCGAATCCGATTCAACTAAAGTGGGAGAGACAGACACCCGCCAGCCATCTTATGCAACAAAGTTACATGTCATTCGATGGAACCAGTCTCTCGTACGTGGACGAGTAAGGTTGGTCCGAACTGCTTCATCCCACAATACTGCTGAATCAAGAAAAGACTAAGGAGGGAAGCAATCTGAATATCAACGCCCACAAACTCCTTTGTGTTCTACTCGTGATCTCATCTACGCATAGACCTAGCTCATGATGCCACAGTTGGGGAATGTTGCATGGGAAACAAAAATTTTCCTACGCACACGCAAGATCTATCCATGGTGATGAGCATCTACGAGAGGGAGAGTGGATCTACGTACCCTTGTAGATCGCTAAGCAGGAAGCATTAAGAAACGCGGTTGATGTAGTAGAACGTCTTCGCGATCCAAATCGCAAGCCGTCCCGCGATCCAATCACGATCCGTCCCGATCTAGCGCCGAACGGACGGCATCTCCGCGCTTAGCACACGTACAACTCGATGACGATCTCCGCCTTCTTGATCTAGCAAGAGGGAGCGGAGAGGTAGATGAGTACTCCAGCAGCACGACGGCGTGGTGACGGTGGTGGTGGAGCTGATCCGGCAGGGCTTCGCCAAGCACCATCGAATCTATCTAGAGGAGGAGACGATCTAGTGGGGGAGTGTCACGCCCAAGATGCGATCCTATCCTTATTTTGGCATGAGGGCCTCGACAGGGATAGAAGCGCATCTCGTCGTTTTGCAAGAATGGATATCATTACAAATACATGTAAAGAAGAGATGAGTATATGGAATTGGCTTACACTCGCCACAAGCTACATCAATATCACGTTAATACAACAACATATCCATACATCATACAGAAGAGCAGGGTCCGACTATGGACGGAAAAAAACGATAAAATTACATCCATCCTTGCTATCCCAGTCTGCCGCCTGGAACCCATCCTAGATCGATGAAGAAGAAGAAGAAGAACTCCAAATCAAACAAGCATTGCTCTCACGTCAAAACATCGCATTACCTGTACCTGCAACTATTGTTGTAGTAATCTGTGAGCCACAGGGACTCTCATTTCCAAGGGTATCAAGACTATTAATGCTCAATGGGTGAGGTATGGTTAAGTGGTGAGGCTGCATCAAGCACTAAGCATTTATTTGAGTAGTTAACTTACGAGTACAAGAATAAGGGGGATGATTGTTGAATAAACGGACGTGAACTAGTAATGATCTCTAAGAGATCCTGAACACCTACTTACGTCAAACATAACCCCACCGTGTTCTCTCTCGGATAAGGACTCACGAGAAGAGACAGTCACGGTTACGCACACAGTTGGTGTATTTTATTTGAGTTTACTTCAAGTTTGCTATGACCGGGTGTTAAACAAATTCCAAGTTGCCACGTAACCGTGGGCACGGCTTTCCAAAAGATTTAACCCTGTAGGGGTGCTCCAACTCATCCATCACAAACTAACCACACGCTGTGGGAATAACCTCGACCACGAAACTCGTGATCTTCCTAGGCAATTCCACTGGAAAACCGCAACCTCGAGAGAGCCCGAAGTATTCTCGGAATTCCTCGCACAAGACGTTCGAGAAAGGTAAAACAAGTCCAGCAAGACCGCCCGACGTGTCGACGAAACCGATAGGAGCCGCGTATCTCGTTCTCAGGACACGACCGGATAAGCATAGCGTACAGTGGCCTGATAGACATCTCCCGAGTTGCCCCGGGTTGGCCCCGCACACGGCTCTAGTTTGGACCAACACTCATGAGGAGCACTGGCCCGGGTTGTTGATTAAAGATCCTCGGGTTAATTACTCCTCATGCAGGTTTCTTAGTTATTAGGCAAATGCAGTACCAATGTTGGGCCTTGCCAGACAAGTTTTATCCTAAAACGAAAATCAAGGGGGTCCCCATAACAACCCCGAGCATGTTAGGATCACAAAATATGGAACATAACACTGGTACACAAGTAACTAGGGCGGCAAGAGTGGAACAAAACACCGAGCAAAAGGCCAAGCCTTCCACCCTTTACCAAGTATATATGTGCATTAAATTAACTACCAATAATATTGTGATCTAACAAAATATCCATGTTGCACATGGGAGAACTTGCACCTGCAACTAGCAACGCTATAAAAAGGGCTGAGCAAGCGATAACATAGCCAAACAATGTTTTGCTGGGATGTGGAGGGGTTAGAGGCTTATCATGGCATTTGGGAGGCTTGACATACAAGTGGTAGGTAGCGAGACAACGATAGAAATGAGACATCTAGCATGGCAATGATAGTAATGGTATCCAGGGAAATGATCATCTTGCCAGAGATCCCGCTTGGAAGAAGAACGAATCCATAAAGAAGACGAACCAACGTAGTCGAACGAATCCTCACACTACGAACGCTTTCGGAACTCTATCGAGAAGAAGCAATCCGAAAACAACAATCAACACACGATACACCACGACATATGCATGACATGATGCACTTCAACTATGATGCATGTTATGCATGACATGACAAGCACAACAATCAACTTCTACAGATTAAGTGAAGCTCAATATGCAACGAGTTGCATATTAACGAAACTCCACATTCGAATATTTAGTTCACTCTTGTTTAGGTACACGACAATATTAAATGTTTTTAAACATGCAAGAGGTGAAGCATAAGTAAACTACACATCTAGGCAAGTTTAAATGAGGCCGGAAACAACATATAGCCTTTCCGAAACGACCCCATATGTTAATTTTGAAATT
Organism: Elymus sibiricus; assembly: GCA_039707655.1. Lineage (NCBI taxonomy): Eukaryota > Viridiplantae > Streptophyta > Magnoliopsida > Poales > Poaceae > Elymus > Elymus sibiricus. Next base: position 108,896,634 of record CM077667.1, on the reverse strand, counting down.
CATCCAGATCTGAACTAATCATGTTTTATATTTTTTAAACAGGAAAATAAAGTATACCATGCAATTCTACACGTCATTCTAGTCGATTTACATATATGGAACATCTCAAACGGAGCTACGGTCTAAAAGATATGACCTTCACAAGATGAACATGACATGAATGCAAAATGCATGAAAATGACAACCACAAACATTCCAAATCATGAATGCAGCAATATATTATGATACTACATGAAAATCTAAGCAAGTTTCATATATGACATGACCAAAACGGAGCTACGGGTCAACCACAACAACCAACACAAGTTTTAGTGCAAATCTGTCCAAAACAGCAACATGGCATATTGCACGCATGAAAACAACAAGTTACATTAATCTAAAATGCACAAACTAAGCATGGGGCAGTAGCATATAACACACACTTCATTTCATCTTCACATATCATACTCAAAAGAGTCATGGAACACATGGTAAGAAGCTCACAACATGGCAATAAAATATAGCAGATTAGGACTTAGTGAAAATAACAGTTTTTAGCATAGCAGTTTTTCACGAAGGCATATTGGCAGCAGCAAAACTATATGCTACAGCGCATATTATGGCATGAAAATTAACAGCATGGTAGTAGACATGATGCACTACAAATAACTCCATGGTGGCAAGGTCTAATTATGCATAGAATCATGGCTAGCATCATCACAACATGGCATTTTGAAGAAAACAGATTCTCAGACTTGGTGAAAATTAGAGTAGACATGTGCAGCAATTTTTAACAGATTGACATATTGAACAACAGAATTAATTATGATGCTAAACCTATTCATGCAAACTATTGTCACAACATGATAGGCAACAACATGCTTAACAAAAGACTCCTTGGTAGCAACCACAAAAGACTCCTAGATCAATAGCAAATCACATGGCAACACAGCAACAAAATAACAGTTTCAGACTTAGTGAAATTTAGCTATCTCCCAAAACTGCAGTTTGACTAGGCATGTAGACATGGCAATAACAGTATCATAACAATCACTTATGAGCATGGCAAGGACACTAATAACAACTAGACATGACACACTTCAAATCATACCATTGGCAAAATTACATAGGATGCATGGTTTGCTTAATATGATGCTCGCAAAACGAAACTCATCGTTAACAGATTTCAGTTTTAACGCGATGGCTACTTGAGAGCAAGAAATAAACATGATAATGAACTCCTACCAAGCAACCAGAGGCATGGCATGAAAGTAGACATCACTTAGGGCAAAACTCATGAAGACACCACATGCAAAAGACCTACGGTTGAGATGCAATCATCAGCGCAAAAACGAATAAATAACAGATTTACTGACTACGACGGAATGCACTTTTGCAACACATTTTACAGCAAGTAGATGAATTCTATCATGCATGAAAATGCAACCATGATGAAGAGCACAATGAGTAGGTAAACTTTCATATATAACACTTTGGAATCGGACGCACGCTAATCGAGATACACGCATCGCAAAATGCCAATAGGATGCTGAAAACTAGGGACTTAGAAAAAATAACTGGCTGGGGGGGGGGGGTCTCACCCATGGGCCAATCGGGCTGAAGGCAACAGGGGCGACGGCTGGGCTTGGCCCACGCGGGGCCCACGCGGCTGGGGCTGCGGTCGTGGCCTCCACTCGCCTAAGCCGAGCGAGCGGGAGGCAGGGCGGCGGCGACCTTGGCTGGAGACGACGGCCAGCGGGGTCTCCGGGGATGGCCGGGACGGGGAGATCCGGCCGGCGGGGCGGCAGATCCGGCCGGAGGGGCGGATCCGGCGACCGGCGCGGGGAGCCGTGGTGGCCACGGGCGGCGGAGCTGGCCGCGGGCGGGGAGAGGGCTCTGGCGGCGGCGGCGGCGCGGCGAGGTCGGGACGGGTGCGGGCGGTCCGGCGAGGGCGCTCGCCGGCGATGAGGCGTCGGGCCGACGCGGGGGGGGGGGGGGGGGGGGGGCGGCGGAGGCGAGGCGGCGGGGCAGCTCGGGCGCTAGGGCGTGGGAGCGGAGCGGCGGCTCGACCCGGTCGGGCCCGAGGCGGGCCTCCCACGGGCCCGGCGGGCCGCGGCGGCGGGGAGATGGGTAGGGGGCGCGGGGACAGGTGGCAGCCCCTGAGTGGCCGGCGGGCAGCGTTTGCGTCGGCTGAAGGTTTGTGAAGGGTGTGGGTGGCACGGATTTCGAGGTAGGGGAGGGAGGAGGTCATTTTTGGGCAGGGGAGGCTTCCTTTTATAGGCAGGGGCTAGGATTAGCAAATTTGGGGCGTTTCGGAGCCCTCCGATCGCGATCCAATGGCTCCGATCATGGGGTTTAGGTTGGTGGGCTAGTGGGCTGTGTTAGATGGGCTCGGTGGGGATGAGAGGGAATGTGGCAGCCCGTGACAGTGGTTTTAAACCGCGAAAACGTCCGATAATAAACCGATGACGGTGTCGCTACGGTCGACCGTTCGGGTATCAAACGACCTCCGATTGTGAGGAAATTTGGCAGGCGGTCTATCTACACTATATTAAGACTGCTCGCCAAGTTCTGACCAATCCGAGAATATTTTTCGCGCGCTTTTAAAAGCATTTTTTAACGATGCCGCGGACGCGTGCGTGTGTGGTTGGTCTCGAAACGATCGTCGACGAGAACGCAGAGAACCGGCGACTACGAACGGATGCAAGTTTTCGAAAACGAGTGACGATGCTATGCACATGATGCGAATGATGCGATGATGAATCCGACAACCAAACGATTCACATGATGACAACGGAATAAAAGGGGAATCTTCTGGAGCGTCGGTCTCGGGCTGTTACAGGGAGAGAGGCTGCACCGTGGCTTGGGGTGCGGCTGCCCTCTTTCCCCTCCAATATATATAGGAGGGAGGGGGAGGGGCTGGCGCCCTAGGGTTTCCCCCAAGGGTCGGCCGAACCACAAGGAGGAGGAGTCCACCTCCCATAAGGGAGGTGGAATCCTAGTAGGACTCCTCCCCACTTGGCCCCTTCCCCACCCCTTGCGCAAGGGCCTCCTAAGGGCTGGACAGCCAGCCCACCAGGGGCTGGTGCGCCACCTCCTAGGCCCATGTGACCCTTGGGGTGGGTGGGCCCCTCTTGGTGGACCCCCCGGTACCCATTCGTCACTCCCGGTACACTACCGGAAGTGCCCGAAACTTTCCCGGAGACCAAAATGGGACTTCCTGTATATCAATCTTTACCTCCGGACCATTCTGAAGTTCCTCGTGACGTCCGGGATCTCATCTGGTACTCCGAACAACCTTCAGTCACCACCATGCATAACTCAGTACTACCGAAACGTCACCGAACGTTAAGTGTGCAGACCCTGCGGGTTCGAGAATTATGTAGACATGACCGAGACACCTCTACGGTTAATAACCAGTAGCAGGACCTGGATGCCCATATTGATTGCTACATATTCTACGAAGATCTTTATCGGTTGAACCTCTATGTCAAGGATTCAGTTAATCCCGTATGCTGTTCCCTTTGTTCTTCGGTATGTTACTTGCCCGAGATTCGATCGTCGGTATCTCTATACCTAGTTCAATCTCGTTACCGGCAAGTCTCTTTACTCGTTCCGTAATACAAGATCCTGTGGCTAACTCTTCAGTCACTTTGCTTGCAAGGCTTATTGTGATGTTGTATTACCGAGTGGGCCCTGAGATACCTCTCCGTCACACGGAGTAACAATTCTCAGTCTTGATCCATGCCTAGTCAACAGACACCCTCGAACATACCTGTAGAGCATCTTTATAGTCACCCAGTTACGTGGCGACGTTTGATACACACAAGGTATTCCTCCGGTGTCAGTGAGTTGCATGATCTCATGGTCATAGGAACAGATACTTGACATGCAGAAAACTATAGCAATAAACTGACACGATCATATGCTACGTTCATAGTTTGGGTCTTGTCCATCACATCATTCTCCTAATGATGTGATCCCGTTATCAAATGACATCTCATGTCTATGGCTAGGAAACCTTGGCCATCTTTGATCAACGAGCTAGTCTACTAGAGGCATACTAGGGACACAGTGTTGTCTATTATACCACACATGTATTTGTGTTTCCAATCAATACAATTATAGCATGGATAATAAACGATTATCATGAACAAGGAAATATAATAATAACCACTTTATTATTGCCTCTAGGGCATATTTCCAACAGCGGTGCACTTGACTGAATCTCTGAATGTACTTCCGCAAGGTTTCTCCTTCCTTTTGCGGCAGGACTTGCAAATCACTGGGCTTATTTGGCTCCTGATGGCCGCCTGTGAAGGCACCGACGAATTCGTTGCACAGATCAGCCCAGGATGAGATGGAGTTTTATGGCAGGTGCATCAGCCACGACCTCACATTTGGCTTAAGTGCCAAAGGGAAGTAAATGGCGAGCACATTCTCATCTCTTCCTCCGGCAGCCTGAACAGCTATCGTGTAGATGCCCAGGAACTCCGTCGAGTTCAGCTTCCCATCGTACTTCTCCGTCAGCTCTTGTTTGAAGGCACGGGCCGACGGCCAGCGGACCTGTCGCAGCTCGCGAGTGAAGGCAGGGCATCCTACCTCGTAAGGTAGGTACCCGCCAGCACTGGGCGCGTGGTCGCCAGTGTCTGAGCCATTGCGCTTGTCAGATTGACGGTGTGCTTCTCGATGCCGCTCGATGTTGATGCATGCGTCTTCTTTCCGCCGATCCTCCAGGACACGCCGCTGGTCCCGACGATCGCGTGGGCTGGTCGAGGCCATAGATGCCTCGTCGAACTCGTCAGCACGGGAAGCCCGCCGCGGCTGCTCTTGGGTTTGCTGTCGCGGAGGGGACTGCACCGTTGGTGTGCCTCCCTCGACACGATCGCCGGCCCGAGCCGCCGTGGCCGTACGCGCATGCTGTGATGGCTCGGCGCGCTGAGACTTGTTGGCTTCAATGAAAGATATCAGGCTCTAGATGGTACCTCTCCACTCATCCATCTTGTCAGCCGCCGGCGGAAAGTTAAGCAAGAGCTGGGCTCGTGCCATTGCTTCCGATGCTGTGTCCGGCATGGCGAAAGAGGCGGACCGCGACGTCGCCTGGCTCCTGGTGGAACCGAGAGGGGCGTCACTGTGCTCTTGACGCCGTGTGCTGCTCGCCAGGGCGGTCCGACGTGGGGGAGGCCGAGCTCGCAGGTCCGCGGCTCCGCTCGGTGCTCCGTCTTGTTCTGGGCGGGGCGTGCGCCCAGTAGCTTCGCTGGTAACAGGTGCGGACGGGGGGTCGCGGCTTGCTCCGGCTTGTGCGTCGCCGTGATGACTACGGCCATCTGCACGGCGAGGAGTGATACGTCTCCAACGTATCTATAATTTATGAAGTATTCATGCCATGTTTACAATAAATTCTTATGATTTTGGTATGATTTGATTAGAACTAACCCGGACTGACGCTGTTTTCAGCAGAACTACCGTGGTGTTGTTTTTGTGCAGAAATAAAAGTTCTCGGAATGGGCTGAAAATTTACGGAGAATATTTTTGGAAAATATAAAAAATACTGGAGCGAAAAGATACCGGAGAGGAAGCCCGAGGCAGCCACAAGGGTGGGGGGCGCGCCCCCCACTAGGGCGCCCCCCTGGCTTGTCACCTCCTCGGGAACCTTTTGGACGTGGGACCAACGCTAAATACTCCTATAAATACCCAAGTCCCCGTAAAGAACCCGAGATCAGAAGTTCCGCCGCCGCAAGTCTCTGTAGCCACGAAAAATCAATCTTGGCCCTCTCTGACACCCTGCCGGAGGGGGTCACCATCACCGGAGACCATGGAGGAGGAAGACGGAGGGGCCATCATCACCATGGAGGCCAAGGACCAGAGGGAGAACCTCTCCCCACCTAGGGGGGAGGCCATGGAGGAGGAAGCACAAGGGGGAGACCCTCTCCCCTCTCTTTCGGTGGCGCCGGAGTTCCATCGGGGGAACCATCGCCGCGGTGATCGTCTTCATCAACATCACCTTCTTCATCACCGTCCTCGTATCTTTTCAGCGGTCCACTCTCCCTCATCCCGCTGTAATCCCCTACTTGAACATGGTGCTTTATGCCACATATTATGATCCAATGATGTGTTGCCATCCTATGATGTTTTGAGTAGATTTCTTTTGTCTTATGGGTTGATTGATGATCTAGATTGGTTTGAGTTGTATGTTTATTTTGGTGCTGTCCTATGGTGCCTTCCGTGCCGCGCACACGTGAAGGATTCCCGCTATAGGGTGTTGCAATATGTTCATGATTTGCCTATGGTGGGTTGCTTGAGTGACAGAAGCATAAACCCGAGTAGGTGGGTTGTTGCGTATGGGATAAAGGGGACTTGATGCTTTAATGCTATGGTTGGGTTTTACCTTAATGATGTTTAGTAGTTGCGGATGCTTGCTAGAGTTCCAATCATAAGTGCATATGATCCAAGTAGAGAAAGTATGTTAGCTTATGCCTCTCCCTCATATAAAATTGCAATAATGATTACTGATCTTGTTAACAATTGCCTAGGACAATTTCGCACACCGACCCATCATTATTCCACACTCGCTATTTGTAATATATTGTAATATATTCTAACTTTATGATAATAGCACCTATTTTTATATTTTAGTTCTCCGATATCATGCAAAGCTATTCTCTTAATACCCACAACGTAGTTTTATTTCTCGTTTCTAGTTGGAAGCAAACGTTCGGCGTACGTAGAGTCGTATCAGTGGCAGATAGGACTTGAGAGAATATTGATATTACCTTTAGCTCCTTGTGGGTTCAACACTCCAAACTTATCACTTCCACCTTTGGAAATTGCTACGATGATTCCTTGCACTTGGGGATTATCAAGCTCTTTTCTGGTGCCGTTGCCGGGGAGCAATAGCGAGGGGTTGATATTCTCGTGTGTGTGCTTGTTTGCTTTCTTCACTAAGTAGATTTTGTTTTACCTTTTTGCTTTCTTTAGTTGTGGGTGAAACAAACAAAAAAATTAAATAATAAAAAATAAAAAAAGAATTACTTGCCTCTTATGCCTAAGAAGTTTTTCAAAAAGAGAAGTGATTGGAAGGTTGTGCATTGGAGAAGTGAGGGTCGACCTTGAACACTTGTGTTCATGCTCATGGAAACAATGTAGAATTTTTCATGGAAGCTTCTCAAAAATAATTATCCCCTTGTATATATCTATTGTATTATAAAAATAATGTGCCAAGATTTGGTTTTAGGATGATTAGATTGCTTGTTTGCTTTGTGTGGTGCAAAAACAGAAACTTTGACTGTAGTGCATGAATTTACATTTCTTACTGGAACGTCAAAAGTTTCTGAAATTTTTACACAGTACTTCTATACAAATTGTTTAATTTTTCCTAATGTTTCAGAATGTTTTGAGTTACAGAAGTATACGAAGTTTCCAGATTGCTACAGACTGTCCTGTTTTTGACAGATTCTGTTTTCTATGCATTGTTCTCTTATTTTGATGAATCTATGGGTAGTATCGGGGGGTATGAACCATGGTGAAGTTGGACTACAGTATATATAATGCTAATATGAATTTGGAATGAGTTCACAACAGTACTTAAAGTAGTATTTTGCTTTATTATACTAACGGATCTCACGAGGGTTTTGTTAAGTTTTGTGTGAATGAAGTGTTCGAAGATCGAGGAGGTATCGATATAAGAAGAATACGGAGAGACAAGAGTTCAAGCTTGGGGATGCCCTGGAGGGCATCCCATCTTTATTCTTCAACAATTGTCGGTATACCTCGGTTTTTGTTTTGTTCACATGATATGCGTCTTTAGTGTTTTTCTTTTCCTTTTATGCACCCTTCTAGTATGAGATAGTCCTTCATTGATTTGTAGAATGCTCTATCAACTTCACTTATATCTTTTAGAGTATGAATAAAATTATCATCGGAATTAGGCTTGGAAGAGTATCATTAAAATGTCATGCCTAGCTAAAAAGGCATTAAATAAAAGCGCTTGTTGGGAGACAACCCAATATTTACCCCTACTGTTTTTGTATGTTATCATGATTATGCTACTGTAGTAACTATGTTTTATATGTTTTCTTTCAATAAAGTGCCAAGTAATGCCTTTGGGATAATGTGGTTGATAGTTGACTTGATTCTGTGCAAAAAACTTTGGTGCCCAGTCCAGAATTTTTATAAATTCACCAGAGAGTCAAAAGCTTCTGAATTTTTTACACATGATTGATATACAAATTTCCTAGGTTTTCCTAATTTTTCAGAATTTTTGGGGCTGCATAAGTATGGTCATTGTTAATATCATTACAGACTGTTCTGTTTTTGACAGAATCTGCCTTGTTTGCATAGTTTGCTTGTTTTAGCATTTCCATGGCTTATATTAAGTGATATAAATTGTGGAAATGATAAGTTACAGTAGACATTATGCGAGAACAATTATGGATCTTGTATTTGACAGTACCTAAGTGGATGATTTGCTCTTTATCATACTAACCCTTCTCACGAAGTTCCGTTAAGTTTTGTGTGATTGAAGTTTTCAAGTTTTGGGTGAGACACCGATATGAGGAGAATAAGGAGTGACAAGAACCTAAGCTTGGGGATGCCCAAGGCACCCCCAAGGTAATATTCAAGGAAGACTCAAGCGTCTAAGCTTGGGGATGCCCCGGAAGGCATCCCCTCTTTCATCTTCAACACTATCGGTATATCTTACTTGGAGCTATATTTTTATTCGTCACGTAATATGAGTTTTGCTTGGAGCGTCATTTTATTTTGTTGTTCTCTTTTAGGTGTTGTTTATAATCTTGTTTTTCAATAAAAAGTTCCAAGAATTGCCTTAGGATGCTTGCATTGCATGTTTGATGTGTGCTGCGTAAAAACAGAAACTTTTGCTGTAGTGTTTGAATTTTCATATTTTACTGGGACGTCGAAAGTTTCTGAAATTTTTACACAGTATTTTAATATAAATTATTTAGCATGTCCTAAATTTTCATAATTGTTTGAGTTACATAAGTACACTGTTTTCATAAATTTCTACAGGCTGTTCTGTTTGGACAGATTGCTGTCATAGTTTTGTTATCTACTTATCCTCTAGTTTCCATAGCCTATATTGGTAGATATAAATTGTGGAAACGATAGTAAACAGTAGATGATGTTTGAAAATTATTGTGCAACTTGTCTTTGCAGTACATAAAGAGTTGATTTATTATTATGTGTACTAACCTATCTCACGAGTTCTTTTCGAGTTTTGTGTGGATGAAGTTTTTGAGAATAGGTGAAACCATGATATGAGAGGATTGAACGAGATACAAAAGCTCAAGCTTGGGGATGCCCAAGGCACCCCAAGTAAATATTTCAAGAAGTCTCAAGCATCTAAGCTTGGGGATGCTACGCATCCCACCTCTCTTCATCAACAATTATCGGTTAGCCTATGTTGAGCCTAAATTTTTATTCGTTCACATGATGTGTGCTATCCTTGGAATGCCATATTATTTTGTTTGCTGTTTCAATAAAATCATTGGATCTGAAATTTTGAATAAGAGAGAGTCCTCACATGGCTATTTAAACTAATTGACTACACATTGATCTTCACTTATATCTTTCGGGAGTAGTTTGTCATTCACTCTCGTGCTTCACTTATATCCTATGAGTAAATGGTTGAATGAATTGAATATCATAAATCTGAAATTAAATATGCTTCATATACTTATCCCATGGGGAGTAATGACTTCACACATAATAAGTTTAGGTGGTAAAATTTATTGAAAGTTAGCAAACACCGCATTGGTCACTTGAACAATTCATGAAAGAATATTGAAGGAAGAGAGATTCCACATATAAATATACTATCTTGGACATCTTCTATGATTGTGAGCTCATTAATTATTTTCAAACTCGAGCAAATTAGTTAAAATTGGACAAGGAAGACAACTTAATGAGTTATGTTTGGGTATATTTGTATAGACGTTATATTGTTATGGATCCTCCTACATGTGGTGCTTGCTTCCACCTCATACTATCCAAAACTTCCGCACCAAGTAGAAATACTACTTGTGCATCCAAACACCCTTAAACCAGTTTTGCCATGAGAGTCCATTATACCTACCTATGGATTGAGTAAGATCCTTCAAGTAAGTTGTCATCGGTGCAAAAAGCAATAAAAATTGCTCCTAAATATGTATGATCTTTTATTGTGAAGGAAAATAAGCGTTGTACGAACTTGTGATGGTAAAGAAATAAAAGCGACGGACTGCATAATAAAGGTTGTTATCACAAAGGGCAATACAACGCGACGTTCCTTTGCATTAAGGGTTTGCACATCCAAAAACAAAAAGCGCATGACAACCTCTGCTTCCCTCTGCGAAGGGCCTATCTTTTACTTTCTAGTACTTACCTTTATGCAAGAGTCATGGTGATCTTCACCACTTCCTATATTTCTCCTTTTTTCTCTTGGCAAGCGTCATGTGTTGGGGGAATGATCGAGACATATATATCCACACAAATATATTTGATCATGAATTATTATTGTTGACAATTATCTATATGATAAATAATTAGGGAGGCGAAACATTAAGCCCCTATCTTTCTCTGTGTTCGATGGATGCTATTTGTTCTAAAAATATGCTTTGAGTGTCAATAATCATGGAAGACTATATGATAGTTGAGTATGTGGAATTTGCTAAATCAAAGCTCTTACATAGACCCTTCCTGAAAATAAGATGAATTGCAATTGTTCGATGACTAGGAATGTGGTTTGTTAGTTTTCAAGAAACTTTCTGGTCTATACTTTAACATGTGAATAGCTTGTTACTTGATCATGAGAAGTTTTATGAGATGAGCTACTGTTTATGGTTTATATTGATGCTAGAAAAAGTGATTGGAATTATCATTGATCAAACTTGTGCACTTGCTAGCATTCACACTTCATAAATTATTTCTTTTATCATTTACCTACTCGAGGACAGGCAGGAATTAAGCTTGGGGATGCTGATACGTCTCCAACGTATCTATAATTTATGAAGTATTCATGCCATGTTTACAATAAATTCTTATGATTTTGGTATGATTTGATTAGAACTAACCCGAACTGACGCTGTTTTCAGCAGAACTACCGTGGTGTTGTTTTTGTGCAAAAATAAAAGTTCTCAGAATGGGCTGAAAGTTTACGGAGAATATTTTTGGAAAATATAAAAAATACTGGAGCAAAAAGATACCGGAGAGGAAGCCCGAGGCAGCCACAAGGGTGGGGGGCGCGCCCCCTGGCTTGTCACCTCCTCGGGAACCTTTTGGACGTGGGACCAACGCTAAATACTCCTATAAATACCCAAGTCCCCGTAAAGAACCCGAGATTAGAAGTTCCGCCGCCGCAAGTCTCTGTAGCCACGAAAAATCAATCTTGGCCCTCTCCGGCACCCTGCCGGAGGGGGTCACCATCACCGGAGACCATGGAGGAGGAAGACGGAGGGGCCATCATCACCATGGAGGCCAAGGACCAGAGGGAGAACCTCTCGCCACCTAGGGGGGAGGCCATGGAGGAGGAAGCACAAGGGGAAGACCCTCTCCCCCTCTCTTTCGGTGGCGTCGGAGTTCCATCGGGGGAACCATCGCCGCGGTGATCGTCTTCATCAACATCACCTTCTTCATCACCGTCCTCATATCTTTTCAGCGGTCCACTCTCCCGCATCCCGCTGTAATCCCCTACTTGAACATGGTGCTTTATGCCACATATTATGATCCAATGATGTGTTGCCATCCTATTATGTTTTGAGTAGATTTCTTTTGTCTTATGGGTTGATTGATGATCTAGATTGGTTTGAGTTGTATGTTTATTTTGGTGCTGTCCTATGGTGCCTTCCGTGCCACGCACATGTGAAGGATTCCCGCTGTAGGGTGTTGCAATATGTTCATGATTTGCCTATGGTGGGTTGCTTGAGTGACAGAAGCATAAACCCGAGTAGGTGGATTGTTGCGTATGGGATAAAGGGGACTTGATGCTTTAATGCTATGGTTGGGTTTTACCTTAATGATCTTTAGTAGTTGCGGATGCTTGCTAGAGTTCCAATCATAAGTGCATATGATCCAAGTAGAGAAAGTATGTTAGCTTATGCCTCTCCCTCATATAAAATTGCAATAATGATTACTGATCTTGTTAACAATTGCCTAGGACAATTTCGCACACCGACCCATCATTATTCCACACTCGCTATTTGTAATATATTGTAATATATTCTAACTGTATGATAACAACACCTATTTTTATATTTTAGTTCTCCGATATCATGCAAAGCTATTCTCTTCATACCCACAACGTAGTTTTATTTCTCGTTTCTAGTTGGAAGCAAACGTTCGGCGTACGTAGAGTCGTATCAGTGGCAGATAGGACTTGAGAGAATATTGATCTTACCTTTTGCTCCTTGTGGGTTCGACACTCCATACTTATCACTTCCACCTTTGGAAATTGCTACGATGATTCCTTGCACTTGGGGATTATCAGGGAGGCGGTGATCGGTCGTCCTCTCCGTTTGCGGCGCTAGGGGCGCGCTCGCCAGGGTGTTGTTGCTATCGCTCTTCCCCCACGTTCTCGGCTCCGACCTCGACCGTGGGGGACACAACGGCGGCGCTTCCTGCACCAGTCGCGTCGCCCAGGATGCCTTCCCCACTCGCAGCCGCCGTGACGCCCGCCGCGCCAGCGGCTGCATGTGAGGGAGCCTTCGAAGTGGAGGGATGCGCCGTCGCGCTGGGTTTCTTCTTGGGAGCCGTGGACGAAGAAGATGATGATGAAGATCGATTCACCGTTCACGAACTCGTGTTCGCGCAAATGATGCACGCCCCCTACCTGGCGCGCCAAAGATGTCGGGGCACGGATGCTCACGATCACCTATGGGACCAGAGGCCCCTTTGTGGTTCGGCAAGGGGGGTCACGTTGCACAAAGAGCGGAGAGCGTGAGGCGGCGCGACGATCAGGACACTGGCATTTTACCCAGGTTCGGGCCGCTGCTAAGCGTAAAACCCTACTCTTGCTTTTGGTGGATTGATCCGAGGAACACGAAGAACACGCAGCGCTTAACCCCGGCAAGAGCTGCTGTCGAGGTGAGCTACTACGCGAGTACAAGTGTCCAAGGGTCCGAATCCTCAGCTAGGTTGCCTTGGGCCTCCTTTTATAGTGCAAGGGGTTACCACAATGGCAAAACAGACATTATCTATTGATTAGATAGCTTAGCAGAGCTATCATACCTAACTCTGGCATTTAGGACAAAATACCATGATTACTAGTCTAGGTGGTGCTCGGGGCTGCATCCCCGGCAGGCTCTTGCCACTGCTTGGCTAGCCGTTGCTTATGGTCTTGACACGCTGCAGGGCGGGTGTCAACTGGGCATAACTTGCATTCTGGTGCGCCGCCACGTGCTTAGTAAGAGCTGATTAGCCGCTTGAGGGCACGACACCGCATCGATTAGTGATTGGTGTAGCGATGCGGTGGAGCGGTGGCTGGTTAGCTCGTGCCTGCCGGGGGACGTCTTGCCGGGTCTTCTGAGACGTGAGTGTCTCGGTCCCCGGCAGCCTCCGGGGGCGTGGCTGGCGCGTCTTGGTCCCCTCCTGGGCCGTCGTGCTGGTGTTGCCGGCGCTTGCTTGGCCTTTTGCAGGTTGTTGCTGCCGGATGCTGGATCTTGAATGCTTGTTTGGTGGTGCTGTAGGCATCCCAAAGGGTTTTGCTACTACTGCATGTGCATAAGTTAGGGGCACTGGGTACCCCTGTTCTAGTGCACCGACACACGGGATGCCTTGCAGCCCTGAGTAGATTCATATCTCGACTCGGTGAAAAGGCTTTGCCTCTTACAGATTGATGAAGAAGGCTGATACCTTTGAATGGACCCCCGAAGCGCAAGCCGCATTCGATCAGCTCAAGGCCTTGCTTTCCACCTAGCCGGTGTTAGCTGCTCCGAGCAGCCGAGAGCCTTTGCTCTTGTACATCGTGGCCACTAGCCAAGTGGTCAGTACTGTCTTCACCGTGGAGCGCGAGGAATCGGGAAAAGCGTTCAAAGTGCAGAGGCCCGTTTATTATATCTCCGAGGTTTTGACTCCTTCCAAGCAAAGGTATCTACACTATCAGAAGCTAGTTTATGGCATTTACCTTACTGTGAAGAAGGTAGCTCATTACTTCCAAGAGCACTGTGTCACAGTTATCAGCGATGCTCCCCTGTCGGAGATCCTGCATAACAGAGACGCCACGGGCCGAGTGGTAAAATGGGCGATTGAACTCCTCCCGTTGGAGATCAAGTTTGAAGCCAAGAAGGTGATCAAATCTCAAGGACTTGTGGACTTTCTGGCCGAGTGGATAAAGCAGGAAGAACCAGCACCAAGTGTTCTCGAACACTGGACCATATTTTTTGATGGATCTAAGATGCTTCAAGGATGTGGAGCTAGAGTAGTTCTCGTTTCCCCCCAAAGGAGAGCGACTGAGCTACGTCCTTCAAATCCATTTCGACTCGTCAAACAATGAGGCCGAATACGAAGCCCTCCTGTATGGGCTCCGAATGGCTACCTCGCTCGGTATCCGATGCTTGATGATATTCGGTGACTCGGACCTCGTGGTCAATCAGGTGATGAAGGAATGGGATATCCGGAGTCCGGCCATGACTGGGTACTGTAATGCAGTCCAGAAGTTGGAAAAGAACTTTGAAGGCTTAGAGCTGCATCATATACCCCGAGTGAAGAGATGATATGTCTCCAACGTATCTACTTTTCCTCACCCTTTTGCCCTTGTTTTGGACTCTAATTAGCATGATTTGAATGAAACTAACCCGGACTGACGCTGTTTTCAGTAGAACTACCATGGTGTTGTTTTTGTGCAGAAATAAAAGTTCTCAGAACGGAACGAAACTTTTTGGAGAATTATTTCAGAATATATAAGAATTATTGGAAGCAAAATCTACCTAAGAGGGGGGCCAGGGGGACCAGCACCCACCAGGGCGCGCCAGGCCCCCTGGGTGCGCACTGGTGGGTTGTGCCCACCTCATGGCCCCACTGACCCTAATTCCGCCACTATAAATTCCTATTTTCAGAGAAAAAAAATCAAGGAGAAAGTTTCATCACGTTTTACGATACGGAGCCGCCGCCACCTCTTGTTCTTCATCGGGAGGCCAGATCTGGAGCCCGTTTGGGGCTCCGGTGAGGGGAATATTCGGTCTTCGTCATCACCAACCCTTCTCCATCGCCAATTCCATGATGCTCCCCACCGGGAGTGAGTAATTCCTTCTAGGCTTTCTGGTCGGTGAGGAGTTGGATGAGATTCATCATGTAATCGAGTTAGTTTTGTTAGGGCTTGATCCCTAGTATCCATTATGTTCTGAGATTGATATTGCTATGACTTTGCTATGCCTAATGCTTGTCACTAGGGCCCGAGTGCTGTGATTTCAGATCTGAACCGTTTATGTTATCACCATTATATCTATGTTCTTGATCCGATCTTGCCTAGTCATATGCACCTATTACGTGTTATGATCCGTAAACCCCATAGTGACAATATTTGGGATACTTTCCGGTGATGACCGTAGTTTGAGGAGTTCATGTATTCCCCATGTGTTAATGCTTTGTTCCGGTTCTCTATTAAAAGGAGGCCTTAATATCCCTTCGTCTCCTTATGGACCCCGCTACCACCGGTGTCGGCGTTCTGGGACCTGGGGTACCCAGACCTGCCTGCCTGCAGCCCAGCGCGTGGCCCACCACGGCGGCCCGGTACGGCCCAGCACAAGCCCCTCCAAGTCAAGGCCCTCGCGAGAGCCCCCGCCTCGCGAGGAGAGCAACACCAAGACCTCCGGAGAAGTGGCATCCCCCGGGCTGCCTCCCGAGGAGCAGAGATTCCTATGCAAGTACCCGGCCTCGTGAGGCCGGGGTGACGTGGGTTCTGACGGCAGAGCCAGGCGGGCGCCAGCGGGCGCAGAAGGAGGACAGTTTCCTCTTTCGTGATAAGGAGGCAAGGACGCACTCGGTTCCCAAGGAAGCCCCAAAGGTTTCCTTCCTAGTGCAAGAGGACCAAGACCACGAGCTCGGCATGACGGATGTCATCTCTGAGCCCACCGCTGCGTCACACCCGGAAGCTTTGCAGGCGAAGACCACCTTTAGTCAGGATAGGGTGTACTTCTTGTCCCCTTTCAAATTTGGCCATTGTGGGATCCCTTCCTGCCTGTGTGATAAGGGAAGAGGACCGAGGCCCCTATAAAGAGAGACGAGCTCCCACCTTGGAGGGGGGATCGAGTTCATCACTACCAAGAGCCCTCGTGAGGCCACCCAGCCACTGTACCAGTTCATCCTTAGCCTCCTCAAGAGGCCAATCCACCCCAAAGCAGGAGTAGGGTTTTACACCGCAAGGTGGCCCGAACCTGGGTATATCTCTAGGTCCATCTTCTTCCCCGCTCACACTTGTTCGACGCAGCTAGGCCGTAGGGTGACATGCTTGAGACTTTGAGCCGGTTGATATCTTCGCACACGCCCCAGTGTTCAAACCTTGTTGGGTTTTGCGGAGCCCCGATTCCGACATTTGGCGCGCCAGGTAGGGGCGTGTCGAAATCTTCCTCCGGTTCCACGCCGTCTCCGCTCCGTCGCTCCCATGGCCGACGCCCGCCGAGTTCGTGCTGAGCGCCGGGCCGCCCGCGTCGCCCAGACGGCGCCCATGGGCCGCGGCGTCCCGTGCCGCTCCATCTCTCCGGCAGCCAGCGCTGCTGCCGGGCAGGCTACTCAAGGGCAGCAGAACTCGTCGCCGCCACCCTCTGTACAGCGTGGCGGTCACACTGCTCTCCTGACCTCTGCCTCTGCCATGGCGTCGACCCCCCGCGCTCGCCCCGGGCCGGCAAGCGCGCAGGCCGCGCTGCTCAAGGCGCGTAAGGGGCCTTGTGGTCGTCTCGTCGCGCGTCTCGCGGCCCCCGGGCCTCGCGCGATCACTTGCATCCTCGGCGGATCACGGGCACCCGCGTCCGGTCGCCACGTCAAGCAGCTCCTTCGCCAGGCGGGCGCAGCTCAGCCGCGACCTGAGGCCCCGCGGGGTAAGATGAGGTCGGCGACGGACATCACCTTCGACTCCAAGGACCATCCCAGGACTACGGTTGCCACTGGTGCAATCCCCATGCTGCACAACCCCAACGCTGCCGGAAGGGTGGCGGAGTGGAACATCGAGCTGCAGGCCTTCCATCTGGAGTTCAGCACAACCAGAGTCATCAAGGGCGCGGCCCTCGCTGACTTCGTGGCGGAATGGACGGATGCCCCCGACCGGGGGCTGGATGAGGGCCAGTCCCTCGCACTTGGCGATGAGGCGCCTGACGGCTGGGTCATGCACTTCGACGGCGCCTTTGCACGATAGGGCGCGGGGGCTGGGGTCGTGCTCATCTCACCGACCCAGGACAAGCTCTACTACGCCGTGCAGCTCTGCTTGCAGCATGGCGAGAAGATCTCCAACAAAATCGCGGAGTACGAGGGCTTGATCGCGGGCCTCAGGGCCACCGCGGCCATGGGGGTCAAACGCCTCACCGTCAAGGGCGACTCCCAGCTCCTCGTCAACTTCTCCAATAAGGAGTACAAGCCGAAGGACGAGCACATGGAGGCGTACTTGGAAGAGGTACGCAAAATTGAAAAGCGCTTCCAGGGCTTAGAATTGCAGCACGTCCCGCGCGACGCGAACAAGGAGGCGGACGACATCGCCAAGAGGGCGTCGCACCGCGAGCCTCAGGAGCCTGGCGTCTTCGAGGAAAGTCTCTTCAAACCATCTACGGTGCCACGGGCCGCAGGCCTGGCGTCGCCTTGGGAGGAACTGCCACCGGCCCCGCTCTCAGGCGCCCCGGCCTGCGGACCGGCCTCGGGAGCACGTTTGCTCCTAGCGCTGTAACCCCAGGCCGGCGACTGGACCGAGGAGTTCAAGACGTACCTTCTCGGCGGCGCCCTGCCAGAGAACGAGGAGGACGCGGAGCGCGTGGTTCGCCAGGCCACTGCCTACTGCCTGAGGGACGGCGAGCTGTACCGCAGGCGTCCAAACGATGTCTCGCTGCGGTGCATATCTGAGGAGCAGGGGCGCGAGCTGCTGGCCGAAATCGACGGTGGTGACTACGGGCACCATTCCTCGTCTCGCACCCTTGTGGGAAAGGCATTCCGCAACGGCTTCTACTGGCCCACGGCGCTCAACGACGCCACCGAGCTGGTCCGATCCTGCGAGGTCTGTCAGTTCCACGCCAAGCAGATTCATCAACCCGCTCAAGGTCTTCAGACCATCCCGCTCTCCTGGCCCTTCAGGGTCTGGGGGCTGGACATACTGGGTCCTTTCCCTCGGGCGGTCGGAGGCTACCGCTACCTCTACGTCGCCATCGACAAGTTCACCAAGTGGGCAGAGGTGGAGCCCGTGCGCACCATCCCCGCCGGCTCAGCAGTCAAGTTCATCCGGGGCCTCGTGAGCCGCTTCGGTGTCCCCAACCGTATCATTACTGACAATGGCTCACAATTCACAAGCAACCTCTTTAGGGAATATTGTGCTAACCTTGGGACGCAGATATGTTACGTTTCGGTGGCACACCCGCGAAGCAACGGCCAGGCCGAGCGCACCAACGCGGAGGTCTTGAGGAACCTCAAGGCGAGGAGCTTCAAGAAGAAACTCGAGGCCTGTGGCAGGGGTTGGCTCGGTGAGCTTCAGTCCGTGCTGTGGTCCATCCGCACCACTGCGACTAAGCCCACCGGCGAGACCCCATTCTTCCTCGTCTACAGAGCTGATGCAGTCCTCCCGCACGAGGTCAAGCATCGCTCCCCGCGGGTTTTGGCATTCGACGAGGAGCGTCAGGATGCCACGCGGGGGACAAACCTTGTGCTCGGGGAGGAGACCCGCCGCCAGGCCTCGCTCCGTGCAGCGAGGTACCAGCAGGCGCTGCGGCGATGCCATTGTCGCAACGTCTGCTCCAGGACCCACGAAGTCGGAGACCTCGTCCTGAGGCGGGTCCTTTCCAGGGAGGGCTTGCACAAGATCTCGCCCATGTGGGAGGGCCCGTTCAGGGTCGCCCGCGTCTCCAGGCCTAGCGCCGTGCGCCTGGAGACTCAGGATGGGGTCCCCATCCAGAATGCCTGGAACATCCAGCACCTCCGCAAGTTCTACCCATGACACTCTCACATAATAATGAGTGGGCTGTATACGCCCAGAGCCCCCCGAGGACGCGGAGGGGTTCCCACCCACGCCCAAGTGGAAGCCCCATGCTTCGCGCTGGCGGACGACACTGTCATTCAACGACTATGCCCACGCCCAGTGGATGCCCCATGCTCCGCGCTGGGGGAAGACTAGTATAGGCACCGAACGCGGCTGTTATTTGCTCTCTTTTGTAACCAAATTTGCCACCTTTTTGAATGAAGTTTGAAGCTTTCGCGTCTTATTCGAAAAATGGGGTGGGAACCTTCTTCTTGCAGCATTTTCTTGCTTTGAGTTCTTCCTAAAGGGGTTTGGCACCCGCCAGCTCTTTCTCGCGCGCCTCGCGAGCGGGGGATGGGCACGGTACATTATGCAGGCTCCGGGCCGCGCACATACCTCGCCAAAACTTTGGCGCCCTAGCCCTCGCGCGACGCACTCGAGGCAAGCTAGCGCACAACACCACCTCCGGCACCCGGTCTCAGGAGCGCCCAGCTCCTGGCCTCGTCGGGCATCATGACCCGGCGCACTGGCGGCGATCGGCCCTCGCAAGGGGGCTCGGGGCCTCTACGGCGAAGGAAAGAAGCTCCGGAGGGACGCGCCGCCACGACGTAGGAGCCTACCACGAGCGCGCCAAGCTAAGTTATCCTAATCACAAGTTACCCTAATCGCGACGAGTAGGGACATTCCGATTTGCAGCGACGTAAAAACTGGGGTGCGAAAAGAAAAATGCTAGCATAAAGGCGCAAGCGCCCGGAAATGCCCTTTGGTGGACGGGTGCATCGGTGGACTTAAAGAAAAAACATATTTCCACACTGCAAAAAAAATCAAAAATATTTGTACACACACAAATACGCATATAACATGTTCATGTAAATTTTCATAACAATATGCTTTCATACGTGGCGTAGACAAAAAAACAAATACATAAATGAAAATGGGCCAATCTTTTTTTATTGTTGGGCCAGGATTTTGTTTTTTTTGTGCTGCTTGCAAATCATAATATTTTTGAATGAAAATTCACAGATTCGTCATGAACATGTATATGTTTTCACAGTTTTTTTTTGAATTTTTTTGAAACATGGAAATATGTTTTTTCAATGATTTCAAAAAACGGGAGCCAATGCCCCCGTCCACCAGAAAGTCGTTCCCCGCAAGCGCCGCAGTTCATTACACGCCCCCGCGGGGCCCTCCATTTTTTTTGTGCAGGAAACAAAAAGCAAAAGACGGCCTCCCGAGGACCGTCACTCCCGAGGCCTGGCTCCGGCGCCGCCCGCGCTCAGTCGGAGTCCTCCTCCTCCTTGATGGTGGCACGACGGCATGGCGGCTCGACGGTCTCCGGAGCAGGGGCGCGGCGCTGCGGTGGCTCGCCACCCTCCTTGCTCCGGGCCTGCCGACGGGGCGGCTCATCGTAGTCGTTGTCGCTCGAGCTCCCCTCGGAGGAGGCGCTGCTGTTGCTGTAGGCGCCGCGTCTGTCTCGAAGCGCAAGTTCACCGCCGAGGACGCCGCCACCACGGTGGTCATCGTCAGTGGAGAAGTGGTCGCTATCGTCGACGTCGCCCTCCGGACAGCACCCCAGACGCCTGTCGTCTTCCCCGAAGGCCTTGACGAAGAGCGTCGCCGCCCTGTCATACTTGAAGTGGAGGGTACACCTCCCCTGCAGGCCGCGGGCACGGGCGAACGCCTACCACCCGCGGGTCAGGAACGCGTAGCCCGCGGGGGTGACCTCGACCTCCACCCATGAAGCTCGGCTGCAGCAACCATTGGCCTGCAGCCATAGGCCGGCGGGCCCTCCGGCTGGCAGCGCCCCCGCGAAGAAGCGCGGGATCTGGACCCAAGAGATGTCCGGCCTCTCCTCCCACACCACGAACTCCTGGGCCGTGTCGGCCGAATGAGACTGCGAGCGGGGCGGCCGGGTACCAGCCGTAAGCCTCCCCCCTCGGCCACGAGCGCCACGGCTGCCGCTGCCGCCTGTGCGGGAGGGGGCCTTCCCGCGATTGCCGGTGGCAACACCGGCCTGCACTGGAGTGCGCCCGCGTCCCCGAGGGGCCACCGCCGGCGTCGCGGCGTGCTTGCGGGAACGGCCGCGACCCCTCTTGGGCGATGGCGAGCCCTGTCCCTCCAGGCGGCCATTCCCCTTCTCGGCGGCGGAAAACCTCCTCACTGGCGTCATGGCTGAGGAGGTGGCGGATGGGAGCGAAGAAGCGAGAAGATGAAGACAGGCTAGGGGGGCTTTACCCTCCACGCCTACTTATAGTTGAACGAAGGCCACCCGGCGTCACTCCGCATTCTGGGCAATGATGCCCCATAGAGCGCGCCATCCCCTGCCAGTCGGGGCGGTTACCGAGGTGACATGGGGGAGTGGAGGCGTCCGCGCCCCGTCATGTGCCACACGTCAAGGTTGGCCCGCAGGCGGTTGGGGCCCGCGGCGCTTCAGGCTCCACTCCTTGGCTTCGCCTCGAAGCCACCCCGAGCACGCCTTGGGCCCGGGGGCTACTGTCGGCGTTCTGGGACCGGGAGTACCCAGACCTGCCTGCCTGCGGCCTAGTGCGTGGCCCACCACGGCGGCCCGGTACGGCCCAACACAAGCCCCCCCAAGTCAAGGCCCTCGCGAGAGCCCTCGCCTCGCGAGGAGAGCAACACCAAGACCTCCGGAGAAGTGCCATCCCCCCGGGCTGCCTCCCGAGGGGCGGAGATTCCTATGCAAGTACCCGGCCTCGTGAGGCCGGGGTGACGTGGGTTCTGACGGCAGAGCCAGGCGGGCGCCAGCGGGCGCAGAAGGAGGACAGTTTCCTCTTTCGTGATAAGGAGGCAAGGACGCACATGTGTTTTCAAGGAACCCCCAAAGGTTTCCTTCCTAGTGCAAGGGGACCAAGACCACGAGCTCGGTAGGACGGATGTCATCGCCGAGCCCACCGCTGCGTCACACCCGGAAGCTTTGCAGGCGAAGTCCGCCTTTAGTCAGGATAGGGTGTACTTCTTGTCCCCTTTCAAATTTGGCCGTTGTGGGATCCCTTCCCGCCTGTGCGATAAGGGAAGAGGACCGAGGCCCCTATAAAGAGAGACGAGCTCCCACCTTGGATGGGGGATCGAGTTCATCGCTACCAAGAGCCCTCGTGAGGCCACCCAGCCACTGTACCAGTTCATCCTTAGCCTCCTCGAGAGGCCAATCCACCCCAAAGCAGGAGTAGGGTTTTACACCACAAGGTGGCCCGAACCTGGGTAAATCTGTGGGTCCATCTTCTTCCCCGCTCACACTTGTTCGACGCAGCTAGGCGATAGGGTGACATGCTTGAGACTTCGAGCCGGTTGAGATCTTCGCACACGCCCTAGTGTTTGAACCTTGTTGGGTTTTGCAGAGCCCCGATTCCGACATCGGGAGGGTAGGACCAAAGATGTCATGCAAGTTCTTTTCCATAAGCACGTATGACTATTTGCGGAATACATGCCTACATTACATTGATGAACTGGAGCTAGTTTTGTATCGCCCTAGGTTATGACTGTTACATGACGAATATCATCCAACGAGTTCACCGATCCAGTGCCTACGAGTTTTCCACTTATTGTTCTTGCTAAGTTACTACTGCTGCCGCTACTGTTACACTTGCTACAAAACTACTGCTATCACTGTTACCGCTACTGTTACTGCTGCTACTTTTATCAAAACTACCATACTACTGTGCTACTGATCTCTTTGCAACATATATTTAATCTCCAGGTGTGGTTGAATTGACAACTCAGCTGCTAATACTCGCAAATATTCTTTGGCTCCCCTTGTGTCGAATCTATAAATTTGGGTTGAATACTCTACCCTCGAAAACTGTTGCGATCCCCTATACTTGTGGGTTATCAAGACCTTTTTCTGGCGCCGCTGCCGGGGAGAATAGCTATATTTGTTGAGTCACTTGGGATTTATGTCAATTTATCACTATGAAGAATCTAAAGGATCCAAAGACCAAGATCGTTCCCTCTAGGACGAGGGGAGGTAATGAATTGCCATCACACTCTGCACTTGATTCACCTTCTGTTTTGAGTAGACTTGCAACACCACCACATGCTAGTAATCCTGATATGTCGCAAGTTATTGATGATGCTACCTCTGCTATGAATGATGCTATTGATGATGCTAGTACCATGCTTGATGATAATGTGCCACTAGGAGAATTTCTTGATGAACAAATTGCTAGATCTAAAAAGAATGAAATTACTGAAGTTGATGAGATTGCTGAAACTGATCAAATCCATGAAACTGATGATGACTATGAAACACCTATTAGTCCTAGCTCTCCTAGATTGGAAATGCCTAAGATACCTGAAGGTTATGTTATGGACGAGGAGGTGACTAGAGAAATTCTTTCTTGCAAGGATAGAAACGATCTTAAGAAATTGCTACGCAAGTATAAGGAAAAAACTTTGAATGCTAGAATGAAATGTGATCCTAAGTTTGCTACTTCACCTATCTTTGTTACCGATAATGATTATGAATTCTCTGTCGACCCAGAGTTAATTACTTTGGTTGAATCTAATCCTTTTCATGGCTATGAAACTCAAACTGTAGTGGCACACCTTACTAAGCTGAATGATATAGCCACCCTCTTTGCTCATGATGAGAAGATTCGCTACTATTACATCCTTAAGTTATTTTCGTTCTCATTAAAGGGTGATGCTAAGACATGGTACAATACTCTTGCTCCTGGTTGTGTGCGTAGTCCCTAGGATATGATCTACTACTTTTCTGAAAAATATTTTCCTGCTCATAAGAAACAAGCTGCCTTACATGAAATATTTAACTTTGTGCAAATTGAAGAAGAGAGTCTCCCACAAGCTTGGGGGAGGCTTCTCCAATTGCTTAATGCTTTGCCTGATCACCTTCTCAAGAAAAATGAAATAGTTTATATCTTCTATAATGGACTAACTGATGCTTCTAGGGACTTCCTAGATAGTTGTGCTGGTTGTTTTTTCAGGGAACGAACTGTTGAACAAGCTGAGGAATTATTGAATAACATATTGAAGAATTATGATGATTGGACTCTTCCTGAACCATCGCCTAAACCCACTCCACAGAAGAGGGGTATCTTATTTCTTAGTCCTGAAGATATGCAAGAGGCAAAGAAATCTATGAAGGAAAAAGGTATTAAAGCCGAGGATGTTAAGAATTTACCACCTATTGAAGAAATACATGGCCTTGACACACCACCACCTCCACAGGTGGTAGATGTAAATTCTTTATTAAAGTTTGATGAAGGTGATATCCCTTACAATAAACATCCTACTGAGTGCTCATATGAGTTTGACAACTATACTATGAAGCAAGATCATTTCAATGCACGTGTTCTCAAACAATTGAAATATAATTCTGATATGATTGCTCGCTTGAGTGACTTGCTATTTAGAATCAGTAATGATGTTACAGGTGTAGGAAAGCATGCCTCTATGGTTCAAACTCAGTTAGAACAAGTTGCTAAGTCTTGAAAAGAATTGCTCGATGAAATGAATAGTAATATGAATGATTTTGCTGCTAGAGTAGTAACTCGAGGAGGTAGAATGACCCAAGAACCACTTTATCCTGAAGGTCATCCTAAAAGAGTTGAACAAGACTCTCAGAGAATTAAATTTGATGCACCTAGTCCTTCTACAAAGAAAAAGAAAAAGAAAAATGATAGGACTTTGCATACCTCTAGTGAACCTGAGATACAAAAACCTCCTGATAATAATGATGTCTCTATTTCCGATGCTGAAACTCAGTCTGGTAATGAACATTCACGTGGTGATAATGAAAATGATAATGATGATGTTCATGAAGATACTCAACCTATCAATGATAAAGAACCAAATAATGATGTTGAAATAGAGCCTGCTCCTGATCTTGATAACCCAAAAGTTAAAAATAAACGTTATGATAAAAAAGATTTTGTGGCTAGGAAACATGGTAAAGAAAGAGAACCATGGGTTCAGAAACCCATGCCCTTTCCACCTAAACCATCTAAGAAGAAATATGAAGAAGAATTTGAGCGCTTTGCTGAAATGATTAGGCCAGTCTTTTTGCATACCCGTTTAACCGATATCCTAAAGATGGCCCCTTATGCAAAATACATGAAAGACATCATCACTAATAAAAGAAAAATACCTGAAGCTGAAATCTCCAACATGCTTGCTAATTATTCTTTTAAGGATGGAGTACCTAAAAAACTTGCAGATCCGGGAATACCTACTATACCTTGCTCCATTAAAAGAAACTATGTCAAAACTGCTTTGTGTGATTTGGGAGCCGGTGTTAGTGTTATGCCTTTCTCCTTATTTAAGAGACTTGATTTGAATAAACTCACACCTACTGAAATATCATTGCAAATGGCTGACAAATCAACAGCCATACCTATCGGTATTTGTGAGGACGTGCCCGTTGTTGTTGCAAATGTTACTATCTTAACGGACTTTGTTATTCTTGAGATGCCAGAGGACGGTAACATGTCGATTATTCTTGGTAGACCCTTTTTGAATACTGCAAGGGCTGTTATTGATTGCAATAAAAGCAAAGTCAGTTTTCATATCAATGGTAATTTGCACACGGTGCACTTTCCGAAGAAACAATTCCAAGTGAATGGTATAAATGTTATTGAAGAATCTCCGACCATCACTATTGGGAGTTTCCAATTACCTTTACCTACTGCCAAAAAGAAATATGATATACTTATTGTAGGGGATATGCACATCCCCATTGAGGTAACTTAGTGTTTTACGACAGTTCTTCGGTTTCATGCTAATCGGAAGTGGCTGTTAATAAGACTTGATCAACCTTATTAATGGATCATTTTCAAGAGGTATGAAGTTGATGAATCTAGTAAACACAACTCTCTGCTCCCACCTTTTATTTTCTGTTTTAATTAGTCAAATAAAATAAAATGCCATGATTATCCTGTTTTCTGTTTTTACCGTGCAATAAAAAATGACCCAAAAATAAAAGTTCTCAGAATGTCCTAAAAATTTAACACGATTTTTTCCCAAATATTTATGAATTTTTGGTGCAAATAATACCAGAGCGGGTGCACCTGGTGCCCACAAGACACCAGGGCGCGCCAGCACCCCCAAGCGTGCCCTGGTGGGTTGTGGCCCCCACATGGGCCGCCTCACTTATCTCTTTAGCCCACATCATCACGTACCTCCAGAAAAAATTCACCACATCCACCATTCCCGTGTTCTTGCTCTCAAACCCGAGGATTTCGATCTCTTAGCTTGAAGCTCCATTTCTGAAACTGTTTGGAGGGATTGCTACTTGGTATGTGACTCCTCCGTTGCTCCAATTAGTTTTTGATTTAGTGGATTATTTTTAGAGTAATTAGCTACTCTTGGTGCTGCTGTAGATGAGCTTGCATGTTGAATTCTTAGAGTTCTAAGTAGTTTGAATGCTCAATATGGCCTCTATGCGTGCTTAGGAGTAGTTGCTATCAATTTTACGAAGTTTTGTTAACATATTTTTCTGTCTCAAAAATATTTCAGAAATTTGTTCGCAAATAAAATGCAATTCTTTAGGAGTTCTTCGAGGAGGAGATCCTCGGAGGCCTCATCAAGTGGAAGCTCAGTTCGACAATCTTATGTTGAGCCATGCGAAAGCTCGATACGAGATGCCGCCACTAAATCATGCTTGTGGCCGTGCGACGAGTTCATGGATAGTGCAGGTATTAAGGAGGAATTTGAGCAGTATATCCACAATACAGAGCTTGGTCCCTTCATCGCAGATAAGTGCCCCCAACACCTCGAACTCACGAAAACCTTCACAAAGAAATTTAAATATTTTTCTCGTGAGTCTAGAGTTTCATTCAACCTATACGAACGCTCCTTCACCATGCCATTAGAAATGTTCAGTGAAGCATGCAAACTTCCATTTTGGGGGTCCCTCGACGAACCAACAAAATCTGAATATGATTTATTTTTAGTCAATCTTTGCTTTGCTGAAGATAGGGGGGTAACACAAGGGAGAATTAACAGTATCCATTTCCCATCGATACAATATTTCGCACTCTTCAATGGTAAATGTATCGTAGGCAAACAGGATTTGTAGCACACTGTGTGCTCATGATTTCAGTCTCATACACACTGCCATCATTGGAAATAAATATTATAATCTTGGTGCAATTGTTGCACGGAGACTACAGCTTAATGCCGCTAATGGTAATTTTTATGGAGGCATCTATGCGTCCCTCGCAGCGGAGAGACTGAATGTTTCACCTCTGCCTAATGACCCCATCTTACCTACTCAGTATTTAGACTTTGATGCCATGAAGCGACATAAGTTCCTTACGGGTACGGCTACTAATTACACTTATAACTTGAGATTTAATTAGAAACCCATTGTGCCTGTCACTTTGCCTGCTTCTGCTCTCTTTGATTTTCACAGTAAAGGCAGATACTATGTTCTTGAGAGTGAGGCCTATGCGTACAATGTGGAGGTTGAAGCTGCCAGGAGGGCCGCGGAGGTTGCACCAAGGGCCTCAATGAGCCATCGCCCAGATTATTATTCTTACGGATGGTGATTACCAAGCTAGGCCAAAAGCCTAAGCTTGGGGGAGTACGTATTTTCACCGACATTACATTCATGTTCACACATTTCATTCCAGTTGTCGGTGTTCATACTTTTTCATTGTAATATCCATGCTAAAATTGTTTTCTCGCTTTCTTCTTGTGTGTTTGAAAAACTTTGAGAAAACCCAAAAACATTTCCTGCTTCTTTTTAGTTTTTCTTTCTAGCTTAGTTTACTTGTAGTATCAAAAGAAAACCCAAAAATATTTCTCATTTCTTCTTTTGCTTGTTGGGAGCTTTCCCGTGTAAATAGTTTTTCTCGTTTTCGCTTTTCTTCTTTAATTTGCTTTCTTCAAGAAAAAACAAAAACTCCAAAATTATTTCAGTGTGTTTCTCTGAATTTCTTTTCTTTTTGTTTGAGTCGTACAAAGGAGAAGACCACGATGAAAATGTTGAGTGGCTCTCATATGCACTATTGTTAATCCAACAAAGAGCCCATTTTACCTTGTCTTCTCCCCTTGAATAAAATGTTGCAGATTCCAGCTTAGTCCACGACACTCTTGCACATTGTTTTCTTATCATTCAGTCGTGCAAGTGAAAGGCAATGATGACGATATTTGATGAATTGACTGTGGCAGAGAAGAGAGGGTATGAACTCAACTTGTTTTTGTTTTTGTAAATATGTTTAACCTAGTATCCCTTGATTCATCATATTATGATCAAACATGTTTGCAATGACCATTAGAGATTATAGTTGTTCATGCCATGCTTAAGTAGCTAGGAGTGAATAATGATTTATCTTGGATGTCAACATGCATTAAAAAGGTTGTGATGTAGTATGATGATATGGTATCCTCCTCTGAATGTTTCAAGTGGCTTGACTTAGCACATGTTCACGCATGTAGTTGAATCAAAGCCAACATAGCCTTCATGATATTTACGTTCATGGTGTCCATATCCTACTTATGCTAGTATTCAATGTTTATTATATGTAATGCATGTTCATGACCGTTTTCTCTCTCTAGCTGGCCGCTTCTCAATCTATTTGCTAGCCTTCGCCTGTACTAAGCGGGAATACTGCTTGTGCATCAAAAATCCTTAAACCAAGTTATGCCAGATGATTCCACTATATCTACCTATTTGCGGTATTACCCTGCCGTTCCAAGTAAATTTGCATGTGCCACCTCTAAAAATTCAAATAAACATCTACTTTGTGTGCCTGGACCGCTCATGGAGCGACAGGGGGCGGTCAGTATCTTCTATGCTAAGCGGGTTATTCTCATGATGAGTGTTTATTCACTCGTCCGTACACGAGAGGGGCGGTAATAGGGATTCCCAGTCCCGAAATCAAAAACCAAAAATAATTAAACAAAACTCCCCGAGGAATGTTGTTGGTTTAGATGGTACCCGTGGATGCGACTAGCCGTGGAGTGTGATTGTTGGTGGAGGGGGAGTAAACCTTTACTTTTACCGCTTGGGAACCGCCGCTAATTTGTTTAGCATGGAAGATATTGATAATTCTTGGTCGTGACATTGTCAGGAAGGGTGTACCTCCCAAAATTATATCTATCTCTGTTTTAAAACTTGAGCTCTGGCACTTCTGCAAATCCATGCTTCCCTCTATGAAGGGACTATCTATTTACTTTTATGTTGAGTCATCACGTTTTCAAGCAAGCGCCAGACCCGAGAGCACTTTTGTCATCCTCATGCATTGTGTATAGTCGATGTTGGGTGCAGCATGACTGGATCTTTTCTACCATGAATTACAATGTTTAGTCGCTGCTTGAACTTTGGAGGTGCTCTGCATTTATGTTTTGCGGTCTCAGAAAGGGCTAGCGAGATACCACTATTGTCATATTGTATCATGATTGTTTTGATAAAGTGTTGGTGTTTGAGATATATTATTATTGCTCGCTAGCTACTTATGTTATTGATATGAGTTAATATAATATCTAAGAGTTATTGTTGACATGGTTAGTCATAATCTTTGCTGAAAACATGGGTGCTACTTAAGCATATATATGTAAACAAGAACAAAAGAGTTCGTAAAAGTTTTTCTTTATCACTTTCAGTTTGTCAACTGAATTGCTTGAGGATAAGCAAAGGTTTAAGCTTGGGGGAGTTGATACGTCTCCAACGTATCTACTTTTCCTCACCCTTTTGCCCTTGTTTTGGACTCTAATTTGCATGATTTGAATGAAACTAACCCGGACCGACGCTGTTTTCAGCAAAACTACAATGGTGTTGTTTTTGTGCAGAAATAAAAGTTCTCAGAACGGAACGCAAATTTTTGGAGAACTATTTCAGAATATATAAGAAATATTGGAGCCAAAATCTACCTAAGAGGGGGGCCAGGGTGGCCAGCACCCACCAGGGCGCGCCAGCCCCCCTAGGTGCGCCCTAGTGGGTTGTTCCCACCTCGTGGTCCCACTGACCCTAATTCCGCCACTACAAATTCCTATTTTCGGAGAAAAAAATCAAGGAGAAAGTTTCATCGCGTTTTACGATACGGAGCCGCCGCCACCTCCAGTTCTTCATCGGGAGGCCAGATCTGGAGCCCGTTTGGGGCTCCGGAGAGGGGAATCTTCGGTCTTCATCATCACCAACCCTTCTCCATCGCCAATTCCATGATGCTCCCCACTCGGAGTGAGTAATTCCTTCGTAGGCTTGCTGGTCGGTGAGGAGTTGGATGATATTCATCATGTAATCGAGTTAGTTTTGTTAGGGCTTGATCCCTAGTATCCATTATGTTTTGAGATTGATGTTGCCATGACTTTGCTATGCCTAATGCTTGTCACTAGGGCCGGAGTGCCATGATTTCAGATCTGAACCGTTTATGTTATCACCATTATATCTATGTTCTTGATCCGATCTTGCCTAGTCATATGCACCTATTACGTGTTA
Source organism: Elymus sibiricus (assembly GCA_039707655.1). NCBI lineage: Eukaryota > Viridiplantae > Streptophyta > Magnoliopsida > Poales > Poaceae > Elymus > Elymus sibiricus. Next base: position 108,866,104 of record CM077667.1, on the reverse strand, counting down.
TGATCCGTAAACCCCATAGTGACAATATTTGGGATACTTTCCGGTGATGACCGTAGTTTGAGGAGTTCATGTATTCACCATGTGTTAATGCTTTGTTCCGGTTCTCTATTAAAAGGAGGCCTTAATATCCCTTAGTTTCCTTATGGACCCCGCTGCCACGGGAGGGTAGGACAAAAGATGTCATGCAGGTTCTTTTCCATAAGCACGTATGACTATTTACGGAATACATGCCTACATTTCATTGATGAACTGGAGCTATTTTTGTATCGCCTTAGGTTATGACTGTTACATGACGAATATCATCCAACGAGTTCACCGATCCAGTGCCTACGAGTTTTCCACTTATTATTCTTGCTAAGTTACTACTGCTGCTGCTACTGTTACACTTGCTACGAAACTACTGCTATCACTGTTACCGCTACTGTTACTACTGCTACTGCTATCAAAACTACCATACTACTGTGCTACTGATCACTTTGCTGCAGATATTTAATCTCCAGGTGTGGTTGAATTGACAACTCAGCTGCTAATACTCGCAAATATTCTTTGGCTCCCCTTGTGTCGAATCTATAAATTTGGGTTGAATACTCTACCCTCAAAAATTGTTGCGATCCCCTATACTTTGGGTTATCAAGAACCAGGCCGCCGATGACCTGGCCAAAATCGGCTCTACTCGGCGGATCATCCCGAAAGGCATATTCCTTAAGCACCTGCACTCTTCTTCAGTCAAAGAAGACCCTTTTACTGAAGAGCCCCAGCAGGCAGTCGGACCTTCCAATACGACTGAAGTTGATATTCCGGCTGTAGTGGATCTCGTTCAGGAGATGTTGGTGATCACTCCCGAGTGGACCCAACCTTACTTAGCTTACTTGCTCCGGCAAGAGCTCCCTGAAGATGAACTAGAAGCCCGACGGATCATCCGACGATCCAAATCCTTTGAAATGATGGGAGAACAGCTATACAAGAAAAGCACTACACATATGACACAAAAATGCATATCCCCAGTGGAAGGGCTGCAGATCTTGCACGAAATTCATTCGGGAACCTGTGGCCATCATGCGTCCTCTCGGGTGTTAGTTGCAAAGGCGTTTCGTGCAGGGTTTTACTGGCCCCGAGCCAATGCAGCTTCAAAAGACATGGTCGATCTCTGTGTTGGATGTCGGTTTTTCAAGAATCAGACACAAAAACCTGCATCTACACTCAAGGCCATCCCGCTCACCTGGCCGTTTGCTGTGTGGGGCCTCGACATGGTCGGCCCCCTGCGTACAGGGTCGAATGGGTTTACCCATCTGTTGGCTGCAGTGGATAAGTTCACCAAGTGGGTCCAAGCAAAGTCCATCAAAAGCTTGGATGCAACTACTGCTGTCAGTTTCATTCGGCAGATCATCTTCAGATTCGGAGTTCCCCATGATATCATCACTGATAACGGGAAAAATTTCAATTCGGATGAATTCCGTGAGTTCTGATACACTCGGGGCACTCGGGTCAATTACGCTTCCGTAGCTCACCCGCAGTCGAACAGACTAGGAGAACGAGCAAACGGTATGATTCTTCAAGGATTGAATCCCCGATTGATGAGGGATCTGAAAATTGCTGCTCGCGCCTGGGTTGAAGAACTACCGTCTGTCCTCTGGGGCATTCGGACGACTCCGAATCGTTCGACCGACCGCACTCCTTTCATTATGGTATATGGGTCCGAGCCGGTTCTGCCGAGTGGTGTTCGCTACAATGCTCCCTGAGTGGAACTTTATAATGAAGATGAAGCAGAAGTGGCACGCTAGGACAGTCTGGACCTCTTAGAGGAAGAGAGAGAGTTAGCCTTGATCAGGTCGACGCTATATCAGCAAGACTTGAGACGCCTTTATGACAGACAAGTCAGAAGGCGAGCTTTTCAAGAAGGTGATCTTGTTCTCCGATTGGATCAACAGAAGCCACACAAGTTAGCGCCTCCGTGGCAAGGGCCTTACACAATCTCCAAAGTTCTGAACAATGGAGCTTATAGGTTGTACAATTTCGAAACTGATGCGGAAGAGCCCCGAGCGTGGAACGCGGACCTGCTCCGCAAGTTCTACACTTAGTTTAAAAACACTCTGTCATTCCTGTAATGAAATTGCAAGTGAATTCGATAAATAAAAGTCTGTACTTTCCATACTCTTTGTCGAAACTTTTTTAATTTTGTTTGTTTTACTCATCCCCAGTGGGTGCATGGATAAACTTAGCTACGAACCTGATTGCGCCTAAGTTACAAACTACTCCAGGTGAGAGCACTGTTCACACTCGGGGGCTTAGTTGCGAACCAGATTTTGCCTAAGTTACAAACTACTCCGTGTGAGAACATTGTTCATACTCGGGGGCTTAGCTGCGAACCTGATTTTGCCTAAGTTACAAACTACTCCGAGTGAGAACATTGTTCACACTCGGGGTCTTAGCTGTGAACCTGACTTCGCCTAAGTTAAAAACTACTTCGAGTGAGAACATCGTTCACACTCGGAGAGTTAGCTGCGAACCTGACTTTGCCTAAGTTAAAAACTACTCCGAGTGAGAACATCGTTCACACTCGGGGACTTAGCTGCGAACCTGACTTTGCCTAAGTTAAAAACTACTCCGAGTGAGAACATCGTTCCCACTCGGGGGATTAGCTACGAACCTGATTTCTCCTAAGTTACAAATTACTCCGAGTGAGAACATCGTTCCCACTCGGGGGCTTAGCTGCGAACCTGATTTTGCCTAAGTTACAAACTACTCCGAGTGAGAACATCGTTCACACTCGGGGGCTTAGCTGTGAACCTGACTTCGCCTAAGTTAAAAACTACTCCGAGTGAGAACATCGTTCACACTCGGGGGCTTAGCTGCGAACCTGATTTCGCTTAAGTTACAAAATGCTCCGAGTGAGAACATTGTTCACACTCGGGGGCTTAGCTGCGAACCTGACTTCGCCTAAGTTAAAAACTACTCCGAGTGAGAACATCGTTCACACTCGGGGACTTAGCTGCAAACCTGACTTCGCCTAAGTTAAAAACTCCTCCGAGTGAGAACATCGTTCACACTTGGGGGCTTAGCTGCGAACCTGACTTCGCCTAAGTTAAAAACTACTCTGAGTGAGAACATCGTTCACACTCGGGGACTTAGCTGCGAACCTGACTTCGCCTAAGTTAAAAACTGCTCTGAGTGAGAACATCGTTCATACTCGGGGGCTTAGCTGCGAACCTGACTTTGCCTAAGTTAAAAACTACTCCGAGTGAGGACATCATCCGCACTCGGGGATTTAGCTGCGAACCTGACTTCGCCTAAGTTACAAACTACACCGAGTGAGAACATCGTTCACACTCGGGGGCTTAGCTGTGAACCTGATTTCGCCTAAGTTAAAAGTCATGACGAATGTTCAAAACTGTCAAATAAAGGCATTCAAATTTCATGCAGTTCAAAGCAAAAGTGCAGATAGTTGTGGCCGCAAAGTCACGGCGAATGTATGGATACAGAAATCACTCGGCATACCAAGGCAAACATAGCTTAAAAGTTTCTTATCCAAGGTTCACTCGGCTGCTGTCAGGGATGCTGCGTCGGTGAAGTTGTCAAGGTCGATAACCTCTGCAATACGAGTGGCTGCCGGTAGGAAGGTCTCCAAGAAATCCTCAATCTTGGCACTCTTTCGGTTGACGACCTTCAGTGACTTCAGCTTCTCCTCGTCTACGACCTTGCAATGCACACGGACAAGGGAGAGTGCAATGTCTGCCCCACCACGGGCTGCAGATTTCTTCCACAATTGCACTCGGCGCGACATGTCCCACAGATGGTTGATGAGGGTGTCCAAGTCACTCAGGGGCTCCTCTTCAAGGGCGACTTTGTCGGTGCACTTGTACAGGGGTACCCAGTGCCCCTGACTTATGCACAGGCAGTAGTAGCTGAATCCTTCAACGTTCGTACAATCTCAACGAATGATCATGACCAAACAACCACCAGCGCCCGGCAGCAACAACCTGCAGAAGGCCAAGCAAACGCGGCAGCCCAAGCCTGGACTGCAACACGCCAAGTGCGCCCCCGGAGGCTGGCGGGACCAAGACATGCAAAGCTTCCTGAAGACTCGGCAAGCCGTCCCCCGGCAGGCACGAGCTAACCAGCCACCGCTCCACCGGATCACTACACCAGTCACTTGTCGATGCGGTGTCGAGCCCCCAAGTGGCTAATCAGCTCTCGCTAAGCACATGTCAACACATGGGAATGCAAGTTACGCTCAGTTGACACCCGCCCTACAGCGTGTCAAGACCATAAGCAACGACCGGCCAAGCGGTGGCAAGGGCTTGCCGAGGATGCACCCCCGAGCGCCACCTTGGCAGGTAATCATGGTATTTTGTCCTAAATGCCAGAGTTAGGTATGATAGCTCTGCTAAGCTATCTAATCGATAGATAAAGACTGTTTTGCCATTGTGGTAACCCCTTGCACTATAAAAGGAGGCCCAAGGCTACCTAGCACGGGATACGGACCCCCGAACATTTGTACTCACCTAGCAGCTCTTTCCCCGAAGGAAACCCTTGCCGGGGTAGAGCGCGAGGCACCACGCGTGTTCTTCCAATCAATCCACCAAAAAGCAGGAGTAGGGTTTTACGCTTAGCAGCGGCCCGAACCTGGGTAAAATGCTTGTGTCCTGATCGTCGTGTCGTCTCATGCTCTCCGCTCTTCGTGCAACGTGACCCCCCTTGCTGAACCACAAGGGGCCTCTGGTCCCATAGGTGATCGTGAGCATCCGTGCCCCGACATCTTTGGCGCGCCAGGTAGGGGGCGTGCATCATTTGCGCGAACCTGAGTTCGTGAACGGCAAATCGATCTTCATCATCATCTTCTTCAACAATGGCTCCCAAGAAGAAATCTGGTGTGGCCATGCATCCCTCCACTTCAAAGGCTCCCTCGCACGCGGCCACCGGCACCGTAGACTCCGCGGCGGCTGCGGGCGAGGCGGGCATCGTGGACAACGCGGTCGGCGCAGGCGGCGCCCCCGTCCAGTCCTTCACGGCCGGAGATGGAGCGGGAGGGGACGGAGAGGAGCAACTACAACAACAACTTGGCGAGCTTGGCCCCGACGCCGCGGGCGAGGGAAACAACCATTCATCACTTCCCCACCGCGCGGATGGCCGCGGCCGCCTCAGCGGCGCTCGGTCCGGTGCGAGCCGTGACCCTCCTGCCGCGCCCGTCACCAGCGAGATTATTGGGCATGCACCTCGTGCGGAACGAGGCAGAGCACCGAGCGGAGCCGCAGCCCCGCTGGATCGGCCCCCTGCACACCAGAAAGCTCCGGCGTGTGGCACACGGCATCAAGGATGTGCCGACGCTTCTCTTGGCCCTACCAGGAGTCGAGCGACGTCGCGGATCGCCTCTTTCGCCATGCCGAGCATAGCAGAGGAGGCCATGGCGCGAGTCCATATGCTGCTCAACTTCATGCCAGCAGCTGATAAGATGGACGAATGGAGAGCCACCATTCAGAGTTAGATTTCTTTCGTTGAAGCCAACAAGCCCCAGCATGCAGAGCCATCGTGACGAACGCGAATAGCAGCAGCAGCCCGGGGCGGCGAGCGCGTTGAAGGGGCCACCCCAACGGTGCAGTCCCCTCCGCGACGACAGGCCCAGAGGCAGGCGCAGCAAGCTTCGCATGCTGATGAGCATGCTGAGGCGTCGATAGTCTCGTCTGGCCCGCGTGACCGTCGAGATCAATGGCGTGTCCTTGAAGACCGTTGGAAACAAGACGCGCGCATCACCATCGAGCGACGCCGGGAAGCGCACCGTCAGTCCGACAGGCACAACGGTCCAGACATCGGTGACCCCACGCCCAGTGCTGGCGGGTACCTTCCGTACAAGGTTGGTTGCCCTGCCTTCACTAGCGAGCTGCGACGGGTCCGCTGGCCGTCGACCCAAGCTTTCAAGCCTGCGCTGCCTGAGAAATACGACGGGAAGCTGAACCCTGTAGAGTTCTTGGGCATATACATGATAGCTGTTCAAGCCGCGGGATGAAGAGATGAAAAGGTGCTCGCCAACTATTTCCCTTTGGCACTTAAGCCAAATGTGAGATCGTGGCGGATGCACCTGCCGGAAAATTCAATTTCGTCTTAGGTTGATCTGTGCAACGAGTTCGTTGGCGCCTTCACTGGCGGTCATCAATAACCAAGCCAGCCGAGCTATCTCCAAGTCCTCCCGCAGAAGGAAGGAGAAACCTTGAGGAAGTACATCCAGAGATTCAACCGAGTGCACCGCAACATCCCAGAGATCCATCCCGCAGCGGTGATTGCCGCGTTCCATTCGAACGTGCGCAATAGGAGGATGCGAGCCAAGATGAATGTCAAGCTCCCCAAGACTGTTAATGAGCTTTACACCTTGGCGGATAAATGCGCTCTAGCTGAAGAAGGAAGGCGACTTCCCGTGGAGGAGGCGGGCGTTGAAGTGGACTCCGATGATGACGACAATGCCCCCGACCCAAAGGGAAGGAGCAGGAAGCGCAACAAGAAGCGTAAGGGAAAAGCAGTATTGGCTGTCGAGAGCTCCGGTGACCTCAGTGCACACAAGAAGGCAAAAGTCGAAACCCCCGGCAAGGGAGCTGCCGCGTGCGCTGATTGCCGGGAGGTTGCTGCCGCTGAGAAGACCGGGAAGTCCTATGTGTCGTACTGCAAAATTCACCGCACCGAGGGCCATGATCTCTAAGAATGCCAATAGGTCGAGCAACTTGTTGAGAAACAGAGGGCCGAGTACGAGAAACGCGACAAAGAAAAAGGCCTGGACGGCGCTGCCGGGAAAGGCCGTGGCGGCAGAGGAGGTCGCGGCGGAAAACCCCGCAGCAAAAGGAAAAACCCGCCAGAGGCCGAGAGAAGAAGGAAATAGACGATATGAGTGATGATGAGGATGATGATGAGGATTCCAGAGATAGGGAGTTTCAGAAAGCAACCAAAGCCATGTGCATTCACGGGGGTGCATCCTTGCATTCCTCTCGCCGCCAGCTCAAGCAATGGGCACGCGAGGTCAATGCTATGGAACCTACTGCAGAATCTAGGAAGCCACTCAAATGGTCCCGCACGCCTATCATCTTTGACGAAGAGGATCATCCTGACCGTACCACTATGGTCGGATGCTTGCCGTTGTTGGTTTCTCTGACAATCCGCCACCTCAAGGTGTCCAAGATGTTAGTTGACGGCGGGGCCGGATTGAACTTAATCTCCCCTAGAGCGGCTGAGAAACTCCAGATCCTTGATGAAGAGCTCGAAGCTACGGGTACATTCCAAGGAATCAACCCTGGTAGGAGCCGACCCAAGGGAAAGATCACCCTGCCTGTGACATTTGGCGGGGAGCTGAACTTCCGGACAGAGAGGATAGTGTTCGACGTCGCCGAGATCCCGCTGCCTTACAACGGAATCCTCGGTCGCCCAGCTCTGGCAAAGTTCATGGCGGCATCCCACTATGCATACAATACCTTAAAGATGCCAGGGCCCATTGGGGTCATTTCCATCCCATCCGACAAGAAGAACGCAGTTATCTGCGTGGACCAGATGTATCATGACACGGTATCAGCTGAAGCCACAGAAATCCTAGCTCCCGCCAAGGACACAGAGAAAATGAAGAAGGCTAACAGGAACGCCGGCAAGGACTCCATGAAGCGTGCCTCTTCGGAGTGCGCTGCACCCGACGATGACCTGTCGGGGAGTTTCGCTAGCAAGAAGACCAAGGCCACCTATCCCGAGACGAAGAAAATCCCGGCATGGCTGGACGGCACTGGTGGCACGTTCACCATCAGTGCTACCCTTACTAACAAATAGGAAAGCGCGCTCGTTGCCTTCCTGCGGGAGAATGTCAATGTGTTTGGCTGGCAACCATCTAACATCCCCGGTGTTCCCAGGGAGGTAATTGAGCACCACCTTGCTGTCTGTCCTCATGCCCGGCCCGTCAAGCAAAAGGTCAGGAAGCAAGCCCTGGAGCGGCAGCAATTCATTGCCGAGGAAATCAAGAAGCTTGAAGTAGCTGGTTTTGTCAGAGGGGTGCTGCATCCAACTTGGCTGGCAAACCCGCTGGAGGCTTTGCATAGACTTCACTGACTTGAACAAAGCTTGCCCGAAAGACTCTTTCCTCTTGCCGCGCATAGACCAGATTGTTGATTCCACCTCCGGATGTGACTTGCTCTCCTTTTTGGATGCCTATTCCGGATACCACCAGATATTTATGGCTAAAGAAGACGAAGAGAAGACCACATTCATAACTCCTTGCGGCACATACTGTTTTGTGCGTATGCCCTTCGGGTTAAAGAGTGCTGGTTCGACCTTTGCCAGAGCTGTTCAGATTGGTTTCGGACCTGAGCTACACAAAAATGTGGAAGCCTACATGGATGATATCGTGGTTAAGACCAAGGATGAAGCCACTCTTATACAGGATCTGTAAGAAACTTTTGCAAGCTTGCGCAAAATCAACCTGAAGCTCAACCCTGAAAAGTGTGTGTTCGGTGTCTCATCCGGCAAGCTGCTTGGGTTCTTCGTATCTCAACGAGGAATAGCCCGACAAGATCAAGGCAATTGAACAGATACAGGCACCCAAGATCATCAAGGATATGAGACGCTTGACCGGATGTGTTGCCGCGTTGAGTAGGTTCATCTCGAAGTCTGCTGAGCGCGCCTTGCCGTTCTTCAAGATCTTGAAGAAGGCTGGCCCGATGAAGTGGACCCCGGAAGCAGATGCAGCACTGCAAGACCTGAAGAATTACCTATCCTCTGCTCCCATCTTGGTTGCTCCTAAACCGCAAGAGCCGTTGCTACTATATTTGGCAGCGACTAATCAAGTGGTTAGTGCAGCGTTGGTGGCGCGGCGGGAAGTGGATGGAGATTCAGCAGCCGCTGCTGATGCTACCGGGAACGAGAAAGAAACATCCGTGGCAGGACTCGATACAGATCAAGGGGGACCTTAGCAAATGATAGACAGCGGATCCAAAGAAGTGGCAAAGAAGAAAATGGTGCAGCGGCCCGTGTAGTTTGTCAGTTCCCTGCTGCAGGGGGCTAGATCAAGGTACTCTGGAGTACAAAAGCTGATCTTCGGCCTCATCATGGCCTCAAGGAAGCTGCGCCACTACTTCCAAGCCCATGAGATAACAGTTGTCACCCGTTTCCCGTTGCAACGCATACTGAGGAACCCCGAAGCCACTGGCAGGATAGTTGAGTGGGCGTTAGAATTGTCAAGTTTCGGATTGAAGTATGAGAGCACTTCCACCATTCAAAGCAGGGCGTTGGCGGAGTTTATTGCAGAATGGACACCCATGCCAGATGATGAAGCTCCAGAGACACTCCTCCCCGGCAAGGAAGCACCCAAGGATTGGATCATGTACTTTGACGGTGCTTTCTCACTCCAGGGCGCTGGAGCAGGCGTGCTCCTCATTGCCCCTTCCGGAGAGCACCTCAAGTACGTCGTCCAAATGCACTTCCCCCGGGAGGAAGCCACCAACAATACTGATGAGTACGAGGGGCTCCTTGCCAAACTTAGAATCACGGTGTAGTTGGAAATAAAAAGGCTGATCGTGCGAGAAGATTCGCAGCTTGTGGTGAAGCGAGTCAACAAGGATTACTAGAGCCCGTTGATGGAGGCATACGTGGAAGAGATGAGGAAATTGGAGGAGCACTTTGATGGACTGCAAATAGAGCACGTGCCACGAGCAGAAAACTGCATTGCTGACCATCTGTCAAAGTGCGCTGCGCAGAAGCTTCTTGTGGAACCAGGGACTTTTGTTCTCCGCCTCACTCAACCATCAGTATCCCCATCAGCGATGTCCAAGAAGAGAAGAAAGCTAAACTCCGGCAAGCATTTCCCGGCAGAGCTTCCCGAAGCCGCTGGTAGAGAAGCTGTCGGGGAAAATCCCGTTCCGGTTGACGAGCAACTCCCTCCCGTAGGACCTCAGGTTCTAGCGATTGAGACAAGCGCTCCCGGAGACGAGGAGATGCCTTTAGTCCTTGTTGTCGAGCCACATGCGCCAACCTGGCCACAGCATATAGTCCATTTCCTTCAAACAGGAGAACTCGCCGAAGAGCAAGAGGAAACCGAAAGAGTAGCCCGTCGGTCAATTATGTACCAGTTTGTCGATGACACTCTGTACAGAAGACGACCGAACGGTGTGAAATTAAGGTGTATCTGCCGGGAGGATGGACTAAAGCTATTGGTAGAGATTCACGGAGGAGTATGTGGTTCCCACATTGGATCAAGGGCCCTTGCCGGGAAAGCTTTCCGACAGGGTTTCTATTGTCCCACTGCCCTCTAGGATGCTACTGAACTGGTCACCAATTGTGAAGCCTGCCAGTTCCATTCCAAGAACATCCATCAACTAGCACAGGCCCTGCAAACAATCCCTCTATCCTGGCCGTTCTCGGTCTGGGGGCTCGATATTTTGGGCCCCTTCCCCCATGCTATCGGGGGCTTTGAGTTCTTGTTTGTGGCAACCGACAAGTTCACAAAGTGGCCTGAGGTGGAACCAGTGAGAAAGGTGACCGCGCAGTCAGCTATCAAGTTCATGAAAGGACTGGTGTGCCGCTTTGGAGTGCCTAACAGAGTGATCACCGACAACGGCACCCAGTTCACGAGCCGCGCCTTCATGCAATATATCCATAGCCTTGGAAGCAAGGTCTCCTTCGCCTCTGTTGCTCACCCAAGAAGCAACGGGCAAGTCGAGAGGATGAATGCTGAAGTGCTGCGAGGGCTCTAGACAAGGACTCTTGATAAGCTGTGGAAGAGCGGCAGGCGCTGGATAGATGAGCCGCCGGTGGTTTTTTGGTCCCTCAGAACGACACCAAATCGAGCTACTGGCCAGACGCCCTTCTCCCTAGTGTACGGGGCGGAACCAGTACTACCCACAAAACTCATATACGGGTCACCTCGAGTGCTTGCCTACGATGAAGTAGAGCAACAGCAGCTATGGCATGACGATGCCTTGCTCCTCGAGGAAGACCATCTCCGGGTTGCGGTGCGTGCTGCACGTTGCCAGCAAGCCCTGCGCTGCTACCATAGCCGCAGGGTCCATGCTCGGAGCCTTGAGGAAGGCGACCTTGTCCTTAGGCGTGTTCTATCCGCCAAGGGTGCTAACAAGTTGACGCCGAAGTGGGAAGGCCCTTACCGGGTAGTACGAGTCACCAGACCTGGCGCAGTCTGTCTGGAGACCGAAGATGGCACCAAGGTGCTTAACTCATGGAACATTGAGCATCTTCGTAAGTTCTACCCGTAAGGCGCGGCTGCCGGGCTCAGTCCCCGGCAGCCACCTTTTGTACAAGCCTTGCCGATGTTGCATGTAACACTTTGTACAAAGCCAGGCGCAGACCCTGTGAAACAATAATAAAGCTAGGCATTGCATCATATCATCATTTCTCATTACGCATTTTTTATGATTGCAATGTTATGGCTTTTGAGTTATAAAGATTAGCTAGAGTACTTGATGAACCCGTAATCTTTGCTACTGTTCTCACCCTACATGTTTAACCATCGGAAAAACAGGGAAGGGAAACAAAGAAACAAGGATGGCGGCCGATCACACTCTGAAAAGGGATACATCTTGGAAAAGATAAGTATATCGCATATCCCAAGTCCAGTACCTTTCGATTCCTTAAGGAAACCCTTAGTATCTTCCTTACTGCGGGTGGTGGAGTCATTCACGTGGTGAAAACCCTTGTCGGGACGAGCCGTCCCCCTGTTCTTGTTTTACAACTGAGGGGAGGGATGGCGGCGCCAACACCGACAAGGAGCTCTGCTGGGGAACAACGCCAACCTGCTGCCGGGGGCTCGTTTCCCCTTTTTGGCACTCGTGGTTTGAATGATGACCCGGCAAGTAGCTCCGTGTAGCAAGGACAAAACATACCAATACAGTATAAATAAGGAAGGGAAAGGGATAGTACTTGCGAAAGAAAGATAGCACCTTTTCTCATTCATTTCTGATACAAATGGGATAGAGATTACATAAGAAAGCACTCTTTTTGAATAACTGTTTATTTGACTTTCTCCCCTAGGGGTAGGTTAGAGAGAGAAAAAGAGTAGAGGGAGGACCCAAGCAGAAGCCTAGCCTGACCCCGTCGAGGCTGTCGAGGAGCGGCTCGGCGAGACCACCGGCAAGAAAGACGAAGCCGAAGTCCACGAGCCTGCCGGGGTCCAGCTGAGAAGAAGAGGCGGCGCCCAAGTCAAGAACCCTCGGCAAATCGCTCTGCCGGGAGGAGGAGTAGGAGCTTGATGACGGTGATGGTGCGGCCGACGATCAACTGGAGCCCAGGTCGTCGTACTCCGACTTGACGGCCTGGGACTCGTCGTCGTCTTCACCGACACTATCCTCCTCGTCGCTATCGCTCGAGGAGGAGCTTTCGACATCACTCGAGCTCTCCTCGTAGTAGCCAAGACGAGCGCCCAATTGCCCGTAAATCTTGACGGAGAGCAGGTCGGCCTCCATCAACTTGAAGCGGAGGACGTGCCCACCCGCGAGATTGTGGGCACGTGCGAAGGTTTTCCACCCGCACCTGAGAAGCATGACGCGGCGCTCCGGGTACTCGACTTCCACCCGCACAGCGCCGTTACGGCAACCATGCGCCCGCAACCATAGGACACGTGGCTTATCAACCTCCATCACCCTGGCGAAGGGGTGAGGGAGGCGCAGGCGGCTATGGGAAGGGCCACGTATCTCGATGACGAACTCCAGCGCCGTTCGTTCTCGAGGGGAGGGTCTGATGGTGGCGGAGGAAGAGAAGCAGCACTCCGTCTACCCCGGCCACGGGCCCCACGTCGACTTCGGCCCCTTCCGGCCCCTCCTCCACGCGCGCTCGAACCACCCTCCACCTCCACGGCTGAAGCGGTGGCATGATCCCGACGGGAAGCCCTCACCGTTGAGGCGGAGGCCAGGGGACGTCCTCGTCCCCTCGGCATGCTAGCAGCGAGCGCAGCTCAGGACAAAGAAGCAGAAGGGCGGGCTCTGTGGATTCGGACTCAAGGAGGGAGAAAGTATGGATGAGCATCGCCCCTCGCGACCCCCAACTTATAGGGGAGAGCGCGGGGGCTGGCTCTCCTCCGTTCCAAAGGTCGCCGCCCATCTCCACTAATTCCACCACCCACGATCACGGGCGAACAGGTAACCGCCACATTGCTCCAATCCATGGCGCTGCGGTTTCTGCCACGACCAGGACTTTAAGTCATGCGCGCCCGTCGCTAACTCCCCGCTATGCATGCGGCGCGCGTGGCGGAAACGTCCCGAGGTGGTGGGTCAGTGCTGACCAATAAATTGGCAGTTACTCCGTCACATTGCGCGCTTGTGCATAGATTTTGGGCCTGACCCAACGGCACTTGGCGAGCACGTGTGGGCCAGACCCGAGGGCTCCTATTGGTGCACTAGTACAGGGGTACCCAGTGCCCCTGACTTATGCTCAGGCGGTAGTAGCCGAATCCTTCAACGTTTGTACAATCTCAATGAATGATCAAGAGCAAACAACCACCAGCGCCCGACAGCAACAACCTGCAGAAGGCCAAGCAAACGCGGCAGCCCAAGCCTAGACTGCAACGCGCCAAGTGCGCCCCCAGAGGCTGCCAGGACCAAGACATGCACACCTTCCTGAATACCCGGCAAGCCGTCCCTCGACAGGCACGAGCTAACCATCCACCGCTCCACCGCATCACTACACCAGTCACTTGTCGATGCGGTGTCGAGCCCCCAAGCGGCTAATCAGCTCTCGCTAAGCACGTGGCGACACATCGGAATGCAAGTTACGCTCAGTTGACACCCGCCCTGCAGCATGTCAAGACCGTAAGCAACGACAGGCCAAGCGGTGGCAAGGGCTTGCCGGGGATGCACCCCCGAGCGCCACCTAGGCAGGTAATCATGGTATTTTGTCCTAAATGCCAGAGTTAGGATGATAGCTCTGCTAAGCTATCTAATCGATAGATAAAGACTGTTTTGCCATTGTGGTAACCCCTTGCACTATAAAAGGAGGCCCAAGGCTACCTAGCTTAGGATTTGGACCCCCGAACATTTGTACTCACCTAGCAGCTCTTTCCCCGAAGGCAACCCTTGCCGGGGTAGAGCGCGAGGCACCACGTGTGTTCTTCCAATCAATCCACCAAAAAGCAGGAGTAGGGTTTTACGCTTAGCAGCAGCCCGAACCTGGGTTAAAATGCTTGTGTCCTGATCGTCGCGCCGTCTCATGCTCTTCGCTCTTCGTGCAAAGTGACCCCCCTTGCCGAACCACAAGGGGCCTCTAGTCCCATAGGTGATCGTGAGCATCCGTGTCCCAACGGACTTCCTTGTCGATCTCCTTGACTGCTTCGCGTAAATGGTTGAAGAAGATTGCCGCCTCTAAAGTGCGCTCGTTGAGACGAAGCAGTGCAAGAGCCGAGCTGTCATGAAGAATACCCGCACTCGGATCTAGCTCCTTCTCGATTTTGGAAGTTTCCTCCTCGGCGTCCCAGCATAGATCTGATGATCATTCAGAAAAAGGGAGTTAAGGGAGGAGAAGAGTTGGAGTGAAATGATTCGGAACTTGGTCATGCCTGATGCGTACCTTTGAGCCTATCGTTCATCTCGCTGCAGTGGTCCTCAATGAGCTTCTCCAGCTCGTGCTTCTTCGACTCGACTTGCTTCAGTTTTGCCTCAGCCACGACCGCCTCCGTAGTGCTCCCCCTAGCAACATCCTCCAGGGCCTTCTTCTCCTCCTACCACTTCTCAAAGGACTTCAACTTGTCCTCAGCTTCCTTTGCTTTCCGACTGGCCTCCATCTGGGTAGTTGCTAGTTCACGGTCTTTCTTCTCCAAGGCCTCCTTCATGGTCTCTATAGAAATGGAAGCCTGGAGCCTCTTAGTAAGTTGAAGATTCTCAGTACGTACATCTGGTGAAGTACTTTCAGTCGGACAGGGAAAAAGGTTCAAGTCCAAAAGTAATAGGTCAAGATTCGATTACCTCCGAGTGATCGCTTTTCTTGTTCCAGACGAGTACTCTTGGTCTTCTTAGTTTCCAGACTGCGACGCAGCTCCTGTACCTCCTTCTCAAGGGCATTGTAACGAGTCCCGAGCTCACACACGCCCTGTCGACAAGAAACAAAGAAACATCAGTGATAACAATCAAACTCAAGTATAAGGTCAAAGACAAATAGCATTCGGATTTTGAGACTACCGCCGACTGCTTCAGTCAACGGCAGCCTCGGGGACTACACCCAGTGGGTGCGCTCAGTGCGCCCCCCCTGGATAACTACATGTTCTACACCCCGATGGTCAACGTCGAGAGGCTCTGGTCCATGGACAATCACCACATCCTCTTCGACAAGTATCTCATCATTCGGATCGTGCTACATTTGGATTCTGAGACTACCGTCGACTGCTCCAGTCGACGACAGCCTCGGGGACTACACCCAGTGGGTGCGCTCAGCGCGCCCCCACTGGAGAACTACAGGTTCTACACCCCGACGATCAACGTCGAGAGGTTCTGGTCCATGGACCATCACCGCATCCTCTTCGACAAGTATCTCATCATTCGGATCGTGCTACATTCGGATTCTGAGACTACTGCCGACTGCTTCAGTCGACTGTAGCCTCGGGGACTGCACCCAGTGGGTGCGCTCGACGCGCCCCCACTGGAGAACTACGGGTTCTACACCCCGACGGTCAACGTCGAGAGGCTCTGGTCCATGGACCATCACCGCATCCTCTTCGACAAGTATCTCATCATTCGGAACATGTTGTCTGAATTGAAATCATTCGGATTCTGAGACTACCGCCGACTGCTTCAGTCGACGGCAGCCTCGGGGACTACACCCAGTGGGTGCGCTAAGTGCGCTCCCACTGGAAAACTACGGGTTCTACACCCTAATGGCCAACGTCGAGAAGCTCTGGTCCATGGACCATCACAGCATCCTCTCCGACAAGTATGCCTACAAGATCTCCTACGAACAAGATTCAGAAGTCTCGAGGACTCCACCCACTAGGTGCGCTCAGCGCGCCCCCACAATCACCCAGTGGGTGTGCCCCTGATGCAAACCCACTCGAAACTCTGAAAACATCTACAACGCAAATTTTTTGTCTAAAGAAGGTACTTAAAAGAATACTTACTCGGACATTCTTCTCCAAAGCCTCGCCGGCGTCGCGTGCCTCCTTCAGCTTGTCATTCATCAGCCTCAGTTGGATCAGAGCCTCCTTACTTGCTCCCACCTGGTCCTTCGGGACGCGCTGCAGTTCGATGGCGCTGGTCGCAAGTGGAATAGTCAAAGGCATTCTGAGTGCCGATCCGGTTCCCGAAGAGGTCCCCCGAGCTGCTGCTGGTGCTTGGACAGGCGAGATGTCCCGCATTATGACATCCACGTTGGTGGTGGGATTCGGTGGTGTGACCCGGTCGTCCTCGTCGATCTCAATCACTTCGCGTGGCTCTGCAAGTATTCGAAGGTCAATCGGAAATAAGTTCAAAAAGGAAATGTAGCGTTCAAAGATCATATACGATCAGAATTGGGTGCTACCTTTTGAAGTCGGAGCGTCGACCTCACCCTTGTCCTTCTCTAGTGAAGCAGTTGACGTGTCAGCCCTGCAGAAGAATCACTTGGAATGTTATCTCATTCGGTCAATCATTTGGAGTGATAGTCAGAGCGAAGGTACTTACGCAGAATCCACCGGCACGTTCATCTTGGTCTTGGGCAGAACCACCTTCTGAGGTTTGCTGGAAGTGATCTTTGGCTGTTTGGTGCTTTTCTCTGGAGATGGAGCAAGCTCGGCACGCCCACGCTTTGAAGTCCGAGTGGGAGGAATAACCACAGAGGACTTGGCGGTGCTCGCCCCCCTGCGTTGCCTCCACGGACCCCAGGGTCCTGGCGTGTCTTCTTGCGGGGCTCGGGAAGTACCTCCACCGAAAAAGAAGACCCCGCCTCGTCCCCTGGTTCTGACTCCTTCTCGTCTCCTCCATCTTCACTATCTTCCACATACTCCTCCTGTCCGTCCTAGTCGTCATGGCGCTCGTTGTTGCTTGCCACGTCAGCATGAGCGTGGTTACCGGTAGGGATCAAGCTCACTAGGCCCGTGAAGCCCTGTCAGAGCAAAAGTTATGTCAATCAAGATTTGATAAATGAAAGCCGCATCACTCGGAAACAGTAATGGCACTCGGAATTTACCTCATTCGCCGGATTCTCCATCGAGTAGGGAGGCACACGCCTTGTGCCTCTGGGGTTATCTCGAGCTGGGGTGATGGGCTTGAGTTTGTTTGCCACGGCCTCTTCGTTGAGCTCCTCCGGGTGCGTACGCGTAGGGTCATCCGGACCCGAGTACAGCCACATAGGGTGGGCTCTGGCCTGCAGCGGCTGGATCCTTCTCTGGAAGAAGACCTCCAGCAGGTCCAGTCCGTTGATGCCCTGGTTCACGAGTGATACCAGCACAATCACAAGGATGTCTACGTCTACTCTCTCCTCCTTGGACACGGTCAACTTAGGGAGACGCCGAATGCGTTTGGCCGAATATGGTGGGAGACCCGACTGACCCTCTCCGACTGGGATGTCCTCACAGTAAAACCAAGTCGACTGCCAACCCTTAACAGTGTCCGGGAAAGTCATCGAAGGGAAACTACCTTTACCCCTCAATTGAATGCCCAGGCCCCCACACAGCTGAACTACATTTGTCTTCTCCGCAGACAAAGTGGTTTTCTTCATGCTCATCACTCGGCATGTGAACAAGTGTTTGAATAAACCCCAGTGTGGGTGACAACCAAGAAAGTTCTCACAGAGAGAAATAAAAGCGGCCAGATAAGTGATGGAATTAGGGGGAAGATGATGAAGTTGGGCCCCGAAAAAAAATCCAAGAACGCACGGAAGAAAGGATGCGGGGGCAAAGAAAAACCTCGGTCGAGGTGAGTTGTGAGGAGGACCCTCTCGTTCCCGCGCGGCGCGGGCTCGACCTCCCCCTTCTCCGGCAACCTCCAGCTTCCGGCGACCAGGAGACCCTGACTCTCCAGGTCCTCCAACCGACTGGCCATGACCCGAGAGGCTAGCCAATTGCCCTGGACGGAGCCTATCGGGGTGCCCGCGCTCAAGGAGGACTCGCGCGAGGACTTCTTCATCTTCTCGGCTCTCGCGGTGGCGTTCTTCGTCATCTCCGGTGAGGAACAACAATGAATCGACAGGAGGCAAAGCTCTCGGTGGAGCAGAGGAGGAAATCGGGAAGGAAGAGAGTGGGATGCTTTCTCCTATCTCCCTCCCGGCCTTCTTTAATACCCTGGCTCAGCGTAATCTCGGCCGTCGGATCTGCAGCAGCTGTGCAATCAATGGGCGCGTGCAGATCCGCGATATCTCTGGGACAGAATTGCGGGGATGCGTGGCAAAATTCTCGGCACGAAAATTGAGGCGCCGCGGCTACTTCCCCCACGATTGCACGCGCGAGGTTCCCCACGTGGAGATTTCGCGGCGCCACTGCCCGAGTGAACTCCGTGTTTGCTGGTGCGTTCCAATGCTTCAAAACTGACCGAGTGGGCTCCGTGGTCACTGGTGCGTCCTGATACGCCGAAACCCACCGAGTGGACTCTGTGTCCGCTGGTGCGTTCCAACGTGCCAAAACCCATCGAGTGAACTCCGTGTTCACTGATGCGTTCCGACGCGCTAAAATTCACCGAGTGAATTCCGTGTTCGCTGGTGCGTTCCAACGCGCCAAAACCCATCGAGTGAACTACGTGTCCACTGATGCGTTCCGACACGCCAAAACTCACCGAATGAACCGAAAAGGTCCATCAAGCACTCGGTTGAATCTTAAACCAATTCAAGAGCATCCAAGTGAAGGTCAAATGGAAGGTTCAATAATATCATCTCTAAGTCATAAGGTTATTTCTGCTGAGAACTGATTTGCACCAGGTCGAGAGACTTGAACAGTCAGGCTATTCGAGTCATTCGGAAGTTACTTAACCTGAATCGGTCATGGTTTCGGTACCGACTGAGAAACGATCTGCCTCGTTTCCAAGTGTTCCCGAAATGCTACTAACGGCCCAGTGCGTTGGTCACTCGACTCCCAAAACCTCATCTGATTCGGGGGCTACTGACGAGGTCACCTACCCTAGGTAGGGTCATAGACCTCTTATTTGGGACACACTTGGGGTCCTACAAGTTCACAGAAGTCCCTGCACTACCTTAGCACTCGGAAGAATGTACAAGATGCACTCGGATCCTTGGAAGTCACTCGAACGCTATTATACACTCGGCCTAGCTTTAGTACCCGGACGTGAAGAAGCAGAGGCGATGTGGGAGCTACAACGTTCGAGGGACTTAATTAGCATTGAATATTGTAGACGTTGCGTCACCTGTAACGCTCGTAGTTAACGAGCCAGTTTCTAGTAACTCCGACAGTTACTAGCATTAATGACCCTCATAATGGCACTCGGCTGGCGGTGGCACACTCTATATAAGCCACCCCCTACACCAGAAGAGGGTGGACGAACTCTCTATAATCAGAAACATACACAAAGAAACACTTAGCCCCAGGGCTCGAGACGTAGGACATTTATCACTTCCGAGTGGGGTCCGAACTCGTAAATTCCAAGTGTGACACTTGCTCCATAGCTAGGCTTCGCCCTACTCATACGTACCCCCCGTACTATTGTCAGGATTACTCCCATGACAATGGATATTCCGGCTTTTCTCAAATACCTGTGTCAAAAAAGGATCAAGAGAAAACTACTTTTACTTGACCTTTTGGAACGTATGCTTATAGACATATGCCTTTTGGTTTATGCAATGCACCTGCTACCTTTCAAATATGTATGATGGCTATATTCTCTGATTTTTGTGAAAAGATTGTTGAGGTTTTCATGGATGATTTTTCCGTTTATGGAACTTCTTTTGATGATTGCTTGAGCAACCTTGATCGACTTTTGCAGAGATGTGAAGAAACTAATCTTGGTTTGAATTGGGAGAAGTGCCACTTTATGGTGAATGAAGGCATAGTACTTGGGCACAAAATTTCTGAACGGGGTATTGAAGTGGATAAAGCTAAAGTTGACGCCATTGAGAAGATGCCATGCCCCAAAGATATCAAAGGTATAAGAAGCTTCCTTGGTCATGCTGGTTTTTATAGGCATTTCATTAAACACTTCTCAAAGATTTCTAGGCCGCTAACTAATCTTCTTCAAAAAGATATTCCTTTTCTTTTTGATGATGATTGTGTAGAAGCTTTTGAAATACTTAAGAAAGCTTTGATTTCTGCACCTATTGTTCAACCACCTGATTGGAACTTACAATTCGAGATTATGTGTGATGCTAGTGATTATGCTATTGGTGCTGTTCTAGGGCAAAGAGTAGACAAGAAATTGAATGTTATCCATTATGCTAGTAAAACTCTAGATGCTGCTCAAAGAAATTATGCCACCACTAAAAAGAAATTTTTAGCAGTAGTCTTCACATGTGATAAGTTTAGACCTTATATTGTTGATTCCAAAGTAACTATTCACACAGATCATGCTGCTATTAAGTACCTTATGAAAAAGAAAGATGCTAAGCCTAGACTTATTCGGTGGGTGCTTTTGCTTCAAGAATTTGATTTGCATATTGTGGATAGAAAAGGAGCTGAAAACCCCGTAGCAGATAACCTGTCTAGAATGGAAAATGTTCTTGATGACCCACTACCTATTGATGATAATTTTCCTGATGAACAACTTGCTGCTATAAATACTTCATGTAGCACTCCTTGGTATGTTGATTATGCTAATTACATTGTTTCTAAATATATCCCACCTAGTTTCACCTATGAACAAAAGAAAAAAATTCTTTTATGATTTACGACATTACTTTTGGGATGACCCACATCTTTATAAAGAGGGAGTAGATGGTATTATTAGACGTTGTATACCTGAGCATGAACATGAACTAATCTTAAGGAAGTGTCATTCTGAACCTTATGGAGGACATCATGCTAGAGACAGAACTGCACACAAGGTATTACAATCTAGTTTTTATGGGCCTACTCTTTTCAAAGATGCTCGTAAGTATGTCCTTTCATGTAATGAATGCCAAAGAGTTGGTAACATTGGTAAATGTCAGGAAATGCCTATGAATTATTCACTTGCCATTGAACCATTCGATGTTTGGGGTTTTAACTTTATGGACCTTTTCCTTCCTCAAACGGGTATACTCATATTTTAGTTGCCGTTGATTACGTTACTAAGTGGGTAGAGGCTATTCCAACTAGTAGTGCTGATCATAACACCTCTATTAAAATGCTTAAGGAAATTATTTTTTCGAGGTTTGGAGTCCCTAGATACTTAATGACTGATGGTGGTTCACATTTTATTCATGGTGCTTTTCGCAAATTTCTAGCTAAATATGATGTTAACCATAGAATTGCATCACCATATCATCCTCAGTCTAGTGGCCAAGTTGAATTGGGTAATAGAGAATTAAAGTTGATCTTGCAAAAGACTATTAATAGATCCAGGAAGAATTGGTCTAAGAAACTAGATGATGCTCTTTGGGCTTATAGAACTACTTATAAAACCCCATGGGGATGTACCCATATAAAATGGTATATGGAAAAGCTTGTCAGTTACCCCTTGAACTAGAACATAAGGCTTATTGGGCAATTAAGGAATTGAATTATGATTTTAAGCTTGCCGGTGAAAAGAGGTTATTTGATATTAGCTCACTAGATGAATGAAGGACACAAGCTTATGAGAATGCTAAGTTGTTTAAAGAAAAGGCTAATAGATGGCACGACAAAAGGATCCAAAAACGGGAATTTAGTGTAGGAGATCTTGTGCTTTTGTACAATTCTCATTTCAGATTTTTTGCAGGAAAACTCTTATCCAAATGGGAAGGCCCTTATGTTGTCGAACAGGTCTACCGCTCTGGTGCTATAAAAATTAATAATTTCAAAGGCAAAAACCCGAGAGTGGTGAATGGGCAAAGAATCAAGCATTACATTTCAGGTACACCCATTAATGAAGAAACTAATGTCGTTCAAGTGATAACACCGGAAGAACACATACGGGAGACCTTCCGGAACGCTCTAGAAACCTAGAAAAGAGGTAAGTATGTGATACGGTAAGTAAACCGATTCCAAAAATTCTAAAAATAATAATTTCTATTGGTTTTAGTATTTTAGAAAAATTCCAAAAATAAAACGGAGTAAGGGGGACCCACGAGGGAGGCACAAGCCAACAGGGCGCAACCCCCCTAGGGCGCGCCCTGATGGCTTGTGGGGCCCTCATGTGCCTTCCCGACTCTGATTTCTTCTCGAACACGTATTCTGACCTAGAAAAAATCATTATATATACTCCCGGATGTTTTGACCATCGCATCGCGAGTTTCTCCTCTATTCTTGTTTCGGGCTGTTTTTCTGGCAGAACGGAGAATATGTCGTCTCAAGATTCGGATGGAGAGAGCTATGTGTCTAACTATGTGGCGGACCCAAAGATCTTTGGGGACATCTACCCCTATTTATGGTCCACTGAAGAGGAGGGGGATTCTGATCTGGAGGAGATGGAAGACGGCGGTCCAGAAGCTAGTTCGGATGAAGATGAAGATGCGCCTCCTCAACCTGGAGATATGCATGTGGAGTTCCAGAAGTCAAGTCTCCCCGATGTAGTAAACAAATCTAAGATCCAATTTATCCCGTCTCGTTTTCTACAGGAAAGCAAGGCAAATTTATGCAAAAGGGTTTTGAAGCTCGAACAAGAAAACGATGATTTTAGGGAGGAAAAATTCATCCTCAGGCACAAGCTGGAGAAGAAGGGCACCACTACTCCAACACCATCACCATCACCGAAGAACACTTGAGTACATGGGTATGGGCACAACCCCTAGCTTGTTCCAAGCTTGGGGGAGGTGCCCCGATATCGTATCACCATCAATTTTTCACCACTATCTTTTATTTCAGTTTGATATTTAGCTATTTAGTGGTTTAGAGAAATAAAGTTTCAGATTTGCTTTGCTTAGAATTTTGCTTTGAGTTCTAACTATCCTTGTAATCGAGTGTGAGATTTATATAATAAAGATTAGGTGAGTTCGTGTGCTTTACTCTCCTGCACCAGTGATCATAGCAAGACAATAAAAAAGAATAGTAAAGATCATATGCTTATCCCATGGGAAGTAATGACTTCACATAAAAGAAAGTATGAACTATGAAAATTGTTGGGAATAGAACAAGCATAGCCTTAGTCGTTGTTATAATCCATGCAAGATCATGATAGAGAGGAGAAGATTCACATACAAATATACTATCTTGGACATCATCTATGATTACGAACCCTCACCAAATATTAAATAATGATCAAGTTTTGAAGTTGGACATGGAAGACAGCCTAATGGTCATGATTGCTTACATTTGCATAGAAGTTATATAGACATGGATCCTTTAACATGTGATGCCTCCTTTAGAACTCTTGCTAGCCAAAATTTCCGCACCAAGTAGAGACACTACTTGTGCATCCATAACCCCTTGAACCCAGTTTCTTTTTGTAAGAGTCCACCTTACCTACCTAGGGATTGAATAAGATCCTTCAAGTAAGTTGTCATTGGTGCATAACCAATAAAAATTGCCTCTAATCATGTATGATCTTTTATTGAAAGGGAAAATAAGCTTTGTACGATCTTGTGATGGTGAAGAAATAAAATCGACGGAGTGCATAATAAAGTTTGCTATCACAAGGGGCAATATGAAGTGAAGTTCCTTTGCATTAAGAGATTGCACATCTAACCAAATAAAAGAGCATGACAACCTCTGCTTCTCTCTGCGAAGGGCCTATCTTTCACTCTCATAAAGTTCTTACCTTTATTCAAGAGTCATCAATATCCATTCTTCTTCTAAGTTATAAACTCTCTTAGTGGTAAGCATCACACGTTGAGGTAAGATCCAAGTATATATATCCAATTGAATGTAAGAAACCATGATTCATTATTGTTGAGATTATCCTTGGGGTAAATGTGTTGGGTGGCAAATGAAGCCCTATCTTCCTATGTGTCCGGCAAAAACATTAGCTCCAAAAATATGCAATGGGTGTCAACAATCATAGATGACTAAATGATAGGTGAGTATGTGGGTTTACTACAATGAAAGCTCTTATATAGACTCTTCTCTTGAATATGACGAATGAGGATTATCCTGTAGGAAATATGCCCTAGAGGCAATAATAAAGTGGTTATTATTATATTTCCTTGTTCATGATAATCGTTTATTATCCATGCTATAATTGTATTTATTGGAAACTCAAATACATGTGTGGGTACATAGGCAATAACATGTCCCTAGTGATCCTCTACCGGACTAGCTCATTGATCAAAGATGGCCATGGTTTCCTGGTCATAGACATGAGTTGTCATTTGATAACGGCATCACATCATTAGGAGAATGATGTGATGGACAAGACCCAAACTATGAACGTAGCATATGATCGTGTCAAGTTTATTGCTATTGTTTTCTGCATGTCAAGTATCTGTTCGTATGACCATGAGATCATGCAACTCACTGACACCGAAAGAGTACCTTGTGTGTATCAAACGTCGCAACGTAACTGGGTGACTATAAAGATGCTCTACACGTATCTCTGAGGGTGTCTGTTGAGTTGGCATGGATCAAGACTGGGATTTGCCACTCCATATGACGGAGAGGTATCTCAGGGCCTACTCGGTAAATACAACATCATAATGAGCTTGCAAGCAATGTGACTAAGGAGTTAGCCACGGGATCTTGTATTACGGAATGAGTAAAGAGACTTGCCGGTAACGAGATTGAACTAGGTATGGAGATACCGACGATCGAATCTCGGGCAAGTAACATACCGATGAACAAAGGGAACTACTTACGGGATTTACTGAATCCCTGACATCGAGGTTCGACCGATAAAGATCTTCATAGAATATGTAGGAACCGATATGGACATCCAGGTCCCGCTATTGGTTCTCGAACCCGTAGGGTCTACACACTTAACGTTTGGTGACGACATAAGTATAGTCGAGTTATTATGTTGGTGAATGAAGGTTGTTCGGAGTCCCGGATGAGATCCCGGACGTGACGAGGAACTCCGGAATGGTCCGAAGGTGAAGATTGACATATAGGACGAAGGGTATCGGAGTCTGGAAGTGTTCCGGGGATTCGACGGAGTACCGAAAGGGGTTTCGGGGAGCCCCGGCAAGAGTTGGGGGCCTCATGGGCCAAGGAGAAGGGGGCACACCAGCCCACTAGGGGGCTGGGCGCCGCCCAAACCCTAGCCCAATTCGGCCAGGAGGTAGGGCGCACCCCCTAGGGCCGCCGCCCCTAGACTTGGGAGGCAAGGCGCCTTGGGGGGGGGGCACCCGAGCCCTAGACGCCCCTTGTGGCTGCCGTCCCCTAGGGGAAACCCTAGAGCGCCCCCTCTTCACTTCCCCATATATATAGAGAGGGAGAGAGAGGGCAGCCGCACTCCAACGTGCTACGGCGCTGCCCTTCCTCTCCCTCGTAGCTCTTCTCCTCTCCATAGACGCACGGCGAAGCCCTGCTAAGATCCCTCCACCACCACCTCACCACGTCGTCGTGCTGCCGGAGGTCTCAAGCTACTACTTCACCATCGCTCACTGGATCGAGGAGGTGAAGGCGTCATCAAGCCGTACGTGTGTTGAACGCGGAGGTGCCGTCCGTTCGGCACTTGATCGGGAGTTCGCGGGACGGATCGTGATTGGATCGCGAAGACATTCGACTACATCAACCGCGTTTCTTAACGCTTCCGCTTAGAGATCTACAAGGGTATGTAGATGCAATCTCTCCTCTCATAGATGTTCATCTCCTAGATCGATCTTGGTGAGCGTAGGAAATTTTTTGTTTCCCATGAAACGTTCCCCAACAGTGGTATCAGAGCTAGGTCTTTGCGTAGATGACATCACGAGTAGAACACAAAGGAGTTTCGGGCATTGATATTCAGATTGCTTCCTTCCTTGGTCTTTTCTTGATTCAGCGGTATTGTGGGATGAAGCGGCGCGGACCAACTTTACATGTCCACATACATGAGACCGGTTCCATCGACTGACATGTGACTTTGTTGCATAAGATGGCTGGTGGGTGTCTGTCTCTCTCACCTTAGTTGAATTGGATTCGACAAAGGCGGTCCTTGTAGAAGGTTAAATAGCAACTTGTATATCACCGTTGTGGTTTTGCTTAGGTAAGAATCATTCTTGATAGATACCCATAGCAGCCACGTAAAACATGCAACAACAAATTAGAGGACGTCTAACTTGTTTTTGCAGGGTATGTGGTGATATGATATGGCCAAAGACATGATGAAATATATTTGATGTATGAGATAATCATGTTTTGTAATAGTTTATATCGACTTGCATGTCGATGCATAGGGCAACCGGCAGGAGCCATAGGGTTGTCTTTAATTATTGTATGACCTATGTGTCAATCATTAAGCGCTATGCAATGCTTTACTTTATCGCTAAACGGCAGCAATAGTAGTAGAAGCATGGTTGGCGTGACAACCCCGATGGCATAACGATGATGGTGATCATGATGATGGAGATCATGGTGTCATGCCGGTGACGATGGAGATCATGCCGGTGCTTTGAAGATGGAGATCAAAAGCACAAAGTTCATGGCCATATCATGTCACTTATGATTTGCATGTGATGTTAATACTTTTATGCATCTTATTTTGCTTAGGACGACGATAGCATTATAAGGTGATCCCTCACTAAAATTTCAAGATAAAATTGTGTTCTCCCCGAGTGTGCACCGTTGCTAAAGTTCATCGTTTCGAAGCACCACATGATGATCGGGTGTGATATACTCTACGTTCACATACAACGGGTGCAAGCCAGTTTTGCACATGCGGAACACTCGGGTTAAACTTGACGAGCCTAGAATGTACAGACATGGCCTCGGAGATGTTTACCATTGAAGCCATCTCATCTCACGTGATGATCGGACTTGGGTTGGTGAATTTGGATCATGTAGCACTCGGATGACCGGAGGGATGTCAATTTGAGTGGGAGTTTTAAGTAATATGATTAACTAAACTCATTATCTTGAACAATAGTCTAAGTTGTCGTTGCAAAATTTATGTTGTAGATCAATGGCTCACGCAGTAGCTCCCCTGAATTTCAATGCGTTCCTAGAGAAAGCCAAGCTGAAAGATGATGGAAGTAACTTTGTAGACTGGGCCCGTAATCTGAGGATTATCCTCACGGCTGCCCAAAAGGCTTATGTCCTTGATGCACTGATCGGTGACCAACCGTTCCATCAGCTGTGGACGTTATGAACGCCTGGCAGACGCGTGTTGCTGACTACTCAATAGTTCAGTGTGCTATGTTATATGGCTTAGAACCGGGACTTCAATGATGTTTTGAACGTCATGGAGCATATCAGATGTTCCAGGAGTTGATGTTTATTTTTGAGAAGAATTCCCGGATCGAGAGGTATGAGACCTCCGATAAGTTCTATGCTTGCAAGATGGAGGAGAACGGGTCTGTCAGTGCGCACATACTCAGAATGTCTGGGTATTACAACCGTCTGGCTGAGTTGGGAGTTGTGCTCCCGCCAGAGGCGATCACTGACAGAGTTCTTCAATCACTACCACCTAGCTACAAAAGCTTTGTGATGAACTATAACATGCAAGGGATGAACAAATCGGTCGTCGAGCAATTTGTGATGCTGAAAGTCGCCGAGTCGAACATCCAGAAGGAGCATCAAGTGTTGATGGTCAATAAAACCACTAGTTTCAAGAAGAATGGCAAGGGCAAGAAGGGTAACTCCAAGAAGAGTGGCAAAGCAGTTGCCCCTCCCACGAAGAAACCCAAGGCTGGACCCAAGCCGGAAACTGAGTGCTTCTATTGCAAGGGAACTGGCCACTGGAAGTGGAATTGCCCCAAGTATCTGGCCGACAAGAAGGCGGCCAACACCAAACAAGGTATATATGATATACATGCTATTGATGTGTACCTTACCAACTCTCGTTGTAGTGCCTGGGTGTTTGATACCGGTTTGGTTGCTCACATTTGCAACTCAAAGCAGGAACTACGGAATAGACGGAGGCTGGCAAAGGACAAAGTGACGATGCGCGTGGGAAATGGTTCCAAGGTTGATGTGATCGCCGTCGGCACGCTAGCTCTTCGATTACCATCGGGATTAGTGATGAACCTGAATAATTGTTATTTAGTACCTGCGTTGAGCATGAACATTATCTTGTTTAATGCGAGACGGTTACTCATTTAAATAAGAGAATAATGGTTGTTCTATTTATATGGGTAATATCTTTTATGGTCATGCACCCATTGTGAGGGGTTTATTCTTATTGAATCTCGACAGGGATGATACACATGTTCATAAAATTGATGCCAAAAGATGTAGAGTTGATAATGATAGTACCACTTTCTTGTGGCACTGCTGCTTATGTCATATTGGTGTAAAACGCATGAAGAAACTCCATGCTGATGGACTTTTTGAGTCACTTGATTTTGAATCACTTGACACGTGTGAACCATGCCTCATGGGAAAGATGACTAAGACCTGTTCTCCGGAACAATGGAACGGACAAGTGACTTGTTGGAAATCATACATACTGATGTGTGTGGTCCGATGAGCATTGAGGCGCGCGGTGGATATCGTTACTTTCTCACCTTCACCGATGACTTAAGTAGATATGGGTATATTTACTTAACGAAACACAAGTCTGAAACGTTTGAAAAGTTCAAGCAATTTCAGAGTGAAGTTGAGAATCATCGCAACAAGAAGATTAAATTCCTACGATCTGATCGAGGGGGAGAATATCTGAGTTATGAGTTTGGCAATCACTTAAGACAATGTTGACTTGTTTCACAGTTGACGCCACCTGGAACACCACAACGTAATGGTGTGTCCGAACGTCGTAATCGAACCTTATTGGATATGGTGCGTTCTATGATGTCTCTTGCCGATTTGCCACTATCATTTTGGGGTTATGCATTAGAGACAGCTGCATTTACTTTAAATAGGGCACCATCTAAATCCGTTGAGACGACACCGTATGAACTATGGTTTGGCAAGAAACCAAAGTTGTCATTTTCTTAAAGTTTGGGGATGTGATGCTTATGTCAAAAGGCTTCAGCCAGAAAAGCTCGAACCCAAAGCAGACAAATGCGTCTTCATAGGATACCCAAAAGAGACGGTTGGGTATACCTTCTATCTCAGATCCGAAGTCAAAGTGTTTGTCGCTAAGAACGGGTCATTTCTCAAGAAAGAGT
Source organism: Elymus sibiricus (assembly GCA_039707655.1). NCBI lineage: Eukaryota > Viridiplantae > Streptophyta > Magnoliopsida > Poales > Poaceae > Elymus > Elymus sibiricus. The sequence goes on along the minus strand of CM077667.1, from coordinate 108,836,947 downwards.
TTCTCTCGAAAGAATTGAGTGGGAGGAAGATAGAACTTGATGAGGTTGTTGAACCTTTACTTCAGCCAGAGAGTAGCGCAGTGCAGAAAGATGTTTCTGTGGAGCCTACATCAGTTGAAGAGGAAGCTGATGATGGTGATAATGAAGCTTCGGATCAAGTTACTATCGAACCTCGTAGGTCGACAAGGACACGTACTGCTCCTGAATGGTACAGTAACCCTATCTTGGAGGTCATGTTGTTGGACAACGATGAACCTACGAGCTATGGAGAAGCGATGGTGGGCCCGGATTATGACAAATGGTTAGAGGCCATGAAATCCAAGATGGGATCCATGTATGAAAACAAAGTATGGACTTTGGAAGTATTACCTGAAGGACGAAAGGCCATTCAGAATAAATGGATCTTTAAGAAGAAGACGGACGCGGACGGTAATGTCACTGTCTATAAAGCTCGACTTGTGGCAAAGGGTTTTTCACAAGTTCAAGGAGTTGACTACGATGAGACTTTCTCACCCGTAGCGATGCTTAAGTCCGTCAGAATCATGTTAACAATACCTGCATTTTTCGATTATGAAATTTGGCAGATGGATGTCAAAACAGCGTTCCTTAACGGTTTCCTTAAGGAAGAGTTGTATATGATGCAACCAGAAGGTTTTGTCGATCCAGAGAATGCTGACAAAGTTTGCAAACTCCAGTGATCCATTTATGGGCTGGTGGAAGCGTCTCGGAGTTGGAATCTTCGCTTTGATGTGGTGATCAAAGTGTTTGGGTTTATACAAGTTTATGGAGAATCTTGTATTTACAAGAAAGTGAGTGGGAGCTCTATAGCGTTTCTAATATTATAATTGGATGACATATTGTTGATTGGAAACAATATAGATTTTTTGGAAAGCATGATGGAATATTTGAACAAGAGTTTTTCAATGAAGGACCTAGGAGAAGTGAAAGCGCATTTGCTCCCTTGGTGGCTTTGGTAATTAATAAAAACATATATGTCATTGGACTCATGGTTCCACTAAGTTTATTTCAGGAAAAGTCCAATGATGGGATGGCTACAAATTGTGAGGAGATACCACAATATGCAAGGAATGGATTGGCAAAGCTTCAAGCTAGATGACTCTACATTTTACTTTGTGAGAAATCACTTTGAGTCCATAGGAAAGCCAATACTATTAAAAGGGGGTAAGGTTTGGTTGGTGAATAAATTGCTCCACGTGCACAAGTGCTAGTCACCAAAAACACCCACAAGCTCTCCCACAAAGATTATGTCTAAAAACCCTACCACTCAAAATCAGTGCCACCAAGAATTCCATATCGGCTACACCGAGTTTGAGCCCAAGACAGGAACAATAGCCACAAACCCTTCTTTGGTGCAACCGAGTTCACATCGGTGCAACCGAGTTTCAGTGACCAACCTTCTGGTGTCCCAAATCATAAAATCAGAATTTCCGAGTTTATGCTTCAGTCTCACCGAGTTTTGGCTACTGCCCTCGGACACTGGTTTCGGTACCACCGAGAGTTCCATATCGGTCTCACCGAGACTCCTAAAGTTGCCACATTTTGAACAAGTCGGTGCCACCGAGTTTACTTTGGTTTCACTGAGTTGGGCAATAATGTTGTAATGGTTGGATTTTTGGAGATGCCTATATATACCCCTCCACCACATCCCACTCGAAAGGGAAGCACTCAGAACTATTCCATACTTGCCGCATCCAGTTTTCTGAGAGAGAACCACCTACCCTTGTGTTCAGATCAAGATCATCCACTCCAACCATATGGATCTTGATTTATAGCCTCCCCAAGTTGTTTTCCACCCAATCAATCTCTTCTACCAAGCCAAATCTGTGAGTGTGTGATTGAGTGTTGAGGAGTCTATCATCTTGAAGCACAAGAGAAAGGAGTTCATCATCAGTATCAAGCCTATTACCTTTTGGAGGGTGGTGCCTCCTAGATTGGTTAGGTGTTGCTTGGGAGCCTCCTACTTCGTGTTGTGGAGTTGAACCAAGAAGTTTGTAAGGGCAAGGAGATCGCCTACTTCGTGAATATCTACCCATAGTGAGGCTAGTCCTTCGTGGACGGAAGCCATTATGGAATAGTCAATGTTGCTACTTCGTGGACCCTTATGGGTGCAGCCCTCCGTGGACTCTCGCGACCGTTACCCTCCGTGGGTTGAAGACTCCATAAACGTGTATGTACGATAGCACCACCTATCGGAACCACGGGAAAAATCTTCGTGTCTACAATTGTGTTTGATCTTCTAACTCTTACCTCTATTACATGTGCTTGTCTTTACTTTCCGCTGCTATACTCATAGACATGCATGTGTAGGGTGTGCTTGACTTGCTACTATTGCTAAAATCTTCCCACAACTAAAATTGGGAAAAGGTAGAATTTTTAATTCGTCAAGTAGTCTAATCACCCCCGCCCCCTCTAGACATACTTTCGATCCTACAAGAAGCTGCTTTCATATTAGGCATCAAGATCTATAGAGATAGATCGAGACGCTTAATAGGACTTTCACAGAACATATACCTTGATAAAGTTTTGAAGAAGTTCAAAATGGATCAGTCCAAGAAGGGGTTCTTGCCTGTATTGCAAGGTGTGAAGTTGAGTAAGACTCAATGCCCAGTGACTGCAGAGGATAGAGATAAAATGAGTGTCATCCCCTATGCTTCTGCCATAGGCTCTATCATGTATGCAATGTTGTGCACAAGACCAGATGTCAGCCTTGCCGTAAGTATGGCCGGAAGGTTTCAAAGTGATCCAGGAGTGGAACACTGGACGGCGGTCAAGAATATCCTTAAGTACGTGAAAAGGACTAAGGAAATGTTTCTCATTTATGGTGGTGATCAAGAGCTCGTCGTAAAGGATTACGTCGATGCAAGCTTTGACACTGATCCGGATGACTCTAAGTCTCAAACCAGATACGTATATATTCTCAATGGGGGAGCGGTAAGCTGGTGCAGTTCCAGGCAAAGCGTGGTAGCTGATTCTACATGCGAAGCGGAGTACATAGCTGCCTCGGAGGTGGCAAAGGAAGGTGTCTGGATGAAGCAGTTCATGATAGATCTTGGAGTTGTGCCCAGTGCACTGGACCCGATGACTCTGTTTTGTGACAACACTGGTGCCATTGCTCTAGCCAAGGAACCAAGGATTCACAAGAGGACCAGACACATAAAGCGACGCTTCAATTCCATCCACGATGCGATCAAGGAGGAGGACATAAACCTTTGCAAAGCACACACGGATCTGAATGTTGCAGATCCGGTGACTAAACCTCTTCCATGGGCAAAACATGATCAACACCAGAACTCTATGGGTGTTAGATTCATTACCTTGTAATACTAGATTATTGACTCTAGTGCAAGTGGGAGACTGTTGGAAATATGCCCTAGAGGCAATAATAAAGTTGTTATTATTACATTTCCTTGTTCATGGTAATCGTTTATTATCCATGCTATAATTCTATTTATTGGAAACTCAAATACGTGTGTGGGTACATAGACAATAACATGTCCCTAGTGATCCTCTACCAGACTAGCTCATTGATCAAAGATGGCCATGGTTTCCTGGTCATAGACATGAGTTGTCATTTGATAACGGGATCACATCATTAGGATAATGATCTGATGGACAAGACCCAAACTATGAACGTAGCATATGATCGTGTCAAGTTTATTGCTATCGTTTTCTGCATGTCAAGTATCTGTTCCTATGACCATGAGATCATGCAACTCACTGACACCGGAAGAGTACCTTGTGTGTATGAAACGTCGCAACATAACTGGGTGACTATAAAGATGCTCTATGTACTGCCAAGAAAATCAATGCTTGACAAGACTTGACAAGAACTCGTGAGATAGGTTAGTGCACATAAGAAGAAATCAATGCTTTATGTGCTGCCAAGAAAATTTGCATAATAATTTTCAAACATTAGCTACGTATACTATCACTTCCACAATTTATATCTGCCAATATTAGTCATGAAAACTACAGGAGAAGTAGATAACAAAACAATGACAACAATCTATCTAAACAGGATAGTAGATATAGGTTTTTGTCATCTGAAATATAAAAACAACAAGGTAACAAATAGTAAATAGCGAGAAAAACGTTATATCAATGCTTGGAAAGAAGGTCTAGGTTTATACTTTCACTAGTGCAGTCTCTCAACAGTGCTAACATAATTGAATCATATAACAATCCCTCAACGTGCGACAAAGAATCACTCAAAAGTTCTTATCATCCGAAGAACATGAGAAGAAATTGTTGTAGGTAGCAAACCAGCTGAAAGTTATCCTTACCGTCACGGCGCACCCACCGGCGCCCTCACCTCCCCTCGCCGCCCCACAGCCTTCTCTGTCGTGTGCCTCCACCAAACCCTAGTTGCCTCCCCTTCCATAGTTGGAGCAATGGCCAGCAACGGTCGTGGGGCCGGAAGCAGCAACCGGGACCGCCGTTGTGCGTTGTGCGTTCCGGGCCTGCCGCACACCCTCCAGGTTGACGAGGCATCGCTCCCCGCCCGCTGCGGTGTCATGGTGCTGTCGGACATGCATCTGACGGGCGGCTGGTACATGAGCTTGGGGGGGGGGGGGGCTCGCGGTACCCCTTGTCCCCTCCGTCTGCACGCCGTCCATGTCGCACGTTTCGGGAAGGCTTGCCGCCGGAGGACCGGTCCAAGCCGCGCTGCGCGCCTGATAGCCCGCGGTGGCCGGAGATCCTTGCGGACGAACACGCCACCCGCATCCAGCACTACGACGACCTCTACCCGCCTTCGCGAAACAACATCGACGAGAGGTATGACATCTGGGAAGGCCATACCTTCCTCGATGTCATGGTCGCGTGCTACGTGCAGCTCGGTCTGGAGGAGGGCGAGCGGGTTTCGCCGCCGCGGGCCACGCCCACATCTGTAGGAGGCGGCGGTGGTCCATGTACTAGCGGGGGCCTCCGCATTCCAAAGCTGGAGCCAGGGACACCGGGGATGAGTTTTGAAGTGGGCGGCGTTGGCCTGCGCATGCCAAAGCCGGGGACGAGCTCTGCAGTGCGCGTTGATATGGCTCCAACGTATTTATAATTTTTGATTGTTCCATGCTGATATATTATCAATCTAGGATACTTTTTGGGTATTTATTTACCAATTTATAATATTTTTGAGCACTAACCTATTGACCCAGTGCCCAGTGCCAGTTGTTGTTTTCTGCATGTTTTTCACTTTTCAGGTTTACAGTACCAAACGAATTCCAATTGCCATGAAACTTTTTGATGATTTTTTCTGGACCAAAAGAAGACTTGGAAACTTCGGAAGGTGGCCGGGAGCCGCACGAGGGCCCCACAAGCCAACAGGGCACGCCCTGATGGCTTGTGCCCCCCTCGTGGCTCCTCCGACCTCGTTATCTGGCTTATAAATTCTCATATATCCCAAAAACCGTAGAGGGAGTCCCGAAACTCTTTATACACTGCCGCAAGTCTATGTTCCATCGCGAGGCCATCTGGAGCTCCGTTCCAGCACCCTGCCGGAGGGGGGATCGATTACGGAGGGCCTCTACATCAACCTTGCTGCCCTCATGATGATGTGTGAGTATTTAATCATAGACCTATGGGTCCATAGCTAGTACCTAGATGGCAATCTCTCTATCTCTTGATCTTCAATACAATGATCATCGCATCTTCGCTTTGATCTATCTGATCTAATCCTATTGTGCGGTTTGTTTGTTGGGATCCGATGAATTGTGGGTTTATGTTCAGATTATTCATGAAAAGTATTTGAGATATCTCTGATATATGTTATGTCTCTTAATTGCATGATCATTATAGCTTCGTAATTCTCTCTGATCTATTGAAATAGTTTGGCCAACTAGATTGATATTTCATCGGTGAGAGAGGTGCGTTGTGGTAGGTTCAACCTGACGAGTTTCTGTATCCCAGTGACAAAGTATGGGACAAGATGCGTATGTGTGTTGCTTCTACTAAGGATAACACAATGGGGTTCATTCATATTGCTTGAGTTTACTTTGTCTAAATCATGTCATCGTTCTCCATGCATTACTCTGTTTGTCATGAACTTAATACGTAAAGAGGCAAGCATAGAACCGCTCTTGAAGTGGAGTAATAGTAATAGGTGCAGGCAGGAGTCGGCCTATTTCTTTATGGACGTGATTCCTATATACACATGATCATTGCCATGAAAATCGCATACCTATCCTCTTTTCTATCAATTGCCCAACAGAAATTTGTTACCCACCGTATGCTGCCTACATGAGAGATGCCGCTAGGGAAAACTATGGCCCCTGGGTCTATTCACTTATAAATTTACAAATGCTACTATTACCTTGCCGCCTTTATTTACTTTTTATTTTATTTTGCAATTTATAATTATCTACAATTATCTACACAACTCATTTGCTTGCAAATAACGAGACCAAGGGGATTGACATCCCTCTTGCCCACGTTGGGTGCAAGTTGTTTGTTCTTTTGTGTGCAGCCACTGAAGACGGTTGAGGATTGATATTCCTATTGGTTCGATAAAATTTGGTTTCATAACTGAGGGAAATACTTACCCACTTTGTGCTGCAATTACCCATTCCTCTTCACGGAAAACCCAACGCAGATCACAAGTATCAATAAGGATTTCTGGTTCCGTTGCCGGGGAATATCATCAACAACTATCAAGTAACTTCACACAAATTTTCATTCACTTGTTTATCTTTTTATTTTCTGTTATATTTAGTTTTTCTCATAAAAATAAAAACACAAAAATATTTATCTTTGCTTGTTACTAGTTTACTTCTTCGCTTGCTAGTTTACTTGTCTTGCTTGTTATGTTGCTTGTTCGGTCACCATGTCTCAAGATACTACTAAGTTGTGTGATTTCTCAAATACTAATAATAATGATTTTATTAGTACACCTATACCACTCGCCACTACTGCAGAGGCTTTTGATATTAATGTTGCATTGCTAAATCCTGTCATGAAGGATCAATTTTCGGGAAATCCTAATGAGGATCCTGCGTCACATCTTAATACCTTTGTTGAATTATGTGATATGCAAAAGAAAAAGGGTATGTATAATGATATTGTGAAATTAAAATTATTTCCTTTTTCACTAAGAGATAAAGCTAAGGCTTGGTTTTCATCTTTACCTCGTAATAGTATTGGAACATGGGATAAGTGTAAAGATGCTTTCATTGCCAAGTATTTTCCTCCTGCTAAGATCATATCCCTTAGAAATCAAATAATGAATTTTAAACAGCAAGATCAAGAGCATGTTGCACAAGCTTGGGAGAGAATGAAATTGATGATAAGAAATTGTCCTACTCATGGCTTAAATTTGTGGATGATTATCCAAAACTTCTATGCTGGACTAAACTTTGTGTTTAGAAATCTTCTAGATTCTGCTGCAGGTGATACCTTTATGGATGTGACCTTAGGAGAGGCCACAAAACTTCTGGACAATATTATGACAAATTATTCTCAATGGCATACCGAAAGAGCTCCAACCGGTAAGAAGGTAAATTATGTTGAAGAAGTCGTCACTTTGAGTGAAAAAGTGGATGCTCTTATGAATATGGTTGCTAGTAAAAATGCTCATGTTGATCCCAATGATATGCCCTTGTCTAATCTGATTGAGCAAAATAATGATGCCATTGATGTGAACTTTGTCTCGCGAAATAATTTCAACAATAATGCTTATAGAGGAAACTTCAATTCTAGACCATATCCCGGTAATTCCTCTAACAACTATGGAAATTCTTCTACAAATTCTAATAGGATACCCTCTGATATTGAGAACACAATTAAAGAATTCATTAATTCTCAAAAGGTTTTCAACACTATGGTAGAAGAAAAAATGCATGTAGTTGATGCTTTGGCTAAAAACAGGGATAGAATTGCTCTTGATGTAGAAACTCTTAAAAGTAAAGCTTTGCCACCCAAGAATTATTTTAATGAGGCTATTAAAGCTATCCAAATATCTGGTAATGAAAGTAAGGAGAGGACCGCTAAGTTGAAAGCTAAGCGGGAATTCTTAGAAAAAGCCCTTCCACCCGATATTTACCGGAATCATGATGAAGATCTTAAAATGATTGGTACTTCTCCTATTGAATATTTATTTACCTATATGAATATAAATGATAAAGGGACTGGATATGAGTCAACTCTAGTTGAGAAGCGTCCCGTTTGCTTGGAGGGTGATGATTTTGATGCTAAAACTGAAAAACGTGGGTTTGGAGAGGTCAAAACTTTAACTAGTGATGTGCCCACTATTTTGGATTACAAGGACTTTAATTATGATAATTGCTCTTTAGTAGAATGTATTTCCTAGTTGCAAACCATTATTAGCTCACCCAATGCTTATGAACAAAACAAAGCTTTTACCGAACATATAGTAGAAGCTACGATAAAAGCTTATGATGAGAAACTTGAGCTTGAAGTTTCTATTCCTAGAAAATTGCATGATGAGTGGGAACCTACTATAAAAATAAAGATAAATAAACACGAATGCAATGCCTTGTGTGACCTTGGTGCTAGTGTTTCAACTATTCCTAAATCTCTCTGTGATGTGCTTGGTCTCACTAATATTGAAGATTGTTCCCTTAACTTGCATCTTGCGGATTCTACCATTAAGAAGCCTCTAGGTAGAATTAATGATGTGATTTTTATTGCAAATAAAAATTATGTGCCTGTAGATTTCATTGTGCTTGATATTGATTGCAATCCTACTTGTCCCATAATACTTGGAAGACCTTTCCTACGAACTATAGGTTCTATTATTGACATGAAAGAGGGAAACATAAGGTTCCAATTCCCATTAAAGAAAGGACTGGAACATTTCCCTAGGAAGATAATTAAACCACCTTATGAATCAATCATGAGAGCTACTTATGGGTGGAATGTCAAAGATGACAATACTTGAAGCTATGCATTATGCCTAGCTAGGGGCATAAAACAATAGCCTTGTTGGGAGGCCACCCAATAGTTATCTAAATTTTTGCTTTTAACTTTCTGTATGTTTTTGATAAAATGATTATTTCCCCTGTAATGATTATGATTTTGTGTTTAAATTAGTGTTTGTGCCAAGTAAAGCCTTTGGGATGACTCACAAGATGAGTAGAATCGATGCTGAAACAAAACAGATTTTTTTTACTCCAGTACATGAATTTTCATTTTTTTTACTGGAGCGTGATAATGATCTTAATTTTTTACACAGTATTTCTATACAAACTTTAGAGGTTTTACTAATTTTACAGAATTTTTAGAGTTATAGAAGTATAGGTTCTCTACAGATTGCTACAGAATGTTCTGTTTTAGACAGATTCTGTTTTTGCTTGCATAGTTGCTTGTTTTGATTATGCTATGGATTGTATCGGGGGGTATAAGCCATGGAGAAGTTGGAATACAGTACCTATTATGCAATTATGAAATAATAATAAATTTATAACAGTACCTAAAGTATTCAATATGTTGCTTATACTAACGGATCTCACGAAGTTTTGTTGAGTTTTGTGTGATTGAAGTTTTCAAGTTTTGGGTGTTATCGCGATGGACAAAGTAATAAGGAGTGGCAAGAGCCTAAGATTGGGGATGCCCAAGGCACCCCATGGTAATATTTTAAGGAATACTCAAGCTTCTAAGCTTGGGCATGCCCCGGAAGGCATCCCCTCTTTTGTCTCAATCCATCGGTATGTCACTTGAAGCTATATTTTTATTCGTCACATGATATGAGTTTTGCTTGGAGCGTCGGTTTTTTTGTTTGCTTTTACTTTCAGTTTACCACAATCATTGTTTGCTGGACACACCAATTTAAGAGAGAAACACCTTCATCATAATTTGTTAGAATACTCTATGTGCTTCACTTATATCTTTCGAGCTTAGCAGTTGCTCTAGTACTTAACTTATATCTTTTTCAGCACGGTGGCGTGTAGATTTTATAGAAATAATTTCACTCTCACTCTTCACTTATATTTATTTGAGAGTTAATAAATAGTGATGGTAATTTGCATGGGTCATAATACTAGTCCAAAAATATTAGGTATTCAATGAGTGATAATCAAAACCATCATGTAGCACATATAGAGAAATTGTGAGTTAATGATATTGATGTGGTAATATGAAAAAGATGTGAGTTCATAATTGTGGATTCGTAGAATTGTCGATATTAAGAGAGGTTAACTTTTTGTTCGTCCAAAAATTAAAGAGGCATGGTGATGATGTGTGAGCATTTCTATTCCTCGTTGAAATCCTAGTGTTGTTTCGGGTTGGAAGCGCGCGATGGTTAACTCCTACCAACCTCTTCCCTCGGGGCATGCGAGTAGTACTTTGATTTATGATAAAACTAATAAAACTTTGCAATAAGTATATGAGTTCTTTATGACTAATGTGAAACCATGGACATACGCAATCTCACCTCCTCATATTTGCTAGCCTCTTCGGTACCGAGCATAGCCCGTTCTCACCTCGAGGATCGATGCAACTTTCGCCGGTGCATCCAAACCCCATGACATGATACGCTGATGTCTACTACGAACTTTATTCTTGTAGACTTTGTTGGGCCTCCGAGCACAGAGTTTTGTAGGACAGTGGCAATTTTCCCTCAAGTGGATGACCTAAGGTTTATCAATCCGTGGGAGGTGTAGGATGAAGATGGTCTCTCTCAAACAACCCTGCAATCAAATACAAGAAATCTCTTGTGTCCCCAACACACCCAATACAATGGCAAATTGTATAGGTGCACTAGTTCGGTGAAGAGTTGGTGATACAGGTGCAATATGGATGGTAGATATAGGTTTTTGTAATCTGAAAATATAAAAACAGCAAGGTAGCAAGTAACAAAAGTGAGCACAAACGCTATTGCAATGCTTGAAAACAAGGCCTAGGGTTCGTACTTTCGCTAGTGCAATCTCTCAACAATGCTAATATAATTGGATCACATAACCATCCCTCAACGTGAAACGAAGAATCACTCCAAAGTTCTTATCTAGTGGAGAACATCAGAAGAAATGGTTTGTAGGGTACGAAACCACCTTAAAGTTATTCTTTCCGATCGATCTATCCAAGAGTTCGTACTAAGATAACACCAAGTTATCCTTTCCGATCGATCTATCTAAGAGTTCGTACTAGAATAACACCATATGATACGCATCAACCAACTCTAATGTCACCTAGATACTCCAATGTCACCACAAGTATCCATGAGTTAATTATATGATACGCATCAAACAATTTCAGATTCATAATACTAAATCCAACACAAAGAACCTCAAAGAGTACCCCCAAGATTTCTATCGGAGAAAGTAGGACAAGAACGTGTATCAACCCCTATTCATAGATTACCCCAATGTCACCGCGGGAATCTGCAAGTTGAGTACCAAAACATATATCAGGTGAATCAATAGGACACCCCATTGTCACCACGGGTATCCACATGCAAGACATATATCAAGTGTTCTCAAATCCAATATTCAATCCAACATAACGATATCTCAAAGGGAAAGATTCAATTCATCACAACATGATAGCAAGGGAATAACATCATGTGATCCGACTATATTAACAAAGCCCGTGATACATCAAGATCGTGACATCTCAAGAACACGAGAGAGAGAGAGAGAGATTGAACACATAGCTACCAGTACATACCCTCAGCCCCGAGGGTGGACTACTCCCTCCTTGTCATGGCCTCCGCCGGGATGATGAAGATGGCCACCGGAGATGATCTACCCTCTCCGGCAGGGTACTGGAACGCCTCCAGATTGGGTTTTCATCGATATAGAGAGTTACGGCGACGGAGCAGAGAGTCTAGGGTTATTTATGATGGTTTATATATTTATAGGATTTTTTGGCGTTGGTTTCATGCGAAGGTGGGCCACGAGGTGGGCAAGATACACCAGGGCGCGCCAGCCCCCCCTGGCACGCCCTGGTGGGTTGTGCCCACCTCGTGGCTCTTCTGGGCCTCCCACCAAGCGTCTAGTGCCTCTTTTGTTCCAAAAAAATCATCAAAAAGTTTCGGGCGATTCCGAGAACTTTCATTTTCTGCACAAAAACAACACCACAGTAGTTCTGCTGAAAACAGCGTCAGTCCGGGTTAGTTCTAAATAAATCATATAAAGTGCATCAAAACCATATAAAAGTATTGTAAACATAGGTGAATATGGCATGAACACTTCATAAATTATTAATACGTTGGAGACGTATCAGCATCCCCAAGCTTAATTCCTACTCGTCCTCGAGTAGGTAATGATAAAAGAAATAACTTATGAAGTGTGAATGCTAGCATAGTGCATAAATTTGATCAATGATAATTTCAACCACTTTTCCTAGCATCATAACAGCAAATCTTTCTCATAAAACTCATCATGATAAAGTAGCAACCAATTCACATGTTACGGTTCAAACAATGAATTCTCTTGAAACTTAACAACCTATGTTCTCATTCACCAAACAATTGCAATTCAACTTATCCTCAACAAAGTCTAAGTAAGAGCTCCACATACTCAATCATCATATAGTCTTCTATGATTGCTTGTACTCAAAGCATATTTTAGAACAAATAGCATCCATCGAACACAGAGAAAGATAGGGGCTTAATGTTTCTCCTCCCAACTCATTTATCATAGAGATAATTGTCAACAATAATAAATCATGATCAAATATATTTGATCGGATATATATGTTTGTATCTTACCCCACCACATGATGCTTGCCAACTAATAGACTGAGGTTGGAATAAGAAGTTGACTCAACATGAATAGTAAATAACATGAAAGTAAATAGGTCCCTTCGCAGAGGGAAGCAGGGATTTGCAAAGGTGCTAGAGCTCATTGTTTGAAAACAGGGATGAATATAGTTTTGGGAGGTGCACCCTTCCTGTCAAAGTTACGACCAAGAGTTATCAATATCTTCCATGTTATACACATTAGCGGCGGTTCCCAAGTGGTAAAAGTAAAGGTTTACTCCCCCTCCACCAACAAACACACTCCACGGCTAGCCAAATCCACGGGTACCATCTATACCAACAACATACCTGGGGGAGTTTTGTTTAATTATTTGCATTTTTTTATTTCGGGACTGGGAATCCCTATTACCGCCCCTCTCGTGCAATGACGAGTGAATAAACACTCATCATGAGAATAACCCGCTTAACATGGAAGATACTGACCGCCCCCCGTCGCTCCATGAGCGGTCCAGGCACACAAAACAGATGTTTATTTGAATGTTTAGAGGTGGCACATGCAAATTTACTTGGAATGGCAGTGAAATACCATATATAGGTAGGTATGGTGGACACTTATGGAAGAAACCTGCCTCAAGGATTTGGATGCACAAGTAGTATCTCTACTTAGTACGAAGTGTTGGCTAGCAAAAGGTTCTAAACAAGCACCACATGTTGGAGGATCCATAACACTATAACTTCTATGCAAATATACACAACCATAACTCATTACGTTGTCTTCCTTGTACAACTTCAACTAATTTGCTCAAGTTTGAAAATAATTAATGGGTATTCACAATCATAGAAGATGTCCAAGATAATATATTTGTACGTGAAAGTTCTCTTCCTTATACTAATCATTCACGAATTGCATGTATGACCAATATTGTGATTGTCAAACTTCAATAAATTTTACTTTCTAAACCAAATGTGAACTTGATACTAAGAATATAGCACATTGATAATTTCAGATTTATGATATTTCATTCATTCACAATTTACTCTTAGGATATAAGTGAAGCACAAGAGTAAACATCAAAGTACTCTCAAAAGATATAAGTGAAGATCAATGAGTAGTCAAACAATTAAGTAGCTATGTGAGGACTTTCTCTCAATAAAGATTTTCAGATCTGAGTATTTTATTAAACAGCAAGCAAAAGAAAAATAGCACTCCAAGAATAGCACATATCATGTGGACAGATAAAAATTTAGGCTCAACATAGGCTAACCGATAGTTTTTGATGAAGAGAGGTGAGATGCGTAGCATCCCCAAGCTTAGATGCTTGATACTTCTTGAAATATTTACTTGGGGTGCCTTGGGCATTCCCTATCTTGAGCTTTTGTATCTCGTTCAATCCTCTCATATCCCGGTTTCACCTATTCTCAAAAACTTCATCCACACAATACTCAAAAAGAACTCGTGAGATAGGTTAGTACATGATGAGGTCGTCTACCATGGGTAGGGTCACGACGCTGACTTCTTGGCCCACCTAGGGACCCTCATCTACATTGAAGCTCCAGAGGTGGAAGTGCACTCGGTCAGACCTGAAGAGTCACTCGGACGCACCTGAAGATACACTCGGATGGCCACAGCCATACTCGGTCAACAGGAACTCAACGGTCCAGGAGATGTAGCGTTGAGTAATACGAAGAGACGTCCTCTGGGATTGATCAATCATGCATTACCAGTAACGCTCTAGTTAAAGCGGCAGTTCCTGTAACGTAGCTTTAACTAGCATTTATTGCGGCGCTCGGCTGGTAGTGGCGCACTCTATATAAGCCACCACCGGATGCCGTAGCAAGGGGACGACACCTGTATTCTCATACTCCCACATAAGCAAAACAAACCAGCCTCCGGGCTCGAGACGTAGGGCTCTTACCACTTCCGAGTGGGGCCTGAACTCGTACACATCCGAGTGAAACATCTGAGCCGTAGCTAGACTTCGCCCCTCCATTCGTACCCCCTAGTACTATTGTCAGGGTCATTCCCACGACAATACACATAAGAATAAATCAACACTCTTCATGTACTGCCAAGACAAGTTGCATAATAATTTCCAAACATTATCTACTGTATACTAACATTTCCACAATTTATATCTACCAATATAGGCTATGGAAACTATAGGATAAGTAGATAACAAAACTATGACAGCAATCTGTCCAAACAGAACAGTCTGTAGCAATCTATTAAACCAGTGCACTTATGTAACTCAAAAAATTATGAAAATTTAGGACATGCTAAATAATTTATATTAAAATACTGTGTAAAAATTTAAGAAACTTTCCCCAGTCCAGTAATATATGAAAATTCAAACACTACAGCAAAAGTTTCTGTTTTTACACAGCACACATCAAACATGCAATGCAAGCATCCTAAGGCAATTCTTGGAACTTTTATTGAAGAACAAGATTATAAATAACACCTAACAGAAAATAAAAAAATATAATGACGATCCAAGTAAAGCACATATTATGTGACGAATAAAAATATAGCTCTAAGTAAGACTTAAATATAATGATGATTTCAATGATGCTCACATAGGAATAATAATTGAAACATGCAAAAGAGCATCATGAATCTAATAACAAGCACATTTAAGTCTAACCCACCTCCTATGCATGGGGATTTTGTGAGCAAACAATTTATGGGAGCAAGAATCAACTAGCATAGGAAGGCAAAACAAGCATAACTTCAAAACTTTGAATGCATAGAGAGGAAACTTGATATTATTGCAATTCCTGCAAGCATATGTTCCTCCCTCATAATAAATTTCAGTAGCATCATGATGGAATTCAACAATATAACTATCACATAAATCATTCTTTTCATGATTTACAAGCATAGAAAATTTATCACTCTCTACACAAGCAAACTTCTCATACATAATAGTGGGAGCAAACTCAACAAAATAACCATCATGAGACACTTGATTGACATAACCTCTTTGAAAATCATGATGACAAGTTTCATGGTTACTAGCACTCTTTATAGCATACATGTCATCACAACAATCATCATATATAGGAGGCATGCCATCATCATAATAAATTTGCTCATCAAAACTTGGGGGACTAAAAATATCATCTTCATCAAACATAGCATCCCCAAGCTTGTTGCTTTGCATATCACTAGGATCATGGATATTCAGAGAATTCATACTAGAAACATTGCAATCATGCTCATCATTCAAGGAATTCTCATTAAGTATTTTCATAATTTCTTCCTCTACCAATTGAGCACAATTTTCTGAATCCTTATTTTCACGAAAGACATTATAAAGACGATACAAATGATGCAACCTAAACTCCATTTTTTGTAGTTTTCTTTTATAAAACCAAACTAGTGAAAAACAAGAAACTAAAAGATTCAATTGCAAGAACTAAAGATATACCTTCAAGCACTCACCTCCCCGGCAACGGTGCCAGAAAAAAGCTTGATGTCTAGTACGCAACTTTATTCTTGTAGACTTTGTTGGGCCTCCAAGCACAGAGTTTTGTAGGACAGTAGGAATTTTCCCTCAAGTGGATGACCTAAGGTTTATCAATCCGTGGGAGGTGTAGGATGAAGATGGTCTCTCTCGAACAACCCTGCAATCAAATACAAGAAATCTCTTGTGTCCCTAACACACCCAATACAATGGCAAATTGTATAGGTGCACTAGTTCGGCGAAGAGATGGTGATACAAGTGCAATATGGATGGTAGATATAGGTTTTTGTAATCTGAAAATATAAAAACAGCAAGGTAGCAAGTAACAAAAGTGAGCACAAATGGTATTGCAATGCTTGAGAATAAGGCCTAGGGTCCATATTTCACTAGTGCAATCTCTCAACAATGCTAATATAATTGGATCACATAACCATCCCTCAACGTGCAACGAAGAATCACTCCAAAGTTCTTATCTAGTGGAGAACATCAGAAGAAATGGTTTGTAGGGTACGAAACCACCTTAAAGTTATTCTTTCCGATCGATCTATCCAAGAGTTCGTACTAAGATAACACCAAGTTATCCTTTCCGATCGATCTATCTAAGAGTTCATACTAGAATAACACCATATGATACGCATCAACCAACTCTAATGTCACCTAGATACTCCAATGTCACCACAAGTATCCATGAGTTAATTATATGATACGCATCAAACAATTTCAGATTCATAATACTAAATCCAACACAAAGAACCTCAAAGAGTACCCCCAAGATTTCTATCGGAGAAAATAGGACAAGAACGTGTATCATCCCCTATGCATAGATTACCCCAATGTCACCGCGGGAATCCGCAAGATGAGTACCAAAACATATATCAGGTGAATCAATAGGACACCCCATTGTCACCACGGGTATCCACATGCAAGACATATATCAAGTGTTCTCAAATCCAATATTCAATCCAACATAACGATATCTCAAAGGGAAAGATTCAATTCATCACAACATGATAGCAAGGGAATAACATCATGTGATCCGACTATATTAACAAAGCCCGTGATACATCAAGATCGTGACATCTCAAGAACACGAGAGAGAGAGAGATTGAACACATAGCTACCGATACATACCCTCAGCCCCGAGGGTGGACTACTCCCTCCTCGTCATGGCCTCCGTCGGGATGATGAAGATGGCCACCGGAGATGATATACCCTCTCCGGCAGGGTACTGGAACGCCTCCAGATTATTTTTTTCATCGATACAGAGAGTTGCAGCGACAGAGCGGAGATTCTAGTGTTATTTCTGATGGTTTCTATATTTATAGGATTTTTTGGCGTTGGTTTCACGCGAAGGTGGGCCACGAGGTGGGCAAGGTACACCAGGGCGCGCCAGGGGGGCCTGGCGCGCCCTGGTGGGTAGTGCCCACCTCGTGGCTCTTCTGGCCCTCCCACGAAGCGTCTAGTGCGTATTTTGTTCTAAAAAAATCGTCAAAAAGTTTCGGGCGATTCCGAGAACTTTATTTTCTACCAAAAACAACACCACGGTAGTTCCGCTGAAAACAGCGCCAGTCTGGGTTAGTTCTAAATAAATCATATAAAGTGCATCAAAACCATATAAAAGTATTGTAAAGATATGTGAATATGGCATGAATACTTCATAAATTATCGATACGTTGGAGACGTATCATACGCTCTGTTGCCCATAAGCCTCATTATATCTTCCTCAAAATAGCCAACATACCTACCTATCATGGCATTTCCATAGCCATTCCGAGATATATTGCCATGCAAATTCCATCGTCACTTCACCTGACTAGTTCATTCATCATCATATTGCTTTGCATGATCATATAGAGCTGACATAGTATTTGTGGCAAAGCCACCATTCATCATATTTTTGATAAATGTCACACTAGATCATTCCTTATCCTGGTACACTGCCAGAGCCATTCATATATAGCCATATCTTCATATCAGTTCTCCATATCAAGTTGTAAGTAAATAAAAGTGTGATGATCATCATTGTTAGAGCATTGTCCCAACGAGGAAATAAAGATGGGGGAGGCCAAATGAGCCAACAATTCTGAATACAAAATGAGAGAAAATGAGAGAAGGGACTTTGCTACTATCTTTTACCACACTTGTGCATCAAAGTGGCACTTTGTACCTCACGTAGAGAGTCTCATGATATTTCATTTTCATATGCTAGTGGGAATTACTTTTTCATTATTACAAACTTGGCTTGTATATTCCTATGACGTGCTTCCTCAAATGCTTGAGGTCTTCATGAGCAAGCAAGTTGGATGAACACCCCACTTAGCTTCATTTGAGCTTTCATACACTTATAGCTCTAGTGCATCATTTGCATGGCAATCCCTACTCCTTGCATTGACATCTATCGATGGGCATCTCCATAGCTTGGTACGCCTAGTTGATGTGAGACTATCTTCTCCACTTCTTGCCCCTTTGATATCTACCACCATACTCTATTCCACCTAAATGCTATGTCCAATGGCTCACCCTCATGTATTGCGTGAAGAATAAAAAGTTGATGCATATTGAAAAATTATGATCCAATTGCCTGAGTTGGACACCGTGGTGCTTGAGATTTGTATTAATGTGGTGAAGATGGATCCATGCCTTGCTAATATAATAAGATGAATGGGGGGTAAACTTTCCTTGAGGATCGTATACTTTGAAAGATTGATATACTTATAAGTATTGCTATGTTAATATTTGTTGATTCATCATTTCTCAATGAGCATACATGCATAAGATTACATAATGGATAGCATGTCACATCAAAAATTCTGTTTTTATCATTTACCTACTCGAGGACGAGCAGGAATTAAGCATGGGAATGCTTGATACATCTCCAACGTATCTATAATATTTGATTGTTCCATGCTGATATATTATCATTCTAGGATACTTTTTGGGTCTTTATTTACCAATTTATAATATTTTTGAGCACTAACCTATTGACCCAGTGCCCAGTAACAGTTGTTGTTTTCTGCATGTTTTTCACTTTTCAGGTTTACAGTACCAAACGAAGTCCAATTGCACGAATTTTTTGGATGATTTTTTCTTGACCAAAAGAAGACCTGGAAACTTCGAAAGGAGGCCGGGAGCCACACGAGGGCCCCACAAGCCAACAGGGCGTGCCCTGGGGGGCGCCCTGATGGCTTGTGACCCCCTTGTGGCTCCTCCAACCTCGTTCTCTGGCTTATAAATTCTCATATATCCCCAAAATCCTAGAGGCAGTCCCGAAACTCTTTTTACGCCGGCGCAAGTCTCTGTTCCGTCGTGAGGCCATCTGGAGCTCCGTTCCGGCACCCCGCCGGAGGGGGGTTCGATTACAGAGGGCCTTTACATCAACCTTGTTGTCCTCATGAGGATGTGTGAGTAGTTCACCACAGACCTATGGGTCCATAGCTAGTACCTAGATGGCAATCTCTCTATCTCTTGATCTTCAATACAATTATCATCGCATCTTCGCTTTGATCTATCTGATGTAATCCTATTGTGCGGTGTGTTTGTTGGGATTCGATGAATTGTGGGTTTATGTTCAGATTATTCATGAAAAGTATTTGAGATATCTTTGATATATATTATGTCTCTTAATTGCATGATCATTATAGCTTTGTAATTCTCCCCGATCTATTGAAATAGTTTGGCCAACTAGATTGATATTTCATCGGTGAGAGAGGTGCGTTGTGGTAGGTTCAACCTGACGAGTTTCTATATCCCAGTGACAAAGTAGGGGACAAGATGCATCTTTGTGTTGTTGCTACTAAGGATAACACGATGGGGTTCATTCATATTGCTTGAGTTTACTTTGTCTACATCATGTCATCGTTCTCCATGCATTACTCTATTTGTCATGAACTTAATACGTAGAGAGGCAAGCATAGAAGCGCTCTTGAAGTGGAGTAATAGTAATAGGTGCAGGTAGTAGTCAGCCTATTTGTTTATGGACATGATGCCTATACACACATGATCATTGCCATGAAAATCGAATAGCTATCCGCTTTTCTATCAATTGCCCAACAGTAATTTGTTACCCACCGTATGCTGCCTACATGAGATATGCCGCTAGGGAAAACTATGGCCCCCGGTTCTATTCACTTATAAATTTACAAACGCTACTATTACCTTGCTGCCTTTATTTACTTTTTATTTTATTTTGCAATTTATAATTATCTACACAACTCATTTGCTTGCAAATAACGAGATCAAGGGGATTGATAACCCTCTTGCCCGCGTTGGGTGCAAGTTGTTTGTTCTTTTGTGTGCAGCCGCTGAAGACGGTTGAGGATTGATATTCCTATTGGTTCGATAAACCTTGGTTTCATAACTGAGGGAAATACTTACCCACTTTGTGCTGCAATTACCCGTTCCTCTTCAAGGAAAACCCAACACAGATCACAAGTATCACGCGTCGCTGGGCTGCACATCCCGAGTTCATGCGGCGTCCCTATGCTAGTCCCGAAGCCATAGCCTAGAATGAGCTTGTGCGGCCCGCTGCTCGTGCCCAATCCGGAGCCCGGGACGAGCTCGCGCGGCCTGCTGCTCCATCCCAAACCGGAGCCGGAGCCGCCGCTGCTGGCATAGTACAAGGGGGCGGTGGTCAGCGAGGACGACGACTTTGCAGACATGCCCGGGATCCTCCTGACGTTGCGCAAATCAACAAAGGGGTCGTAGCGCCACCCCGATGACCAGGTGGACTCGCCGGGCCTGCGACAGGCGGTCATCACCTTGGTGGCCGACGTCACCATCGACCTCGTGAGCGAGGGCGATGATGAGGGCAAGCAGGGGGGTGGCGACGAGGCGGTTCCTCCTCCTCCTCCGGCATCGACAACGGCTCCAACGTGGACAATGACGATCAGTATCTAGGTTCAGGGGTTTATGTCTGTAGAAAATTTAAACTTTTAATGAAATCTGGTGCTGTTAACTTTTATTTAGCTTGGCCCGTTGTTAACTATCTATTAATGTTATGTTCGTGTGATTGTTTTTTTTTTTTTGAATATTTAATTGCATCAAATTGAATTTTAATGTGGTTATCTTTGCATGAAATAATGTTTGCCAATTTTTAGGACCTACATACATCATTCATGTAGTTCAAATTTGAACAATTCCTCATAAATCTCTAGGTATTCACGAAATGGATGAAATATAGGAAAAAAACTAGAAAAATCATGAAACTTGGGCATTGTGCATCAAATGCGGTCTACTTTGGATTAAAAATTATAGGGACCCATTTTCATAATAGAATGTAGTATGTGTATTGATGTTCCAGTGCATTCTCAAGTTTTATACACGTTAGGTGATCAATCTGAGCACTTTTATGAAGTAAAACTCATATTCATGAAAACCATGCAATCTTGTTAGTGATAGCTAGGGTAAACAACCCTATTTCTAAGCAAATATAGGATCACTTCACCAATATGGGATCGTTTGGACAAACTATTTCATGGTTAACTATAAACCCTAGCTCAATCCCCTTGAAAACCATGCAATCTTGTTCGTGATAGGTGAGTTATGTGAAGGGAATTTCATTAAAATATCCATAGACATGGTTTCTTACTTTTCCTTGCAACTTTAGTCACATATAACGATGATGCACGCAAGTTTTACATTTTTGCGTTTGTT
Source organism: Elymus sibiricus (assembly GCA_039707655.1). NCBI lineage: Eukaryota > Viridiplantae > Streptophyta > Magnoliopsida > Poales > Poaceae > Elymus > Elymus sibiricus. Next base: position 108,815,158 of record CM077667.1, on the reverse strand, counting down.
AAAATTACTTATGCTCAACCCTAACCCCTCAAACCCCTCTCAAAACCCCTCAAACCCCTCATGAAACCCCGCACCCTCCGTGCCGTTGGATCACCGCCGTAGGACGGTTTGGATCACACGCTAGGGTTACACATGATCGATCCGCAAGAGGCGACCTGATTGGTTGGATTCGGTCGGGCCCTCACGTGAGTGGCCCACCTAGCAGCGGAAGAGGGACAAGCGACAGCGGCCGTGGGCCGGAAAGTGAGCACAAGGTTGGGGGACACTCGTTGGAACTATGGACGGGCCGTGGTTCTCTGCTCGCCGCCTCAGCCATGCACACGGGCGCAGCCAGGCGGTTGTCATGCATGCGCGCGTGAAAACCACCTCGTCGCATCAGGGCTATTAAAATGTGTGCAGCCACAGCGTTGCCATGCATGTGCGCGCAGCCAACGGAGCGTCATCGCGTCAGCGCTATTAAAATGCACGCAGCTTTATCGATCAACACACCTTGATTCAGTGTGAAAAACGCATAGGGCTTCGTTCGGCGCAGTAGGTCATTGAACGTGTGAACGTGGAGACTGCGCCATGATGAAAGCAATGGAACAGGTCCGCGACTATTTAAACACCTCCCATCTGCATCTCTCTCAACTCGATCCCACATCCATCTGTGCCCCCTTCTACTTCACCAAAAATCCAAAGCCATAGCAGATAAGATGGAGTTCACTGGCCCAACCTACCTTCTGCCAGCCACCGTGCCGAAGAGGCAGTACCCCACCACTGTCATCATCGAGAAAACCCTTCGGGTGTGGGCCATATCAAGGTGGTGAGTCCCCATGGAGCTAATGAAGAACTTCCTCATGGCCGGCTACCGCCACCTCCCACGCGGCTGTGCAAGGATGTTCCGCGTAGAGGAGGTTCGTGCCAACGGCCTTGTGATTGAGCTCCTTGCTCACTTCACCAACAGCTTCGACGCCTATTTCTTCCTCGACAAATTGTTCTGGTATGGGTGCGAGCTCATCGCCTTCACCACCTTGATACGTCTCAGTCGTATCTACTTTTCCTCACACTTTTGCCCTTGTTTTGGACTCTAATTTGCATGATTTGAATGAAACTAACCCGGACTGACGCTGTTTTCAGCAGAACTACCATGGTGTTGTTTTTTGTGCAGAAATAAAAGTTCTCGGAATTGGACGAAACTTTTTGGAGATTTATTTTAGAATAAATAAAAAATACTGGAGCCAAGAACCACCGGAGGGGGTCCCCTGGCTGGGCAAGATACACCAGGGCGTGCCAGTCCCCCCCCCCCCAGGCGCGCCCTGGTGGGTTGTGCCACCTCGGGGCCCCACTGACCGTCATTCTGCCACTATAAATTCCTATTTTCGAAGAAAAAAATAGGAGAGAAAGTTTCATCGTGTTTTACGATACGGAGCCGCCGCCACCTCCGGAGAGGGGAATCTTCGGTCTTCGTCATCACCAACCCTTATCCATCGCCTATTCCATGATGCTCCCCACCGGTAGTGAGTAATTCCTTCGTAGGCTTGCTGGTCGGTGAGGAGTTGGATGGGATTCATCATGTAATCGAGTTAGTTTTGTTAGGGCTTGATCCCTAGTATCCATTATGTTCTGAGATTGATGTTGCTATGACTTTGCTATGCCTAATGCTCGCCACTAGGGCCTGAGTGCCATGATTTCAGATCTGAACTGTTTATGTTATCACCATTATATCTATGTTCTTGATCCGATCTTACCTAATCATATGCACCTATTACGTGTTATGATCCGTCAACCCCATAGTGACAATATTTGGGATACTTCACGGTGACGACCATAGTTTGAGGAGTTCATGTATTCACTATGTGTTAATGCATTGTTCCGGTTCTCTATTAAAAGGAGGCCTTAATATCCCTTAGTTTCCTTATGCACCCCGCTGCCACGGGAGGGTAGGACAAAAGATGTCATGCAAGTTCTTTTCCATAAGCACGTATGACTATTTACGGAATACATGCCTACATTACATTTATGAACTGGAGCTAGTTCTGTGTCGCCCTAGGTTATGACTATTACATGATGAATATCATCCAACGAGTTCACCAATCCAGTGCCTACGAGTTTTCCACTAATTGTTCTTGCTAAGTTACTATTGCTGCTGCTACTGTTCCAACTGCTACAAAACTATTGCTATCACTGCTACCGTTACAGTTGCTGTTACTGCTGCTATCAAAACTATCATGCTACTATGCTACTGATCACTCTGCTGCAGATATTTAATCTCTAGGTGTGGTTGAATTGACAACTCAGCTGCTAATACTCGCAAATATTCTTTGGCTCCCCTTGTGTCGAATCTATAAATTTGGGTTGAATACTCTACCCTCAAAAACTGTTGCGATCCCCTATACTTGTGGGTTATCACACCTACAACATCTTCACCAACTTCGACAACATCTTCCCCACCTGCGAAGGCATGCACACTCTATCCTACATCTTCCTCGAGGATAAGGAGTGAGCAGGTGCCCGAAGTGAACATGGTGGTGTAGGGGCCTATCTATGTAGGGACCTATCTACGTAATGTGCGTGTTCCCAATATATTAAGGGAATATATTATATATTAATGTTATGTTCGTGCGATTGAATTTTTATTTTGTTGAATATTTAATTTCATCAAATTGAATTTTAATGTGGTTATCTTTGGAGTGAAATACATACGGTACTCTTTAGATGAAAACATTTTAAAAAGAAGAAACAGGAAAAAAAACTTGATTTTTGGTGTCCATTTGAACCAGGAATACTTAAATGGTGTAAAAAATATTGGAAAACAGAAAGGAAGAGTGATGAGTGTTTCAAATGACGCGTAGAAGTACTTGGTCAGTTGGCGTTTGCATCTCGAGTTCAAATAAACTTCCTGCCGTAATAAGCAGCCTTCTTTGCCCTCTGCCCACCGCGCAACTGCTGACCAATGGGCCCTCCGTTAGGGTCCAGTAACTGCGCACACGACCAATGACCAAGCTACCGCTGACATGGTGTCCTATGCATCAGTGAGACCACTGACCTACGACAACGTGACCGCTGATAGACGGGTCCTACAAATCAGTATATGCACCCACTATCCACAACCGCGCAGCCGCTGACACGGGTGTCCCACTAGTCAGTAACCGCGCCAAGTAATGGTCAAAGGATTTGACCCATAGGCAGACCTGTCGGCGTTCTGGATACCAGGTTACCCAGACTTGCCTGCCTGCGGCCCAAGGCGTGGCCCACCTCGACGACCAAGTACTGCCCTGCACGGCCGCGCCCAACACAAGGCCCTCGCGAGACCCCCGGGCTCGCGAGGGAGGCAGCGCCACTACCCGCGGGCAAGCAGGCCTCCCCAGGCCTCCTCCCAAGCGGCGGAGACTCCTATGCAACACACGACCTCAGGAGGCCAAGGGTGACGCCAGCCAGGCCAGGGGGCGCCAGTGCGCCAGAGGGGACAGTTTCCCCTTTGGTGCAAAGGAGGCACGGACGCACACGAGTTCCCAAAGCGCCCCCCAAAGGTTTCCACTTCGGTGCAACAAGACCAACACCCCAAGTCCCGCAGGACGGACGTCATGACCGAGCCCACCACTGCATCACCGTCGATTACTTTGCAGGCGAAGACCACCTTTCGTCAGGATAGGGTGTACCCCATGTCCCCCATCAAATTTGGCCGTTGTGGGATCCCTTCCCGCCATTGCGATAAGGGAAGAGGACCCGGGCCGCTATAAATAGAGGCTAGGTAGCTCGGAAGGAGGGAGGGACGACCCGACGGAGCAACCACCCCGCAGACACACCCGCAAGGCAACACACCTCTATACTAGTTCATCCATAAACCTCCTCGTGAGGCAATCCACCAAAGACAGGAGTAGGGTTTTACGCTTCGCAGCGGCCCGAACCTGGGTAAACTCTTGTGTGCCATCGTCTTCCTCGCCATCGAGCGGGGTTATCGTGTTGTGAGCTTGGAGGGGCGAAGCTGTTGGGGAATCTTCGCACACGCCACTGGGTTCGAATTCCTTAGGGTTTTGCGGAGCCCGAAATCGGACATTTGGCGCGCCAGGTAGGGGGCGTGTCAGGATCCTCACTGAAGTTTCGCCTCGCCTCCGCTCGGTGCTTCCATGGCTAGGGGACGCCGTGCCTGCGCCGAACGACGGGCTGCCCGTGTTGCTCGGGCGACGCCACCAGACCTCGGCATCCCGCGCTGCCTTGCCTCCCCGTCGGAAGGCGCCATCTCCAGCCCGGCCTTGGACAGGCACTGGGGGCTGTCGCCCTCGTCAACCGCGCGACGAGCCCTCACCGCCCTGAACTTCCCCAGCGCCCACGTCACGGCATCATCTCCCCGGGCTCGCCATGACCCGGCACGCGGGCGAATCGCGCTCCTCGTAGCCCGTGAGCTGCAGCCTTTCCGCGTTCCTCACGGACGCTATGACAGTTGGATATGCCGCCCGGGTCCATGCGGTCGCTCAACCAGCCGCTGAGGGCGTGTGGGCGCGCCGAGGACGTGCGACGCGACCCGCACCGGCCAGAAGTGTGGCCCGGCTCGTCGGGCATGCAGGAGTTGGCCATTGGTGCAGGCCGGGGCCGATGGGAGCCGCCAGCCGCGAGGGGTAGGCGCCGTAACGCGCCCCCCGGCATTCCCGGCGGATCGAGGCAGGGCGTCCGGCGACTCATCTACACCAACGCCTGGGGGCTCGTGCGACTCTACCACGACCATGTCGGCGAGCGCCCGGACCACGACGGGAGCGGCGCCAGCTACCACGACAGCAAGAGGAGTGTGCGCGGTTCCGCGAGCGGCTCTCGTCGAGGCTGGTGCGAACAGCCTCGTGAGGGCGGCTGGCGGGGCCGGCATCATGAGGATGCTAGGCGCTGGCAGCCTCGTGAGGCGCGCCCACTGGTAGGGGGATACCCATGGCAAGTGCTTGGGTCCGCGGACCGGGGGTCGCATGCCTGGAGACGGAGGATGGAACACACGCCCATGTCCTCAGGCAGGGCGACACCAGCCAGGAGACAGAGGGTGGAAGACAGGCCCATGTCCCCAGACCAGCCGTTTCCAACCTGGAGACGGAGGGTGGAACACACGCCCATGTCTCCAGGCCAGGCGCCCCCAGCCAGGAGACGAAGGGTGGAACACACGCCCATGTCCCCTGGCTGGGCGACTCCTACCCGGAGACGGAGGGTGGAACATACGCCCATGTCTCCGGGTCGGGTTTCGCCCGACCAGTGGCGAGAGCTCACGTACTCACCCATGTCTCCGGGCCTGGTTCGGCCGCCTGGGGACGGGCAGTGGGGTACCTACGCGGGGCTCCCGGGCACCCCAGCGAGGTGCGCTGGGGCACCGCCTTGGGTGTACGCCCCGCACACGACGGAGGGCCCCAGCGCCAAGCCCCGCCCGCGGCGCAGGGGGCTGCGGCGCCGCTACAACGACGACATCTGTCCCCGGGCTTCGGAGGGCTCGGGGCCCTGCTTCGGAATGGGCTCTCCCTGCGAAGGGCGTGGGGGGCTCGCCCCACGCTCGAGGGCCCGTTCGGGACCCACCCCACGTCGCCGCACCACGCCTGGGGGATGGGAGCGGGCTCCATGCCAGGGAGGCATGGGGCTCTCAGCGCTCCCCCAGGCCCAACCCGTGACACTCTCACGTAATAATGAGTGGGCTGTATATGCCCGGAGCCCCCCGAGGACGCGGAGGGGTTCCATCCCATGCCCAAGTGGAAGCCCCATGCTCCGCGCTGGCGGACAGCACTGCCCCCCAATGGCTATGCCCACGCAACGTGGAAGCCCTACGCTCCACGCTGGGGAGAAGACGAAGACGAAGATTAGTCTAGACGCCGGGCGTGGCTGTTCTTTGCCCTTTCTTGTGTTCGAATTTGCCATTTTCTGGAATAAACTTTGTAGTTCTTCCGATTTTCTCCTGGAAACAAAAAGGGGGGGATTATTCTTTCCGGTAACAATTTTCGTTTGGTATCTCGCTTTCTTTGGGAGGTTCGGCAGCTGCCGGACCCCTCCACCCTCGCGATCGACCCAGAGCGGAGGGTGGGCGAACACACCTACCCTACCGAGGCACAAACCCTTGGGCGCTCGTGAGGGGCGATCATCCGGGCCGACAGGAGCTTCTTGACAAAAACATACAACGTCACACACCGTACAACGCGGGGGCATCCTCAGAGGTCCCTCCAGAAACGCGCTCAAGGCGCCACAGGGCTGCGCTCATGACCCAGACGGGCGAGCACGAAGACTGCTAATGGATACACGCCGTCGTCATCGCCTACGTCGTCGCCGTCGCGGCCGGGCTCGTGGCCCCCGGCTCCGCCATGGTCCTCCGGTTCCTTGGAATAGAATTTCGCGATCAAGTCCTCCACGTGGTCCTCCACCCACCCGGCCAGGGCACCTCGGATCACTTCAGGCACCGGGGCAAGCACCGCCCCGAAGGCGAAGTGCGGGTCGAGGCGAAGGAGGTGGCTGAAAACGTGCGAAGCCGCCCACGCGAGGAGGTCGCGGCGATTCTCCTCCATGAGCTCGCGGATCTTCTCCGCACCCCCTCAAGGCACTCCACCACCCTGGAAAAGAAGCCCAGGTACCCTGCGTCGTCTGAAACCAAGGGGCTCGAGACGCTCGCGCAGCAGATGTCGCTCAAGGCCCGGTTGGCCCTCTTCTCGAGGGACTGGAACATCTGGGAGCGCGTGTGCTGGAGGCCGCGAGCACGGTCCGCCTCATCCGAAGCCTTCTCCACCTGGGAAGCAACGCCGTTTACCTGTTTATAGAGAAAAGCTAGCTCGGCCTCGGCAGCAGCCTGGGCATCCATCGCGGCTCGCCGGCGTCGCTCCTCTTGGTCTAACCTTTCCTTGAGGACATCAACCTCGCCTTTCAGGTGGTCGCGTCGCTTGCAGTAACGGGACTCCTGGAGCTTCAGCTTCGCGCGATAGTCCTGGAGAAGGGAACGCCAAGCCTCTGCCACCTTGTTGTCGACCTCCTCTTGGAACCTTGCCTCGCGGGAGGCAAGGGAGTCCTCGGCGAGGGACACCTGGTGTTCCCTCACCTCCAGCCTCTCATGCTCCAAGCTCTGCTCCAGCGCTTCCATCGTCAGCACCTCCTCGGGAATGCAGGGCCCCGCGCCGCCGGCGCACGGCTAGGTCATCATCGCGTCGAGAGCGGCCCTGTGAATCTAGATTCGCCTTTCAAGGGCGGCGTTAGAGGCTTCAAGTTCCTCCAGGCGTTCCTTCGAGGCCTTGCGTCGGCAGTCGGTGGTGTGGGCCTGTGCGAGGGCGCGGTCGCGGGCCTCCCTCGCCGCGGCAAGGGACCCCTCGGCGTCGGCGTAGGCGCGCTCGCGCTGTAGGCGGCCAAGGTTGACGGCAACCTCAAGACGATGCCACTCGCGCGCAAGGCGCTGGCGCTCTGCTTCGAGACGGGTGTCGACGGTGACGAGCTCGGTCTCCAGGCGCCCCAGCGCGTTCGCCGTGGTCTGGAGCAAACCGTGTCGCACGGCGCTCCGGTCGCATGCGAGCTCAAGGGCCCAGCCGAGGTCTTCGCCCTCCCCCGGGCCGGTCGTAGGGGCATGCGAGGGGTCGCCCGGCCCTGACGCGCGTGCGGGGGCTGGGGGCTTCCCTCCCCTCCCACGAGCGGAGTCCGCCCCCAGCGGGGGTCCATGCCGACGCTCAAAGAAGGCCCTGGAACACGGCGCGGCTGGTTGTTCTCGGTGAGGACTGCCAACAGAGGACGAAGCCTCGTCCCTGCGAGGAGGGGGCCAGGCATGAAGAAGCTCGCGGGGAACTCGCGCACAAAACCCCATGGGGGCCGCGCGAACTCGGGCACGGGCGCCTCATCGTGAGGGGCTGCGAGGACCGCTAGTGTCGATGCCACGATGGGCCCAGAAGCCTCAGGAGGCGGCGGTGGCATCTCACTTTCTCCTTCCGCGGAGGGGGACCTGCTCAACAGAGGTTCAGGACGGATACACCATGGAAGACAGAGAGGGCCGGGCACCTACTCGTCGTGGGCGACCCACTTCCTCTTCATCGGCACCCACGGCGATAGGCGATGGCCGCCCCCGAGCCTCTTCCTCTTCCGGCGAGCGCGGGGGCGCAGGGACGGCATCCCGGCGTCTGGCCCCGCGCTTCCAGCGGCGAAGATAGTGGCCGCCTCTACCGTCGGGTCATCACCTTCACTCCCGGTCATGGCCTCAGCACCCCAGGGCCCCTTGGCCTCGAAGCCATCATGAAGGAATCATCCTGGGGTCCCGCCTTCACCAGAGGGAGAAGCCCCCACTCGTTGAAATGCGGCATCTTCCTGGCAAGGGCCCCCCTGTCAGGGCGGCTGAACAAGGGCAGGCCGTCCCGGGGAAGCTCGCCCGGATCCCCGCCGGTCAGGCGGTGGAGTAGCTCGCGCAGCACGCCGGGAAGGAGAGAAGGGACCTGGAGCCTCATGGGGTCGCAAGGTCCCGCAAAGGTCCACATCGGGCGAGAATGGGGTTGGAGGGGAGCGATGCGCTGGCGGGAAAACTCCCGCACCACCATCGCCATCGTCATGCCGGACTCCCTCAGTTCCGCCAGCCTGGCCAGGACGGGCGCGAGCCAAGGGTCGTCAAGCTCCTCGCTCCCCCACCCGGGATTTGGCTCCGCGGGAATCGACGGGGGTTGGGGCAAGAAGCCGGCCTCAGCAGCGTCTACATACACCCACTGCCTCCGGAACCCTTCCGCGTTCGGTGAAAGACGGGCGTCGGGGGCCCTGCTGGCCGTCGCATCTGCAGCCCGCAGGGACACGCATCCAGAGTGGTGCCCCCCAGGGTTCAACCGGAGAAAGAAGAAGTGGCGAAGCAGGGCCATAGAAGGGGAGACACCGACGAAGGCCTCGCACAAGAAGGCGAAGGCAGGAAGGAGAACGATGGAGCCAGGGTCGAGATGGAGCGCATGGACCTGGTAGTGCGTCAGCACGGCGGAAGCAAGCCGGAAAGGAGGGCATGGAGATGAAGGGGAATGCAGGAGGGCTCCAGCTCAGCCTGAGGCCGCGAGCCCAACCAGATCTTGGTCGCCCCCCACTCGTTGGAGCCGGCGGCAACCACCAGGCGGACCTTCTCCAACCCCTCGAGATTGACCACCGAGGATCGTCCTAACGCGGGCTCCGGCGTCGGCGCAAGTCCCGGTGCCTTCGAGGCCTCGCCCCCACTCTTCTTGGAAGCCATGGCGGGTGGCAGAGCCGGACGAACGGGTAGTTCGGCGGGGAAGGAGTGAGCCGCGGAAGGGGAGAGACGGGCGACCAGATTGATGGGGAACAGTGATGGCTCGGAGGGGGATGCCAGGCAGTTCGTCACCCAGGACAATCACCGAGGCATCGCAAAAGGGAGCCGGCGTCAGCATCTCGGAGGGCACCGCGTGTCAGGCCTGGCCGCAGGCGATTGGGGCCCACGGCGCTCCGGCCCACCCTCCGTGGCTTCGCCCCGAAGCTAGCTCGAGCGCACCTCGGGCCCAGGGGCTACTGTCGGCGTTCTGGATACCAGGGTACCCAGACTTGCCTGCCTGCGGCCCAAGGCGTGGCCCACCTCGACGACCAAGTATGGCCCTGCACGGCCGCGCCCAACACAAGGCCCTCGCGAGACCCCTGGGCTCGCGAGGGCGGCAGCGCCACGACCCGCGGGGAAGCAGGCCTCCCCAGGCCTCCTCCCGAGCGGCGAAGACTCCTATGCAACACATGACCTCAGAGGCCAAGGGTGACGCCAGCCAGGACAGGGGGGTGCCAGTGCGCCAGAGGGGACAGTTTCCCCTTTGGTGCAAAGGAGGCAGGGACACACGCGAGTTCCCAAAGCGCCCCCCAAAGGTTTCCACTTCGGTGCAACAAGACCAAGACCCCAAGTCCCGTAGGACGGACGTCATGACCGAGCCCAGCACTGCATCACCGTCGATTACTTTGCAGGCGAAGACCACCTTTCGTCAGGATAGGGTGTACCCCCTATCCCCCTTCAAATTTGGCCGTTGTGGGATCCCTTCCCGCCATTATGATAAGGGAAGAGGACCCGGGCCGCTATAAATAGAGGCTAGGTAGCTCGGTAGGAGGGAGGGACGACCCGACGGAGCAACCACCCCGCAGACACACCCGCAAGGCAACACACCTCTGTACTAGTTCACCCATAAACCTCCTCGTGAGGCAATCCACCAAAGGCAGGAGTAGGGTTTTACGCTTCGCAACGGCCCGAACCTGGGTAAACTCTTGTGTGCCATCGTCTTCCTCGCCATCGAGCGGGGTTATCGTGTTGTGAGCTTGGAGGGGGCGAAGCTGTTGGGGAATCTTCGCACACGCCCCTGGCTTCGAATTCCTTAGGGTTTTGCGGAGCCCGAAATCCGACAAGACCCCAGTTTGAGGGTGGGTCACGCGGTGGAGGGGACACTACTGCAGGATGCTGCTAACGCGACACATCAATCGGAGACCCTTCGACAAAACTGTGTGCGATGACCAAATCGCAAATGGTATAGTTATAGCCCCGTCGCTAATGACGTAAACTGTGTGCGATGGCGTCTCCATCAAATACGATCTAAAAAATAGTTGCGTGTGCGATGTTTGGCAAACAGTTGGCCTAGATAAACTGTTTGAGATTGGATAATATAACACAAACGCTTATAAAAATACAAGTGTGTGCGATGTACGGCATATAGTTCACCCCGATAAACTGTTTGCGTTGATCAAGCAGAACACAAACGATTGTCGAGATGATCACGTGTGCGATAGACGGCATACAGGTCACTCGGATGAACTGTTTGTGATGAGGTAAAATAACATAAACGGTTACATAGATCAAGATGTGTGTGATAGACGGCATACAGGCCACTGGGATGAACTGTGTGCGATAAGAAAAAATAACACAAACGGTTTCTCGGATCAAGATGTGTGTGATGTACGTAGGCCACTCGGATGTGTTGTGGGCAAACGGTTCCGGATAAAGAACTGTCAGGGACTGATGAAATTATCACCGACGGTTTTGGTTGTTTATTCCGTATGCGCTGTGATTTGCTCAATCTGCCCACAAACATCTATGCTATGTTTAGAAGAACATGATTGCATAACCAAATTAAGCATCCAATACACACATAACATTGGCACACACCTTAATAAACTATTACATGCATAATAAACTTATCCCTCTAAAACTACGAATATTTCTGCATAGAGGGAGTATGAGAATTGAGAAACGATCATCAAATCATCTACTTCTTGTGACGCTTGCTGCCAGCGCTCTGCTTGTGGCTCGATCCCTCATTGTCTTCAGGTAGTAGACACTTCCTCATATCAACGATCCGCCTGAACATCTCGTAGCATGTGCACACTTGCTTGGTCGCGGTCTGGAGGTGATATTCATCCAGTTTTTTCACCCAGCCCCTGTGCCAGACAGGCTTGTTCTTGTCGCACTCAGCCTTCATGTCAGCGTAGTAGGGGTCGATGATGGCCTCGGCCAGGTCAACATGGGAGTCTATGTCCTTCTTGCGGCCCCAGACCCTGTAGTGGCCGCGGATGTCGACAAGCTTCTGGCAGGCCAAGCCCGAAGTCTTGAGCACCTTTGGATTGTTGGTGGTGTCCACCATAGCGAACCTGTAGTTGGGGCTCTTGACAAACCTGGTGAAACGCTCGCAAGGCACTGTGGCTAGGCAGTAGTGGTAGAGGAGGACGTGATGGCCGACACACAACTGGGCGACGGCAACCTTCTGATCATGTCTGGCACGACCGCCGGTGTAAGCGAGGTTGAAGCCGACCACTTTGTACTTGTCATCCGCATCAAGAAGCCGCTCCATGGTGTCGATGGAGTCCTCCACCATGCCCGGGTCGTTGGTGTACACCACCGTGAGGTCCGTCTTCCTCATGTGGGTCTCCACATGATGCACGCCGAACTCCATTGGAGCGCCGCTGGACATCCTCTCTGTATGCGTCGTCCAGGGTGCGCTTATTGTGTTGTGGGGCGCGATCGAAAGCGTGAAGAGACTATGGTTAATGGACGTGGGTATAAATGGGGGCCGGACGTCCTGGAAAACCGGCACGTCCGGATGGCAGTTTTTGAAGCGCGTGATTCAGTGGTGGAGCACGTAACTGCATGGGGCGACGCGCGTGGCGCAATCGCATGCATATGGAGCCCCGAACATGATTGTGGGCCGGCCCTAACCACTGACAGAGCGCGCGTGGAGGGGCGCAAGAGCAGAGCACGCACAGGGGCGCGAGAGCAGAGCACGCACAGGAACGCGAGAGCAGAGCACGCAGTGGGGCACGAGGTCGAACCAGACCACTATGTACTTGTCCTCGTCAAGTAACAGGTCCATAACGTTGGAGTTCTCCATCCAGATCGGATGTTTGGTGTACACCACAAACGGACAGGGCGTGTCGCTACGGCATGCATGGTCCAAACACGACACATCAATCAGAGACCCTTCAATAAAACTGTGTGCGATGCATGAATCACAAACGATATAGTTCAAGCTCCGTCACTAATGGCACGAACTGTGTGCAAAGGTGGATCCATCAAATACGATTCAGAAAGTAGTTGCGTGTGCGATCTACGGCAGATAGTTTGTTCTTATGAACCGTTTGTTCTTATAAGACAAACGGTTACCAAAACTACATACGTGTGCGAAGTACGTCATACAGTTCACTCGGATAAACTGTGTGCGCTGATACAGCAAAACACAAACGATTCGGCATAACAAGATGTGTGCGATATACAGCAAACAGGTGAGTAATGAGAATCGTGTGTGCACACCAGATATAACACAGACGATTGGTGCTAATAACCTGTGTGTGTTGTGGGGAAACGTTTGCTGGTATACAACTGTCAGCGATTGATGAAATCATCACTGACGGGTTTCATAGTTTAGTCCGTGTGTACTGTGCTTTGCTCGGTCTGCACAACATCAATGCTGCGACTACAGAACAACAACATATGTACTTATAAGAACATGATTGCATAAACAAAAAAGAACACAATGCAATTTCAAATATTGTTTCACAAATACCAGCAATATTACAAGGTTCAAATTCCAGCATAACGAGCCCCAAATTCAAAGATTACAAGGTACAAACTGACATTATAAATCAAATCCAATCTTCAGGATCCATGGGATGAAATATTTCTGCGAAGGGATCATCCACCGAGAAGTCATATATCAGCTCGATAGAATCGCTTCCGAATAATCTGTCATATGAACTTCCAAAGTGAAAATCAGCTTCTGCAGAGCCTTTTCCATTCCACTGTAGACGCCTCCGCTGGTCAGTAAACCATCCATTGTGGCGCACTAAATATAGTGCAAACCTGATTACCTTGAGCACCCTTGCTTTCTGAACAAAGAAACTGCCAAATTGAATCACTGGATTGGTGCATCGGTACTCGTTCAAAGTAATTTCCGTGAGATGGAATTCAAGGCATTCGATGGGATTGTTATGTTGCGCCACATTTTCCGCTCCAACTCCTGCTTGTATCTGTAAACGAAGATAACATATCAGTGCTTAGATGCAGTATCGAACACTACGGGCCTCTTTGATTAGCATGATTTATAAAATACACTAATAGATTGACATGCCATGTTCGATCGTTCATGATTAACATCTCAAAAAAAATGTATAGTACACATTTCAATGTAATCATGGGTAAAAGTACCAACAAATTGAACTCCATTGTGGTTAAGAATTAACAGGAAAGGAACATCACCTCGACGTATAGCTTCTCCGTGCACAGAAAGCATATAAGGAACTTAACAACTTCATCCAGATTGGAGCCGATAGATTGTAGTGCCAAGATCTTCACTGTGCGTAGAGACAATGCGAGGCTTGTGGGAATCATTTTCTGGATGACAGCCGAACATAGATCAACAAAAACTAGATAAAATGTGATGTACAATAATAAGAATGAGAAGAAGATTGTTGTACCTGAACAGGTATGGATCCAGCTGTAACAAGTTCAAAGAATTCAGCACACGAATACCCCAACACTGTCAATTTCAGTGCGCCAATGACCCTGATTCTTGTTGGACCTTCTTTATCAAGTACAAACAATCTCTCTAGGAAAGGCGCATTCTCAATGACCATATCATGCAACTCCCCAACTAACAGCATGTTGCAGCACCAGCCATGCACATGAATCGTTACGCAGATTCGTCGTAGCGATGTGAAGGCTACTGAACCCAAACATCATCTGAAGATGAAGGTACTCGAGTGTTGTACAGCCGCCGAGTAGGCGCTCCAAATTTGACTTCGAGATGCTGACGCCAATGAGCTCGAGGTGCTTCAGTTTAGGGAGATGAAGAGCGTGCGCGGCATTAATCTTGGGGAAAAAGGCACCGCATGAACTTAGCGCGGCGCGGCGTGGGCGCGAGGCGGAGGACGGACGGAGGCAGCGAGCACCAGTGTCCAGCATCAAAATTGAGCTCCTCGAGCTGATTTAGGGTGGGGGATAAGAACCAGTCGTGAAACTTGGGTTCGGCCTTGTAGTTTGAATGGAAAGTGCCGATGGCAAGGCATCTGACGGGCGCAGTGTGCGTGGCGAGGATGTGGGATAATGTGTCCAAGCGTTTGCGATCCCCGCTGCAGAGCTCGTCATCGTCGAGGAGGTCAATGGGGGTGGAGTGCCATAGGGGGTGCCACCGCCTGGAGATGATGGTGGTCTGCACGGCAGATTTGATGGGGAGGAGAGACATGATGGTTACCAACATCTCGTCGGGGATGCTGCTGATGAAGCCCACACTCGCCGGAGGCTCGTGTGGTTCAGCCTCCACCCGCCCCCGCTTGTTGGCCGCCTCGTCATCCATCGAAAAAGGAGGCGATCCACGGCGGCGGCCCAAATAGATAAGACCGGAGGAGAAGGTGTAGCACTAATGGAGAACTTGGGAGAGAATAGGGTTGTGGGTGGTAGTCCGAGGTCAAAGGGCTCGATTCTCGGTGAGCCAGCTGCGCCTACGCGGCGGACTGCTCGCGCGCATCCCTTTGAGCCTGCGCGGCGGACTCCTCGCACGCGTCCCGTCTAATCAAACCTGCACCCACATCACAGGCAGGGCCACGCGTCTGCTCGATGATCCCGTTCCCAAACGGTTTCTAAAACCATAAAGCGTTCCATGCTTGGGAACTAAAACCATCAATAAATATTGAGCTTGTTTCCTTTCACATTCCAAATTACCACGCGCTAAATTTTTTCGCAAATCAGTTCACACCTACCAAACCTAAACGTGTTCTCACTTAGCAGCTATATACTGTAGTAGGCTATAAAAACACAAACTCATACTCGAAAATTACCGCACATTCTTCACCCCCGCCACCAAAAAAACAGGCCTTTCTTTGCTAGTCCTTCATTCCGTCTGCCATGGCCGGTAGGGGGGTTTCTGGGTCGAGATATAACCAGGGAAGAAAGACCAAAGCCGGGGAAGCAACCGAGAGGTCCCGCCACCGCGCCGCGGAAGCGCGAGAGAGCTCCAGCCACACCGCTTTGGCCGCAGCAGAGATGTCCGGTGGCGCCGCGGATGCCCGGGAGGATCTTTCGCGGAGAGGCGACGGCTCTCACAGTCACAAGCGCATTCGCCTCGGAGGCGAACTGGACGATTTGGCAGTCTTTGATTCCTCAGCCAGCGACGACATGCGCGCTGAGCTCGATAGGAAGGACGCCGTGATCGATGACCTGGTGAAGCTGCTGGAGAAGAGCGACGGCTCGGTTGACAAGGCGACCGGCCTCGTGGAGAAACTTATGGAGGAGAACGACGCCTGGAAGAAACTCCTCGAGAAGAAAAGTGCCTCGGAGGGGAGGCTGAAAGAACTCTCCGAGGCCAGCGACGACATGCGCGCTGAGCTCGATAGGAAGGATGCCATGATCGATGACCTGGTGAAGCTGCTGGAGAAGAGCGATGCCTCGGTTGACAGGGCGACCGGCCTCGTGGAGAAACTTATGGAGGAGAACGACGCCTGGAAGAAACTCCTCGAGAAGAAAAGTGCCTCGGAGGGGAGGTTGAAAGAACTCTCCGAGGAACTTTTGAAAGACTTGGCGAAGCTCTACATCGAGCGGGAGGGGTTGTTAAAGGAATCCATGGAGTGTGTGAAGGAACTTCATGCGTACGCGACGCAGGCCATCAACGCTTTCGAGCAAAGAGCTCGCACCATGGCCGCAATGCGGAAGATGTCGGATGAGGGGCGACGGGAGATGGAGGTCGTGGAGGCGATGAAGAAGGAGATTGAGGAACTCCGCGCCCAACAATCCATGAAGAATTAGATAGCAGCGGGCCAGATTGTTTGCTTTGTCTTCCTTCTTCAACCTCTTCCTTCTTCTTTTGCCCCTATGTCTTTGGGGAGTTGCCACATGTGGCATTTTTTATTATCATGCATATGTAAGAAAATTATTATCTTTACCGGTGCTAATTTGTTGTTATATTATTTCGTTCGTTTGTACATGTATACGAGTCGAAAACAGACAAAACGTCAAAGTTCTCGGCTAGGCACGAACAGAACAGTGATCACAAGCAAACTAGTCCCTCCGTCCAGGCGATTAACCACATGATAAAACAGCGGGTGGGACGCCATTAATTCAGAAGTTGGGAGCGAGGCAAGCGGAGGGGTGGAGGTCAAAGTATCGCTTCCCGATGAGCATGCGCAGTAGACTCGCATGCGTCCCGTCAAGCATGCACGACGGACAGCTCTCACGCATCCTGTCAAGCCTGCGCGGCGGACAGCTCGCATGCGTCCCGTCGAGCCTGCGCGGCGGAAAGCTCACATGCGTCCTATCATCAACCTGCAGCTACACGCACGGCTCCCCCATATCAAGTACTCCCTTCGTTTCTCTTTAGTTAGCATATAAAATTTGGTCAAATTCAGAAAGAAACGGAGGGAGTAAAAAATTGACGTGTGGCACCAAATGGTTATCATACAAGTTTTGTATGTACAGGAATTCAATAAACCAATCTTATCAATGATTGTGGCTGAGCTATCATGCCTAAATGTTTCTAATTCATTCACATTTGTATGAAAAGGGCCGTAGAAAACTCAATTGATGTATAGAAAGGGCCGAATTGGTGCACTAGAGGACACGTTGAATGTAGTTTCGTCACAAAAGGTGCCATGTTTCCTATCGAAACCACAAGGTCAGAGCATGTGCCTCTAGTTCAAAATTTGAACTACGCATATTAAATCCCTAGAAAACTCAATTAATGTATAAAAGGGGCCGAATCGGTGGACTAACCACTCATTGAATGTAGTTTCACCAACAAAGGTGACATGTTCCCTATCGAAATCACAAGGCTTCTTGAATAAGCTTTGGCTTGTAAGATGCATGTCCCAATATTTGTCCCAAATTCGTCAGAAAACAAAATGCACACCGTAGATGTGTCGTGGCATGACATTGTATAAGTTTCGGGAATTCATGGCGAGCTTTGGGTTCTCTCGGACTTTGAAACCAAGATTATCAATGTTTGCGGTCTAGTCACGACACCGAGATGTTTGTAATTCAGTGACCATCAGTGCATGGGATCTAAACATGGACCCAATGACACAAAATGGTTTTTAATCCATTTTGGTGCACTGGAGCCCATGCTTGTAATTCAAACTTAAGTTCTTCACATTAAGTGCATGCCTAGAAAACTCATATGTCGTTTCGACCACAAAGGTGACATGTTCCATATCGAAACCACCATGCTTGTCGTGGGAAGCTCCAATTTGTAAGAGGTTTGTCCCAAAACTTATATACCATGTCCTATAAGTGTCATGTCGAGACACCAGTTTCAATAATTTCACATTTTAGCATTGCACTTGTATTAGCCTATGTTGCATGTAGAAAAAATATCAACGCAAGAAGAGACATCGAATGTCGTTCCCTCCACAGAGGTGACATGTTCCGTATCGAAACCATGATGGTTCTTGAGAGAGGTTTTGGTGTGCAAGAGACTTGTCCCACATTGGACAAAAAATTATCATGTCGTATAAGTGTCGTGTCATGACACCAGGGTAATTAAGTTTCAAGAATTTTAGACGAGTTGTGGATTTATGATGATTTAATAGCCAAGTTTCTCAATGTTTGTGGCCTCGTCATGACTTCGAGATGTTTGCAATCCATTCATGTTCATTTGCATGGGACCTAAACAAGGAACCCAGGGACACAAATACCTTTTTTCAACCCATTTTGGTGACACGAAGCATGTTCCTTTAGTTCAAATTTGAATTATGCACATTAAATGTCTACAAACTTGATTAGTGTAGTATACAAAAAGCTAAACGAACCATGAATAATTTAAAGCAGTTCTATACGCCTGTCTAAAGCTAGTGCGTGTGTAAGCACGGTGTGCGCGTGTCATGCGAGCTCGAGCTTCCTTCTTTCAGAAGTTATCCAATTTGTATTAAAATGATGTTCTATCCAAACACGCTTCTCCCGCCACTCCCCCAATAGGTCTCCCGCCACTCCCCCAATCGGTTTCCCGCCGAAGCGCCGGCCCCGTCATCAACCTACTGGACGAGGAGGACGAGACGGAGCATGCCGGAGAGCAGGCAAAAGCGGCATCACGCCATCGAGCATCAGCAAGACGTCATCATTAGCCCCCATGCCACCATCCCACACGGTTTCCAGTACTACCAGAAATGTCTACGATGAGTGTCTGGTCCAACCAGGTGCCCATCGGGGCATTCCTGGTATATGATAGGAGGCAACCGTTACCAGCAAGACGCGGCTTTCCAGCCCGTAACCCATTCGAATGGAACTCGGAAGTTAAGCGTGCTTTCGGTGGAGTAGTCAAGGATGGGTGACCGGTTGGGAAGTTGCTAGATTTCAAGGTTCATTTAGGCGGTGTGATATGATCACTATAGGCATAAATAAAAATGCCTGTAGTGATATGTCATTCCGGCTAAATAAATCTTGAGATCCTTGTTTTGAAAATATCCATGATTTTTTTTTGCTTCTTTTGTTGTTTTGAAAATGTCAAGGATCGAGTGTGTGTGTGTGTGTGTGTGTGTGTGTGTGTGTGAGAGAGATATGTCATTCCCGCTAAATAAATCTGATCCTTGTTTCGAAAATATCCATGATTTTATTTTGCTTCTTTTGCTGTTTTGAAAATGTCAAGGATCGAGTGTTTGTGTGTGTGTGTGTTTCTGTGTGTGTACCAATGCCTGTGTGTGGACCATGTGCCTACATTGTGCGGTTTCTGATGACAAACCTATCGGTGGGCCCTTAGGATCTGCCATGCCTTTTACTGACAACGCTGGAAGGCCAACGATGGATGACGATGTGTGTGTGTGTGTGCGTGTGTGTGTGTGTGTGTGTGTGTGTGTGTGTAAACCCATATGCTTGTGTGTGGACCATGTGTACATTGTGCGGTTTCCGACGACAAACCTATTAGTGGGCCCTTAGGGTCTGTCATGCCTTTTATTGACAATGCTGGAAGGCAGAGGATGGGTGACGGTGTATGCGTGTGTGGGGGGTGCACGTGTGCGCGTGTGTGGACCATGTGCCTACATTGTTCGGTTTCCGACGACAAACCTATCGACGGACCCTTAGGGTTTGTCACGCCTTTTACTGACAACGCTGGAAAGCCAAGGATGGGTGACGGTGTGTGCATGTGCGTGTGTGCGTCTCTCTCTCTCTCTCTCCGTGTGTGTGTGTGTGTGTGTGTGTGTGTGTGTGTGTGTGTGTGTGTGTGTGTGTGGACCATGCATGCGTCCATTGTGCAGTTTTTGACGACACGCTTATATACCGATGGGCCGCTATATATCATCCATTTGAGTGACAACGCTGGAACGTCACCCTGCTACGTGTCATGTATGTGGGGGGTGGGGGGAGAGGAACGATATATATAACCAATCTTAAGGGGGTATATATGTATATATGTATATATATATATCTATATATATATATATATATATGTCCAGTTATCTCAGCTAGGTGCATTCCACATCATAGATAGTGTACCATTGTGTATTAATTGTTGAAACACCGGACCACACCATTTTCGCATATACATTTGGCCATATGCAAGGGGATGGTGTTCTTCTAGCCCCGCTCAACTGATCTTCGACGACGCGCCAAGTCGTGGGACCGCGTGATCTATATATCCCTATTGTCCAACAACAATATGTGATGGTTTGGCCATATTAAGGTATAAATTCTCCTGGTTGTCTTACGAAAATTCAGACATGGATAGATGTGTGACAAAGTTTGAACCAGGTCATGTGTTCATAGGACCCCATATATCCTCCGTCACATAGTGTAGGGGGCAACACCCTATATTATGTTTGTCATGAAACCCATTGGTGTCACATTGGACACTTGTAGGCATGCACATATGCAGCATGTGCCACACATTAAAGTTGCGCATTGCGAATTTAAACATGACAACACCATGTTCGTACATATATATACTTCATCTGAACCTAATTACAAGTTTTTTTACAGATTTCACTACGAACTACATATATATTTAGGAACGGAGGGAGTATATATTTGGGTCACTAGCGGGCGTGGTTGTGTTTTGACCCTCTCTTGCATTTTTTTTCTTGTTTATCTCAAAGATGCTAGTATTATGTAAAATAGCAAACGAAACGGACGAAACAACCGTATGCGATTGTACCCCGAGCAGACACGAGCGTGCTACCCTAACCGTGTGCGATGCCTGTACACAGCAAAATCGGCCTTGCCTAGTGGTGCCAACCGCAAGCGTCAGCCAGTGCAAAGGGGTAATGTGCAAAGTACAAACCCAAACCCAACAGCGACCTATAAAAGATCTCGCCGGCGGCGGCTAACAGCTAATTTTTCCGCCGATAGCTCGCCACCACCACCACACACATCAAATGGAACCGTTGCTCAACCATGGGGATGTGCATGGCGCCGTCCTGATAGTGTTGGACGACGACATGATAGAGGATTCTGATGCATTGGCTGCCATGGCGGGCAACGGCAAACAGCCAGCTGCCGCGGCCGACGACAACGAGATAGAGGATTCCGATGCGCTGTCCTTCATGTCGGTCAACGGTTAACCGTCATCTGCCGCCGCCGCCGCCGACGACGACCCCAAGTTTCAGCGTCGGATGCAGATGGCCATCGCTCTATCCGTCCAGGAATCGTTCCTCGATGCATTCCTGCGCGACGAGGATAAGCGTCGTCTCAGTGTTGGTGTGGAACAATCTATCGCATCTCCGGATGCCATCCGCAACGTGGCTAGGGATCTGAAGCGGCAGAAATGGCGGGAGAGTGCGAAGAGGAAGCGGAACTCAGATGCAGAGGGCAAAAAGAGGCGGGAGCAGAACCAGAAGGCAACGGAGCAGGCCGCCGCATGCCTCTCAGCCGCATTGCAGGCCAGTGCAGGCCTTGCAGCTACGGCGGCAGCCCTGGCAACAGTGGCCACGGCGACCAGGGAAGCAACTCTAGCGAGATCGGCACCCGTCTGTATCTCGATGGCCCACCTGGATGCCACGACATCTTTGTCGATAGCGGTAGACCTGGCGAGAGGCGCCGTGGTCGCTCCGGCCGAGGTAGCCCCGCCGGTCTCCGCCGTGGAACCAGTGGAGCTCATCGACTTGATGAGCTCCTCTGAATACTCGTTCTGAGGCGAGGAAGGTCATGACGACGGTGGAGGAGCGGCGTTTGTATGCATCCATGGCGTAGTGAATATTTTGTGCAGTTCATCTTCATGTAAATTGACGAAATGTTTGTAAATTACTGAGCGTATGAACTAATGTCAACTAATCCGCTGTAAAATAAGGCATTTTGTGTTGAAAATTTGCCAAATGTTTGTGTCATCTGTTTGTGGGCATGTGGAAATTTAGGATGAATTTGACGTCTGCGACTGAAATTGAGGATGAACCGTGTGAGATGAACCCGCCTTGAGTACTCTCAGAAAGAGCTACCCGCCTCGAGCGATGCAAAAATTCGTGGTTTCGCGGCACGGCATTTTGTTACAGCGTAGAGCGTACACACTTTATTATGTTTGGACCATGTGCGATCTTGGTTGCTCCCGCCCAGTTCGTTTGCCAAAATTTAATTGGAAGCGGTATTTCAACTGCATGCCACCTTTCCTCATCCACCGCACCGACCCTATAGTAAAATTTCAGCTGCCGAGGCATTTGAACCGTCGCCATCCCTCGTCCACCACCATCTCCACCCACACCATTACTACTAAAATTTTTAGCAACAGCGGCACATCCGCGAACACCCCCCCGTTCGCACAACACCCCCCTCCCCCTTCCTCCCCCGCTTGAACCCTAGATCACCCCCGCCGCCGCCTCCCACCACCAACCTCAGCCGGTCTGCCCGTGCCTCATAGCTAAACAAGTTCAGGGTCCCCATCGATCCACATACACCATCGCCGCCCTGAGTTTTTAGATGAGGCCGGCGGTGTCCCTTTCCCCCAGATCCCCATCCCGTACTCCAGAGAGTCGCAGCCTAATCAGCCTGACCACATCTCCCGTGGACCTCGAGGAGTGTACGAGCAAAAATAGGTCTATCATGAACTCTCCGCCGTACGCTGGCGAGGTGGGTGCCGTTCGCGCCGACCCTTCAATCCCGGACGAACACCTCGCCATGGGAGGCGGTGAGGACGCTGCCTACATTGCCATGCCGAAGGCTTCAAGTCTGCGGGAACGCGTGTTCCTGTATCTCAGGAGAGCCGGCTACGACATCAAGCTCGTCAACATCACCGGCTTCACCCGGGCCATGTCACAAGTTAAGTGGTCCACCGGCAGCGCCTCTGGTTCAACCGCCGTCGATCTCTCCAAAGGCCCCGCCGCTGATCTCCTCCGCCTCACGGTCATGGATTTGCGATCCTTCTACGCCATCGAGCCCCTTTTGTCATTTCTGAAGGAAACGTTCTACGGCGGTGGCTTGGGATCCTTAGCTTCAAAGTCAGATCTCATCCACCAAGATAATGGCACACACTACGGCTGTTACAAGGGGAAACGTGCCATCTGCGACATCAGGGAGCGCACCCTGGGCACCTCATATCCCAAGTGGAAGGAGCCCATCCATGACAAGTGAGGCAACATCCTGTGAGCAAATCATGCCTTTGTAGCTAGCCGTCTCGTACCCATTGTTGTAGTAGCTTTTGCCATGCGATAATCATGCAGTGTTTAATTGAGCATTTCTCCAGTTGTCAAGCAGATGCCTTGCTTTTCTGTATCTGGTTGTTAGGATGGTTGCATTGAGTATTTGTCCAGTTTTCAATGACTATAGTTGGTTGTTACAGTGAGCATGAATGCCTTGTTTCTTTCAGTTATTCACAATGTGATGTTCATTATGTGCAAGTATGAACTGTGCAGTTCAATTTCATCAATACCACCTGTTATGCCTGGTGTTGTTAACCTGTGCCCTTAACTCCCGCTTTAAACATTTATGCCTTGTTTCTCTGAATTTGGTTGCCAGGTTGGTTGCAGTGAGCATTTATCTAGTTTTCAAGCAGTTGCCTTGCTTTTCTGTATCGGGTTGTTAGGTTGATTGCAGTGAGCATTTGTCTAGTTTTCAAGCAGACGCCTTGCTTTTCGTTATCTGGTTGTTAGGTTGGTTCCATTGAGCATTTGTCCAGTATCAAATGGCTATATTTGGTTGTTATTGTGAGCATATATGCCTTGTTTATTTCAAGCAGATACCTCGTATACTTGGTTGATGTTAAGCCAGATGTACTTATCATGACTTTACATGTACTTGCACAGGACAACAATGGGAGTGGCCAACGTTTTCCACCGAGGTTCTTTTCATCCCTCCGCTTATACTCCATCCGTTCCATCATGTAGTGCATATAGATTTTTGTGATGTATCTACATATACCATCTAAAATGTATACAATATAAAATTTTGTGATGTATCTAATGAAATGGAATTGCAATTCTAGATGTAAATGTTTCTCTCTACAAACTTGGTCAAAGTAAGTAAATGTTGACTTCTCAAAATGTTTATATGCAACACATTGTGGAACTGATGGAGTAATATATTACACCATTCTGCAACTGCATTTTAGCTTCTAATATTGGCTTCTTGCTTGTAGGTACATATGTCTTAGGTAAAGATCCATTCCTGGACCCTTTTTGCGTGTGGGGTAATGAAATATTCATGAACCAGCATCAAGTGAGGAAACTGAAAATGATTGTTATGGAAAAGAGACGAACAATGCCAATTAGGCTATTTGTTTACGCTCTATCCAACACAACAGTGAGCTGTAGGATGGTAACTACGAACTCCGTAGGCTTCTATTACTACTTCCCATAATGAATTATCACACAACAATTTCTGAATCTTTTTCTTTTGCAGTGGTTCCCAAAGCAGTTTACTCAAGATTACCTTGCAAAGTACATGATTGTTGGACATGCAATGAAGGTTAAAATATATCATCGAGACTACAATGAGCATCAAGAAGTCGTAATGAAGACAACGAAGGATGGGCGGGCGGCCATCACTAGGGGCTGGCCTAGGGTCGTTCGTGCGTTAGGCATGGAGGAGGGCACAATATGGGCATTCCGCTTCACGTTCTCTAGCATACAAAATGTCTTTCGGCTCTCTCTTTATCGTCTTTAGTACAACCGTGCTTCCATCATTCTTTATTTGTCCCTTCTGTGCTTTCCTTTTTTTTGAGAATTGATGCTTATGTAGTTCTTGAGTATATATACATGTTAATCAAATTATGCTTTCGTTCTTAAACCTAAACATGATTCGATATGAAATACATGAATTCCTACTTTCAAATTTAAATTATGTGAATTATGAACAAAGGTATTTAATTAGGGGCAAATCCTACTCTCCAGGCCATTACAATGCACACAGTTTGAGAAAGCAAAATGTCTGCGATCAACTCCAACATCACACACGTTTCTCAATTCGAGGCGTGTGCGATGAATCTCGTCTTCGCGCACGGTCAGAAGAGAAAGAATGTGTGAGATTAACAACACCAGCGTTTGTGCTAGTCTCCTTATCACACACGATTTTGTATTTTGAACTGTGTACCATCGTAAACGTTGGTCAAAGAAGAACACGTGTGATAGGCCTTCATCCGACACAGTTATTCTGGATGACACATTTGGGAAGTATGGATCACACATTTGGGACGTTTTATAAATCACAAACGTTTATCAGAAACCCCGCGTGTGGGATATATTCAACCTTCGCATACGGTTTTACAATGATAAATGTATGCACTCTTATATCATATCACGGACGGTCAAAGTGGAACTAACTGTGTGTGATTGTCTCCTTATCGTACACGCTTTATAATCGTGAACTATTTGCAATTCGGTGCACATCGTAAACGGCGCTTCACAGAATAGCGCGTGCGATGTTGTGTGATCTCACACGAGTTGCAAGGATGAACCGTATGGGAAATACACATATCTCAAATGATTATCCGGTGACCCTCGTTTGTGATAGATGCGGACATCCCATACGCTTAGTTTTGGCAAACGTTTGCGTTCGTTGGCCACCATCGCCGACGGGTTTGTCGTGTCGTGTGGGATGGACCCCCCCTATCGCCCACACATGCAAGGCGACGGTTTCAAAGTACGTCGCGGAAAGGGGTTAAAAACCGTTTGTATAGCACGTTGCTGCACCAGTGGGAAAAGTGAGGGCTGCAAAAGAGCGGGGGCAAAACTGAGGAGAACTAAGCAAGGCGGGAACAGAAATAGAAAACCTTATTAACAAAGCCCGTGATACATCAAGATCGTGTCATCTCAATAACACGAGAGAGGGAGATAAAACACATAGCTACCGGTACATACCCTCAGCCTAAACCTGGGCAAACATCGGGCCGGGCCGGGTTTCGGGTCGGGCTTGTAAAAGCGTGACCTTCATTTCTCAAGCCCGAGCCCGGTCCGAAGCCCGAAAGCCCATCCCGAACGTTGTTTTACAGTGCACGTATGTGCAAGCCCGACCTGAAGCCTGAAAGATTCACCCAAAAAAAAGAGAAGCCCGAGCCCAGCCCGATCTACCTTTGGGGCTGCAAAACAAGGCACGAGCCCGACCCGAAAGGCAAGCCCAACCTGGCCCGTCCCGTGTTTTTCAGGCCGGGCTCGGGCTGGATCGTTGGTCGGGCTGCCCATGCCCAGGTCTACCTCAGCCTCGAGGGTGAACTGCTCCCTCCTCGTCATGGAGACCGCTGGGATGATGAAGATGGCCTCCGGTGATGATTTCCCCCTCCTGCGGGGTGGCAAAACAGGGCTCCGGATGAGATCGCTTCGGAACAGAGGCTTGCGGCGGCGAAGTGGAAGTTCTAGGTTAAGTTTTAGGGGTTTCTGAATATATAGGATTTTTCAGCGTTGGAATCAAGCCAAGAAGTTCCACACGGGGGCAACAAGGCATCAGGGTGCGGCCACCCCCTGGGCGCGCCTTGTTACCTTGTGGGGCCCCTGTGGGTCTTCTGATACTCCCTCGAAGCTTCCTGGGTCCCTTTCCTTCCAGAAAAAATCATCAAATAGTTTCGAGCGATTCCGAGAACTTTTATTTTCTGTACAAAAACAACACCACTGTAATTCTGTTGAAAACAGCGTCAGTCCGGGTTAGTTCCAATTAAATCATATAAAGTGCATCAAATCCATATTAAAATATTGTAAACGTGGGTAAATATGGCATGAATGCTTCATAAATTATCGATACGTTGGAGACATATTAGGTATCCTATGAAGACACACTTCTCCGCTTTGGGTTCAAGCTTATCAGGTTGAAGCCTCTTGACATAAGCGTTGCTTCCCTAAACTTTAAGAAACAACAGCTTAGGTTTCTTGACAAACCATAATTCATACGGTGTCATCTCAACGGACTTAGATGGTGCCCTATTTAAAGTGAACGCAGTTGTTTCTAAAGCATAATCCCAAAACGATAGTGGCAAATTAGTAAGAGACATCATAGAACACATCATATCCAATAGAGTACGATTACGACGTTCAAACACACCATTACGCTGTGGTGTTCCAGGTGAGGTTAGTTGTGAAACAATTCCACATTGTCTTAAATGTGTGCCAAACTCAAAACTCAGATATTCACCACCATGATCAGATCATAGAAATTGTTCTTCTTGTTACGATGATTTTTCTACTTCACTCTGAAATTGTTTGAACTTTCAAAAGTTTCAGACTTATGTTTCATTAAGTAAATATACCCGTAACTACTCAAATCATTTGTGAAGGTAAGAAAATAACGATATCCTCTGTGCGCTTCAACACTCATTGGACCGCATACATCATTATGTATTATTTCCATCAAGTCATTTGCCCGCTCCATCGTGACAGAAAACGAGGTCTTGGTCATCTTGCCCATCAGGCATGGTTCGCATTTCTCAAGCAATTCAAAATCGAGTGATTCCAAAAGTTCATCAGCATGGAGCTTCTTCATACATTTTACACCAATATGACCTAAGTGGCAGTGCCACAAGTAAGTGCTACTATCATGATTAACTTTGCATCTTTTGGCATCAATGTTATGAACATGTATATCACTACGATCGAGATTCAATAAGAATAAACCATTCACATTGGGTGCATGACCATAAAAGATATTACTCATATAAATAGAACAACCATTATTCTTTGATTTAAATGAATAACCGTCTCGCAATAAAGAAGATACAGATATAATGTTCATGCTCAACGCAGGCACCAAATCGCAATTATTTAGGTTTAGAACTAATCCCGAAGGTAATCGAAGAGGGAGCATGCCGACGACGATCACATCAACCTTGGAACCATTTCTGAAGCACATCATCACCATGTCCTTAGACAGTCTCCATTTATACCGCAGCTCCTGCTTTGAGTTACAAATATTAGCAACTGAACCAGTATCAAATACCTAGGTGCTACTACGAGAACTAGTAAGGTACACATCATTAACATGTATATCAAATATACCTTTGTTGACATTGCCAGCCTTCTTATCTGCAATGTACTTGGGGTAGTTCCTCTTCCAGTGACCATTCCCCTTGCAATAGAAGCACTCAGTCTCAGGTTTGGGTCCAGCCTTGGGTTTCTTCACGAGAGCGGCAACTGGCTTGCCATTCTTCTTGAAGTTTCCCTTCTCTCCCTTGCCTTCCTTGAAACTACATCAACACTTGATGCTCCTTCTTGATTTCTACCTTCCCGGCCTTTATTATAGTGAATAGCTCAGGGGTCATTTTCTCCATCCCTTGCATGTTATAGTTCATCATGAAGCTTTTGTAGCTAGGTGGCAGTGGCTGGAGAACTTTGTCAATCACCACTTCATCAGGAAGATTAACTCTCAGCTGACTCAAGCAGTTGTTGTACCCAGACATTCTGAGCACATGCTCACTAACTGGGATATTCTCCTCCATCTTGTAGCCAAAGAACTAGTTGGAGGTCTCATACCTGTCAACACGAGAGTGAGCTTGAAATACCAATTTCAGCTCTTCCATCATCTCATATGCCCCATGGTGCTCAAAACATTTTTGGAGCCTAGGTTCTAAACCGTATAGCATGGCGCACTGAACTATCGAGTAGTCATCAGAACGGGTTTGCCAAACGTTTATAGCGTCCTGGTTTTCAGGGTATGGTGCTTCACCAAGCGGTGCATCAAGAACATTATTATTCTGTGCAGCCGTGAGGATAATCCTCAGATTACGGACCCAGTCCGCATAATTGCTTCCATCATCTTTCAGTTTAGCTTTCTCTAGGAACGCATTAAAATTCAGGGGAACTACAGCACGAGCCATTGATCTACAACACAATTTTGCAAAGACAATTTAGACTATGTGCATGGTAAGTTAGTTCACTTAATCAAATTACTAATGAACTCCCACTTAAATCAACATCCCTCAGGTTGTCTAAGTGTTACATGATCCAAATTCACCAACCCGTGTCTGATCATCACGTGAGATGAGGTGTTTTAAATGGTGAACATCTCCATGTTGATCATATCTACTATATGAATCATGTTCGACCTTTTAGTCTTCTGTATACCAAGGCCATGTCTGTACAAGCTAGGCTCGCCAAGTTTAACCCAAGTATTCTACATGTGCAAAACTGGCCTACACCTGTTATATGTGAACGAAGAGTCTATCACACCCGATCATCACGAGGTGCTTCAAAACGATGAACTTCTGCAATGGTGCATACTTGGGGAGAACACATTTTTATATTGAAATTAAGTGAGGGACCATCTTACAATGCTATTGTCATCCTAAACAAAATAAGATGCATAATAAGATAAACATCACGTGCAAATCAAATAAGTGACATGATATGGCCATCATCATCTTGTGCTTTTGATCTCCATCTCCAAAGCACCGGCATGATCTCCATCGTCACCGGCATGACACCATGATCTCCATCATCATTATATCCATCATCATGGCATCACGTGGTTGTCTCGCCAACTATTGCTTCTATAGCTATTGCTAACGCATAGCTATAAAGTAAAAGCAATTATATGGCGTTTAATGATTGACACGCATGTCATACTGTCGGCGTTCTGGATACCAGGGTACCCAGACTTGCCTGCCTACGGCCCAAGGCGTGGCCCACCTCGACGACCAATTATGGCCCTGCACGGCCGCGCCCAACACAAGGCCCTCGCGAGACCCCCGGGCTTGAGAGGGAGGCAGCGCCATGACCCGCGGGGAAGCAGGCCTCCCCAGGCCTCCTCCCGAGCGGCGGAGATTCCTATGCAACACACGACCTCAGGAGGCCAAGGGTGACGCCAGCCAGGCCAGGCGGGCGCCAGTGCACCAGAGGGAACAGTTTCCTCTTTTGTGCAAAGGAGACAAGGACGAACGCGGGTTCCCAAGGAGCCCCGCCAAAGGTTTCCATTCCGGTGCAACAATACCGGATCAGCAAGCGCAGCAGGACGGATGTCACCGGCGAGCCCACCACCGCGTCACCACCACCAACTTTGCAGGCGAAGACCGCCTTTCGTCAGGATAAGATGTACCTCCTGTCCCCTTTCAAATTTGGCCGTTGTGGGATCCCTTCCCGCCATGGCGATAAGGGAAGAGGACCTAGGCCGCTATAAATAGAGGCTAGGTAGCTCGGTAGGAGGGGACATGACGCGATGAAGAGACCACCCCGCAAACACACCCACAAGGCAACACACCTATGTACTAGTTCATCCACAAACCTCCTCGCGAGGTAATCCACCAAAGGCAGGAGTAGGGTTTTACGCTTCACAGCGGCCCGAACCTGGGTAAACTCTTGTGTGCCATCGTCTTCCTCGCCATCGAGCGGGGTTATCGTGTTGAGAGGTTGGAGGGGGCGAAGCTGCTGGGGAATCTTCGCACACGCCCCTGGGTTCGAATTCCTTAGGGTTTTGCGGAGCCCGAAATCCGACATTTGGCACGCCAGGTAGGGGGCGTGTCGGAGCCTTCAGCAAGTTTCGCTTCTCCCTCACCCCGACGCGTCGATGGCCGACGCCCGACAAGCCCCTTTCGGTCTAGGCGGTCCTGCCTCCACCAACCTCGCCTCTGCCGTCCAGGACCCACGCCACCACAGTGCGGTGCAAGGTGGTCGTTACCAGGCCACCAGTGTCATCTCCACCACAGCCGCCGCTCGTGCCGACTAAGCGCAGGGCGGACGAGCGGCGCCCACCGGGCCAGCGTCGCACTACACCAACGTGGAAGTCCTAAACGCATATGATTCACTCCTGATGGCGAGTGAGATGCTTCGCCACCGCCCGACGCACGGGGGCTTCGACGCCTGGGCCGACCACATCGCCGAATTGGTCAACGTCGCGAGGAGGGCCTGGCTTCCCCGCCCCTCTTCGCGACCACCGGCCCTGGGCGCCGGGGCCTCACTCACCGTGCCCGTCGCCTCAC
This sequence comes from Elymus sibiricus, assembly GCA_039707655.1. Taxonomy (NCBI): domain Eukaryota; kingdom Viridiplantae; phylum Streptophyta; class Magnoliopsida; order Poales; family Poaceae; genus Elymus; species Elymus sibiricus. The sequence continues at coordinate 108,784,466 of CM077667.1, read as the reverse complement.
CTACGGGCGGCGTGCCCGCTCCACCCTCGGGCGAGCCAGAGCAGGGCCCGCCGCATGCTGTGCTCCTTCTCCTCCGGATCCCGATGACAGGCTTTGGGACACTGCCCGGCCACGTCGGCGGCACCTTTGAGGAAGGCGACGGGGCGCTCCACGTGCACCCCGACGCGCGCGCCCACGCCCGAATGGGTCATCAACAGCCTGGCTCGTCCCGGCGGGAGCGCGCCAACCGGCGCAGGGAGCAGGCGGCTCAGGCTTCCGGCCAGGCTGGTAACCGTAATGGAGGCGCAATGGAAAATCAGGGGGGCAACTCACGGCAAGAAACGTGCAGCCCACCCAACGGCGGCGACAGAGCCAGGCAACTTCGGGCAGAGGCCCACCGCAGGAGAGTCTGTGGCCCGCGCGCCCAGGATGGAGTCGTCCCGCCACCCGGGGAGACTGCCCAGGGAGTGCGCGGGGACGACTCAGGAGGGGACTAGAGCCTCTATACAGAGCCCTACGTTCCAAGCTACGTCATACCTGCGGAGGGCGAGGAGGATTAGGCGCCCTCTACGGACGCCGACACCCTCCCAGGATAAGGAGGTGCCCCGGGCGCTCTCCCCCAAGCTGGGCATGGGGCTCCCATGGAGGGGGCACCAGGCCCGGTTACACGAGCGGGGAAGAGGGGGGAGCATCCCAGGAAGCGCGGGGGCGCAACGCAGCCGCCGCCCCCACGAGCAAGGAGCGCACAACAGAACCCAGGGCCTCAGGGCGACCGCCTAGGGAATCGGCAGGGTGCAAGCAACGCGGGCCACCCGCGGCAACGGGGGCGCCGGAGCGGCCCTCAGGAGGCGTGTCCTCATGGGGCCCGCGGGCCGGGGTCTGGACGGCACCGCAGCACTTCACGAGGCGGCTTCACCGACACAACACCTCTGCAGCTGCGTGTTTGGGCCACGGGAGCGCAATCCCATGGCTACGCGGGGAGCAATGCTCACAGGTTTGGGCTGCAGAGGCGCACAACCGCGCAGTAATGCGTGGGATGGCTCTAAACTGAGTTGGGAGCACCTAGGCCGTGCGCCTGGGGGCTTGCCCAGCTATCTTCGGCCGTGACACTCTCACGTAATAATAAGTGGGCTGTATATGCCCGGGGCCCCCCGAGGACGCGGAGGGGTTCCATCCCACTCCCAAGTGGAAGCCCCATGCTCCGCGCTGGCGGACAACACTGCCCTCCAATGGCTATGCCCACGCAACATGGATGCCCTACGCTCCGCGCTGGGGGAAGACGGAGGCGAAGACTAGCCTAGGTGCCGGACGCGGCTTTTGCTTGCTTCTTTTTGTGTTCGTATTGCCACTTTTTGAAATGAAGTTGAAGATTTCGCAAATCTATTTGGAAAAGGGGCGGGAACTTTTATCTCTTCACGATTCCTCTTTCTGATCTTGAAGTCTTTTTCCTTTTGGATTGACACCTTGCCAAGCACGGCTCGCGCACTTTGGCTCCCCCTCGTGGCCTCTCGGAACAAGCCGGCAAGGGCCTGTCGCCTCGGGGGCACTCATTGCTTAAATGGTCAACCCCCACTCGGGGGCTCCGGCCGCGGCCCGGCGTGGTATCACGGAACCTCAGGAGGCTCAGGCGCCACCAGAGGCGGTAGCCCGCGGAAGGTAAGGAAGTCGCTTGAGCGTTAAGGGGGACTCCTAAGCAACGCACCACAGGAGCCTCACCGATCGCGTAGCTCCGCACCCCTTGGTGTCGTCCGGGTGATCCGGACGCCCCAATTGCGGCCGAGGCCTCGCCCCTTTGGTCTCGTTCGGTGATCCGGATGCCCCAACGGCGGTCGAGGTCTGCTCGATATCGGGCCCTGCCGACGCAGAGCGCCACTTGAGCGTTAAACGGGGGGTTCCCAGGCAATGCGTCTCGAGAACCTCACCGATCGTGTAGCTCCGCGCCCCTTGGTCTCATCCTGGTGATCCGGACGCTCCAATTGTGGTCGAGGCCTCGCCCCCCTTGGTCTCGTCCTGGTGATCCGAATGCTTGTATGCATTCGTGTCATGTGTTGTACCCCTCACTGTACTCATTATATTCTTTGTATCAATGAAATGATAGGCAAGCTTTGCGTATTCGTGAAAAAAAAGACGAGACCAAAATATCACTTACGAGTTCATGATAGCCAAGTCGACATCCCCAAATCTTGAACAACAACAAAAACGAATAATGAACATGTTGATGAATAGAACGCTTCAAGAAATAACCACCCCTCGTATTACCTTCTTATGTGATTTTATTATTCTAAGCACCTACTTCTCTTTTTCTAAAATATAACATGTAAAGGTATATTATTTTCGTAGAAGAAAACCAAGCGTCTAGTAGAACATATTTCGGTTGAGAAGGCTAATCCATGGCATTAGTAAGCACTACCACTATGACTATGATTACAAATTAGTCTCCTTTAAGGATGGTAATGGGCAAGGTATGATGCGGGTACAATAATCTCATGTCCATACTTATGTTTCTCATAGGCATAAAAGCATACCCATATCCTACCCAAAGGGCCTAAATCCATGCATGTGCCCATACTGTGTGGGTATCCATACCCATCGGGCATATAAATACATCATAGAAAGGTGGGGTGGTTGTGTAGTTGCTAGGTTCATTGCTTCAGTGAGAGGCTTATAGGGTTGGGGAAATGATGATTTTGAGGAAGGGAGGCGGGGTATTGCTGGGGGAGTATGGGTAGAGGATGAAGGTGGACTCGATAGCTTAGGTTTATGACACATGTGACCCGCCTATACAACAATTGGGTCAGGTTTGGGTGTACCCATGGGCTCAAAATAGTACCCATGCCCTACACATGACTAGTCGGGTAGGGTTTGGGTACTACTCATGGGCATGAAAATGTGCCCCGACCTTACTCATGTGGGTCGGGTACCCATGCCCATGGGTAAAGTTGCCATCCTTAATAGCACTGGGACATGAAGCCAACAATGAGCTGGAGCTCCAAGATTTTAGTATCGGGAAAATTTTGGCATAACACCAATCACTTCAAATATTCATTCCTTTAAATAACTCTATAAATAGGTGTTATCAAGACAATCAAATTCAGTAGTACGGAGTTGAAGTGCTTGAATGCTCTGTCTCTTCAAAAATCCGAGTCCCTAAGTTTTTCTTCCGAATTTCTTTTAGAGCAAAATCATGCTTCACAACAAGGTTTCACTAGCAAAATTTGAAGTTGGGAGTTATGCCTAAATGATATTCGATGAACGAGGGGAACTAAACTCAAGTGCAACCAGCCAAATGAAAACTCTTTCCTAAATAAAATTGCGAGACAAGGGATTATGTATATATTATACCTCTCGCGTTGGCTCACTTCCTCCCTTACTCCGGTTCATTTTCTTTATTTTCCAACTTGCGAATGGTGAGCAAATCTATAGGCTCGAAGAAAGAAAAACACAAAAGAAGAGAATTCCAACGAAATGAGAGGAAAGCTTGCTCTACAAATTTATTATGCAAACTGAAAATAAACATGCTAACAAAAATAAAAATAAAAAAATATGCTTGCATGGATAACTAGGGGATGAGCTCCCCCAAGCTTAGGCTCTTGGCCTACTCTCTAGTCCATGTCCTCGTCATCACGAGCACTCAGAGCAGTATGAGGCCACTGCATCTAAGATGAACCACTAGAGGACTAACCTCGTGTGCCAGAGTATGGTTGCCAAAAATAAAAGAGGGACTGGATGTTCCCACTAAGCCTGTTTATATTGTTATGGTCTCACGGAGGTCCGTACAGACCCCTCCGACCTACTGCTGCAGGTGCTGAAACTCTACCATAGGCACATAGTCACTACCTTGCATGAAGTGAACCTTGGGAGCATACTGGGGTGCATTACCCCATGCATCACAAGCTTGACCGTGGCCCTCAGTGGCGGCATCCCACTCAGGTGCTGGCTCGACATGAATATCTTTCTCGAACCCTGCCGCGTGTCTAAACTCGTTGAGCTCATCAATAGAGAGAACCCACATATCACACTGAGAGACGGAAAAAGCTTGCGGCAAAGGCAAGCACACGTCGGTGGTCTCAGTGTTAGGCAGGGGCACTTGTAGCAATGCTCCCCTTCACGGGCCCAAGGAGATGACAGTTTGTCACCCTATGGTCAAGTACCGTTAGCCGTGGAACGTTCTCAACATTTTCAAAATTTAGGCCAAAGTTCTCAACAAGGTGAGTCACCAGACCTCACACAAGAATATTTCCTCTCGGCTGCTTGTGTTGTCGCCCGAGGTCTGGATCATAAGAAAAGCTCCCAAGTTTGGCTTAGGGGCTGAGTTGCTATGAATGGTGAGGATGTGGGACACAAAGCATCATGGTCACATCACTCTAAGGAGTCTGGATCAACTTAATCCACACCAATGCACCTAGGAATGAGCGAGGGAGGTGTCGTGGTTTTGTCACGGCAGATGTCCGAAGACTTAGATTCGAGGCCATCGCTGAGGCAGTGGACTCAAAGGGGTTGGTCGAGATGAGGGACACGAGTTTACCCAGGTTTGGCCCCTCGAGAAGAGGTAAAAGCCTACGTCCTGCTTGTGTTGTATTGATTGGAGTATCGATTACACGGGAGCGGATTCGCTTGACCTAGTTCTCGATTGATTGGTTTTCTCTCTAAGCCACCCCAGAGTCTCGCCTTTATATAGTGTTAGAACATGTGCTGCCCCCATGTTTGGTTTTGGTAATTGATGACAATCTCTATGGACTAATGGTTGCCTTGAGTTATATTTGAAGGGTTTGTCCATAGGCTTGACTTGTAGACCATTTGTTGGTCTCAAGGTGATTTGAAGAAGAATATGTGATGACCAAGGTGCTATTCAAGGATTTATCCAAAGATTGGTCATGTTGATCAAGACTAAAATATGAAGAGTGATTCAAATTGATCAACACACAAAGCGTAGAAGATGTACCGAGCGAGATCAAGTGATCTCATGGTATGGTAAGCATTGTCCATTACGCTTTGTGTACTAACCCATGTTCTATGCAAGAGTTCTTTGTGGGGTTAGGTTTGTTTCCATGGGCGTGCATCAAAAGGAAGATATCACACAACCCATGGAGGATGACATCAAGTGGTGATCGTCATCAAGATTGCGGTGTGCAAGTTCAAGTGGAGCATCACGAAGAGATCACATTCTTGAAGCTTGCTGTCCATTGTGGTGACAATGGACTTGTGAAGATGTGCCGAAGAGTGGCTCACCCATAGTGGAGTATGGGGGAGCAATCAGCTAGTCTTCATCGAGCCGGCGCAATCAAGAAAGGTGGTCCAACTTGAGGAGGTCAAGATCGTCATCATCTAGCTCAAGTGGACTTTGCGCAAGGCAAAGGTTTGCCCTTGATAGGTTTTCTATTTTACCGGTCTCATGGTAGTAGTTGGGAGACCGGGTTATAGGATCGATAGCCGTACTATCAAGGGGGGCTCTCAAGTGAGTAGCTTTATCATATCTTCGTAGAGAGCTCAAACCATTGCATCCTTGCATCATATTTCTTGGTTCGTGTTTGGTGTTTCTCTTTGTGAGCCTTTGAGCTTTTGGTCATCTTCATGACAAGCTCGAGGTCATCGAAAACGGAGTTCATATATGCATCTTCTATGATGTTTTCGATGTTGGAGTTTATGCCGGTTCTTCATTCATAGAGGTTTCTCATCTCTATATCATTGGTATTTTCTCTACTGTCACTTCTTAATATAACCAGTCGCTGTTGGATAGTATTTGTCGTCCTCTATCCAACAAGCTTGAGTTTGCTCAATTCGGAGCTCATTTGCAGAAGTTATGGCAGTTCAGGGTTTATTGTTTGTCTGGGCAGTTTACCTGTCACCAAAGCGGTAGTACCGCTCGGGGCCACGGTAGTACCGCTTGACACGGTACTACCGCCCCTACTACCGTTGCACTACCGTGATTTCTACTGGCATTCTTTTTCGTTTAGCGGTAGTAAAGCGGTAGTGGTGCGGTAGTACCGCTTGACACGGTACTACCGCCCCTACTACCGCTGCACTACCGTGTTTTCTTCTGGTGTTATTTTTCCCTAAGCGGTAGTGGGGCGGTAGTGGAGCGGTAGTACCGCTTGTTGCGGTACTGCCGTTCCAGTGCTACCCCACTTCCTCTGTTTCCTCTGTCCTGCGAAAGCTTAAGCGGTAGTACCGCTTAAGTTGAGCGGTAGTACCGCTTGGTGCGGCACTACCGCTCCAGTTTCTTGTTGTTGCCTGCTGTTTTTGAATTACTACCGCACGAGCGGTAGTACCGCTCGCAAGAGCGGTAGTACCGCTTGTGCGCGTCCTGCACGGGTAACGGTTGGATTTGGGGTGGCCCTATAAAAGGGGTCTTCTTCCCCAACGGTTTTCTTATCTCTTCTAAGCTCTCTCTCCTCCATTGTTGACCTTCTTGAGCTTGCCTATCTCTCAATCCCTCCAATGATTCTTGCTCCTTCTTGAGGGAAAAGAGAGAGGAGATCTAGATCCACATTTCCACCAATCACTTTCTCCTCTAAGTGAGGGGAACCCCTTGGATCTAGTTCTTGGAGTTCTTCGTGTTCTTCTTCGTTCTTCCTCTCATTTTCCTCCCTAGCATTAGTTGCTTTGGTGGGATTTGGGAGAGGAGGACTTGGGCACTCCGTGTGCCCTTGCCATTGCATTAGTTGCATCGGTTTGAGTTCTCCACGGTGATACGTGGAAGTTAGTAGTTGAGAAGCTTATTACTCTTGGGTGTTTGAGCACCCTTGAGCTTGTTCCTCTTGGGTGCCTTGGCGCCCGAGACGGCTTGGTGGTGCCTCGGAGCCACATTCCATTGTGGTGAAGCTCCGGGCAAGCGTCGGGGTCTCCAATTAGGTTGTGGAGATCGCCCCGAGCAATTTGACGGGTACCGGTGACCGCCCCCAAGGGTTGCCAAAGTGTACGGGTTCGGTGACCGCCCTCAAGGGTCCCATTTGTACGGGTTCGGTGACCGCCCTCAAGGGTCCCTTAGTGGAATCACGGCACCTTGCATTGTGCGAGGGCGTGAGGAGAATACGGTGGCCCTAGTGGCATTGTTGGGGAGCATTGTGCCTCCACACCGCTCCAAACGGAGATTAGCATCCGCAAGGGTGTGAACTTCGGGATACATCGTCGTCTCCGCGTGCCTCGGTTATCTCTTACCCGACCCCTTTACTTATGCACTTTACTTTGTGATAGCCATATTGTTTCTAGTTATATATCTTGCTATCACTTAGTTGTTTATCTTGCTTAGCATAAGTTATTGGTGCACATAGGTGAGCCTAGTCGATTTAGGTTTTGTGCTTGACAAATTAAACGCTAGTTTTATTCCGCATTTGTTCAAGCCTAAACCGTAATTATTTTAAAGCGCCTATTCACCCCCCCCCCCCTCTAGGCGACATCCACGATCTTTCATATAGGAGGTCGAGGCCCTGGGTTACACGAGTCCCAAACCGACTCATACAACGTAGTTTATCCTGCCTCTAAGCCGCCTTGCCATCTTGGGCAAGCCGTCTCCGGGCGGCTCAACCGCCCGGGTCTCACACCATCTTCTGCCTCTGGGCCTTTGTCTTGGCCCGCCTGGTAAGCCGCCATGCGGCCTGGCCTTCATCTTCCGGCCCACCTTTAAGGGTCTTGCTTATGAGCCGCCAGGTATGACCCGGCCCCTCCTGGGCGGGTCTTACCACGGGGTTATATCCCCCATATTAGGCCCCAGGTTGACTTGAACCTGTTCATGTCAATCTTCAAACTCACTTGGCGGCGAGTCTCGCATTTCTGTCACCTAAAAAAGAAAACTTATAACCCGCCGTGATGTCACGCCGAATATGTTAAAAAGTTTCTGTGACATCCGCAACGGATCCTTTCATTAAATGGTCGGCCCGAAAATCGAGGCGCCCCTTCCGGTCAATCATCACTGCACCTCCTCAACTTTCACGCGCACTGTTGCCATCCCATCTCATAAATAGGGATACGAGGGGCCCCCCTCCTTTTCTCCGCCGCCGCTGTCTTCTTCCTCCTTCAGACTCGCGCCTTCAGAGCTCCGCCGCGCCGACCGGACCTCACTGTCATCCCCAACGCCGGCCGCTGCATCAACCTGATTCGGTCCAGAAATTCGCCAGCCCGTCCGCATTCGCAAGGTATCATTCTCAGCCCTTGTTGAATCTGTGGTCATCTTAGTTAGGTTATCCCTGAGTTCATCGGAGTTCGTTAGTGTTCTTCGCTATTCTTCGCTGTTCTTTGTAATGTAGATTGCAAGTATCCTCTTTGAATCTTATATCGCTGTCTATCTGTCGCGGTTGTCCTGTTAATGCCAATGCCCGCTTGCTATAGATCTGCATAGTAGTCTTCCCCACATGCTGTCCGCCTGCTCTTCCACTCCCCCTTTTTAGGTTTTGAATATATTTCCTTTATCTTCGCCCGTAGATCTTGCAGCCATGGTTGTAATATATGAAACTTGTTTGTCCATACTTAACCCGCCGTTACATTGCCGGCTCTCTGATAAAACATGTCGGCGGCTTAACACCTCATCATCATGCTGCCCATAGTTGCCTTTATTATTTGACGTTTTTCTAACCCGCCACACTCTGCGCCTTCTCGCAGTTTGACCAGCCATTTTGTCGAGAGCACCCTCGTCTTGCGATTGGGTCGGCTCCGGAGTCACCGAACAACTTTTACTTGACTTCGTAGAATCGGGTATCCTGTCGGCTCAGGACGTTATACATTGGCGGGTTCCAGGGCCAGAAATAATACCTACTCCTCAGAAAGGAGAAGTCGTCGTGTTCACTGATCACCTCCTTCGTGGATTTAGCCCGCCCGGGTCAAAAAAAATCCGGGACGTTCTTCATTTCTTCAAGCTTCACCCTCAAGACATAGGTCCAAACTCTGTCACCAACATGTGTCAGTTCCAAGTCTTATGTGAAGTTTACCTGCAAGAAGAGCCGTCTGTTAACCTCTTCCGTGACTATTTTTACGTCAACCGCCAAACTGAAGTGGCGGCTGGACCAAGTTTGGAGCTTGGCGGCGTTTCTATCCAACGACGGAGAGATTTGCCCTACCCAGCAGCTATCTTACCAAGTCACCCCAAGGATTGGAACAAGACCTGGTTCTACTGCAAGGACACTTCTCCCAAAGAAGAGAACCCGCTGCCGGGTTACCGTCCTACCCGGCTTTGCAACACCGGAGAACTCCCAGACCGGATGTCCGCCACAGAGCGAGCGAAATATGCCCCGGCTTTCGCGAAGATCAGAGCCTTAATGGCAAACGGCTTGACTGGCGTCGACTTAACCCGCTGCTGGGTTAGCTGGAAGATCTTGCCACTGAGTCGGCGTGACCGACTCATGCATCAATTCACGGGTGAACCAAATGACCCTCTCTGCTTCAATGCCACCCCTCTGACAGAGCAAGATATCAACTCTTCCGTCAAATCACTTCTTGGTGAAAAACAAGAGACTTGCAACAAAGTTGGGCTAAAACCCTTTTGCGTCAAGAACCCAGCTCCAGCTGTAAGAAACTTTTTCCAACAAAATTGCTCGTTCTTGTCTTGACCTTTTGCCTTGCTCATTTTAACCTTTTTTGGCGGCTTATACACAGGCCGGCTCTTCTTTCTGGAAGAAGAAATATACTCCCCCTGTGAGGAAACCTAAGGTGGCTAAAACCCGCGGCCGCAAGAAGAAAACTGCTGCTCAGGACCCGCCTGAGCTTGACGACTCGGAGGTAGAACTTGACTCCCTTGGCCGTCTCTTTATGCAACTTATTGACGATAATTATTCACAGGAGGAAACGGAGACAAGCCATGCAGACGCCCCTGAGGTAACTTATATTTCCTCTGACTCAGAAAACTTTCCACCAGAGAAAATACGGCGGGTCATCCGGAAAGTTCCATTTTATCATCCTCTTGCTTATTTAGACCCCGATTTTCTTTTGAAAAAGCAACAGCACACTTCCAGACGTCAGACCCGGAGCACCGGCTATGAAGAGCTTTTGAGCGGTTTACCAAACTCTCCGGCTCCTCGGAAACGGCCTGCTGAGGTACTCTTTTAACCAAGTCCGATTTTTAACAGTCTTGCATTGTAATCTTACTCCGTTTTTTTTATCGTCTTAACCTTTTTAGGAGACACCTCTTTCATCTGGCGACTCTACTGCGTCCAAGCTGCCTCCTCTGAAGATCAACCCGGAGTGCGTACCTTTGTATTTGCACCATACCTTTTTATCATCCTTGTCCTCTTTGTGACAATCTTTTTGCTTTCCAGGGCTCAAGCAAAACGAAGGATGACCGGCGGGTCTACCGCTGCTCCTACTGCCCAAGAGCCGGAGACTACTAAGCCAGATTCCACTGCACCTCATGTTGAGCCTACTGAGGCTAGAAAAGATGCATCTGCCGACGTTCCTCAGCCCTCTGAGCCGGCTGATGATGACATGGCCACTCCTGAGAGTCCTCCCAAGGCTGATCCTAAACCGCCCAGCCCTTCAACAGTCGCCGAAGACACAGCTCATCCAGACGTTGTTGTCACTGGGACGGGTTATCATTCTCCTGAACCCCATGTGTTAACAAGACACACCAGCAAGGCTGAAACAGCCTCACCAGAGAAACTTGGTTTTGAATTCCCCGAGTTAGAAAAGCTGACTGCAGATGAACTACATGCTGGTTATCTGAACCGCCTCTCCACAAGCCGTAATATGGAATTGAAGCTTGTTGGACTGATGAAGAAAAAATACGAGGTACTCCTCTTCTCTTGCTCTTTCCTTATACCCTTATGTAGCCCCCAAGAGCTGGTTTAATATTGCAAATAGTAGACCGGGTCTTCCAATCTTTGTCATACTCCAAATAGCTTAGCTTGTAGCCCCCAAGTATCGGTTTAATATAGATAATAAGCCGGTACTTACTTGAGAAGTAGATCCAAGTGTAGCCCCCAAGTCCGGGTCATTATAAAAATGATGAGCCGGAACTTCACTGTAGACTTGGAAAGCGCCGTGTGTAGCCCCCAAGTACCGGCTTAACTTTGCGAAGATGAGCCGGAACTTCATTGTAGACTTGGAGAGAAAACATAGACATTAGCCCCCAAGTGTCAAGTATATTGCTTGCAATCTGCTTGAGACTTGTATCATAACAGCTTCATCAATCGTCTACGAATATTTCATCCTGGCGACTTAAACCTCCTCAACTGCTTTGTTTTTATGCAATACAGGAAGCTTTGGACGTGGCCGAATCTGATCTGACCAGGCTAAAGGAAAATGTTGCTTCACAACAAACCGCCCGGTCTGAGGCGGAAGAAAAATGGCGGGTTGCCGTTGAAGAGCTTAAGAAGGTTGAAGCTGACTTCGCTGCCTTCAAAAAGACTGCTGAGTCCACACAAGCCGCCCTGACCAAGCGCGCAGATGACGCTGACCAGCGGCTCAAGCTTGTGTCAGAAGAGCTACAGACCCTCAAGCGTCATATATCCCGGATGACTTCTGCGATCTTTGGTAAGTACTGAATACTTAGCAAATTTCCTTGCCTTGCTGAAAAGCTGTGCGGGCGGCTTATAATGCCTCACATCCTTGCAGGTCAAAGAAGCCGCCAATTATCTTCTGATAGCTTGTTGAAGCTGAAAGCAGTATACACCTTGACAGAATAGCTATACTGCGGGACCCTTTGCACCATCAAAGCGATGCTGACTGAAAAAAGCATCCCCAAATTTATGAAGGGAGTGATAGAGCTCTTGTCAACTCTGCCCAAGCAAATTGATGAGCTTAAACGATCAGCCGCCAGAAAGGGAGCAATGGCCGCGCTAAGCCGGTCTCTGGCCTTCGCCCCTGAACTGACTGCAGAAGAGATGATGGATGGCTTTCCATCCAAGAAGGATGACGGCTCAGATTTTACGGAACCTGACTATGCCAAGTGTATGAAGGCCTCCCGAGTACTCGCATCAACACTTGTCAATGAAATTGACCTGTCTTCATACCAGGCGGCTTACTGCGAAGACAGCAAACGAGTGCACTGCCCAACGTTTGAAGCCAGGGACTTGACTCCTGCACGCCGTAAGACACTCTTTGCTCCTGAAATTGACCCGTCTCCCCTCTTTGATGAGGCCCAGTTTGAAGCTTTAACAAACTACAACTGGGATGTGGACAATCTTCAGATCGAAGAGGTCGAAGACCCGCCACAGGATGACCCGCCATCGAGTTGAACACTTGTTACTGAATTTGATAACCCGGCTTTCTGAGCCGCCAAGACTGGAAGTATATAAAAACTGTCTGTTGCATTTTGGGCTCCCTGGAGAGCTTTGTAATAGGCGTAGAAAAACTTGACTGCCTGAGCCGTGCCATCGCGCACGTATGAATCTTTGCACAACTTGATGCACTTTTATCTGTCATGTGTTCTGCTCGCAATATCTTGTCATCATATTTCACGGCGGCTCATCTTAAGAGATAAGACCTGCAAAAACAAACAAGACAGAATATGTTCTGTATTGCTGTGAGGGCGGCTTGAAAAAACACAACCCGGAGATATGAAATCTTTCATGACCTTGCTTTTTCGAAAACTCATGTGCCGGCTCTTATGGCATGAACTTGTTGTTTGAACTCTTAACAGTACAGGGTCTCTAGTGAGAGTGACCGTCAACTCCTTTGAGCGGCTCAGGGTCTCTAGGTGAGATTAACTGGTAAGAGCAACAACAAACCATAAAGAGGCGCAGCAGGGCATGAGGACCCCCAGGGCCCATAAGCTACTTCTCACGTGACATAAATCCGTCGTTTGAACCTTGAACAGTGCAGCGTCTTTAGAAGAGTAACTGTTTAAGAGTACGAACGGGCCACATAGCGGAGAGTATGCAGCAGATGGGTGAGTTTATCCTCGCTTTCCGTAAGCCGGCCCTCACGTGACAAGAGCCGCCGATTTAACCTTGACCAGTACAGGGTCTCTAGCGAGAGTGATTGTCAACTACTTTGAACAGCTCAGGGTCTCTAATCGAGATTAACTGGTAAGAGTTCGGCGGGTCACCTGGCGGAGCAGCAGCAGCATACAGGCAGGTTTAACTCGAACTTGCGGTGGCTGAAGAGCCGATCAAGAGGGTGTGTAAGCTAAACCCGGCGGGTTGGAAGCCCCCAAATGACCTTGTTGATGGAGTCAACTTTTTGGGTATATAACCCGGCCTGACGGTGGCTGAAGAGCCGATCAAGAGGGTGTGTAAGCTAAACCCGGCGGGTTGGAAGCCCCCAAATGACCTTGTTGACGGAGTCAACTTTTTGGGTATATAACCCGGCCTGACGGTGGCTGCTGATGCTGAACCGCCGCCCGGCTTCCAAGCACTTCCACCGTCCGGGTTATGGTCAAAGGCACATTCCATCCCGTCCCCGACGTGTTGAAAAGATTTCTGGCTTCATACTGATCCGGCAAGCGGGATTGATGCCTCATCCGATGAACCGCCGCAGCATACTGCTGCTCTAACTCAAGGCGGAAAGCATCTGCCCTAAGGCGCTCCGCCTCAGCATCCATCTGGGCCTTCAGCGCGTTGATTTCCTGTTGGACTCCGGCCATCTGGTTCTTCAACCTCGTGATCTCCGCGTTACGGGCCGCTTGGTTTTCAGCGGTGATTTCGGTTTCCATCAGGGTTGTAAGCTCGTTCATCAGATCCAGAAGAACTTGAGCCAGCGGCCTGCCAGCCCCTGATCCGGTCGCACCGGCGGCTGTGCTGCTAGGGGCCGACGCTGAACCCGCCATGAAGACGGCAGCGCGGCTCGGCGGCTCATAATCCTCCGGCTCATGATACTCTGACTCAGGGTAAGGCTCGGCGTAGCCCCCGAGCCCACCATTATGAAGCTGATAGATCGATTCCGTCTCCCCGCTCGAGGAACCATCCTCTGAGCAGATGAGCATTTCTTCTCGCGACATAGAGCCCTCAAGCTCCATGCCTTGGGTGAGCCGACGAAGACATGCTTCCTGCCTGGGTTAACACGGGCGGGTCGCACGCGCCGGACGGTTTGCACGCGCCGGGCGGGTTGCGCGCGTCGGGCCGGCTCGACGATGTCGGTGCAGATATCCGGCCCGGGTTCAGATCCGCCAATCTTGCCGATGAAGATGTGGAATCCGCCGAAGGGGATCCGGAACCCGTACTCAATTGAGTCGGCCTCGGGGCCCCAGCTGGCATCGTCGATGTAGAGCTTGCCGCGGCAACTCTTGGTCATCCTGCCAACAGCGTACCCCTCGATCCCTGAGAGAGAGCCCTTTGAGAACTCAACACCACCGAGCGCTAGCCCCACGGTGGGCGCCAACTGTCGTGGTTTTGTCATGGCAGATGTCCGAAGACTTAGGTTCGAGGCCATCGCTGAGGCGGTGGACTCAAAGGGGTTGGTCGAGATGAGGGACACGAGTTTACCCAGGTTCGGCCCCTCGAGAAGAGGTAAAAGCCTACGTCTTGCTTGTGTTGTATTGATTGGAGTATCGATTACACGGGAGCGGATTCGCTTGACCTAGTTCTCGATTGATTAGTTTTCTCTCTAAGCCGCCCCAGGGTCTCGCCTTTATATAGGAGGTCGAGGCCCTGGGTTACACAAGTCCCAAACCGACTCATACAACGTAGTTTATCCTGCCTCTAAGCCGCCTTGCCATCTTGGGCAAGCCGTCTCCGGGCGGCTCAACCGCCCGGGTCTCACACCATCTTCTGTCTCTGGGCCTTTGTCTTGGCCCGCCTGGTAAGCCGCCATGCGGCCTGGCCTTCATCTTCCGGCCCACCTTTAAGGGTCTTGCTTATGAGCCGCCAGGTATGACCCGGCCCCTCCTGGGCGGGTCTTACCACGGGGTTATATCCCCAACAGGAGGTGTAGTCTAGGAAGTGCCAACGACATTGTACATTACACCTCATAGGACCACATCGGAGCATCGGTAAAACACCATAACAAAGTGAACGAGTCACCCCAAGCCTAGTTGGTGGGACCCGGGAGGATAACAACTCTAGATACCATAACTCTTCATAGGCAACCAAGCATCTTCCAAGGAGGCAGCATCGCCATGATGCCACAGTCGCTTGGCCCGGTGAACTAGACGGACGATTTCCCCTTGTGCTAGAGTAAGGGAGGGCACGTGCCAGGACCATGACTATCACTCCAAGAAGGAGATGACCCTCATTGATGCACTGCCAGTGTTATCCAAGGGAGAGCATGACTTCCACCCTAATACATGCCCGTCAACACCTGAAGATCGCTGGAGCATGGTAGACCAGGGCACGGAAGCGGGTCGTCGGCTGTGTCCACCACCGCAAAGAGGTGAGTCACATTAGATTATCAACGAAGGGGGTGATACGTCACCAACATAATTATGATGTTATTCATGTCATGATCATATATATATAGGCATTACACCCGTGACAATTAGACCGAAATGATTCTGCATCTACTATTATTACTCCACCAATCGATTGCTATCCAACATGCTCTATGGTATTAAGTTCATAACAAACATCATAATGCTTGGAGCATGATGGCAAAATGTAGACCAAATAATATGCTTGAACGCCATAGTTTTATCCTTAGTAGCAACAATACAAATACATGCCTCGCTAGTCCTCATGTCACAGAGTGAGGACACCGCAAGATTGAACCTACT
The DNA here is from genome assembly GCA_039707655.1 of Elymus sibiricus. Classification (NCBI taxonomy): domain Eukaryota; kingdom Viridiplantae; phylum Streptophyta; class Magnoliopsida; order Poales; family Poaceae; genus Elymus; species Elymus sibiricus. The sequence goes on along the minus strand of CM077667.1, from coordinate 108,768,913 downwards.
ACTATGCACCACTACCTCTGAAGATCTACTCATCAACTTGGCCAAAGCAAACTCATAGATTGAAAAGCATACATAGTTATAATAATCACACATAATAAATATCAGATAGGATTCAATTACTTTCATGAATAATCTCATCATAAACCCACAATTCATCGGATCCCAACAAACACACCGTAAAGGTTACATTGAATAGGTATTCGAAGAGATCATTGTATTGAAGATCAATTGAAGAGAGAGAGAGAGAGAGAGAGAGAGAGAGAGAGAGAGAGAGACGGAGAGAGAGAGAGAGATCTAGCTACTGCTATGGACCCGTAGGTCATGTGGGAACTACTCACACATCATTGGGGAGGCAACAAGGTTGATGAAGACGGACTCCGTGATGGATTCCCCCTCTGGCAGAGTATCGGAAAAGGCCTCCAGATGGGATCAAAGAACGGAGGCTTGCGGCGGCGGAAAAAATGTTTCGGATGCTCCCCCGATGGTTTATGAATATATGTCAATTTATAGGCCAGGAATTAGGTCAATCAGAGCAGCAGGGGGGCCACAAGGGGGGAGGGTGTGCCCCTGCCTTGGCACCTCCTCGTCTGGCTTGTGGACTCCTCCCGAAGCTTCCAAGGTCCATTTTGGTCCAGAAAAAATCATAAAAAAGTGTTATCGTGTTTGGACTTCGTTTGGAATGGATTTTCTGTAAAACCAAAAACAAGCAAAAAAATAACAAATGACACTTGGCACTGGGTTAATAGGTTAGTTCCCAAAAAATATATAAAATTGTGTATAAAGCATACAAGATTAATAATATAATAGCATGAAACAATAAAAAATTATAGATGCATTGGAGACGTATCAATTACTTCGAATCAAGTCAAATGGAGCACCTTCCATGTGAAAAGCCAAGTCACCAGGCGCACTAGAGCAAAAGATGGCTTTCTATGCAAGCGCCAATGCTCACATGAGGGCCGTATGAGGTGCCAGCAGACCCACCACGTCTATACAAGACACTTTCGTGAAGGGAGAAGGAGGAGGAGAGAACCCTAGCCGCCGCCACCACGTCAGAACAGAGAAGGAGGTGATCCGAAGAACACTCGAGATATTCTTAGTTTTGGTCCTTTCATCTCCATCATCATCTCACCCTTCACTATTTAAAGAGGAATTCCAAGTTGTGAGAACAAGTTGTAACTCTATTCATACTCATCTAGAGATCAAGACTATTTGAATGATCCATTTCATCTTATTGTGGATCTTCACGGTATTATCGATATGGTTTTCATGGGTTCAATCTTTGGTGTGATTGGTCTCTCTCTTATGATGGATGAGTAATTTTCCCTAGGCGTGGGAGATGTATGTGAGTGGTAAGATTCATTTGTGCCTAATGTATATGTCATCATTTGTGTTTGTAGTCTTATGATCTGTCTAGTAAGGTGTTATACCGTGGTGAAATCTATGCATGTTGTCCAATTTAAGGGCACATGCAACATCATCTCAAGAACCATATAGGTAACACATATTTTTTAGGAAATCTATGACCTCTGATGTGATAGGTGGGGAGTGATACTTGTGATCTGCGTTGGGTTTTCTGTGAAGAGGAACGGATAATTGCAGCACAATACGGGTAAGTATTTCCCTCAGTTATGAAACCAAGGTTTATCGAACCAATAGGAATATTAATCCTCAACCGTCTTCAATGGCTGCACACAAAATAGCAAACAACTTGCACCCAACGCGGGCAAGAGGGTTGTCAATCCCCTTGATCTCGTTATTTGCATGCCAATGAGTTGTGTAGATAATTGTAGATAATTGTAAATTGCAGAATAAAATAAAAGATAAATAATGGCAGCAAGATAATAATAGAGTTTGTGAATTTATAAGTGAATAGACCCGGGGGACATAGTTTTTCCTAGCGGCATCTCTCATGTAGGCAGCATACGGTGGGTAACAAACTACTGTTGGGCAATTGATAGAAAAGCGGATAGTTATGCGATTTTCACGGCAATGATCATGTGTATATAGTCATCACGTCCATAAACAAATAGGCTGACTCCTGCCTGCACCTATTACTATTACTCCACTCATCGACCGCTATCCAGCATGCATCTAGAAAATTAAGTAAAACAGAGTAATGCATGGAGAACGATAACATGATGTAGACAAAGTAAACTCAAGCAATATGAATAAACCCCATCGTGTTATCCTTAGTAGCAACAACACAAAGATGCAACTTGTCCCCTTCTGTCACTGGGGTATAGAAACTCGACAGGTTAAACGTACTACAACGCACCTCTCTCACCGAAGAAAGGTCAATCTACTTGGCCAAAGCAAATCAATAGATCGGAGAGAATTACGAAGCTATAATGATCATGCACTTAAGAATCATAATATATATCAGAGGTGACTCAAATAATTTTCATGAATAATCTGAACATAAACCCACAATTCATCGGATCCCAACAAACGCACCGCACAAAAGGATTACATCGGATAGTCAAAGCGAAGATGCGATGATCATTGTATTGAAGATCAAGAGAGAGAGAGAGATTGTCATCTAGGTACTAACTACGGACCCGTAGGTCTGTGGTGAACTACTCACACATCATCATGAGGGCAGCAAGGTTGATGAAGAGGCCCTCCGTGATTGATCCCCCCTCCGGCAGGGTGCCGGAACGGAGCTCCAAATGGCTTCCCGACGGAACAGATACTTGCGGCGGTGTAAAAAGAGTTTCGGGACTGCCTCTAGGGTTTTCAGAATATACGTGAATTTATAGGCCAGAGAACGGGGTCGGGAGAGCCACGAGGGCCCACAAGCCATCATGGCGCCCCCCAGGTCGCGCCCTGTTTGCTTGTGGGGCCCTCATGTGGCTCCCGGATTCCTTCCGAATCTTCCACGTCTTATTTTTGTCCAGAAGAAATCACCAAAAAGTTTCTTGGCAATAGGACTTCGTTTGGTACTGTAAACCTGAAAAGTGAAAAACATGCAGAAAACAGCAACTCGCACTGGGCACTGGGTCAATAGGTTCGTTCTCAAAAATAATATAAATTGGTAAATAAATAATTAAAAAGTATCCTAGAATGATAATATATCAGCATGGAACAATCAAAAATTATAGATACATTGGAGACGTATCAAGCATCCCCAAGCTTAATTTTGGCTCATCCTCGAGTAGGTAAACGATAAAAACAGAATTTTTGATGTGACATGCTACCCATTATGTAATCTTTTTGCATGTATGCTCATTGAGAAATGATGAACTAACAAATATTAACATAGCAATACTTATAAGCATACGAAACAAAAACTTTAATCTTTCAAAGTATACGATCCTCAAAGAATGTTTACCCCCAGTCATCTTATTATATTAGCAAGGCATGGCTCCATCTTCACCACATTAATACAAATGTCAATCACTACGGTGTCCAAGTCAGGCAATTGGATCGTACTTTTTCAATATGCATCAACTTTTTATTCTTCACGCAATACATGAGCGTGAGCCATTGGACATAGCATATAGGTGGAATAGAATATGGTGGTAGATATCAAAGGGGTAAAAAGTGGAGAAGATAGTCTCACATCAACTAGGTGTACCAAAAGGCTATGGAGATGCCCGTCGACAGATGTCGATGCAAGGAGTAGGGATTGCCATGCAAATGATGCACTAGAGCTATAAGTGTATGAAAGCTGAACTGAAGCTAAGTGGGGTGTGCATCCAACTTGCTTGCTCATGAAGACCTCGGGCATTTGAGGAAGCCCGTCATAGAAATATACAAGCCAAGTTTATAATAATGAAAAAGTAATTCCCACTAGCATATGAAAATGATATAACATGAGACTCTCTATATGAGGAACTATTGGAAGTATGCCCTAGAGGCAATAATAAAATGGTTATTATTATATTTCCTTGTTCATGATAAATGTTTATTATCCATGCTATAATTGTATTGATTGGAAACTCAAATACATGTGTGGGTACATAGACAACAATGTGTCCCTAGTAAGCTTCTAATGGACTAGCTTGTTAATCAAAGATGGCTGCGGTTTCCTAGCCATGGACAAGAGTTGTCATTTGATAATGGGATCACATCATTAGGAGAATGATGTGATGGACAAGACCCAAACTATGAACGTAGCATATGATCGTGTCAGTTTATTGCTATTGTTTTCTGCATGTCAAAGTATGTGTTCCTATGACCATGAGATCATGTAACTCACTGACACCGAAGGAGTACCTTGTGGGTATCAAACGTCACAACATAATTGGGTGACTATAAAGATGCTCTACAGGTATCTCCAAAGATGTCTGTTGAGTTGACATGGATCAAGACTGGGATTAGTTACTCCGTGTGACGGAGAGGTATCTCAGGGCCCACTCGGTAATACAATAAGCCTTGCAAGCAAAGTGACTATAGTGTTAGCCACGGGATCTTGTATTACGGAACGAGTAAAGAGACTTGCCGGTAACGAGATTGAACTAGGTATGGCGATACCGACGATCGAATCTGGGGCAAGTAACATACCGATAAACAAAGGGAACAGCGTACGGGATTACCTGAATCCTTGACATAGAGGTTCAACCGATAAAGATCTTCATGGAATATGTAGGAACCAATATGGGCATCCAGGTCGCACTATTGGTTATTGACCGTAGAGGTGTCTCGTCATGTCTACATAGTTCTCGAACCCGCAGGGTCTGCACACTTAACGTTCGGTGACGTTTCGGTATTATTGAGTTATGCATGTTGGTAACCGAATGCTGTTCGGAGTCCCGGATGAGATCCTGGACGTCACGAGGAACTCCGGAATGGTCCGGAGGTAAAGATTGATATATATGAAGTCCCGTTTTGGTCACCAGAAAAGTTTCGGGTATTTCCGGTAGTGTACCGGGAGTGCCGGGAGTGTTCCGGGGGTCCACCGGGAGGGGCCCACCCACCCCAGGGGCCACATGGGCCTATGAGGTGGTGCACCAGCCTCTGGTGGGCTGGGAAACCAGCCCCTAAGGGCCCATGCGCATGAGGTGGGAGGAGACCAAGGTGGGGAAGAGTCCTCCCAAGATTCCACCTTCCTTGTGGGAGGAGGAGTCCTTGTGGGGGGAGGACTCTCCCCCTCTGGTTCGGCCGAACCCCTCCTTGTTGGAGGGGCTATGGCTGCCTCCCCCCTCCCCTTCCTCCTATATATAGTGGAGGTTTGAGGGCAGCCCAACACAGAAAAAGCCACGTGCTGCCCTCTCCTCTCTAGATCGTCTCTCTCCTCTAGATTAGTTCGGTAGAGCTCGGCGAAGCCCTGCCGGATTAGTTCCACCACCACCGCCACCACGCCGTCGTGCTGCCGGAGAACTCATCTACATCTCCGCCCTCGCTTGCTAGATCAAGGAGGCAGAGATCGTCATCGAGCTGTACGTGTGCTAAACGCAGACGTGCCGTCCGTTCGGCGCTAGATCATGATTGGATCGCGGGACGGCTAGTGATTTGGATCGCGAAGACGTTCGACTACATCAACCGTATTTCTTAACGCTTCCCGCTTAGCGATCTACAAGGGTATGTGGATCCGATCTCTCCTCTCGTAGATGCTCATCTCCATGGATAGATCTTGTATGTGCGTAGGAAATTTTTTGTTTCCCATGCAACGTTCCCCAACAGTGGTATCAGAGATAGGTCTATGCGTAGATGACATCTCGAGTAGAACACAAAGGAGTTTGTGGGCATTGATATTCAGATTGCTTTCCTCCTTAGTCATTTCTTGATTCAGCGGTATTGTGGGATGAAGCGGCTCGGACGAACCTTACTCGTCCACGTACGAGAGACCGGTTCCATCGACTGACATGTAACTTTGTTGCATAAGATGGCTGGTGGGTGTCTGTCTCTCCCACTTTAGTTGAATCGGATTCGACAGAGGCGGTCCTTGTAGAAGGTGAAATAGCAACTTGTATATCACCGTTGTGGTTTTGCGTAGGTAAGAATCGTTCTTGCTAGATACCCATAGCAGCCACGTAAAACAAGCAACAACAAATTAGAGGACGTCTAACTTGTTTTTGCAGGGTATGATGTGATATGATATGGCCAGAAACATGATGAGATATATGTGTGTATGAGATGATCATGTTTTGTATAGATAATCACGACTTGCATGTCGATGAGTACGGCAACCGGCAGGAGCCATAGGGTTGTCTTTAATTTATTTTTCGCCTTTTTGCTTTACTTTATCGCTATGAGTTAGCAATAGTTGTAGAAGCAATAAGTTGGCGCGACAACCTCATGGCGACATGTTGATGGAGATCAAGATGATGTATAGCATGGTGTTATGCCGGTGACGATGGAGATCATGTCGGTGCTTTGGAGATGGAGATCAAAAGCACAAGTTCATGGCCATATCATGTCACTTATGATTTGCATGTGATGTCAATCCTTTTATGCATCTTATTTTGCTTAGGACGACGGTAGCATTATAAGGTGATCCCTCACTAAAATTTCAAGATAAAATTGTGTTCTCCCCGAGTGTGCACCGTTGCGAAAGTTCGTCGTTTCGAGACACCTCGTGATGATCGGGTGTGATAGACTCTGCGTTCGCATACAACGGGTGCAAGCCAGTGTTGCACGTGCGGAACACTCGGGTTAAACTTGACGAGCCTAGCATGTACAGACATGGCCTCGGAACACAAGAGACCGAAAGGTCGAACATGAGTCATATAGTAGATATGATCAACATGGAGATGTTCACCATTTAAACCACCTCATCTCACATGATGATCGGACTTGGGTTGGTGAATTTTGATCATGTAGCACTCGGATGACCTGAGGGATGTCAATTTGAGTGGGAATTAACTAAACTCATTATCTTGAACAATAGTCTAAGTTGTCTTTGCAAATTTTATGTTGTAGATCAATGGCTCGCGCAGTAGTTCCCCTGAATTTCAATGCATTCCTAGAGAAAGCTAAGTTGAAAGATGATGGAAGTAACTTTGTAGACTAGGCCCGTAATCTGAGGATTATCCTCATGGCTCCCCAAAAGGCTTATGTCCTTGATGCACCGCTCGGTGAGCCACCCGCTCCAGTGTCGTCTCCAGATGTTGCGAACACCTGGCAGTCGCGTTCGGATGATTACTCAATAGTTCAGTGTGCTATGTTGTATGGCTTAGAACCGGGACTTCAAAGGCGTTTTGAACGTCATGGAGCATATGAGATGTTCCAGGAGTTGAAGTTTATCTTTGAAAAGAATGCCCGGATCGAGAGGTATGAGACCTCCGATAAGTTCTATGCTTGCAAGATGGAGGAGAACCGGTCTGTTACTGAGCACATACTCAGAATGTCTGGGTATTCTAGCCATCTGCCTGAGTTGGGAATTGCCCTCCCACCGGAGGCGATCACTGATAGAGTTCTTCAATTACTGCCACCTAGCTACAAGAGCTTCGTGTTGAACTATAACATGCAAGGGATGAACAAGTCAGTCGCCGAGCTGTTTGCGATGCTGAAAGTCGCTGAGTCTGAAATCCAGAAGGAGCATCAAGTGTTGATGGTCAATAAAACCACTAGTTTCAAGAAGAATGGCAAGGGCAAGAAGGGTAACTCCAAGAAGAGGGGCAAATCAGTTGCCCCTCCCATGAAGAAACCCACGGCTGGACCCAAGCCAGAAACTAAATGCTTTCATTGCAAGGGTACTGGCCACTGGAAGCGGAACTGCGCCAAGTATCTGGCCGACAAGAAGGCGGCCAACACCAAACAAGGTATATATGATATACATGTTATTGATGTGTACCTTACCAACTCTCGTTGTAGTGCCTGGGTATTTGATACCGGTTCGGTTGCTCACATTTGCAACTCAAAACAGGAACTGCGGAATAGACGGAGGCTGGCAAAGGACGAAGTGACGATGCGCGTGGGAAATGGTTCCAAGGTTGATGTGATCGCCGTCGGCACGCTCGCTCTTCGATTACCAGCGGGATTAGTGATGAACCTGAATAATTGTTATTTAGTGCCTGCGTTAAGCATGAACATTATATCTGGATCTTGTTTATTGCGAGACGGTTACTCATTTAAAACAGAGAATAATGGTTGTTCTATTTATATGAGTAATATCTTTTATGGCCATGCACCCATTGTGAGGGGTTTATTCTTATTGAATCTCGATAGTGATGATACACATGTTCATAACATTGATGCCAAAAGATGTAGAGTTCATAATGATAGTACCACTTTCTTGTGGCACTGTCGCTTAGGTCATATTGGTGTAAAGCGCATGAAGAAACTCCATGTTGATTGGCTTTTGGAGTCACTTGATTTTGAATCCCTTGACACATGTGAACCATGCCTCATGGGCAAGATGACTAAGACCCCGTTCTCTGGAACAATGGAACGGGCAAGTGACTTGTTGGAAATCATACATACTGATGTGTGCGGTCCGATGAGCATTGAGGCGCGCGGTGGATATCGTTATTTTCTCACCTTCACCGATGACTTAAGTAGATATGGGTATATTTACTTAATGAAACATAAGTCTGAGACGTTTGAAAAGTTCAAGCAATTTCAAAGTGAAGTTGAGAATCATCGTAACAAGCAGATTAAATTCCGACGATCTGATCAAGGAGGAGAATATCTGAGTTATGAGTTTGGCAATCACTTAAGACAATGTGGAATTGTTTCACAGTTGACGCCACCTGGAACACCAGAGCGTAATGGTGTGTCCGAACGTCGTAATCGAACCTTATTGGATATGGTGCGGTCTATGATGTCTCTTGCCAATTTTCCACTATCATTTTGGGGTTATGCGTTAGAGACAGCTGCATTCACTTTAAATAGGGCATCATCTAAATCCGTTGAGACGACGCCGTATGAGCTATGGTTTGTCAAGAAGCCAAAGTTGTCGTTTCTTAAAGTTTGGGGATGCGATGCTTATGTCAAAAAGCTTCAGCCTGAAAAGCCGGAACCCAAAGCGGAGAAATGCGTCTTCATAGGATACCCAAAAGAGACGGTTGGGTACACCTTCTATCTCAGATCCGAAGGCAAAGTGTTTGTCGCTAAGAACGGGTCATTTCTCGAGAAAGAGTTTCTCTCGAAAGAATTGAGTGGGAGAAAGATAGAACTTGATGAGGTTGTTGAACCTTCACTTCAACCAGAGAGTAGCGCAGCGCAGAAAGATGTTTCTATGGAGCCTACATCAGTTGAAGAGGAAGCTAATGATAGTGATCATGAAGCTTCGGATCAAGTTACTATCGAACCTCGTAGGTCGACAAGGGCACGTACTGCTCCTGAGTGGTACGGTAACCCTATCTTGGAGGTCATGTTGTTGGACAACGATGAACCTACGAGCTATGGAGAAGCGATGGTGGGCCCGGATTCCGACAAATGGTTAGAGGCCATGAAATCCAAGATAGGATCCATGTATGAAAACAAAGTGTGGACTTTGGAAGTATTACCTGAAGGGCGAAAGGCCATTCAGAATAAATGGATCTTTAAGAGGAAGACGGACGCGGACGGTAATGTCACCGTCTATAAAGCTCGACTTGTGGCAAAGGGTTTTTCACAAGTTCAAGGAATTGACTACGATGAGACTTTCTCTCCCGTAGTGATGCTTAAGTCCGTCAGAATCATGTTAGCAATAGCTGCATTTTTCGATTATGAAATTTGGCAGATGGATGTCAAAACAGCGTTCCTCAACGGTTTCCTTGAGGAAGAGTTGTATATGATGCAACCAGAAGGTTTTGTCGATCCAGAGAATGCTGACAAAGTTTGCAAGCTCCAGCGATCCATTTATGGACTGGTGCAAGCATCTCGGAGTTGGAATAAGTGCTTTGATGAGGTGATCAAAGCGTTTGGGTTTATACAAGTTTACGGAGAAGCTTGTATTTACAAGAAAGTGAGTGGGAGCTCTATAGCGTTTCTAATATTATATGTGGATGACATATTGCTGATTGGAAACAATATAGAATTTTTGGAAAGCGTGAAGGAGTATTTGAATGAGTTTTTCAATGAAGGACCTAGGAGAAGCTGCTTTCATATTAGGCATCAAGATCTATAGAGATAGATCAAGACGCTTAATAGGACTTTCACAGAGCACATACCTTGATAAGTTTTGAAGAAGTTCAAAATGGACCAGTCCAAGAAAGGGTTCTTGCCTGTGTTACAAGGTGTAAAGTTGAGTAAGACTCAATGCCCAGTGACTGCATAGGATAGAGAAAATATGAGTGTCATCCCCTATGCTTCTGCGATAGGCTCTATCATGTATGCAATGTTGTGCACAAGACCAGACGTCAGCCTTGCCATAAGTATGGCCGGAAGGTTTCAAAGTAATCTAGGAGTGGATCACTGAACGGCGGTCAAGAATATCCTAAAGTACCTGAAAAGGACTAAGGAAATGTTTCTCGTTTATGGAGGTGATCAAGAGCTCGTCGTAAAGGGTTACGTCGATGCAAGCTTTGACACTGATCCGGATGACTCTAAGTCTCAAACCGGATACGTAATTGTTCTCAATGGAGGAGCGGTAAGCTGGTGCAGTTCCAAGCAAAGCGTCGTAGCTGATTCTACATGCGAAGCGGAGTACATAGCTGCCTCGGAGGCGGCGAAGGAAGATGTCTGGATGAAGCAGTTCATGACGGAACTTGGAGTTATGCCCAGTGCACTAGACCCAATGACTCTGTTCTGTGACAACACTGGTGCCATTGCTCTAGCCAAGGAACCAAGGTTTCACAAGAGGACCAGACACATAAAGCGACGCTTCAATTCCATCCGTGATTACATCGAGGGAGGAGACATAAGTATTTGCAAAGTACACACGGATCTTAATGTTGCAAATCTGCTGACTAAGCCTCTTCCACGAGGGAAACATGATCAACACCAGAAATGTATGGGTGTTAGATTCATTACAATGTAAAATCACATAGTGATGTGAGCTAGATTATTGACTCTAGTGCAAGTGGGAGACTTTTGGAAATATGCCCTAGAGGCAATAATAAAATGTTTATTATTATATTTCCTTGTTCATGATAAATGTTTATTATCCATGATATAATTGTATTGATTGGAAACTCAAATACATGTGTGGGTACATAGACAACAATGTGTCCCTAGTAAGCCTCTAATGGACTAGCTCGTTAATCAAAGATGGATGTGGTTTCCTAGCCATGGACAAGAGTTGTCTTTTGATAATGGGATCACATCATTAGGATAATGATGTGATGGACAAGACCCAAACTATGAACGTAGCATATGATCGTGTCAGTTTATTGCTATTGTTTTCTGCATGTCAAAGTATGTGTTCCTATGACCATGAGATCATGTAACTCACTGACACCGGAGGAGTACCTTGTGTGTATCAAATGTCACAACGTAACTAGGTGACTATAAAGATGCTCTACAGGTATCTCCGAAGGTGTCTGTTGAGTTGACATGGATCAATACTGGGATTTGTTACTCCGTGTGACGGAGAGGTATCTCAGGGCCCACTCGGTAATACAACATCACAATAAGCCTTGCAAGCAAAGTGACTAAAGTGTTAGCCACGGGATCTTGTATTATGGAATGAGTAAAGAGACTTGCCGGTAACGAGATTGAACTAGGTATGGAGATACCGACGATCGAATCTCGGGCAAGTAACATACTGATAAACAAAGGGAACAGCGTACGGGATTAACTGAATCCTTGACATAGAGGTTCAACCTATAAAGATCTTCGTGGAATATGTAGGAACCAATATGGGCATCTAGGTCCCGCTATTGGTTATTGACCGTAGAGGTGTCTTGGTCATGTCTACATAGTTCTCGAACCCGCAGGGTCTGCACACTTAACGTTCGGTGACGTTTCGATATTATTGAGTTATGCATGTTGGTGACTGAATGTTGTTCGGAGTCCCGGATGAGATCTCGGACGTCACGAGGAGCTCCGGAATGGTCCGTAGGTAAAGATTGATATATAGGAAGTCCCGTTTTGGTCACCGGAAAAGTTTCGGGTATTTCCGGTAGTGTACCGGGAGTGCCGGGAGGGTTCTGGGGGTCCACCGGGAGGGGCCCACCCACCCCAGGGGCCACATGGGCCTATGAGATGGTTCACCAGCCCCTGGTGGGCTGGGCAACCAGCCCCTAAGGGCCCATGCGCAGGAGGTGGGAGGAGACCAAGGTGGGGAAGAGTCCTCCCAAGATTCCACCTTCCTTGTGGGAGGAGGAGTCCTTGTGGGGGAGGACTCTCCCCCTCTGGTTCGGCCAAACCCCTCCTTGTTGGAGGGGCTAGGGCTGCCTCCCCCCCTCCCCTTCCTCCTATATATAGTGGAGGTTTGAGGGCAGCCCAACACAGAAAAAGCCACGTGCTGCCCTCTCCTCTCTAGATCGTCTCTCTCCTCTAGATTAGAGAAGCCCTGCCGGATTAGTTCCACCACCACCGCCACCACGCCGTCATGCTGCCAGAGAACTCATCTACCTCTCCGCCCTCGCTTAGTAGATCAAGGAGGCAGAGATCATCATCGAGTTGTACATGTGTTGAACGCGGAGGTGCCGTCCGTTCGGCGCTAGATCGTGATTGGATCGCGGGACGGCTAGCGATTTGGATCGCGAAGACGTTCGACTACATCAACCACGTTTCTTAACGCTTCCCGCTTAGCGATCTACAAGAGTATGTGGATCCGATCTCTCCTCTCGTAGATGCTCATCTCCATGGATAGATCTTGTATGTGCGTAGGAGAATTTTTGTTTCCCATGCAACGTTCCCCAACAGGAACAAGGTGCCACTTTGAGGCACAAGTGTGGTAAAGGATAGTAGCAAAGTCCCTTCTCTCATTTTCTCTCATTTTTTTATTATGGTGGGCTCATTTGGCCTCCCCCATTTTTATTTCCTCACTGGGACAATGCTCTAATAATGATGATCATCACACTTTTATTTACTTACAACTCGATATGAAGAACTGATAAGAAGATATGACTCTATATGAATGCCTCTGGTAGTGTACCAGGATGTGCAAAGATCTAGCGTTGATATGTATAAAAAATATGATGAACGGTAGCTTTGCCACAAATACTATGTCATCTCTATATGATCATGCAAAGCAATATGATGATGAACGAACTACTCATGTGAAGTAACGATGGAATTTGCATCACAATATATCTCGGAATGGCTATGGAAATGCCATGATAGGTAGGTATGGTGGCTGTTTTGAGGAAGATATAATGAGGCTTATGTGCAATAGATTGTATCATGTCACGGGGTTTGGATGCACCGGCGAAAGTTGCATCGATCCTCGAGGTGAGAATGGGCAATGCACGGTACCGAAGAGGCTAGCAAATATGAGGAGGTGAGATTGCGTATGTTCATGGTTTCACATTAGTCATGAAGAACTCATATACTTATTGCAAAGTTTTATTAGTTTTATCACAAATCCAAGTACTACTCGCATGCCCCGAGGGAGGAGGTTGGTAGGAGTTCACCATCGCACGCCTCCGACCCGAAACAACACTAGGATTTCAACGAGGAATATAAATGCTCACACATCATCACCATGCCTTTTTAATTTTTAGATGAACAAGAAGTTAACCTCTCTTAATATCAACACTTCTATGAATCAACAATTATGAACTCACACCTTTTTCATATTACCACATCAATATCATTAACCCACAATTTCTCTATATGTGCTACATGATGGTTTTAATTATCACTCATTGAATACCTATTATTTTTGGACTAGTCTTATGACCCATGCAAATTGCCGTCACTAATTATTAACTCTCAAACAAATATAAGTGAAGATCGAGAGTAAAATTATTTCTATAAAATCTACACGCCGCCGTGCTCAAAAAGATATAAGTAAAGTACTAGAGCAACTGCTTAGCTCAAAAGATATAAGTGAAGCACATAGAGTATTCTAACAAATTATGATGAAGGTGTGTCTCTCTCAAATAGGTGTGTCCAGCAAACGATGATTGTGGCAAACTAAAAGTAAAAGCAAACAAAAACAAACGACGCTCCAAGCAAAACTCATATCATGTGATGAATAAAAATATAGCTCCAAGTGACATACCGATGGATTGAGACGAAAGAGGGGATGCCTTCCGGGGCATCCCCAAGCTTAGACACTTGAGTCTTCCTTAGAATATTACCTTGGGGTGCTTTGGGAATTCCCAAGCTTGGTATCTTGCCGCTCCTTATTCCTTTGTCCATCGTGATAACACCCAAAACTTGAAAACTTCAATCACACAAAACTCAACAAAACTTCGTGAGATCCGTTAGTATAAGAAACATATTGAATACTTTAGGTACTGTTATAAATTGATTCTTATTTAATAATTGCATAATAGGTACTGTATTCTAACTTCTCCATGGCTTATATCCCCCGATACAATCCATAGCATAATCAAAACAAGCAAACTATGCAAGCAAAAACAGAATCTGTCTAAAACAGAACAGTCTATATAAATCTGTAGAGAACCCATACTTCTGTAACTCTAAAAATTCTAAAAATTTAGTAAAACCTCGAGAGTTTGTATAGAAATACTATGTAAAAAATGCAGATCATTATCATGCTCCAGTAAAAAATGAAAATTCCTGTACTTGAGTCAAAAGTTTCTGTTTTGTTTCAGCATCGATTCTACTCATCTTGTGAGTCATCCCAAAGGCTTTACTTGGCACAAACACTAATTAAAACATAAAAACACAATCATTACAGAGGCAATAATCATGTTATCAAAAACAAACAGAAAGTATTGGGTTGTCTCCCAACAAGCTCTTTCTTTATAGCCATTAAGATAGGCTTGAGATTTCAATGATGCTCACATAATAGACAAGAATTAAAACACAAAGAGAGCATCATAAAGCATGTGAAAAACACATCTAAGTCTAAAATACTTCCTATGCATAGTCATTTTATAGGAAAACATATTCTCAAGACAAGTGGAATCTAGAATGTGCAAATGGGAAGAATGAAGCATTAATAATTTCAACACAAAGAGAGGTAATTGAGTAACATGGAAATTCCTATAACCATGTTTGCCTCTCTCGTTATATGTAGGATCATAATCAAACACAACAATATAACTATCATAATATTGATCATTCTCCAAAGTAGTGGGATCATTATTACCTAAAGTTGACACTCTTCCAACCCCACTTTTAGTAGTGTTGCGAATATCATACTCAATAATAGATTCATCATGAAGGCTATAATTATCAAGATCACAAGGAACATCATGATTATCACCCCAATCATGATCATTAGCGTAATTGATATTCATAGAATTCATACTAGCAACATGGCAATCATGCTTTTCATTCAAGGAACTATCATGAATCACTTTATAAATTTCTTTTAATACTTCATCACAATTTTTAGATTCATGATTTTCAAGCAAGACCTCATAAGGAAAATCTAGTGCACTCAACTCACTAGCAATTGGTTCAACATAATAGGGTCTTTTAAAAATATTAGCAAGTGGATGAGGATCCATTAATCTTTATTTTTACCTTTTACTTTCTGTTTGTGTGTGATAAAGATAAACATAAAGATAACATAGCTAGGCAAGCAAGCAAACTAGAGACGAAACAAGCAAACTAGTAAAGTAAATATTTTTGTATTTTTTATTTTTTTGAAACAAACAAATTATAACAGCAAATAAAAAGAAGAACAAGTGAATGATAATTTGTGTGAAGTTACTTGGTAGTTGATGATGATATTCCCTGGCAACGGCGCCAGAAATCGTTCCTGATACTTGTGATATGCGTTGGGTTTTCCATGAAGAGGAACGGGTAATTGCAGCACAATACGGATAAGTATTTCCCTCAGTTATGAAACCAAGGTCTATCGAACCAATAGGAATATCGATCCTCAACCATCTTCAGCGGCTGCACACAAAAGAGCAAACAACTTGCACCCAACGCGGGCAAGAGGGTTGTCAATCCCCTTGATACGGGCAAATGAGTTGTGTAGATAATTGTAAATTGCAAAATAAAATAAAATATAAATAATGGCAGCAAGATAATAATAGAGTTTTTGAATTTATAAGTGAATAGACACGGGGAACATAGTTTTTCCTAGCGGCATCTCTCATGTAGGCAACATACGGTGGGTAACAAATTACTGTTGGGCAATTGATAGAAAAGCGGATAGTTATGCAATTTTCACGGCAATGATTATGTGTATATAGGCATCACGTCCATAAACAAATAGGCCGACTCCTGCATGCACCTATTACTATTACTCCACTCATCGAGCGATATCCAGCATGCATCTAGAGTATTAAGTAAAACAGAGTAATGCATCGAGAACGATGACATGATGTAGACAAAGTAAACTCAAGCAATATGAATAAACCCCATCATGTTATCCTTGGTAGCAACAACACAAAGATGCAACTTGTCCCCTTCTGTCACTGAGATATAGAAACTCATCAGGTTGAACCTATAGAACACACCTCTCTCACTGAAGAAAGATCAATCTATTTGGCCAAAGCAAATCGATAGATCGGAGAGAATTACGAAGCTATAATGATCATGCACATAAGAATCATAATATATATCAGAGGTGACTCAAATAATTTCATGAATAATCTGAACATAAACCCACAATTCATCGGATCCCAACAAACGCACCGCACAAAAGGATTACATCGGATAGATTTAAGCGAAGATGCGATGGTCATTGTATTGAAGATCAAGAGAGAGAGAGAGAGAGAGAGAGAGAGAGAGAGAGAGAGAGATTGCCATCTAGGTACTAACTACGGACCCATAGGTCTGTGGTGAACTACTCACACATCATCATGAGGGCATCAAGGTTGATGAAGAGGCCCTCCGTGATCGATCCCCCCTCCGGCAGGGTGCCGGAACGGAGCGTCAGATGGCCTCCCGACGGAACAGATAATTGCGGCGGCGTAAAAAGAGTTTCGGGACTGCCTCTAGGGTTTTCAGAATATATGTGAATTTATAGGCCAGATAACGGGGTCGGGAGAGCCACGAGGGGCCTACAAGCCATCATGGCGCCCCCCCCCCCCCAGGCTGCACCCTGTTGGCTTGTGGGGCCCTCGTGTGGCTCCCGGCTTCCTTCCAAATCTTCCACGTCTTATTTTTGTCTAGAAAAAATCACCAAAAAGTTTCGTGGCAATTGGACTTCGTTTGGTACTGTAAACCTGAAAAGTGAAAAACATGCAGAAAACAGCAACTGGCACTGGGCACTGGGTCAATAGGTTAGTGCTCAAAAATAATATAAATTGGTAAATAAATACTTAAAAAGTATCCTAGAATGATAATATATCAGCATGGAACAATCAAAAATTATAGATACGTTGGAGACGTATCAGGGAGATATATGAGGACCGAAGAGAATATGAGATAACGGTGATGCATGAAACTTAATGTTTGGTTCCGGTCCGAGGACCTTAATTGTGGAGACGACCATGCTGTGGAAACGATGAAGCGGGACCATAGAATGAAATGTGATCTCGCGAGGAGGAGTTCCATGACTTTAGGGTGGTCCGCCTACAAAACAAACATATCAAACACTACGGACATGATACAAGGTAACTGGTATTACTGTCACACCGGCACATTTGATATATACCATGAGCTGAATTATCGCCGCGCCTAATCTCTCCATTGGAGGAAACACAACCCTACTTCTAAGTTTCTTTATGTTATTTACTTTCAAGTGTTTTCACCGTTTTTACTATAAACATTTCATCTTTGTCACTCTGGCTTATCCGTCCACTAGGACAATAACGATATTTTCAGAATCACACACAGTTACTTCGCATAAGAATTGTGACACCTTGTGTGACATAAGCACTAATATAAATACTTTCTTCTGCTCTTCGTTGGGACGATAACTAATTGACATACTTCCACGAAAGTTCTACATAACCATGTGTGCCTTGCAAGCCATCAAGCATTTTTTGGCGCCCTTGTCGGGGAGCTAAGCACAGAGTATTTGTTTTGTAACTGTTTTGCAGGTGTTGTTATTGTAGATGCTTCCTATAAGTGACAGGGGCTCTACTCATTCTGGAAGAACGTATTTGCCAGATTATATTGCTCATTTCCCTCAGGAGCAAAAAGCTTCATCAATAGAAAGATAAAAAAATAATCAGATTGTTGAGCTTAACACTTTGTTTGCAAAGATGTGGATTGCTCAGAAACCAAAGAAGACTTACAATGCTCCAGTTATGGTCCCAAGATCTTCCATAGTTTATCCTACAATTATGCAAAGGAGTATTCGTATGATTGTGGTCTAATCATGAAAGTTAAAAATCATGCCTTTGTAGGAACCGAAGAGGAGGACCCTCAAGCACACCTTATGTTGTTTGATATTTTATGTGATGCTTTTAAATTGAAGGATGTGTCACGAGAATTTGTTTCGTTTAAGGGTGATGCTGAAATTTAGTATAAACAATTATCGTTTGGAAGTATAACCAGCTAGTTGATGTGTGCGGAAAGATTTATGGCTAAATTTCTTCAAGGCTCAAAGATTTCTAAAGTACGAAGGAATCTCGCTTTATTTATGCAAGAAGAAGGAGAAAGTTTATATGAAGCCTGGGAAAGATATTCGAAATTTTTGAACCTTTGTCGTAACCATGGTTATGATGAATATGTTATACTTCATATGTTTTATCAATTAACTATGAATCCAAATCTATTCTTGATTTAAGTGCAGGAGGACGTTTCATGTATCTAACTCTTGAAAAAGGACGAGCACTTATAGAAAAGATTATGATTGCTAAAGAACAGAATGGGCATTTGTCCTGGTGGGGTAGTCCTCGTCTAGCCAACCGGTCCGAGGTCTAGCATATGTTATTCATGGTTAGCCAGACAAATAATCTACACTGAAGACGAGCGTTCGATTTCCACGTGAACTCCGAGTATGGTGCCACCTCCCTCCCGACAGCATATACCGATCAAACCGAGAAAGAACCGTTTCTTTCCCAAGACCAGCCGATGTGTCTGGCTCGTCCTCCACTAGTTGCACTCGAGACAACCTATTCCATAGAGATAGGTACCGGTGGAGACATTCGATGTCCAGGTTAGGGCCAATGTCCAGTGCCCTAACCATGTGACGACTAAACGTAGTAGTACATCTTGTCGTGTAGACTATTTGTAAGTCGTCTAATTTTCTTTTTCATGAAAGTCACTTATATTATTTACTAACATTTAGTACAAATATTCAATTCTGAGCCCAGGCTCATCTGAACCGGTGAAGAGAAAATTCTAAAAAAATACTAAAAAGGTTCAAAAACTCCAAAAAAGATTATTTTTTTCATGGAGATAATTTGGTGCGTGAGGTGTGCTCGCAATTTCAGGTGTATGTGCGCCAATGTATATATTTTTTGTGTCAGTTTTTTCTGTGTGTGTGCGCCAATGTATGCTGATGTGTATGAACTACACCCATGTGTGTGCAGGCACCATTTTGACATCCCACAGCTTCGGCAGATCGCTTAGCCCCGTTCATCTTCAGCGCAGAATTTAGAACTTGCTATCCTCTTGCCTAATAGGCAAAGATTGACCTCTGTAGAAAGACTGATTCATTCGGCGCATGTTTGTGCGGGTCCATGTGTGCGCGCGCTCTCGTGTGTGCTCATGTGTGATGTTTATGTTTCTATTTTCGTTTCCTCCAGTTTATGATTCTTTGTACTACAACAATAAGAAGAAAAGATGCTTCTGGCGCCTATAAACGAGTCAACTCATAGCATTTAAAAGTATCACGCAAATTGTACAGTTTAGGTTTACCTTTGCGTTCATTCTTGAAAACTAAATTAATTTATTCACCGATGCAGTATTTTAACAGTGTATGTTAACCAACACTAATGGACATCGAACATTATATCCGTACTTATCTCTTGTGGAATACTCTCATCTGTTTCAAAATAAGTGCCGTGATTTCAGTTCAAAATCGAACTAAAACCACGACATTATTTTGGGACGGGAAAGAATGTGCAAACCGATGTGCATGTAGAGAGCAAAATCAATAGTACACAGCAAAAGAAATGACTTACATAAAATAAAAAATCAGACGACTTACGAATAGGTGCTCTCATATTTATACTCCCTTCGTTTCATAATACTCCCTCCGTTCCAAAATAATTGTCTCAACTTTGTACTAGATCTAGTACAAAGTTATATTAAGCTTAAGACACTTATTTTGGGACGGAGAAAGTACTTGTCATGGTTTCAGTTCAAATTAAGTACTCCCTGTCCCAAAATAAGTGACTCAACTTTGTACTAACTTTGCACTAAAATTAGTACAAAGTTGACTCACTTAATTTGAGACGGAGGGAGTACAACTCATCACAAACAACTCGTCAGAAGGACCTACTATGGCATAAATCTTGCATAGTTTAATTATTCAGTGGAAAAACCAAACATACAGCACACTGATACCATACATTGGAAAAAATGTATTTATATATCCATCAGACAATAAGAAACACAAGTTAACTTCATTGTCCAACATTAAAGATCCAAGTAGGTATGCCAAGCGTAAACAACTAAACATTGACAATTTATAATTAAACAGTAATACAAACAGCAGAAACCGTGTAAAGTATCCAAGTCTCATATTACATAGGTCGTGGCAACACATCAGTCCTCCTATAGTCACTACCGTGTTTCTCAACCATGCACACCACTGCGCTTATTAACTGTCCCACAACGATAACAACCTGCTATTTTCTGAAACACAAGTTCTGAATCACCAAAGGAACCACCAAACCGAGGCCAGACACAGGAAATGCAGGACGCGATCTATGTGGTGAGGATGGGGGGAAGGTAGTCCGACTTTGCACCGAGGATGCGGGCCCGGGTGTCGGGGAAGAACTCCATGCCTGGCAGCTCTGTCACCACGCCGTCGCTGGCGACGCCTACGGGGTAGCATAGCAGGTGGCCGGGGAGGTCCTGCTCCAGGTCGTCACTCGAGTATATGTCCCAGTACTTCTCGGCGATCCTGTTCACCTTCTGCACGCACTCGACGCTCTCCGGGCGCTGGAACACGTCGTCCAGCATGCCCAGGTGCTCGTACCACAGCGCCATCCGGAACCCGTGGATCTGGCCCCGGGCCGGCTCCCTGTTGGCTAGATGGTATGGCTGGTATGCGCCCATGGCAATCTCGGAGTCCCGGGCGCCGTCCATTGACCTTTGGTTGATGTTTGCAGACCCAATGATGATGTACTCGTCATCAACTGAGAATGGAAGAGGTGAAGTTAGTAACTTGGCCAAATAACAGGATCCTTTCAATCCACACAAGAGAACAATACAATCGGTTCCTCAATGGTTTGCCAACAGGAGTAACTAAACAGCGATATTTTATTTTATTATAAATTCAAGAGACAAGTCAAGAGCAAGAATATCTTCAAAGGAAACACAATGTTAGGAAGCATATGACAGGTACATTTTAGATAATCAATTCTTTGTGAATATTAAAAACTGAATCCTCTAATCTTTCAAGGAATGAAACTGAATTTGAGTTGCTATTAGTATTCCCAATGAACGAACCGTGTATGGATGAACAGATGAAAACATTAGACAATGCGCTGCTTCAATAAGCTTTAGATATTAAAAAGAACATGCAATCCATTCAAAACCTTGATATTGAAATATAATGCAACCAACAGATTAAGTAGAACTGAAGGAGTACCTATCATCATTTTGGTATGAACGTAGATCATGAACCTCCTGGCCTCTTGAGCACGGACGTAATCAGTATCAGGTTCTGGTTGCTCCTGGGGTTCATATTCCCCATCCTGCTTCACCTCCCGGTTACCTAGGCAGAAGAAAGTGAGGTATTCCTTGGGGTTTGCTTCAATTCCCTTTGCCTCGAGAGCTTGTGTGATATCAGTGTACATCATCTCCATTGTTCTCCTTTGCCAGTCCAGAATTGCTTGTACAGATGCACTCTCTGGAACACCCTCAGGCCACATTGGCACCACAACATAAACAGTAAACCGTTCCCCAGCTTCAATCTTACTGACAATCTTCAACGAAAGCTCCTTAGGAATCACATGCAGAGCACCAATTTCTTCAGGCTTGATTCCTTCAGGTTTCCAGCAGTAGGAGCTTCCAAGGAAGTACTGGTTCTCAATGTAGATGAAGTCCTTCGCCCGCCGGATGGCATTGATGTATGCATCCTGGATGCTCCTGTCAATGATTTGATCCTTTCCACTTACAAGCCCAGCCCTGGCAGCTTCCTCGGGAGTATCAGGGAAGCCAAAAGCAGCACCACCATCAATAGATCTGAAGAGCTGGACATTCCATGTATCTCTGTCCTCTGGGAACATGACGGGAGAAGGGGGGATAATTATGTCAGAGAGATCCCTGAGCTGCACGAGAAGATCTTTGCCACCCTGCTTTCTCCATCTCTGCTCGAAATTGTAAAGAACATCCCAGGCAATTGGCCCCTCCAGTCGTGAATGAATATCATGCCATGGCTCTCTTGGGCCACCTTTGGTGATGGATGCAGTCCCGAAGTTAGGCTGGTGGAAGTCATCATGGTGGACAGTGTCAAGTGTCCTAAACAATGAGTGGTACTGAGTGTCATATCTTCCGTCGCAGAGGTCAATGCCACCAACGAAGCTGAGTATCCTCCTTTGCTCGGAGCCCTCGCTTGGCAATGCATCGTCAACACATACTATCTTCTGATGGTGCGTGAACATGGTTGAGATCTGCAGATCCTGAACAATGCTGCCTGAATCATCGGGGTTACGAGGGCACAGAACACAGTGCACATCCGTGCCTTGGAAGTAATTTGCAGTCTCCTCATCATGGGTGGCCATCAAGCCATCTCTCTTCAGCAAGCCAACTGAAGTTCTATCATCCCACACTAGCATAAGGACTCGGACGCCTTCGCTGGCCTTCCTCTTGAGCAACTCTCCAAGAGTGACATCTCCTCCAGGTTTCGGGCGATTGGTGTCCCTAATCAAGGTGATCTCAGTGTGCACAGACCAGCCGGTGATGTAAATCAAATGCTGAGCATTGCTGATGGCATCAAAGATATCCTCCCAACATCTGCCAGGCTCATAGTTCTTGCCATCCGCAAGCGGGATATTGGGAATGAAATTGTCTGGGACATGAGCATCTTGGTACAATGTAACCTTGCATCCTTGCCTCTGGGAGAAGAAGGTGTAAGGAACACCAGGAAACTTGACGCTCCGGACACCCCTCGCCCAGTTGCGGTCCTTCTCAACGCCAAAGTACTGAAGCTTCACATGGATCTTGCTCTCGCCAACAGGCTCCCGATTGCCATCACAAACTTCAAGCCACCTGTCGATCTCCTCTCCTTCCAGGAGCTCTCCGACAGGCAGGTACGCCCTCCCAATGAGGGTAGCCCCGATCGCGTTGTCGGCCTTCACCGTGAAGATCACATCGGCGGCAAGGTGCGCGCAGTAGATGTGGAAAGACTCGTACCAGCGAGGGTTGACAGGCTCGTTGCCCAGCATCCTGGTACGCCCAACACGAGCTTTCTCAAGATCAATGGTGGCATATAGCTTGGAGGTGCCTTTGCCGACACCGACGGTGTCTTCAATCCCCTCCACAAACTGTCAAGATAGAACTTGATGTGTTAGAACATGAAGAGTCATATCATGGACATGACTACATAAACACACATCGCATACACCAAACTGTGAATCCAGACAAACAGTTCAGGGAATGAAGATGTAACCATGATCTGGCCAACCTTTAAATTACCGGGCAACTATCAACTTGGTAGGCGCAGGCATAAGCAAACTCTAGCAATGATTCTGGATAATAAAAAATACGCAGTGATTCTCTGTATTTTCAGTTATTTTTTACTAGTAAAAAATGCTCCATAACCGCACCATTTTACCATGTGTTACTGTAGACTAGCTCGTCTAGTCAGGCGTGGTAACGATCAACCAATCGATTCGGCTCGGACGGAAGGATAAAAAACGAAGGGGAGAAATGATCCGTGAGTCGGAGGACTGTAGGAGTACCTTGCGGATGAACTTGGGGGCGCCGCCGCTGGCGCGGCCGGGGTGGGAGAGCGACGAGGCCTCGAAGATGGTGACGTGGAGGTTCCCATGGAGCAAGATCTGAGCCATGGCGACCGAAGGACCCCTCCTCCGCGCTCCTGCTGGTCACCTGCCTGCACACAACCCGAGACAGCAGTTAGCTACCGACACAAGGGGAACCAGGAAGGCGCGCGGACCGGTCGAGTCCAGACCACCACCGGCAAGCCCAGAGTGGCAGCAAGCAAGCAACGAACAGCAGCGCCCGCGCACACACTAAGCGCAGCCCGCCATAGCCGCAGCACAAGCAGAGACCAAGCAGTGAACAGAAGCAGAAACGCACCGCACCGACAGGCAGGAGCAAGGGTGCGAAACGAAACCGGCGGATCTGGCTGGAGAGAAGCGGCAGGCACGGACGGCACTTCCGCCACCGCCGCACTAAGCTTAAGCGGCGAGCGAGCAAGGGAGAGAGGGGGTGGTCGGGGCCGGAGAGAGAGGCTTACCAGTTACCACCACCACCGCTGGTGAAGAGGACAAGAGGAAGGGGGAGACGAACGGGAGGGAGGCAGATCCGATCGGGCGGTGATATACGACTGGAGCTGTAGAGTTTTAGACGTGGGAAGGAAAGAAAAGAACAACGCGGGGAGGCGATTTTTCTTTCCCTCCTTTATTTTTTTTCTTCCATTCATTCGTTTTCCTGCTACGTAGTTTAGCTAGAAAAGAGGGGCGCACGCGGCGGGCACGTCACGGGATAGTAGCGATCAGGGCCGGTTCCCCCGGATACGCGTCCTCTCCGCGGATCTCGAGCAGGGAAAATCAATTAAGAATGGAATGGGATGGGGAGGGAGGGAGCTATCCGTACTCCGCCCGTCGCGAGCAACTAGTTAATCCATGGTTTAGCCACCACGTCCAGATCCAATCATCCACCCTCGGTGGCCACCGGTAGCATTCGTGATGATGGTCTTTTGCTAGGTAGTTTAGAGCATCAGCCGGACTTAGCAAATATGATTCCGGTCAGTGACCGGACGTGTCTCTTATTTGTCCGTCTACACAGTCATTTTTTTTATTTTTTTTCTTATATGTCCGGTCATTTGCACGTGATTGATGGAGAGCAAGAGAGAGAGAGAAAATGAATAAAAAAAGTGGTTCGGGATGGGGTCGCGTCCTACGTGGCGGACTGACCGGACGTATAGGGATGATATGAGACGCCCGGTTGGATCACTTTTTTCCTTCTCTCCTATCCAGTCACTGACCGGACGCATCCGCGAGCGTTTGAGGGGTGGTTTGAGGCGTCCGGTTATAGATGCTCTTAGAGCAACTCGATCTCTAAAGATATCGGGCGTTTCTAGCTGACCTTCTAATCTAAATTTAATGAAGTAAAACTATATTTTTATCAAAATTTTCCAATTATAGTTGAAATAACACATTTCAACAACATATTTACACACATATTAAATCCAAACATAATAACTAAGGGCGACGGGGGGCGAAGGGAAGCAGCGAGGTTGCCACGAATGATGGCAAAGCGCATCTCAAGCACATCGAAAGCTCTCTTCACATCATTCCTAGTCGACTCTAGACATGTTGTAAAGTAATATCTTTTGTTACCTTTTCGACGCAGAATTGGTTTGACAAATGTGATCCATGGAGGATAGATGACATCTGGAAGGTACTAATCCATCATGTACTCACAGCCATTGACCATATAGTTGGAAGGAGGAGCCTGTCCGACAACAAGCCTAGCAAACGATGATGATCTCGACAACAAATTCAGATCATTGTGAGAGTCAGGCAATCCAAAGAATGAATATCAAATCCATAGATCCTTTGATACAGCAGCCTCAAGAATGATTGTTGGATTGCTGCAGTGACCTTTTACTGATCTTTCCACCCCGCATGACATTTTTTCCATTTCGAGTGCATGCAATCAATTGATCCTAGGATCACAGGTCATCATCGTGCTTCATTCCATGCCAACAGCCTCTCGGTATCTTTCTCTTTGGGTGCGCTCAAGTACTCAGGCCCAAAGATATCAATCACGGCTCTCGTGTATCTTTGGACGGCATCCAAGATTATATCTTCTCCAATGCGTACATAGTCATCAATGGCATCGACCAAACACCCATAGGCCAGAACTCAAACATGTGCAATACACTTCATCAAAGGGCTCGTGCTTATCTCCCCGCATGCATTCCTCCCGAGCTTGAACCAATGATCATGCTTCGCCACAGGTTTTACAATGGTGAGAAAGAGATTTGTATGCATCCAAAATCAGTGGCAAAAATACTTCTCCGGATATGTTGGATTAGAGTCAAAATAGCCTCTCATAATCGTGTCGTGACCCTCCGCTCCATCATGAGTGAGTTGTATGCGGCCGAACTGCGATCCTCTCCTCGATCATCAAATGTCATTGTTGAGGATCATGCGAACGACCATAACAAAGTCATCGTCATCTTCTTCCTCCTCTGATGACGAAGAGTCCTCAAAGATCATCTCTCTAAGCCTCTTCATCTTGAATTCAAATGACTAGGTTGAATTCAATTGCCAAACTAAAAAAACAAAACAAAAAAGCAAAGAAAACTCACCTAGGCAAACAGTCAAATACTTGCAAGGCGGCGGAGGTGTCGGTTGCCGACGACGTTGGACCGATAATAGCGGTCGGTGAGGTGTGAAGATGACCGACAAAGCATGGTGAGGTGCTTGTGAGGTTACGGGGAATAAGATCCGGGCCGCTTTTTGGCAATGAGGTAGATGCGGCGGCAGCGTTTCAACTCGACTCTAGTGATGGCGACGACCGACGACTGGCTCGGAATGGGGCAGAAGCGCGGCAGATGCGTAGGGAAGGGGCGGGGTAGCGGCGAAGGTGGTGCGTAGTCACCGCCAACAGCGCCGACGACAAAGCGGCAAGGGGTGGGGGCATGAAAAAGAGGCCAGAACTTTTACTCTATCGGGTGAAGGACGAGTATATTTAGGAGTCCGCGATGCCGAGGAGTATAATATTTACTCCACTTGCGGTCATAAGAGTTTGTCTAGGTGCCGGTAGAAGAGCAAATCAGGAATTTTACACCTCTAAACATTTTCAAGGGACCGTTTGGAGTTGCTCTTAGATTGTTAGGTTCTTTAGGGCATATCCACCGCTGGCCCTCATATCGGATGTCGTATTCGTTCGTGGGCCAGTGGGTCCAGTCAACAGATATTGATACATGAGTCCGCCATTGAAAGCTATCCCCAAATGTTCGGTCACATTTGATGCAAATTTAAACAAACTTGACAACTTTCATTCAAACTTAGATAATTTTTACGTAAAACTAAATGATTTTCATCTAAACCGGAGCACACTCATTACCTTATTTGACTAAGTTATAGCAGACTATGCTATTCTAACCTAGTCTAAAAGATAGTTGGCCGCCGCCGCGCCCGTTTCCCACGATTTGTCATTCCCATGCCTTGGCAACAAGCTCGCCAGCGACCATGAGCCTTGGAAACTAAAGCTTTAGCGGGAAGGGGAGAATAGCCTCCACCTCCGCGAAGTGGGTAAGCTAAACAACCATTGATCATGAGCCCGCAAAGCTTAACTTCAACGAAAGGGAAAGAGTAGTGGCCTCCGCCTCCGCGAAGCGGGCAAGTTCACTCACTGTGTGGCCCGACAAGGTGGCGGTTGCCTTCTTGAAACCCAAGCGGCAGTGGCCTCCCATGTTCTACTCCTAGGTACCTATATGAAAGGATCGATATGGTTGACTAGAGGGGGGTGAATAGGCAACTATCAGTTTTTAACTTTTCTTTAACAATTTATGCTTAGCAATAAATAGGTTGGCTAGATATGCAACTAGGTGAGCAACCTATATGATGCTAAACACAACAAACAATTCAAGCAAGCAAGATAAACAATGTAAGTAGCTTGCGTGAAGTAAAGGTAAGAAATAACCACAAGAGGAACCGATGGAGACGAGGATGTGTTACCGAAGTTCCTTCCCGGTAAAGGGAAGTACGTCTCCGTTGGAGCGGTGTGGAGGCACAATGCTCCCCAAGAAGCCACTAGGGCCACCGTATTCTCCTCACGCCCTCACACAATGCGAGGTGCCGTGATTCCACTAGTGGTGCGCTTAGAGGCGGCAGCCGGACCTTTACAAACAAGGTTGGGGCAATCTCCACAACTGAATTGGAGGCTCCCAACGACACCACGAAGCTTCACCACAATGGACTATGGCTTCGAGGTGACCTCTTTCATCTAGGGTGCTCAAACACCCAAGAGTAACAAGATCCGCAAGGGATTAGTGGGGGGAATTAAATTTCTCTTGGTGGAAGTGTAGATCGGGGCCCTCTCAACCAAACCCTAGAGTATCAACAAGTTTTGTTGGCTAGGGAGAGAGATCGGGCAAAAATGAGCTTTGGGCAACAATGGAGCTTGGGGAAGGATAAGAGGTGAGGCTTCTTGGGGAAGAAGACCCCTTATATAGTGGGTGGGGGAATCTGCCAGTTACCTCTATACCAGCCACGGGCAAGCGGTAGTACCGCTGGTTGGGGCGGTACTACCGCCCATCTGTGAACAAGAGCACCAGTAGAAGGGGCGGCGGTAGTACCACTTAGTACTACCGCCCCTACTACCGTTGCGGCTGGGTGCTGGCGCGGGGCACTAGACACTCCCAGATATGTGTCTGATGCCTCGCGAGAGGTGCCCAGCCCTCCCCTCTTTCCCTCAGCGGTACTACCGCCGGCTGGGGCGGAAGTACCGGCTGCGCGCGGTACTACCGCTTCCCAGAATGGTACTACCGCTAAGAGAAAGAAAGAGAGAGTAGGGCAAGGACAGAGACTCCATGTTGCCGGGAAACGAATGGGGGTGCGAGTGTGTATGTGATGATTCCTCCCAACCTTTCCCACTGCGGACCCCCTCTTGATAGTACGGATTTTCCTATGACTTAAGTCCACCGACACTAAATCGTCAAAAAGACACCGTCTTCTTTTTAGCTTCCTGAGGGGTAAGATAATCGTCTCGTGCCACCTGATATTCTCTGAAAGCTTAATGCACACGATTAGTCCACAAATGTATTGTCATCAATCACCAAAACCATTAGGGCATAAATATGCCCTTACAATCTCCCCCTTTTTGGTGGATTGATGACAACACAGGATTTGCACAGAGAATAATATATAAGAGTAGAAGCAAACCCCAAGGTCTTAGAAAATATAGACGGGCTCCCCCTAGATGTGTGCACTATTCTTATATATGCTTTTGGAATGCAAAGTGCACAAACATAGGATCAACACTCCCCCTATATTTTATAGACCGGCGACTACTTGCAATAAGAGATATACGAGACAAATATGATTGCAAGACAAGATATGTGAGTAAGGTAAAAGGCACAAGATAGGGAAGACTCACATAATATTTAAGACATAACGAGATAATAGCAGGTAGCATATGTCTTACACCATACGACGAAGTGACTGAAGTCTCACAACCATAAGCAAAGCAAAGCAAGGCAACTAGAAAGAGTTCACGAGCAATGACATAAAAGAAGGCAACACAGAAAGCAAACGCATGCTCATGACTCGGCAAATCCCTACACTCTCTCCCCCTTTGGCAGCGAGACACCAAAAGGGCAGGGAGGACTAAGACACACAGGTGGCAGAACACAAGGACCCATCATCAGTACTCTCCAGACTCTGGAGTGTGGGAAACGGTGCCGGGCGGAGCTGGAGCAGAAGAGCCAGGCAGATCATCCTCAGAGTCCCCCTTGCAGTGCCGTGAGATCCAGACCTCCTCATCAGTAATATACTCCTCAGAACCACTGCGAACCTCCAACCCAACGTGTCTGCCAAGAGCCTTGTGACGCCGTCTAGCTTCCTTCTCAGCAACATGAGCCCTGTACTGACCCTTAGCCTGTAAACAGAACAACTTCTTCATCTTCTCCTTGAGCTGCTTAGCCCAAGATGGTTCAGCCAGAGAAGGTGCAGAACAAGGAGCCGCACCACCCTGGACCACAAAGTCCTCATCATCCTCGTCATCCTCATCTTCATCCTCAACATCATCATCAGCCAAAACAGTCTCGGGAGCAACATAGTTTGCCCATTTGTCCTTCTGACGGAGCTGCACAACCTTATGAGAAACCACCTCACCATGCTCAAAGATGATGCCTGGATGGGTCTTAGCCCACGTGCTCTCAAGAAGAAGCATCAAGTACGGGCCATAAATAGGAACCTTACGATCAAAGACAGCAGAGTGGAGTTCGGACCACATGATGTGAGAAATATCCAGAGCAGGCACCTCAGCAGAGTCCTTCATATGCTGACAGAAGAGAAACAGATCCACCAGGTAGGAGTGCACCATGTCCAAGTTGCCAACACGAGGAAACAAGGTGTTCCGGAATATGCGGTGCATAATATCAAGGAACGGCTGCAGAACATAAGTAGCTTTGCCAGTAGTGGAGGATACCTTCTTAGTGGAGTAGGGCCAAAGATTGCGCTCGTGAGTTGCCGTAGATTCCTTGTGTGGGCGGAAACCGACAGGGTCATCGAGCCCCCTGTCCTCAACGTGAAGAAGGTCCATGAACTCCTTCCATGTAGTAGACAACTTCCTCCCATTAGTCATCCAAGTCAAAGTCCTGTCATCATCAGTCCCAAAGTGAACGGTAGCATAAAACACGACAATCATCTCAGCATCAAAGTCCTTGTTGAATTCCATGAGATGGGTGATCTGAAGCTTCTGACAGAGCTCAATAGTCTGGCCAAAGTATTGGGCATTCTTTTCCAAGCACTCCATATCAATCGACTTGACATTTGGCACAAAGATGTTTTCCTTACCCAGAAGCACGTCATTGTAAATACACAACTGCTGCTTGGTCCAGAAGGGATGGTTGCGAATAGCATTCTCTTGAGGAGTGACATATGGATCGCGACGGCGAATGGCCCAGTAATCTTTTAAAGGGATCTTGTCCAGGGATGGCTGCGACCTCTTGGAGGCAGTCTTCTTCGTCTGCTGCTTGGGAGGGTTGACTGAGCTATCTTCTTCTGTGGTGCGCGGTCGCTTGGATCCTGTCTCATGGCTCGGGTTCCTCCTCCTACCACCTGGAAACCAAACGAGAGGAAAAGAGGGTAAAACAGTTTGCATAAGCCAGAAAAAATAATAAAGCAATTCTGAAGATTTTAACAGAAAACATGGGCAGTTGGAATCACCAGCGGTAGTACCGCTGTTACCGCTTGGTACTACCGCTCCAAGGGGCGGTAGTACCGCGCGGGCGAAAACTGCAGGCGAACCTACAACCGCCGGTGATATCCGGTACTACCGGGGATGTCAAATGCACATATTTGACTGCTAAACATTGAGAAATACTTCCTAGCAATCTTTTATAAGAGAATCACGCCCGGATTTGACCAAAAATAGATGGAAACACCACGCATTGTCCAAGACCTAGATTCAAAAAGAGGAGAACCTAGGGAGAGAAAAACGGGACAATACCGGCGTCCATGGCGAGAGGGAGGGTTGGAGATCGACTCCTCCGGACGGTTTTGAGAAAGCTTGGCCGGAATCGGAGGACTGGCGACGGCCTCTGCGGCCTAGGAAGCGCCCTGGAGAGAGAGAGCGACGAGAGAGAGGGGTGAATGGGTATGGGGAAGTTGCCACTTCCCCTGCCCCGCCCCATATCCCTTTGTGGAACCTCACGAGCGGTAGTACCGATGGACTCAGCGGTAGTACCGCTTAGTACTACCGCCCAAGACAGCGGTAGTAGCGCCCAGGGTGATATTGGGACAGAAATACCAGCAAATCAAAAAGGCTTATGCAAGAGTGTCGTTTGGAAAAGAGGTTGGAGACAACAAATCTTTGAGGAACCAACAGAAAAACATTTTGATAACTCCGATCATAATCAAAACAAGCAGGTTGGAGAGACCTTGAAACCACAAAAACATGCTTCTCAAAAAGCAAATGCCTCGCTAGGAGGGGCGGTGGCCGAGGCCACCTATGTTTGAGTCAATTGGTATGGCACCGCGAAGATTTGAACCTTGGGCCCATGACTAAAACTCGTCTTTGAAGCACAATAACCATCAAGAATGGCGAATGTGAAAGAGTTTGATTACTTTATGCATAATAGGAGGAGGCATAGTTCATTGATTGAACTAGACTCCCCCTAAATCCATGCCTACATCTAGACAAGACATAATGATGAGTGTGGTGGGGTGTGCACTAAGTCAAGCCACATTGCTCGAATCAATGATATTTAGCTCATGCCTTAACTCGCGAAATCTTGCTTTATCCAATGGCTTCGTGAATATATCAACAAGATGTTCTTTGATATAAAGATGAATAAGATCAATTTCTCCACGCTTGATGTGGTCCCGGATGAAGTGATGACGAATCGCAATATGCTTCGTCTTGCAGTGTTGAACCGGGTTGTTGGAGATCTTGATCGTGCTTTCATTGTCGCAGTAAATAGGCACTTTGTCACAGTTGACACCATAATCCTTTAAGGTTTGCCTCATCAAAAGAATCTGAGCACAGCAGCTTGCGGCGGCTACATACTCGGCCTCGGTGGACGAGAGAGAAACACAGTTCTGTTTCTTTGAAGACCAACTTACCAAAGAGCGACCAAGAAATTGGCAGCCTCCGGAAGCGGACTTCCTTTCCACACGGTCTCCCGCCCAATCCGAGTCAGTATATCCAATGAGATCAAATGAAGCACCTTTGGGGTACCATAAGCCAAAGTTTGGGGTATGAGCCAAATATCGAAAGATTCGCTTGACAGCCACATAGTGACTCTCCTTATGTGCAGCTTGAAATCTTGCACAAATTCTCACACTCAACATAATATCCGGTCTAGATGCACAAAGGTAAAGCAGAGATCCAATCATGGAGCGATATACCTTTTGATCCACAGCTTTACCATTGGGATCACTGTCAAGTTGGCATTTGAGCGGCATTGGAGTATTGGCCTTGGGAGGATTGAGCTCATCCAACTTGAACCTCTTGAGCATGTCTTGAGTGTATTTTGCTAGGTTGATGAAGGTTCCTTGGCTTCGTTGCTTGACTTCGAATCCAAGGAAGAACTTCAACTCTCCCATCATAGACATCTCAAACTCTTTGGTCATTAGTGCGGCGAACTCATCATTAAAAGCTTTGTTAGAAGAACCAAAGATAATATCATCTACATATAGTTGGCATACGAACAAGTTCCCGTTAACCCTCTTAGTAAAAAGAGTGGGATCGATTTTCCCAATTTCAAACCCACGATCTTGCAACATCTCGGTAAGGTGCTCATACCACGCACGTGGGGCTTGTTTAAGGCCATAGAGTGCCTTATCGAGAACATATACATGATTGGGGAACTTGGGATCTTCAAACCCCGGGGGTTGCTTGACATATACCAACTCCTTAAGTGGACCATTAAGAAAAGCACTCTTCACATCCATTTGATATAATTTGAAATCATGATAAGAGGCATAAGCAAGCAACATGCGAATAGATTCAAGGCGAGCAACAGGGGCAAAGGTTTCACCGTAGTCGATGCCCTCGACTTGGGAGTAGCCTTGAGCCACCAGTCTTGCCTTGTTGCGAATAATAATACCATGTGCATCTTGCTTGTTCTTAAAGATCCATTTGGTTCCAATGACATTGTGCTTCTTCTTTGGCCTTGGCACCAATCGCCACACTTTTTTGCGCTCGAAGTTGTTGATTTCTTCATGCATGGCTTCAAGCCATTCCTCGTCTTCGAGCGCGTCTTGTACCTTGAGGGGTTCAAAGGAAGAAACAAACACATGATGTGCATAAAAGTTTGTTAATTGACGACGTGTAGTTACCCCTCTCTTCAAACTTCCATAAACATTCTTTAATAGGTGTTGCTTGACTCTTAGTTTGGAAGCGATCTTGGCAGCTCATCTTTCAAGAATTTCCTCCATGGAAAGTTGAGGCTTGGTAACTTGACAAACTTCAGTACTAGCACCGGCTTGCTCTTGATCTTGAGCATGGTCTTGATCTTTAGCTTGACCTTCATCTTGAGCTTGATCTTGGTCTTGAGCTTCATCTTGATCTTGAGCTTGCACGGGGGTGTGAGCAAGATCTTGAGCATCATGTGATGTAGAATCATCACCATTTAGTTGATCTTGCCCTTGATCTTGATCACGGGGTTGAGGGCCTTCACTTTGTTCTTCGGAAGCGTGTGGGTCGTGCGTCGGTGATGGTTCCACTTGAGTGGAACATTGTCCTTCTCCTTCAGCCACAAGGGGTTCCTCAACGGGTAGGAAGTATCCCACACCCATTCTTCTTATGGCTTGGGGAGGAATTTACTCACCTACATCACAAATACCACTTTGCTCCACTTGGGAGCCATTATTTTCATCAAACTCTACGTTACTCATCTCCTCAATGAGTCCCGTGGACTTGTTGAGGACACGGTAAGCATGAGAGTTTGCAGCATACCCAACA
The DNA here is from genome assembly GCA_039707655.1 of Elymus sibiricus. Classification (NCBI taxonomy): domain Eukaryota; kingdom Viridiplantae; phylum Streptophyta; class Magnoliopsida; order Poales; family Poaceae; genus Elymus; species Elymus sibiricus. Next base: position 108,734,596 of record CM077667.1, on the reverse strand, counting down.
AATATGCCCTCATGAGCTCTAGATTCGAATTTTGACAAACGAACACCTTTCTTGAGAATGAAACACTTACAACCGAACACCCGAAAGTACTTGAGGTTGGGCTTGTTCTCGGTAAGAATCTCATACGGAGTCTTGTTCAAGCCTTTCCGGAGATAGAGCCGATTTGATGCATGACACGCGGTGTTGATGGCTTCGGCCCAAAAGTTGTACGGAGATTTAAACTCTGCCATCATGGTTCTTGCCGCATCCATCAACGTCCGGTTCTTCCTCTCCGCGACACCATTTTGTTGAGGGGTGTAAGGTGTGGAATATTGGTGCTTTATTCCCTCATCACTGAGAAACTCATCCAAGGTGTAGTTCTTGAACTCAGTGCCATTTTCACTTCTAATCATCAAGATCTTTGCTTCATGTTGTCGTTGGACTTCATTTGCAAAGTTGATGACGGTCTGTTGGGTCTCACTCTTCTTCTTGAAGAAATATACCCATGTGTATCTTGAGTAATCATCCACAATCACCAAGCAATACTTTCTTCCTCCAAGACTGTCAAAAGATGGAGGACCGAAGAGATCCATGTGAAGGAGCTCTAAGGTCCTCTTTGAGTCGATTGTAGTAGTAGGACGATGAGCCTTTTCCTGTAACTTTCCTTTGATACAAGCACTGCAAGCACGATCTTTAGCAAAACTCACATTTGTTAGTCCAAGAATGTGATCCCCTTTGAGGAGACTTTGCAAAGATCTCATATTGACATGGGCTAGTCGGCGATGCCAAAGCCATCCCCCATCAACTTTAGCCATTAGACATGTCGCGGTCTTAGTGGGTCGCTCCGAGAAGTTAATCACATAGAGACCGTTTTCGACATGCCCAACAAAGGCTACTTTAAGAGTCTTGCTCCACAAAAGGGTCACGGTATCAATGCCAAAGAAGGTACTAAAACCCATGAGTGCAAGTTAACGAACGGAAAGTAAATTGTATGCAAGGGTCTCAACAAGCATGACTTTCTCAATGGTTAAGGTCGGAGAGATAACCACCTTGCCAAGACCCAATACCTTTGAGATTGCATCATCGCCAAAGGAGACTTGGGTGGCCACGGATGCATCAGGTTGAACATCCACCAGCAAGTCCTTGCTTCCGGTCATATGATTTGTTGCTCCGCTATCGAGCAACCATGAGACTCCCCCGGAAGCAAAGTCCTACAATAGATCAATGCTTGGATTTAGGTACCCATTCTTGAATGGGTCCTTTCATGTTAGTGACAAGGGTCTTAGGAACCCAAATAGACCACTCAATGTACTCATAAGAAGAACCAACATATTTGGCATAAACATGCCCATCACTAGCACGGCACAAAACATAGGAGGGGTTAAAATCGCCGGCCCTGTTGGAGGGAGTGAACTTGCCCTTCTTGGCACTATCACTCACAACCTTGTCCTTCTTCTCATGAGTAATGTTCCCCGCTTTGACAAATGTTTCCTTGAGCGAAGGAACCTGCGTGGTCTTCATCTTCTTCTTCTTTTTGGACTTGGGTGCAAACCCAACTCCTTCCTTTGCAACCACTTCCTTTTGATTGCTCAAAAGGTCATTGAGATTCTTCTCACCTTGGATACATGTCACAAGGCCTTTCTCAAGCTGCTCTTTCAGCTTGGCATTTTCCTCCACAAGATGTGCATGCTCACAACACGGGTTAGCAGCAGAGGCATTATCAATTAAAACAAAAGGAGGACACGTAGCAATTTCCTTAGTGAGATATACTTGGAGTTGATCATGCGACTCCTTAAGAGAAGCATGAACACTCTTCAATGCCTTGTGAGCATTGTCAAGTGTGTCAAACTCATCCTTGAGACGATCATGCCCAATCCCAAGTGCAACCTTTTCAGATTTGAGCACACGGTTAAGAACGATAGCATGATCATAATCTTTACGTAATTTAGCAAGGTCATCATTTTGTCACTCCTCAAGAGTCAAACGAAGACCTCGCTCTTCCTCAAGAACAATAGAAAGATCTGCTATCTCGTCGGCATAATCACGACTATGCCCTCTCAACTCCTCAAGATATTCTTCTTGAGAATCAATAGTGTCATTGGCCTCACCAAGTTGTTCCAAGAGAGCAACGAAGTGCTTCTTGGATTCTCCCTTGAGTTTACATAAGAACTTGTCAAACTCATTCTCACTCTCTTTTGCCTCCTCATGTTCATCCACACAATCTAAAGACGGAGTGGAAGAAACAGACGTATTAATGTTTGAGGTTTTGGCATTGGAGGTTACCTTGGTGATACCTTTTGCCATGAGGCACCGAGCAATGTGGTTCTCGTTGGGGGCATCGAAGAGTGACACCTTTGTTGGGGTAGAAGATGCAATCGCCACAGATGCCATTGCCATTCCTTCACCACTTGTGTCTTCGTCATCTCCGTCATCATCGGAAACATACTCTTCTTGAGCCACCAACACTTTGTGAGGAGCCTTCTTGGTGAAGTTGGTCTTGTTGAGGAAAGACTTGGCCTTATCTTTGCGGATGAGCTTGCCACCATTGTCTTCCCTCTTCTCATATGGACAATCCACCACAAAGTGACTCACATTACCACAGCTGTAGCAGGTCCTCACACGTTGCTTGCCCTTTGACCCGCTTGAGTTGTTCTTGGAGAAGTTGGGCATTGTGTTTCTCTTGTTGCCCCAGAATTGCCAGACGCTAGAGCCATATGCTCATGGTAAGCATATTTGGTGTCCTCGGGGCAACCCTCCTCTTCTTCTTCTTTTTCCTCTTCCTCTTGACTGACCTTGGCCTTCAAAGCAAGTTTGGGAGATGATTTCTTTGACCGTTGCACACGAGAAAGAGCATTGTTTGCGGTCGTGTTCAAGATGTTCATTGCAATAAATTCATCCAACACATCGCTACAGGACAAGTTGTGAAAGTCCGGTCTTTGGCGGATGACGGCGGACATGGCCTTGTTGAAGGGCATGATGGCCTTCAGAACTTACGCTTGATCTAGGTGTCATCCACACCCTTGCTGCCATGATCTCGGAGGGCAACGGCAAGAGTAGTTACCCTCCTATAGAGCTCACGCGGTTCCTCATCTTCTATCATTACAAACTCATCTGACTGATCAAGCACGACCTCATAGTTCGACCGTTGAATGCTTGAGCTGCCCTTGTACATGGAGACAATGTGTTCCCAACACTCTTTAGCAACAGTGAAGGAACGCGGGTGAGGTAGGTCTTCGGTAGGAACTGCAGCTTGGAGTATGAACAAGGCGGAGGAATTTAGCTGTTTATCAGCCTCTTCTCTTTGAGTGAGGTTGCGTGGATCACGAGGATAGTATCCTTCTTCAATGACTCTCATGAGTTGAATTGAGCTGTGATCCAAATGAGACTTGATACGAAAAACCCAATTAGCAAAATCATTCTTAACAAGTTTAGGAGGAGGACCGAGATTAACTATATGAGGTGGGTGCACCGGTCCTCCATAGACCAAGGGAGGGGGAACTGAGGCAAAGGTCCCCGACCCATTAATTCCTTGAGAACGAGTGTCCTTATCAGCACTAGCCCCCTCCTTACCGGAGTTGACATCCGATGTCGAGTTAGTGGGGTTAGCCACTTGCACCGCATCGGTGGAAAGTTTAAGAGTATCAAGGAATTCTTTAAAAATGGATTTGACCTCGGTCGTCATGGAGGATTTAGGCGAGGACATGGCCTCGTTTAAATCCTCACGAGAGACCGTGTTCACACGCATGGCCTCGGGGAGTTCAACCGGCCGGTCCCCGTCGTTAACCATACTCTTCGGGTGGTGAAACCCTTAATAAAGAGACGAGGCTCTGATACCAATTGAAAGGATCGATATGGTTGACTAGAGGGGGGGGTGAATAGGCAACTACCAGTTTTTAACTTTTCTTTAACAATTTATGCTTAGCAATAAATAGGTTGGCTAGATACGCAACTAGGTGAGCAACCTATATGATTCTAAACACAACAAACAATTCAAGCAAGCAAGATAAATAATGTAAGTAGCTTGCGTGAAGTAAAGGTAAGAAATAACCACAAGAGGAACCGATGGAGACGAGGATGTGTTACCGAAGTTCCTTCCCGATAAAGGGAAGTACGTTTCCGTTGGAGCGGTGTGGAGGCACAATGCTCCCCAAGAAGCCACTAGGGCCACCGTATTCTCCTCACGCCCTCACACAATGCGAGGTGCCGTGATTCCACTAGTGGTGCACTTGGAGGCGGCAGCCGGACCTTTACAAACAAGGTTGGGGCAATCTCCACAACTGAATTGGAGGCTCCCAACGACACCACGAAGCTTCACCACAATGGACTATGGCTTCGAGGTGACCTCTTCCGTCTAGGGTGCTCAAACACCCAAGAGTAACAAGATCCGCAAGGGATTAGTGGGGGGAATCAAATTTCTCTTGGTGGAAGTGTAGATTGGGGACCTCTCAACCAAACCCTAGAGTATCAACAAGTTTTGTTGGCTAGGGAGAGAGATCGGGCAAAAATGAGCTTTGGGCAACAATGGAGCTTGGGGAAGGATAAGAGGTGAGGCTTCTTAGGGAAGAATACCCCTTATATAGTGGGTGGGGGAATCTGCTCGTTACCTCTGTACCAGCCACGGGCAAGCGGTAGTACCGCTGGTTGGGGCGGTACTACCGCCCATCTGTGAACAAGAGCACCAGTAGAAGGGGCGGCGGTAGTACCGCTTAGTACTACCGCCCCTACTACCGCTGCGGCTGGGTGCTGGCGCGGGGCACCAAACACTCCCAGATATGTGTCTGATGCCTCGCGAGAGGTGCCCAGCCCTCCCATCTTTCCCTCAGCGGTACTACCGCCGGCTGGGGCGGAAGTACCGGCTGCGCGCGGTACTACCGCTTCCCAGAACGGTACTACCGCTGAGAGAAAGAAAGAGAGAGCAGGGCAAGGACAAAGACTCCATGTTGCCAGGAAACGAATGGGGGTGCGAGTGTGTACGTGATAATTCCTCCCAACCTTTCCCACTGCGGACCCCCTCTTGATAGTACGGATTTTCCTACGACTTAAGTCCACCGACACTAAATCGTCGAAAAGACACCGTCTTCTTTTTTGCTTCCTGAGGGGTAAGATAATCGTCTCGTGCCACCTGATATTCTCTGAAAGCTTAATGCACACGATTAGTCCGCAAATGTATTGTCATCAATCACCAAAACCATTAGGGCATAAATATGCCCTTACACTATATAAACCAAGGGGCAGGCCTCGTAGAGGAAACAACAATCTCGTGGTAGATCACATGTACTTTGTACTCAATGCCAAAACAATACAAACACAAGAATGATGTAGGGTATTATCTCTTCGAGAGAGCCCGGACCACCTCGTGTCCTTGTTACCATCATATATAGACTACTAGCTTGGGACCCCCTACCCAAGATTCGTCGGAATATAATCCATCACCTAGGGCCTCGTGGATCGATGTGTTTCTACTAGAAGAAGAAGAACTGGGGTAAAGAAGAAAAGATAAAAGATAAATAATGGTAGATGATAGATCGATCGTGTGTTGTCAATTGGGTGTGGCATTTCATCTATATATGAGGCGGCTAGACTTGAAGACTCGAAATATTTTCAAAATTAACTGAATTCGGATTGCACTTGGCCATGAGACAATAGTTCAGTTTCTGGGATCTACAGACCATACAACCTTGGATTGAAATGATCCAAAATGTAAGGTTGTTCGCCTTGACGTGACGAAGAAACTTCATGTTGAACGTTTTTTTTACCTGTGACCATCTTGAGGGCCGAATTGCTCATACCAAGAAAGTTATACTCCACGCCATGTATCTCACATGGGTGTAGAGGATGTCTGGTGTCGGATGTCACTTTTTTTGCTCGTTGTTGGGCCGCACTGCATTGGCTTTAACTTTTGCACACGCCTTTCTGTTGAGATGATTCAAGTACCAAAATCGTTCGGCTCGACGAGCTGAAGATTTTTCATGTAGAACACTTTTTCATTTGAGGTGATCTTGGTTGTGTAATCGGCCGACCAGTCCCTGAGCAGCACCCGAGAACTATTTTGTCCCTCGAGATCAACTCGGATGGATATAGCTCAAACAATAAAGTTGTTCGTTTTGTCGATACAAAGGTTTTTCATGTTGTACACTTACTTGAGGTTATCTTAATTAAGGTTTCTGACGTGCGAAAATATGGTGTCAAAACATGACCTCTTTTAGCCACGCGTCTTATATACTATATTAAGCATGACGAAAACCATGCAACTCGTAGCAGAAAAATTAACCCTCAAGAGAAATGAAAACAAAAATCATTTACACGGTTTTATGTTTAAGTCTGACATGTCCGAATATTAATTGTATGAGGTAGTAATTAATTTGTGTTGGACTTGCACATATGTCAAATGAGATTAATTAGAATGAATTTGAAGTAACCATAAATCTAGTTGGATGAAATACACCACACACAAAATTGGAACAAAGTTGAAACAAATAACACACACCTTTTTCTATGACATTACATGTCATCATTTATTCGTGCTTCCTAGATACCGGATTCAAGCATGAAAAAGCCATGCAACTCATATCGGACAGACTAGCCTTCAATAGAAATCAATAAAAAAAATATAACTTATCCACTTTTTTTAATCTTGATATGTCCAAATATTAATTAGGACGTTTGTATGAGTTACTGATTTTTTTAACATGGTACAGCCGCAAGCGCTCATATACACGCGCATACACTCACCCCTATGAACGCACACACGCACACCCTATCCCTATAAGCACCCCCGAGAGACCGAGCCGGCAAATCATCTTGAAATTTACGAAGTCACCGTAGGCACCTCGTTGTCGACGGGAACGTCTCCTCCCATTGAATGCGCATCATCGGAAATCCTGAAATAAATCCAGGAATAAATGCGAGCTCCATGATTTGAACCCTGATGGGCTGGGGATACCACAGTCCCTCGAACCATCTAACCACATGTTGGTTCGCGAGTTACTGATTAGTTTGTGTTAAACTTGGGCATCTTTCCATTGAGTTTGGAATGTGTCTTAAATAACTATAATTTTAGTTAGATAAAATACACCGGGAAGAAAATTGGAATGAATTGTGAATGGTCCACACAATCATTCACCACTAATGGATATATTTTTTCAAAAAAAAAAAAAACTGTGTGCACATAGCATGGATGCCTAATTTTGAGTAATGTTTCGAGGAAACACACCAAAAATGTCTAGTTATATGTACGCAAGGGGTGATTTTTTGTTGTTGTGAAGTTTAGGTTAAGTGACGAACAAGTCGTAACTGTTGTGTTCTTATGATGTTTACTCGTTTTGATGCTACATTTTGTAGTTTTTCGGTTCTATAGGACATCATGATCTAGGCTTTTCCATTCAAGCAGGTAAGGAAGAGCGGCATCGGCTGATCTTTTCTCTTGTAACCTTCTCGAAGCCTCCCATTGCACAAAACACAATTTAAAACCATCCTACTTGCAAGAAGGCAAACCTTGCACGTTCATCGAATTATCTTTCACATCCAAGGTTATTTCACTCCGTCCGTTCAAGTTTACAAGGCTTACTTAAATCAAAACTATTTAAATTCGAGCAGATTTGTCAAGAAAAATACCACTATATGTATGGCATCAAATAAATTCACTAGGTGCATTAAGAATTATATTGTCATATTGTATTTATATTTTATATGAAACGTAGATGTTCATATTTTCTTAATAAATTAGGCGTACCTCAAATGAATTGGACTTAAGAGAAAATAGATGAGTGTTATAAACCTGAACTAAGGAAGTAGGATCCAATCAAAGATACCCTCATGTGCGTTCAAGGGGGAAAAACTTCCCTTCAGCGGGAAAAATTTGTACTTCCTTTTTTTTATATACAGTACAAGAGTAAAATGTTCACAAATATGCACATACACATAATCATATGAACACATACATGTATACCTTACTCATACGAACGCCTCCAAGAAACTGAGTCAATAAATCTTACGATTGACGAAGTCACTACAGTCTACAGGTGCAGCGTCATCTCTCACAGAACGAACATTGTCAAAAAAAAAACATGGAATACGCTTAGGGAAACGGGAGTGCATGTATTAAGTTTAGGACATAAACTCCACTAATACCAGAAGCGTGCATTCAGTTCAGCAAAAACTCCACTGCCATAAGCCTAACAAACTTATTCACACACACGCACGCACGCACGCACGCACAAAATAAACTAATCAACTGAGATACGATCAAAGCTCCTGCTATCAGTAATTATTTATACGATACAGAATTATACTATGCAGACCTTCGAGGCTACACCGTCAGAGCCACATGATTTTGGATATCGATGGCGGAAGTAGAATGATTCTACAAAAATCATCGTGTTTTTCTTCTTCTAAGCAGACCATGTTAGAACTTAGAAATGAAGTCACAGGACACATTATTTCTAGTCCTAGTTCACCGTACGATCCGGACCTCGGAGGTCACGGAGTTATTTCGGCCTCCCGAGAATAGGCCAAGTGGCGAGAGCTTTGACTTGGCCGGCTTCGAGAAGGCGATCGTGTTGGCCGGTGGCGATCGTGCCGAGTGCCGACGTCGTGGGGCTTCCGCCCAAGCTGGGAGCGTCCACTCTGACTCTGGAGTCTGGACCGAATGCCCCGCCTGGATACAAGGTCATGCACGTCCCGTGCCGACACCAGGCGTCGAGGCCACCTCGCCTCTACCTGCTGTCACTTTCAATCGAGCTCTGGTCTGTTTGGCTCGAGCAGTCTGAGCGTGTCCCTGCCCACGAATCGCGGTGCGCCACCTAGCCAGGTCACATCGAAGCGTCGCTTTTCCGCTGACAGGTCAAGAGCTTATCACCAGCTGGAGAAAACGGTTTTATCCGACCCTCAAGTATCTTCTAGAGTTGAGACTTGAAATCTGTTTGGCCAAGTAGGAGTATGGGATTCAGTCAGAGTCTGCTGCGCACGTTAGGCCATTTCTATCCGTTCCTTTAAAATAACAAAGGATCCAGTAAAGTAAATTTTTAATGGAGTATATTTACTTCATTAAAATTTGGTCGGACCTAGCTGATCCGTTAAACGTAACGAAGTAAACATAAATTCAACTGAAATTTGCATACATTTAAACATACATTCTAACTAGTCTTGGATGTTAAGGCGCGCCTGCTCGCCGTGGAACCGGACCTGCCACCGGTCGTACTCGAGAGCGGCGAGCTCCGCCGTGTGAAAGGAGCCGAGCCACTTCTGCGTGTGGGTCTCTCGGTCGGTTATCTCCGCCACACACGTCCCCCACGGCCGCTGACGGATGCCGATGCATGCCCTCTGCGGCTGCCGCGGCTCCGGGAGGTCCGGGAAGCCGGCGAAGCAGGCGGGGGCCAGAGGGCGGCGACACGCGGATCCGCCGCTTCACGACGAACCGCGGGCATGGCGATGCGGATCGGCGCCGTGGACCTTCGGCCACCGCGTCCGGCCTTTGGAAGGAGAGGGGGCGGCCGGGAACGATGGGGGAAGTCGTCGGCGGCGGAGATGGGTAAAAGGAGAGGCAGATGAGGCGAGAAGAAAAGAGGAGAGCAAGTGAGCCATTTTTACTTGACCGTCGAGCGATGGAGTAAGAGCATCTCCAGCCGCCCCCCCCCCCCCCCCCAACAGGCCCCCCCAAGGCCATTTTTTATCGCTGGCGGGCGAAAATTGGCCCAGTCGCGCCCCCAGGAGCCCATTTTTCGCCGGTTAGGGCCGAATTTTGCGCCGGCGTACCCAGGCTGAACCCGGCGCGCTGGGGGGCGCCGTGCGAAACGTTTTTGGCGCGAAAACGGGTGGGTCCGCCGAGTCAGCGACCGCGCGGCGTCGTCGTCCTCATCGCCTCGGTTTCCCGCGGGGAATCAATGCAAGGCTGCCGCCGGTCAGCCTTCCATTGATGCGGCGCGTTCATGAGCCGGCGTTCACGGGCGGCGCAGTCAGTACGGGGCGACGCGCGTCCATAACTCACCTCCCACGCGTCCGCACGGTGCCGCCCGCTCGCCTCCTATAAAAGCCGACCTCGCCGGTGTTCGCCACACATCGCCGCCTGTCCCCAAGTCCCACCACCGACGACCCACTCTCTTCCCCTCCCCCCCCCCCCCCGCGCGGCGATCTTCTCTCCCCCCAATGGCGGAGCGCTACCCAGGCGCCGGCGCGGCCCGCAACGGCTTCGGCCGCCGGCACCTCCACGAGGACGAGGCCCGCCTGTTGTTCGAGGCGGAGTACCCGACGTCGCCTGACATGCGGGCGCCAGGCGCCTGGCTCAGCGCCGCCAGCATCCCCGTGCCACCGGTGCCCACCGGAGCCGAGCGGCGCGCCGAGATCGCCCGGATCCGGTCCTCCCTGTCCGAGGAAGTGCGCCGGCAGCCGAGGTACGCTCCCGATAGCGTCAACCTCTGGACGTCGTACTTCGAACGCCGCCGCGAGGAGCAACTCGCCTCCACCAACGGCGGCCCCGCGCGTGGCCGCAACAACAGCGAGGGCCGTCGTCTTTGGTGGGGCGTCCCCGGACGCACGCTCGAGGCCGTCCTCGAGCACATCGAGGGCGGCAACGAGCCGCGCCTCGGGTACCCGGACGAGCCGACGTCCATTTCCCGCCGAAGGGGCTCGTCGTGGCAGCCACGACGCATGGAGGCGCCGTCGTCGTCGTCCTCCCACTCCTCCGGCGCAACGCGCACGCCGCTCGTCGCCGTGAAGGCCGAGCCCGGCGTGTCGCCGCTCCGCCGCAGCGGGCGCATCGGTGGTGGCGGCATCACCATCAACGAGGGCCGTCGCCGTGAGCCCTCGCCTCCCCACGGCCACCTCCGCCTTGTCAGGCCGAAGACGGAGCCTGGCACGCCGGCGGTGGTCAAACAGGAGCACCTCGCCATGGCCGCCGCCGCCGACGAGGCCGCCCTGAAGTGGGCGCGGGACGACTACGTCTGGGAGGAGGTGGAGTGGCAGCGCCGGGCCCTCGAGGAGATCGAGGCTCGTCACCGTGCCCGCCGCGAGGAGGAGATCGCCGGCCTCATCATCCTCGACGACGACAGCGACGGCGAGGCGCCCGGGCCCTCCAACCCCGACCTGCACCGTTTCGGCGACGCAGGGCAGGGCTGCAGCAGGGGCGGCGGCCGCGGCGCGCAGGACGGCGACGGCAGCGACGGCGACGGCGACGGGGACGACGGCGGCGACTACACCGACTTCTACAAGCTCCTCGGCATGTAGAATGCGGCGGCGCGGCGACGGGACGGCAGTGGCGAGACGACGTAGTCGACGTAGTTTTTTTTTTTAGTTTTTGTATTATATTTTAATGAAAATCCGAATTATGTTTAATGTTTGGGCCACTTTTGGGCCGATTCTATGCCCATACTGGGCCGAAAGCGTCGGTTGGGGGGCGACCCCGGGGGCGCGACTGGGAAGCCGAGCCCCCCAGGCCGATTTTAGCGCCGGCTGGCCCCAGGCGGCGCTATTTCGGGCCCCTGGGGGGGGCCAACGGCTGGAGATGCTCTAAATATAGGAAGGCGCACCGCTTCAGAGGATAATTTAGCCTTCTCTAACGCCGATTGAGGATCGGCTAGGTGTCGGTTAAAGGAGTAAAACCGCGTTTTTACTCCTCTAACATGTTATTGGGGATTGGTTAGAATATAGACTTATCATTTCTATCTCAATATCACCATTTGTATCGAGGTTGTCCATATGTTATCATCAAATTTTCACTATTGCTTAATTTACTGACATCAGGGGTTGTGGCCCTTTGCATCTATATTTTTTTCACTGACATTGTAAAGCAGGCTCAGATCATAGCTTGAAAGCTCTCGGGAAAAGGGAATGGGAATCGACAACACAACTGGAGCTGCCCTTTCTTTTGTTTTAGTAAGAAGGAAGATTTCTCTTTTGTTATGCCACATTGTTCGACGATTTCGGAGCTATAAATCGGTTTGCACTTGGGGGTTGACGGACTGATTGTGCATATGTGTCAACTTGGTCCTGTATATTTTGATCCAGAAATATTAGAAGTTATTTTAGCCTTATGTACCAAAAGAGAGTGAAGAACAAGTTCAATCCGGAGCCATGTTGGAAATCTTGGGGTGGTTATGTGTCAACATCCTTGTCCCAATTTTCATTTAACTGATTCCTCCGGTTTTGTGACAAGGTACAGGTGTTCTTGCCTTGTCATCCGCTCTAATTTTTCTCTCATACTCTTGTTCGCTAGATATTTTACGGAGTTCCATGTCAAAAAAGTTTCACAAAGTGACAACTTACGGATCCGGTTACTACTCAACTAACATAACACACAAATATTACTTGGTCGAACCTTGCTTCTCGAGTTGGTACATATATTATTATCAGCTCTTTTGTTTTACCACACTTTTCGACGGTTTTGGAGCTAAATTCGTTTACAGTTGGGAGTTGATGGACTAATTTTGCAAACCTATGTAGAAACGAACAAACTGTCAACTTACCCTTGTATATTATGAACTAGAAACACATTTTTTTTAGTGTTATATACCAAAAGAGAGTGAAGAGCAAGCTCAAATAGTCATGTCGGAAGTCTTGGTACCTAGGTGGTTCTGCGTCAACATCCTCGTTCCAATTTACAAATAAATGATTCCCCCGGTTTTGTGACAAGGGACAGGTGTTCTTATCTTGTCATCATCCGCTTTAAACTCTCTCATACTCATCATCATCCAATAGTTAACGAAGTCTTCCGTCGAAACTTTTTCACAAAGTGGCGCCTTACGATCCGGTTACTACTCAACTAAGAGAAAGCGTAAATATTACTTGGTCGAATCTTGCTTCTAAAGAAAAAAAATTGGTGATCACCTTCTTATGGTAATCGTGTTAAAAATACAGTATACAGGTCCCACAAAACAAATATCGTATGGTAATTTTGGTATGGTGAGTTTTTCTTAGCTAGGTGGGAGGGTGGGCGAAGGCGACCATGAGGGCGGAGGCGACCGAGCCGCCCGCCGGTGGCCACCGGCAAGTGGGAGGGCGTTTCTGGGCGCTGGCGGACGCCGCCGCCGATGAAGACTCTGACGACGATGGGGGTCTGGCCACGGCGCAGCCAGAGGTGCCGTCTCCGACTCCTTCCGATGTGATCTGTGAGTCGTTTCAGGTGGGCTATTCCGAAGAGGAGGTCGCTGGCCTGGTGGATGCGGTCATTCCGCACGACGATCCGGCAAGGAGCGGGTTGCCGGAGTCGGAGAGGGTGGAGATAGCACGGCGTGTCGTTCATCGAAGGACGGCTGCGACGGCGATCCGGCCATGGCAAGGTCCTCTACCTAAGGTACGTCTACCGAAGCCAACTCTTGCAGATTTCTTGTCCGATGCATCGTGGACGTTGGTTCACAAGAGGAATAAGCGGCGAGGGCGGCTGGCACCGGCGCCGGCGCCGGCGAAGGACTCGGTGGCCGAGATCCGATCGGGCCGCGCCTGCCGTTTGAATTCGCTGTTGGGCCTCGATGGGCCTGCGGAGGCTGTCGTGGGTTGCATGAGGGCTGGGTATGTGGCCCAGCCAGTAACCCAAAACGTAGCCGACGCTGTGATCGAGCCGGATTTCCTGCGTCTGTCCATCGGTGGAATCCCGGACGCGGAGAAGGCTACCTCTAGGGCTCGTAGGAAGATTGCGAGGCCTGGATTCCCATCGCTCGGGTCGGTACGTGCGGCCAGGGTGAGACCACCGAAGGCGGAAGGGTCTTCGGCGCCGCTGTCAGGCATGGCTGGCAGCGGGAATCCTCCGCCGCAGCAGCGGCAAGCCCCCCCGCAGTCTAGGGCGGAACAACAACAGCAGCCGCCAGCCCGTGTGTTGCGGACCGCTGGTACTGAGGATGGCGGCCAAGGTCCCTGTCGTGGGCGTGGGGGCTTCGCTGGAGGCCGAGGTTTTGCGGCATTTGCTGAAAACAGGAGTTCGGCTAGAGGATATTGGGGCGATGACGGCTATGATGCTTACGGTGAAGGATTTCACCACGGCTCTTCTTCCACCGGAGGTGGACGGGGAGACGGAGGTGGCTGGGGATATGATGGTCCTCAGGGCACGTTTGTCGAGGGAGTATCTGGTCCTTCGTATCGTCAGCGTGGTGGTTACCGCGGTTTCCGCGGGGGTTGGGGCGGAGGCAGGCAGCCTCCCCCTCGCCGGTTCCCCCCTCCGCCGCTGACTGAGACTCAACCCAAAACAGTGGAAGGGCAGGAGCCTGTGACGGCGCCGACTGGGCCCTCTCCAGCTGCGGTGGAGGCTACAGCTGCACCGGTGCTGTCCGGGGCGGCCTTGGCGGCCGTTAGTGCTATTGCCAATGTTAATGTGACGAAGGCGAAAGGTGTTCTGGCTCGGGATGCTGGGTCCGACAAAGTGTCTGACAAATCTGAGGGAGAAAAATTAACAAAGTGGGCACGCAAGAAAGAGAAGATGAGTTGCTACCGGTGCGGCGGACCGGGGCACTTTGCGGCTGAGTGTACCGTTGAGTTGTGTGATCTTTGCCGGAAGCCGAAGCATGATACGGGAGAGTGCCCGTTTCTCTTGGGACCGAAACCGGTGGTCACGATCTATGGGGCTTGTTGCCCGGAACTAATGTTTTTTGAGTCCCCACGTTCTTCGTCGACTACACCGACTCCGGAGAGTTCCCGGACTGGGGTCGTGCGAGTTACTCGTGGAGTGATGACTAGAGAACAGGTGGTACAGCGGCTGCGTGAGCTTGTGTCAGCCAGCTTCCAGTGGGACCCTGTCGGGCTTGATGAGCAGGTCTTCAGAGTGGATTTTCCTACTAAGGATGATCTTGCGAGGCTTCTTTCGTTTGGGATGAGCAAGGTTCCAAACAGCTCATGTGTTCTCAAGTTCGAGCCCTGGACTCAGCAGGAACCGGAGGGCACACCTCTACCTCAGTTGTGGGTCAGATTCTTAGGAGCTCCACAGGTGGCACTTGATGATGTGAGGGTCACTTGGAGTCTAGGATCTCTTATTGGTAAAACTGAGAAGGCGGACATGCCTTTTACACGGTCACATGGAGTGGCTAGACTGTTCGTGAGTGTCATTAGTATTGAGCATATACCGGACACGGTCAGATGGACTTATGATGGAAAGAGTTATATGTTGGATATCGAGATTGAAGAGAATGCCGATTTTCAGGAGTTGGCCAAGCAGGTTGACATGGATACTGATGAGGGTCATGACCGAGATGGGAATCCTCAACACGATACCACTCAGGGAGAGATGACTAACGGGGGGGGGGGGGGGCGACTCCACAGGCCAAATCGGCTCAGACTGGTAATAATAAGGAGCAGACCAAGGTGTCTTCTTCCTCTAATCAGCTTCGGTTTGGTTCTTTTGGTTCATCCTCGGCTCCGGGCAAACTTTGGGGTGTTAGGGCGGAGCTCGATGATCCGGTGGAGCAGGAGCTTCCCCCGCTTTCACCTCCGATGACTCCTCTTGCATCCAGGACACCCCACTTGACGGCGGAGGCCGCGCCTAGGGCGGACGGAAACAACATAAGCTCAGCTGTCGTTGATACAGCCAGGGAGGACAGGATGAGTAAGATGGCTGCGTCACCACTTGGCGTCCAGGGGTCGAAGGGTGCAGTTGGGATGCTAGCGGGCGGCTATACCCCAACTGGCATGACGACGGCGCGGTCTCCTGGCGGTAAGGCTATCCACCACCACTCAGCGAGTGTCACGACAGGGAGTGCCGCAGGTGGGACCTCTGGCGGTGCCACGCCGGTGACAGGAGGTCGCCCTATGGCCGACATCGGGCCTATGGGACCGGTTGGACTAGGGGCAGGCGGCCCCTCTCTGACTGTGCCCTCTACCGAGGAGGTCGTCACGTTCGGTGGTATCCCGGACCCGGCTACCGGGGATAGGCGGACGAGTCACCGACTACAGGCTCAACCGGACGCTGATGATCTGCAGATGGGTCGTGCCATGCGGGCTGCTAAACTTCGTGACATCGAGGCGACGACAGGTATGGCCATCAACACGAGTTGTTCTATTTTGTATTTTTCTGAGGATGATATTATTTCAAATGCAAATAGATTAGGGGTGTCGTTGGGTAGCAACGGAAAGGAAATATCAAAATCTGTCAATAACCTGTTAGACTTAGAGGCAGAGCGGGCTATGGATATGTTGCGAAATATGGCGACGGTAAAACCCGTGAACGATGCTGAGATTAATGAACTAGGGATGGGGGCTATAGAACGTCTATGTGAAGATCTTATGCCATCATCTCTGGTAACTAAGGACGATAATGACATCGGTACAGAGGGGTATGTGGCCCCTACGCATCCGATTGAGTGCTTACAGACAGTGACTGGTTATGCGGATCGGGGCACTGGACATGATAAGCCAAAACGATCATGGAAGAGAAAGGTATATCCTGTATTGGCGGTACGCCGGAGTGCTCGATTTAAGACTGCTAAGAAATTTCATGATGAAACATGAAAGGAATCTTTTGGAATAGCAGAGGTCTTGCGGACTTGGCTAAAAGAAGATTTCTGGCGGAAACAACTTTTGAGCAAAGACTTGATTTTATCGCTTTAATGGAAACTGGTA
This sequence comes from Elymus sibiricus, assembly GCA_039707655.1. Classification (NCBI taxonomy): domain Eukaryota; kingdom Viridiplantae; phylum Streptophyta; class Magnoliopsida; order Poales; family Poaceae; genus Elymus; species Elymus sibiricus. Next base: position 108,718,084 of record CM077667.1, on the reverse strand, counting down.
GAGATAACTTTACATCTCAGTTTCTTGGCACGCTCTCCGGTGGTATTGATTTTGATTGGCATTGTTTACCTCCAAGAGGAAGGTCTGGAGGGATCTTACTTGGGGTTAGGTGCGAGACGCTAGAAGTCCGAAGCGTGGTGTTGGGAGAGTTTGCCGTCAAATTTAGAGTGTGCTCCAAGGTGGATGGGTTCCAATGGGCGATAGTGGCGGTATACGGTGCGGCCCAGCCAGAGCTGAAGATGGACTTTTTAGCCGACCTCGTTCGAATTTGCGGCTACGAGAGGCTACCCATATTAGTGGGAGGTGACTTTAACATAATCAGGCGTAGGGATGAAAAGAATAATGATAACTTTCATGGCAGATGGTCATTCATGTTTAATACAATCATCGAGAGTCTGGACTTACGAGAGATAGAGATGTCGGGAAGAAAATTTACCTGGGCGAATACTTTACCTAATCCAACGTTTGAGAAGTTGGATCGGGTTCTCACTAGTGTGGAATGGGAGCAGAAATTCCCACGGGTGACAGTGCGAGCGATGTCCAGGGTCATTTTCGATCATACCCCATTGTTTGTTGACTTCGGGGAGGCAACCCACGTGGGTAACAAGAATGCTTTCTCTTTCGAGTTGGCCTGGTTTGAAAGAGAAGGGTTCATGGACCTTATAGCTACAGAATGGGCTAGGGTCACGGGGGGAAGATCGAACGTTGATAAATGGCAAAATAAAATTAGACATCTAAGGCAATTCTTACGGGGCTGGGCAAAGCATGAAAGCGGCGTTTATAAGCTCAAGAAACAAAGGCTTCTCGAACTTATAAATGAGCTAGATATAAAAGCTGAATCCGTGTTGTTGGATGATAATGAGAGGGCATCAAAAGCGGAGGCAGAGCATGATCTTAAACAACTTCTTAGAGAAGAGGAGTTGAGATGGGCACTTAGAGCGAAAGTGTGTCAAGTAGTTGAAGGGGATGATAACACCCAGTTCTTCCATCTGATAGCTAATGGAAAACATAGAAAGAAGAAAATTTATCAACTCGAACAGGATGAGGGTACAATCGTTGGGCATGAAAACCTAAAGTTGTATATCTCGGAATACTACAAGAAACTTTTTGGTGCACCAGAGGACAACACAGTGTCCATGGATGAGCAGGTTGTCGGTGATATCCCTCAGCTCGGGACGGACGAGAATCTGATTTTAACCGCACCGTTTACGGAGAAGGAGGTGTTTGATGCAATATCGCAAATGAAGAATAACAAGGCACCAGGACCGGATGGGTTTCCCGCAGAATTTTATAAGAGATGTTGGCACATTATTAAGGGTGACCTACTTTCGATGTTTCAGAACTTGTTCGATGGCCACTTGCAGCTATTCCACCTAAACTTTGGGACTGTTACGTTGTTACCAAAGAAGGAGGGGGCGGTGCGTATCGAACAATTCAGACCTATTTTCCTTCTGAATGTGAGCTTCAAAATATTCACTAAGGTTGGGACTAATAGATTGACGCAGATTGCACATGCTGTGGTGCAACCCAGTCAATCGGCGTTTATGCCAGGTAGAAACATTTTGGAGGGAGTGGTTGTCCTACATGAAACCCTTCATGAAATTCATTCGAATAAACTGGATGGGGTTATCTTCAAGGTGGATTTCGAGAAAGCATATGATAAAGTAAAATGGCCATTCCTACAACAAGCATTACGTATGAAGGGTTTTGATGAGCTATGGAGGAAGCAAGTCGAATCTTTCATACAAAAAGGGAGTGTTGGAATTAAAGTTAATGATGACATTGGTCATTTCTTCCAAACTCTCAAAGGTCTTCGGCAGGGAGACCCAATGTCCCCGATCCTTTTTAATGTAGTTGCTGACATGTTAGCAATACTAATAGGAAGGGCTAAACAGGAGGGCCTGGTAGATGGATTAGTACCTCATCTAGTTGAGGGTGGGGTGTCTATTCTACAATATGCGGATGATACCATTCTCTTTATGGAACATGATATAGCGAAAGCAAGGAACATGAAACTTATCCTATGCTTATTCGAACAGTTGTCGGGTTTAAAAATCAATTTTCACAAGAGTGAATTGTTTTGCTTTGGGGAGCCAAAGAACAACAAGATGATTATAAACAGCTGTTTGGATGTGAGTTGGGAAGCCTACCGTTCAGTTACTTGGGCATACCTAATCACCATCGTAAGCTATCAAATAAAGAGTGGAAGTGTATAGAGGATCGATTTGAGAAGAAACTGAGCTGCTGGAAGGGTAAGCTTTATGGGGGAAGGCTAATATTGATTAACTCGGTGCTGACGAGTATGCCTATGTTCCTCCTGTCCTTCTTTGAGGTACCGGTAGGGGTACACAAAAGATTGGATTTTTATCGATCCCGTTTCTTTTGGCAGAGCGATGAAGTTAAGCAGAAATATAGACTTACCAGATGGGACATTATTTGTAGACCCAAGGACCAGGGAGGTCTGGGGATTGAGAATTTAGAGGTTAAGAACAGATGTTTGCTTAGTAAGTGGCTTTACAGAATATCTGTTGAGACAAAAGGGATGTGGGTACAAATTTTACGTAATAAGTACTTGCATTCTAGAACGTTAGCCCAGGACACTGTTAGACCCACTGACTCCCCATTCTGGAAAGGTTTGATGAAGGTGAAGGCACATTTTTTTCATAGAACTAAATTCATTATTGGAAACGGTGGGTCAACGAGATTCTGGGAGGATACGTGGCTGGGGGAGACGCCCTTGGCCCTACAGTATCCTGCTCTCTATAATATTGTGCAGCGTAAAGATGCGTATGTTGCCACGATATTACAGTCAAGTCCTCTAAATATTCAGTTTCGGCGAGCTCTGATAGGACATCGATGGGCTGAGTGGTTGCACTTAGTCAGAAGACTTATGGATGTTCAGCTATTGGATGAACCTGATAAGCTTCGGTGGAAGCTAACGACATCCGGAATATTCACAGTTAAATCGATGTACCTTAGCCTTATTGATACAACTGCTATTTCCAGGTCGATTCATATATGGAAGGTCAAGGTTCCATTGAGAATCAAAGTCTTCATGTGGTTTGTTCACAAGAAGGTGATTCTCACTAAGGATAATTTAGCAAAGGGCAATTGGCCGGGAAGTACGCGATGTACCTTTTGTGATCACGAAGAAACCATCAAACACCTTTTTCTCCATTGTCCGCTAGCAAAACTATTATGGCAAACTATTCGCATAACTTTTAATATTATTCCTCCAGATAGTATTGACATGTTATTTGGTACATGGCTAAATGGCGTGGATATAAATACCGCTAGACATATCCGCATAGGAGTGTGTGCACTTTTATGGGCTATATGGAACTGCAGGAATGACATGGTTTTTAACAGACAAACACATATAAATTTTTTGCAGGTAATACACAGGGCATCGGCGTTAATCCGTACGTGGTCGTTACTCACTCCTACGGAAACCAGGGAGCCTTTGGTTATTGGGTCTGCCCGGTGGGAGATGATAGCGCGGGATATATTCAACCGGTTTGGATGACGGTCCAGTAATAGGATAGATGGTTAGGCATATAGGCCTATTTATGCCGGTTGTGGCTATATTTGTGTTTTACGAATTATGTATTTTGCTCCTTCAGAGCATTTTGAGACCGCAGACTATTTGTTTTTTTCATTAATAAAGAGGCCGTATGCATCATGCTGATGCAGAGGCCGGAGGTTATCCTCCTTTTCTAAAAAAAAAGCTCTCCTCACAAATCTCCAACACGAACCTTTGTTACTTCGTAAATTGCAGAAGATATGTCGACTAACGTGTTGTCACCCTCGCTTATGACCAAGGTTTTCAAACGGTTATTGTGGCTCCTGGTCGGAGAGCGTGTTAAAGATAAAAATTGGTGATCACCTTCTTATGGTGATCGTGTTAATTACTTGTCAAATGTTTCCGCACATACTATAGCTCGCTTTTTTGGGCACACCATCCGCTCTGTGTATCATAATGTACATTCGAACTTTATCCGGGAGATTCTATATAATGATGTCATTTAATCAATGTAGTGTCGTACTTGACTGAAAAATAACAACCTCCAGCGCGACACATCCGTTGATGCTCTGAAGATGAGACCAAAAAAGCAGGTACAGTCTGTCTGTTGGACTATGCTCATCAGTCATCAGTGTGCCAGGACACTGGTGCCTTTCCTAACAATTAGCAAGAATCACGTGCAACGCTTTGTGTTTGGTCTGAGTGAAATGCAAAATGAGTACGGTGGGAGCCCATACATGTCAAGCCCACTTTTGAGAAACCCTTCCACTAACTGTTTCCCATATTCATCACGAGTGTGTATATACTAGCAGGCCTTTTCTGATTGTAGCCTCCCAATTCCCCATTTCTCCGTGAATCACAAGTACCACTGAAGTGCTGCTTGTGGGCTATCTGTTGGTAAATATGAGAATTGGTTATGTGGATGGGGTTCACTAATGAATTTTACATCTCTCTGAACAACTGATTTTTATCTTGGAGGCGCCCAAAATCCATTGTGACCAAACTGCTCAAAATTTAGTGGGCTGCCTCTCTTTTCAGTCTACTCTCTAGACCAATGAGCTTAAAAATGTTACTGTACTCATCTTGGCTTGAAATGGCTGTCGTAACGGTGTTTTTCCGTGTAAGAAGTATTAGCTCTATCACATCACCAGCTTTCTGAAACCATCAAAATGTTACACATCTCTGGCCACTAATCAGAAACGTATGGTCTGCATCTGATTGTTACTATGCTGGAGCATATGGCTTGGTTATGTGGGTGCAGTATGGCAATCTAGCACTTACAAACCGTGGCCTGAGTGGCTGCTGCTATCTCACACAACAGAACGACTCTTGCACAATTCGATGAGGGATATATCAATTGTAAAATATGCAGGTTGATATTCTAGCTGTAATCCACACCATTCAGTAGTGCATGATCCATTTGCTTCCCCACTGACCAAAATTGCGACAAGGCTGTACCAATTGGAAGATAATCACAAGCCGAATGCGGAAATCCCTTTTGGAGCTCGGCCTCCAGTGAGGCCTCCAAATTCAAATTTGAAATTTCATCGAAATTCATATTTTTACATTTCAAAAAATTCTGAAAAAAAATACAGATATACATGAAGACATAACACACATGTGTGTAAATTTTCAGTTCAAAATACATTGAAATGAGGGCTATGCAAAAAAGACAAATCTGGGGCTGTTTAACACATGATACTATTCATCCTCCCAGGCCATGAATTTGTCTTTTTTGTACAGGTCGCAACTCAAGGTATTTCATCATGAATTTTTACACACATGTGGGTTACATCCTTACATACACACATATTTTTTTTCAGAATTTTTTGAACCATAAAAATTTGAATTTGAATTTTTCAAAAATAAAGGCCTCCATAGAGCTCGGTCTCCAAAACGCCTCTCTCAGCCAAATGACCCTATATAACGAACGATACGCTTACATGATTGCCGCAATCAGGATTGTTCTTGATAACCGTTACTTAGACCATGGTAGCGTCAGAAATAGCAACCGTTTTCTTTCTGTTCAATGCCTTACTGAGAGTCTCTTTGGTCCAAAGCCAAGGACTCCAGAGAGGCTTCTACGACTCCAGCTGCCCTGACGCAGAGGATATCGTGAGGTCTACTGTCGGAAAGTACTACAACAACGATGCCACCATCGCCCCGGGCTTGCTCAGGCTGCACTTCCATGACTGCTTTGTTCAAGTCAGTTCTACAGTATAATTCTGTTCTGTATAGCCTGTAGTTCTATAATTCTACTCTACAATTAATCTGAATCCCATGTTAGTTTTGCTTTCCTGTCTGACATTTTGTTCTGCTGGCATGACTTTGTAGGGGTGTGATGCTTCCGTTTTGATTTCTGGAGCATCATCCGAGAGGAGCGCACCACAGAATTTCGGTCTGAGGGGATTCGAGGTGATAGACGATGCCAAGTCCCAGCTGGAATCGACGTGCCCTGGGGTGGTGTCCTGCGCCGACATACCGGCCCTCGCCGCACGCGATTCCGTCGATCTGGTAGGCAAGTTTTGTGCTGGCTGAACTCCTGCTAACAACTGTTTGGACTGAGAGCATGCCTGGTGACTGAACTGTTTGTCTGTCACGTTCTGTAACGATGGCAAGACCGGCGGGCCAAGCTGGTCAGTGCCTCTGGGACGAAGAGACGGGAGGATCTCGTCAGCCGCGGATGCCAAGGCCCTGCCGTCTCCAGCCGACCCCGTGTCCGTCCAGCGGCAGAAGTTCGCGGCCCAGGGCCTGTCCGACCACGATCTCGTCACACTAGTCGGTAATAATCTTCCTCGTTCCTTTCATACAAACGCATGACACTACATAATGTTCAGTTAGTCGTCCGGTGTAGCATCTTGTTACAAGTGACTGATTTGCAGGCGCGCACACGATCGGGCAGACGGACTGCGCGTTCGTCCGGTACCGGCTGTACAACTTCACGGCGACGGGGAACTGTTGGAAATATGCCCTATAGACAATAATAAATTGGTTATTATTATATTTCCTTGTTCATGATAATCGTTTATTATCCATGCTATAATTGTATTGATTGGAAACTCAAATACATGTGTGGGTACATAGACAACACTGTGTCCCTAGTATGCCTCTAGTTGACTAGCTCGTTGATCAAAGATGGTTAAAGTTTCCTAGCCATTGACATGAGATGTCATTTGATAACGGGATCACATCATTAGGAGAATGATGTGATGGACAAGACCCAAACTGTAAACGTAGTATTTGATCGTGTCAGTTTATTGCTATTGTTTTCTGCATGTCAAGTATCTGTTTCTTTGACCATGAGATCATGCAACTCACTGACACCGGAGGAATACCTTGTGTGTATCAAACGTCGCAACGTAACTGGGTGACTATAAAGGTGCTCTACAGGTATCTCCGAGGGTGTCTGTTGGGTTGGCATGGATCAAGACTGGGATTTGTTACTCCGTGTGACGGAGAGGTATCTCAGGGCCCACTCGGTAATACAACATCACATTGAGCCTTGCAAGCAAAGTGACTAAAAAGTTAGCCACAGGATCTTGTATTACGGAACGAGTAAAGAGACTTGCCGGTAACGAGATTGAACTAGGTATAGTGATACCGACGATCGAATCTCGGGCAAGTAACATACCGAAGAACAAAGGGAACAGCATACGGGATTAACTGAATCCTTGACATAGAGGTTCGACCGATAAAGATCTTCGTAGAATATGTAGGAGCCAATATGGGCATCCAGGTCCCGCTATTGGTTATTGATCGTAGAAGTGTCTCGGTCATGTCTACATAGTTCTCGAACCCGCAGGGTCTACACACTTAACGTTTGATGACGATTAGTATAATTGAGTTATTATGTTGGTGACCGAAAGTTGTTCGGAGTCTCGGATAAGATCCCGGACATGACGAGGATCTCTGGAATAGTCCGGAGGTAAAGATTGATATATGTGATAATAGTGTTTTGATCTCCGGAAGAGTTCCGGAGTTCACCGGAAGGGGTTCCGGATGTTTACCGAAGTGTTCGGGTGCAGCAACACTTTATATGGGCCAAGGGATAAAAGCCCACGAGGTATTGGAAAGTGCAAAAGTAGTTTTGCTGCCGCGTAAGCGGTACTACCGCTTGTGTGAAGCGGTACTACCGCCCGAGCGGTACTACCGCTTGTGTCTTGTGTGAAGCGGTACTACCGCTTGTGTGCGGCTGTGCACGGTTCGGCAGGGATCCGAATTGGACTCTTTCCCTGCGGGCCAAACCGACCTTGTGCGGGCAAAACCGACCTGGAGGAGGCTTTTACTCCAAGTTTAGACCCCAAGGCTCAACATATAAATAGAGGGGCAGGGCTAGCACACGGGACACATCAGGATTTCCCAAGCCGTGTGCCGGCAACCCTAGCCCTCTAGTTCCTCCGTCATAATCTCCGTAGCGCTTGGCGAAGCCCTGCAGAGATTGTTCCTCACCACCATCACCACGTCGTCGTGCTGCTGGAACTCAACCACTACTTCACCATCGCTCGCTGGATCGAGGAGGTGAAGGCGTCATCAAGCCGTACGTGTGTTGAACGCGGAGGTGCCGTCCGTTTGGCGCTAGTTCGTGATCGGATCGAGGGACGACTTGCGATTTGGATCGCGAAGACGTTCGACTACATCAACCGCGTTTCTTAAACGCTTCCGCTTAGCGATCTACAAGGGTATGTAGATTCACTCTCCCTCTCGTAGATGCTCATCACCATGGATAGATCTTGTGTGTGCGTAGGAAAATTTTTGTTTCCCATGCAACGTTCCCCAACAGTGGCATCATGAGCCAGGTCTATGCGTAGATGAGATCTCGAGTAGAACACAAACGAGTTGTGGGCGTGGGTGTATACATATTGCTTGCCGTTACTAGTTGATATTTGATTCGGCGGTACTGTGAGATGAAGCGGCCCGGACCGACATTACGCGTACACTTACGCGAGACAGGTTCCTTCAACTGACATGTAACTTCGTTGCATAAAGATGGCTAGCGGGTGTCTGTCTCTCTCACTTTAGTTGAATCGATTTCTATGAAGAGGGTTCTTTTAGAAGATCAAAAAGCAATCACTACACCACGTTGTGGTTTTGCGTAGGTAAGAACGGTTCTTGCAAACCCGTAGCAGCCACGTAAAATTTGCAACAACAATTAGAGGACGTCTAACTTGTTTTTGCAGGGTATGATGTGATATGATATGGCCAATTACATGATGAGATATATGTGATGTATGAGATGATCATGTGTTGTATAGAATATCACGACTTGCATGTCGATGAGTACGGCAACTGGCAGGAGCCATAGAGTTGTCTTTAATTATTGTATGACCTGCGTGTCAATCATTAAGCGCTATGTAATGCTTTACTTTATCGCTAAACGTTAGCAATAGTCGTGGAAGCAACAGTCGGCGTGACAACCTTATGGCGACACGTTGATGGAGATCAAGATGATGGAGATCATGGTGTCATGCCGGTGACGATGGAGATCATGCCGGTGCTTTGGAGATGGAGATCAAAAGCACAAGTTCATGGCCATATCATGTCACTTATGATTTGCATGTGATGTTAATCCTTTTATGCATCTTATTTTGCTTAGGACGACGGTAGCATTATAAGGTGATCCCTCACTTAAATTTCAAGATAAATTGTGTTCTCCCCAAGTGTGCACCGTTGCGAAAGTTCGTCGTTTCGAGACACGCCGTGATGATCGGGTGTGATAGACTCTACGTTCACATACAACGGGTGTAAGCCATGTTGCACGTGCGGAAACACTCGGGTTAAACTTGACGAGCCTAGCATGTACAGACATGGCCTCGGAACACAAGAGACCGAAAGGTCGAACATGAGTCATATAGTAGATATGATCAACATGAAGATGTTCACCATTGAAACCACCTCGACTCACGTGATGATCGGACTTGAGTTGGTGGATTTGGATCATGTTACACTCGAATGATCGGAGGGATGTCAATTTGAGTGGGAGTTTTTTAAGTAATATGATTAACTAAAACTCATTATCTAGAACAATAGTCTAAGTTGTCTTTGCTATATTTATGTTGTAGATCATGGCTCGCGCAGTAGCACCCCTGAATTTTAATGCGTTCCTAGAGAAAGCTAAGTTGAAAGATGATGGAAGTAACTTTGTGGACTGGGCCCGTAATCTAAGGATTATCCTTACGGCTTCCCAGAAGGCTTATGTCCTTGATGCACCGCTTGGTGATCCACCCGCTCCAGTTGAGTCTCTAGACGTTGTGAACGCCTGGCAGGCACGTTCTGATGATTACTCAATAGTTCAATGTGCAATGTTGTATGGCTTAGAACCGGGACTTCAAAGACGTTTTGAACGTCATGGAGCATATGAGATGTTCCAGGAGTTGAAGTTTATCTTTCAGAAGAATGCCCGAATCGAGAGATATGAGATCTCCGATAAGTTCTATGCTTGCAAGATGGAGGAGAACGGGTCTATCAGTGATCACGTGCTCAGAATGTCTGGGTACTCCACCCGTCTGGCTGAGTTAGGGATGCCCCTTCCGCCAGAGGCTATCACTGACAGAGTTCTTCAATCATTGCCACCTAGCTACAAGAGCTTCGTGTTGAACTATAACATGCACGGGATGAACAAGTCAGTCGCCGAGCTGTTTGCGATGCTGAAAGCCGCTGAGTCTGAAATTCAGAAGGAGCATCAAGTGTTGATGGTCAATAAAACCACTAGTTTCAAGAAAAATGGCAAGGGTAAGAAGGGTAACTCCAAGAAGAGTGGCAAAGCAGTTGCTCCTCTCGTGAAGAAACCCAAGGCTGGACCCAAACCAAAAACTGTGTGTTTTCATTGCAAGGGAACTGGACACTGGAAGCGGAATTGCCCCAAGTATTTGGCTGACAAGAAGGCGGCCAACAACAAACAAGGTATATATGATATACATGTTATTGATGTGTACCTTACCAACTCTCGTTGTAGTGCCTGGGTATTTGATACCGGTGCGGTTGCTCATATTTGCAACTCAAAACAGGAACTGCGGAATAGACGGAGGCTGGCAAAGGACGAAGTGACGATGCGCGTGGGAAATGGTTCCAAGGTTGATGTGATCGCCGTCGGCACGCTCGCTCTTCGATTACCGTCGGGATTAGTGATGAACCTAAATAAGTGTTATTTGGTGCCTGCGTTAAGCATGAACATTATATCTGGATCTTGTTTATTGCGAGACGGTTACTCATTTAAATCAGAGAATAATGGTTGTTCTATTTATATGAGTAATATCTTTTATGGTCATGCACCCAATGTGAGGGGTTTATTCTTATTGAATCTCGATAGTAATGATACACATGTTCATAACATTGATGCCAAAAGATGTAGAATTGATAATGATAATACCACTTTCTTGTGGCACTGCCGTTTAGGTCATATTGGCGTAAAACGCATGAGGAAGCTCCATGCTGATGGACTTTTGGAGTCACTTGATTTTAAATCACTTGACACATGTGAGCCATGCCTCATGGGCAAGATGACTAAAACGCCGTTCTCTGGAACAATGGAACGGGCAAGTGACTTATTGGAAATCATACATACTGATGTGTGCGGTCCGATGAGCATTGAGGCACGCGGTGGTTATCGTTACTTTCTCACCTTCACTGATGACTTAAGTAGATATGGGTATATTTACTTAATGAAACACAAGTCTGAAACATTTGAAAAGTTCAAACAATTTCAGAGTGAAGTTGAGAATCATCGTAACAAGAAGATTAAATTCCTACGATCTGATCGAGGAGGAGAATATCTGAGTTATGAGTTTGTCAGTCACTTAAGACAGTGTGGAATTGTTTCACAATTGACACCGCCTGGAACACCACAGCGTAATGGTGTGTCCGAACGTCGTAATCGAACCTTATTGGATATGGTGCGATCTATGATGTCTCTTGCCGATTTGCCACTATCGTTTTGGGGTTATGCATTAGAGACAGCTGCATTCACTTTAAATAGGGCACCATCGAAATCCGTTGAGACGACGCCATATGAACTTTGGTTTGGCAAGAAGCCAAAGCTGTCGTTTCTTAAAGTTTGGGGATGTGATGCTTATGTCAAAAAGCTTCAGCCTGAAAAGCTGGAACCCAAAGCGGAGAAATGCGTCTTCATAGGATACCCAAAAGAGACAGTTGGGTATACCTTCTACCTCAGATCCAAAGGCAAAGTGTTTGTCGCTAAAGACGGAACATTTCTTGAGAAAGAGTTTCTGTCGAAAGAATTGAGTGGGAGGAAGATAGAACTTGATGAGGTTGTTGAACCTTTACTTCAACCTGAGAGTAGCGCAGCGCAGAAAGTTGTTTCTGTGGAGCCTACATTAGCTGAAGAGAAAGTTAATGATGATGATCATGAAGCTTTGGATCAAGTTGCTATCGAACCTCGTAGGTCGACAAGGACGCGTACTGCTCCCGAGTGGTACGGCAACCCTGTCTTAGAGGTCATGTTGTTAGACAACGATGAACCTACGAGCTATGGAGAAGCGATGATGGGCCCGGATTCCGAGAAGTGGTTAGAGGCCATGAAATCCGAGATGGGATCCATGTATGAAAACAAAGTATGGACTTTGGAAGTATTACCTGAAGGGCGTAAAGCCATTGAGAACAAATGGATCTTTAAGAGGAAGACGGACGCGGACGGTAATGTCACCGTCTATAAAGCTCGACTTGTGGCAAAGGGTTTTTCACAAGTTCAAGGAGTTGACTACGATGAGACCTTCTCACCCGTAGCGATGCTTAAGTCCGTCAGAATCATGTTAGCAATAGCTGCCTTTTTCGATTATGAAATTTGGCAGATGGATGTCAAAACAGCGTTCCTTAACGGTTACCTTAAGGAAGAGTTGTATATGATGCAACCAGAAGGTTTTGTCGATCCAGAGAATGCTGACAAAGTTTGCAAACTCCAGCGATCCATTTATGGACTGGTGCAAGCATCTCGGAGTTGGAATCTTCGTTTTGATGAGGTGATCAAAGCGTTCGAGTTTATACAAGTTTACGGAGAAGCTTGTATTTACAAGAAAGTGAGTGGGAGCTCTATAGCGTTTCTAATATTATATGTGGATGACATATTACTGATTGGAAACAATATAGAAATGCTGGAAAGCGTAAAGGAATATTTGAACAAGAGTTTTTCAATGAAGGACCTAGGAGAAGCTGCTTTCATATTAGGCATCAAGATCTATAGAGATAGATCGAGACGCTTAATAGGACTTTCACAAAGCACATACCTTGACAAAGTTTTGAAGAAGTTCAAAATGGATCAGTCCAAGAAGGGGTTCTTGCCTGTATTGCAAGGTGTGAAGTTGAGTAAGACTCAATGCCCAGTGACTGCAGAAGATAGAGAAAAGATGAGTGTCATCCCCTATGCTTCGGCCATAGGCTCTATCATGTATGCAATGCTGTGCACAAGACCCGATGTCAGCCTTGCCATAAGTATGGTCGGAAGGTTTCAAGGTGATCCAGGAATGGAACACTGGACGGCGGTCAAGAATATCCTGAAGTACCTGAAAAGGACTAAGGACATGTTTCTCGTTTATGGAGGTGATCAAGAGCTCGTCGTAAAGGGTTACGTCGATGCAAGCTTTGACACTGATCCGGATGACTCTAAGTCTCAAACCGGATACGTGTTTATTCTTAATGGGGGTGCGGTTAGCTGGTGCAGTTCCAAGCAAAGCGTGGTAGCAGATTCTACATGCGAAGCGGAGTACATCGCTGCCTCGGAGGCGGCGAAGGATGGTGTCTGGATGAAGGAGTTCATGACAGATCTTGGAGTAGTGCCTAGTGCACTTAACCCAATGACTCTGTTTTGTGATAACACTGGTGCCATTGCTCTAGCCAAGGAACCAAGATTTCACAAGAGGACCAGACACATAAAGCGACGCTTCAATTCCATCCGCGATTACATCAAGGAGGACGACATAAATATTTGCAAAGTACACACGGATCTAAATGTTGCAGATCCGATGACTAAACCTCTTCCAAGGGCTAAACATGAACAACACCAGAACTGCATGGGTGTTCGATTCATTACAATGTAAATCACATAGTGATGTGAACTAGATTATTGACTCTAGTGCAAGTGGGAGACTGTTGGAAATATGCCCTAGAGGCAATAATAAATTGGTTATTATTATATTTCCTTGTTCATGATAATCGTTTATTATCCATGCTATAATTGTATTGATTGGAAACTCAAATACATGTGTGGGTACATAGACAACACTGTGTCCCTAGTATGCCTCTAGTTGACTAGCTCGTTGATCAAAGATGGTTAAGGTTTCCTAGCCATTGACATGAGATGTCATTTGATAACGGGATCACATCATTAGGAGAATGATGTGATGGAGAAGACCCAAACTGTAAACGTAGCATTTGATCGTGTCAGTTTATTGCTATTGTTTTCTGCATGTCAAGTATCTGTTCCTTTGACCATGAGATCATGCAACTCACTGACACCGGAGGAATACCTTGTGTGTATCAAACGTCGCAACGTAACTGGGTGACTATAAAGGTGCTCTACAGGTATCTCCGAGGGTGTCTGTTGGGTTGGCATGGATTAAGACTGGGATTTGTTACTCCGTGTGACGGAGAGGTATCTCAGGGCCCACTCGGTAATACAACATCACATTGAGCCTTGCAAGCAAAGTGACTAAAGAGTGAGCCACAGGATGTTGTATTACGGAACGAGTAAAGAGACTTGCCGGTAACGAGATTGAACTAGGTATAGTGATACCGACGATCGAATCTCGGGCAAGTAACATACCGAAGAACAAAGGGAACAACATACGGGATTAACTGAATCCTTGACATAGAGGTTCGACCGATAAAGATCTTCGTAGAATATGTAGGAGCCAATATGGGCATCCAGGTCCCGCTATTGGTTATTGATCGTAGAAGTGTCTCGGTCATGTCTACATAGTTCTCGAACCCGCAGGGTCTACACACTTAACGTTTGGTGACGATTAGTATAATTGAGTTATTATGTTGGTGACCGAAAGTTGTTCGGAGTCTCGGATAAGATCCCGGACATGACGAGGATCTCTGGAATAGTCCGAAGGTAAAGATTGATATATGTGATAATAGTGTTTTGATCTCCGGAAGAGTTCCGGAGTTCACCGGAAGGGGTTCCGGATGTTTACCGAAGTGTTCGGGTGCAGCAACACTTTATATGGGCCAAGGGATAAAAGCCCACGAGGTATTGGAAAGTGCAAAAGTAGTTTTGCTGCCGCGTAAGCGGTACTACCGCTTGTGTGAAGCGGTACTACCGCCCGAGCGGTACTACCGCTTGTGTGAAGCGGTACTACCGCCCAAGCGGTACTACCGCTTGTGTGAAGCGGTACTACCGCTTGTGTGCGGCTGTGCACGGTTCGGCAGGGATCCGAATTGGACTCTTTCCCTGCGGGCCAAACCGACCTTGTGCGGGCAAAACCGACCTGGAGGAGGCTTTTACTCCAAGTTTAGACCCCAAGGCTCAACATATAAATAGAGGGGCAGGGCTAGCACACGGGACACATCAGGATTTCCCAAGCCGTGTGCCGGCAACCCTAGCCCTCTAGTTCCTCCGTCATAATCTCCGTAGCGCTTGGCGAAGCCCTGCAGAGATTGCTCCTCACCACCATCACCACGCCGTCGTGCTGCTGGAACTCAACCACTACTTCACCATCGCTCGCTGGATCGAGGAGGTGAAGGCGTCATCAAGCCGTACGTGTGTTGAACGCGGAGGTGCCGTCCGTTCGGCGCTAGTTCGTGATCGGATCGAGGGACGACTTGCGATTTGGATCGCGGAGACGTTCGACTACATCAACCGCGTTTCTTAAACGCTTCCGCTTAGCGATCTACAAGGGTATGTAGATTCACTCTCCCTCTCGTAGATGCTCATCACCATGGATAGATCTTGTGTGTGCGTAGGAAAATTTTTGTTTCCCATGCAACGTTCTCCAACAGGAACGCGGACCCGTCGATCAGCCCGGTGTTCCTGCCGCAGCTGCGGGCGCTGTGCCCGCCGAACGGCGACCCGGCGTGGCGGGTGGCGCTGGACAGGGACGGCGCGGGTGCCTTCGACGCGGCCTTGTTCAAGAACGTGAGGGACGGCAACGCCGTGCTGGAGTCGGACCAGCGGCTGTGGGGCGACGACGCCACGCAGGGGGTGGTGCAAGTACGCCGGCAACATCCGGGGCCTCTTCGGGCTGCGCTTTACCTACGAGTTCCCCAAGGCCATGGTGAGCCTCGGCGCCGTCGCCGTCAAGACCGGCAGGCAGGGCGAGGTCAGGAGGAAGTGCTCCAGGTTCAACTGAACTGATACTATATGCAATTCTGTATGATGAGTATGACTGGGTAGATGCGATGCTTGTAGTAATAAACCAATTTATCATTGGTGGGAAGCATACGTGCCTAGTGTCCAAGTATCTCTATTTGCAAGCTTTCCTTCCACTCTATGCTGTGTGAGCCAAGGCTAGTGTTTGTTCCATGATCATGTGCTTCAGATACTCTGACAGCAATATTGTGGTGTTATCTCAAGCTGAAGCTAAGGACAAAGCCAGTTACTTTATATCTTGTAAATTAAATAAAATCAAACAAGGGCATTTGGTCTAGTGGTATGATTCTCGCTTAGGGTGCGAGAGGTCCCGAGTTCAATTCTCGGAATGCCCCTTTCTTTTTTTCTGCTTTTTTATTCCTCTGTACTGTCGGACAAGGGACAACATGTACTCTGAACCAACCACTGTGGACAGGATACAGTTGATCTGTTGTATTTTTAGCATTTCTCGAAGAAGCAAGATCATTGGGAGTTTGATCCAGCGTACAAATTCATATGCTCAAGCTAGTAAAAACCACAGACCACAGATTTATTCAAGGGGTTCAAATAATCTATAAACCACAGGCCACAAATTTATCCAAGGGGTTCAAATAATCTATAAATTCAGTATACTTCTTAATTTTGAAGCTCTCTCATTTAATTGAAGTGTTCAATTTCAAATATGGTTCACGATTTTAACTGGGTCAATGATTTTTATTCATATGTCTAATTTTGATTTGATTCGTGATTATTATTCAATTGAGCCGTTCAAATTCGGATCTGGTTCATAATTTAGGTTGGGCCAATGATTTCGATTAAAGGGTCCAATTTTGGATTTGGTTCGTGAATCTGATCAAGTCAATCATTTTTCAAATCAGTCGACAACAATAAGCCTATACAAACACATCAGCCCCACGCACCTTCTCATCACCTGTCAACAAAGAAAGAAACGCCAACATGCGACATTGGAGCAAACGTCAAACATGCGACATTATAGCACCACTATGATGCATGTGATCATCGGCACGAGAAACTTTCCAACATACATGTGCGTTGATTAGCATAGACGCATAATCTCACGTGCAAGAAAGGCCCACCAGAACACCATGCTATAAAAAATAAAAAAATACTCCATAGTCTCCCCATGCGCTAAACCAGATATTTTTTTTACGAGATTCCGACAACACAAACGGCGCAACAAAA
Organism: Elymus sibiricus; assembly: GCA_039707655.1. Classification (NCBI taxonomy): domain Eukaryota; kingdom Viridiplantae; phylum Streptophyta; class Magnoliopsida; order Poales; family Poaceae; genus Elymus; species Elymus sibiricus. The sequence continues at coordinate 108,701,057 of CM077667.1, read as the reverse complement.
GCGTGTTCAACCATTCTGTAATACACTACGCTCTCTAATTTTAGCGCCCTCCTATTCAATTGAGGTGTCACAAGTGGATTTGGTTCATGATTTTGATCTGGTCAACGGGCTCTCTCTTTCACTTAAAAAAAGGCAGTCCGGTGCATGTAGCTCCTGCTTGCATAGGGTCCGGAAAATGGTCCGACCACTGTAGATCTAATGTATGCAATCTTTCCCTATATTTCTGCAAGAGGATGTTTCCACGACTTGACCTATGACCTCATGGTCACAAGGCAGTAGTTTTACCACTGCACCAAGGCTCCCTTCAGAGCTCTCTATTTCAGTTATGGCAATCAATTTTGAATATGATTCATGATTTTAACAGGCTCAACGATTTCTCAAAAACTATGCTCCCTAATTTTACGTCCCCCTTCAATTGAGGTGTTACATTTAGATTTGGTTCAGGATTTTGATCGGGCCAAAAATTTCTCAAGGAGCTCTTTCAATCAGTTTAGGTAATCATCTTTACAGTTTATTTATTATTTTGACGAGGTCAATTATTTCTCAAATTAATCGTCAACAACCAACCTACAAACACGCCATTCTCCCCATCCTCTTACCACCTAGAAAAAAAAGCGTCAACATATGACACTGCAGCACCAATATAATACATGCGATCACCAAGTTAAGAAAATTCCCCACGTAAGTATGAGTCGATTAACAGATAACATAAAATCGCACTGCCAAGAAAACCCACCAAAATAGCGCATTCAGAAAGAAACATGACATCCACCCCACATGACAAACCACATAACAAACGAAAATTATAAAATTCCAACAACACCAACGCCGCACCGAAGCGCGCTGAACCTTTCTAGTACGGTATGATGGCACGTGAGTACGCAGACTGATCGTTGGGTTTTGAAATTTGTGGATTGAGCGGCGACATGCCCGGCGATTTGGTGGGGACAGGGGGATCCGACAAAATCCCCATCTAGGTGCCATCAGGCTCTCTTCACCTGAGCACCTCACACCACTTTAGGTGTCAGTTCCTTGATGCATATTTTTTTGCCTTGATACCACGATCTCGGTCGAGTCCGGACCGTCGATCCTTTTTTTCTTTCTTTTTTGCAGGGTAAAAGAGAGTTTTATTCCATAAAAACAGGGTTACAATCTTGAGCCAGCTGCTCCTCACAACAGGGAGGACTCGAATTCAACCATACCGCAGTACAACACTCAGTACGGCTATAGTGCCAAAAGATGTGCTACCCTATTTTGATCTCTACTAATTTTTAGAGGTACAAACTCCCTATCCACCAGAAGTGCTTTAATCTCTGCATCTAAATGACCATAGGCCGACCTAGATAAAGTGTCGCCCAGAATAGTGGCTAGAGCACATGAGGAGTCCGACTGGACAATCACTGGTTTGTTCGAGTGATGAATGTCCAGAGACATTCCTTGCATGAGAGCATGAATCTCTGATTCGAGTGCATCATTGCAATTGAAGATGTACCTATAAGCAGCAAAAATCAATGATCCATCCTCATTACGCAACACCATGCCAGCCGAGGCTCGTCCATCATCCCTAGAAAACGGGCCATCCACAGAAAGAGCAACCCATCCCGCCAGTGGACGGGGCCATTGTTTAGGCGTTTTTGATCCTCTGTTCAGTTCACTTGGTCGAAGCTCAGACTGTGGCATCTTCCCTTTGATTATCTCCTCCATACCATAATTCCGAACCAAGTTGAGGGACCTGTAATAACTCTCCAAATAATCCACAGTTACCTCAACCGGGGGTACATCTTTTCCATGTGCAAGATCGTTCCGCAGTTGCCAGATGCGCCAAATGGTCATAATCACCATATCCCTCGTACTATCAGGGCACTTTGATAGGAGATGTAACAACCAATCTTTGCCTGAATCAACAAGTACAGAATCATGTGGGAGCAGCCATATTTTCCTTAGGCCTACCCACACCTTCCTAGCATTATTGCAAGTGATAAGAGCATGGAAACTACTCTCTCTCTCTCTCTCTGTACCACAACTCGGGCACGTACTGCAGGTTGGAATATGACGCCGTGTTTTTTCCAAGTTAGTAGCAAGAGTCCCACTAGCTGTTCTCCATGCCATGATGCGCATCTTCAGTGGTACTTGCGCTTTCCAAACCACACTCCAGATTGGTCGATCACCCTCCGGCCTTGTGCTGCTAGCGCCACCTGCATGAACCACATCATGTGATTCGGTAGCAAGTTTGTAGGCAGATTTGACTGTAAAAACACCAGACGGCTCTGGGTACCAGCCGATGAAATCATGCCTATTTCTTGGAGACGTACGAATTTTCAGAATTTCTACCATGTACATTGGCCAAAAATGCTCCTCGAGCCGGTCGACCAACCAAGCTCCGTTCATGTCCAGAAAATCAGAGACCCTATTAAACCGACAGTTCCTTTTGGGAGTTATAGGTCGAAAATCAAACCACCGAGGAATCCAAGGGTCTCTCCAAGTTCTTACCAATGTACCATCTCCAATTCTCCATATTATTCCTTTTTTTACCAACTCCAAACCGTGAGCCATGCCCTTCCACACTGCTGAAGAGCTTCCTGTAAATACGGTATCAATGAGACTTCCATTAGGAAAATACTTTGCCTTTAGCAGTCGTGCGCATAAGCTATCCGGTGATTCTATAAGTCTCCATGCTTGCTTTGCTAGTAGTGCCTGGTTGAAAGCACGCATGTCTCTGAACCCCATTCCACCTTTACACGTTGGCAATCTCAGCTTGTCCCAACTTAACCAAGCCATCTTCCTCTTGCCCTTATCTACACCCCACCAATACTGCCTCATTAATTTGGTAAGGTCATCACAAACCGCCGCATGTAAGTGGAACACACTCATAATATAAGTAGGAATAGCCTGAGCTACAGACTTGATCAAAATCTCCTTACTCCCACTGGACATAAATTGCTCACTCCAATCCACAAGTCTCTTCCTCAACCTTTCATGTGTGGTTTCAAACCGCCCCTTATGCATTCTTCCTTCCGGTACAGGCAATCCTAAATATTTGGGTTCAAAAGTTTCACTCGTAATTTCCAAAATTCGTTTTACTCCCAACGACACCTCCTCATTGCAATTGTTTGAAAAAAGGATGGAACACTTTGAAGGGTTTATAAGTTGACCCGTCGCCCGTGCATATGTGCTCAACAAACCTTTAACTATAATTGCTTGCTGCTCTGAAGCTTGAAAGAAAAGGAGTGAATCATTCGCAAATAACAAATGAGATATTGTTGGTGCCCGACGACAAATTTTCACACCTTGCAGTCCCTCCACGGATATAGCTTTGTCGACTAAACGAGACAGTGTGTCAGCAACAAAGAGGAATAAAAATGGAGATAATGGGTCACCTTGTCTGAGTCCACGGGAAGGGGTGAACTGCTCCAACAGTTTCCCATTAAGCTTAACAGAATATTTAACATAGGAAACACATGCCATAATCCACGATATCCACTGCTGTGAGAAGCCCCATTTGGCAAGAGCCTTCCCGAAAAACTCCCAATCCACACGATCATATGCTTTGGACATGTCCAGTTTGTAAGCGAAACATGCTGGTGAACCTGCACCAACAGACTGAATATAGTTCATACACTCAAAGGCAATAATAGAGTTACCCGTGATTAGCCTCCCTGGTATAAACGCACTCTGGTTTTCCAAGATAAGATCTGATAAAATAGGGCGCAACCGGTTAACCATGCATTTGGAGACAATCTTCTAAATTACGTTACATAAACTTATTGGTCTAAAATCCTTGAGTTCCTTGGGGAATTGAACTTTAGGAATCAAAACAATGGCTGTGTCATTGACACCTTCTGGCATAACCCCAGTAGCAAAGAACTCCATTTTTCCGGCAATAATTTCTTCCTTCACCACCACCCAATTACGCTGATAAAAGCGAGCAGGGAACCCATCCGTCCCTGGAGCTTTAATTGGGCCAATCTGGAACAAAGCATCCGATATTTCCTTCTCGGAAAAAGGAGCACACAATCTTTCGTTCATCTCCATAGTTACTTTCTCTTGTATGCACTGTATAACATCATCCGGAGACAAAGTTGGGTCCTTAGTGAATACCTCCTGGAAGTAGGACCTCGTCATTAGCTCCATCTCCGAAGGCGAAACGCACCAGGAACCATCTAGCTTACGAAGGCGCTGAATATGATTACGCCTCGTTCGCCACACAGCCCTCCGATGTAAGTACTCGGTGTTTCTCTCGCCCTCCTTCAACCAAGTAATTCCTGAGCGCTGCAGCCATAACATTTCCTCTCTGTAGAGGAGCTCATCCAGTTCATTCATCTTTTGCTTAATTAATAACCTATCTGCATTACCTTGCTGTAAGCTTGCTAATTCAGTATGCAGTTTCTCAATAGCCTGTAATACATGTCCGAACTTCTTGCTGCTCCATTCCCTCAGGTTCCTCGTTAAATCCTTAAGTGATCTTGCCACCGATCCCAAATTCCCTGAAGGCCTATTTTCTGCCCATGAGATGCCTACCACGTCCGGCAGGGACGGGTCCCGACATCTGAGACTCTGATCGCATTGCTCTAGACATATGCTCATGCTGCCACATAGCTTCGTTAAAATCACCACACACAAGCCAAGGGTCTTGCGAAATCCCTCTCAATCGTGTCAAATGATCCCACATTATATGCTTGTTCTCCACCCTTGGCTCGCCATACAGAAAGGTCATGCGCCACTTCTTTCCAGAACTTCTATCCTCCACTGTAACATCAATAAACCTTTGAGAAGATTCCAAAACAGTGACCACGAGTGATTCGTCCCAATAAAGTGCAAGGCCACCGCTTAAACCTGAACTACTCACACCACAAAAACCTTTCAAACCGAGCCTCCATCATAACTTCTCCATCTTCGCAGCTGCTTGCCTTGTTTCACACAGAAAGACAAGCTTGGGGATGTTGGTTTTAGAGAAGGCCAACACCTCATGAACTGTCCGGCGGTTCCCCGCCCCCCGGCAGTTCCACATTAGCGTATTCATTGTTCCCGGCGCGACTCCTCGCAGGAGCCCGCCGAATTGTTTATTTCATCTATTCCGGTTCTTACTCGTTTGCCCCCTGAAGTGGTCATAGGAGAGGGCTTATTAACATCCTCTCCGTTCCCTGATGTTATCGCCAACAAAGACATACTAGGCTCCCTTTGGTCCGGACCAGTCTCACCCTCTAACAGCAGGTGTTTCCTTACTCCCTTATCCTCCTCCATGCTAGTGTTTTCCAGCTCTACAGCCCCTTTATCAACCGCCCCCTTTGCAGCAATCTGATTTTTGAAAGGCCTGGATGCAGTATCACGAAGGCCATCGTCTACTTGGTCAACGGTGGAGGGTGCAGTACTTCTTCCACCACCACGGTTCTCTCCTTTGTTCATATTTGGCAGATCCGCGTACAGCCAGTCTCCAAATTTCAGTTCCTTGGCAGTGAAAACACCGGAACCACACTCCTTAAACTCATGCCCAATCTTCCCACAAAATTTGCAGAAGCAAGCTAGTTTCTCATACCTCACCACAAACACCTGCCTTTCCTTCCCCTTGATGATACTGACATGTTTTGTGAGGGGCTCTCTGACATCATGCTTAACTCTAACTCTGACATAGTTACCTCGGGAGTTTCCAGCAAGCCTGAACTCCAGGATTTCTCCCGCTTTACGGATAAGTTTTTCCACAATATCCATGCTGCAATATCCATCCGGCAATTTATGTATCTGAAGCCAAACTGGCATATGCATAATCAGTGAATCCTCAGCCCGACTAAATCCGTCGTAAGGCTGCAGCAAAACCGCCCAAAATCTGAACAACCATGGCCCCTGATCCATAATTCGTTCCCAGTCACCCAAGCAAGACGCTTGTACTACAAACAGATTGGCCCCGGCCGGCCTGAACCTTACCGGTTGCGTCGTGTTCCACGCTGCCCTCATATCCTTGAAGAACGCCGCCTGGCTGAACGTCTTGTCAGTATGAACACATGCAAGAGCCATCCACCTGACGTGCTCATTGATCTCTGGTATCACCTCATCAATAACTAGATCATCGAACACTTCATCATCTAGGTCAAGTTGCCCAAAAAAGTCATCTAGGTCACCCGTACTCCCGCCCCGCGATCCGCCGCTCATTGCCGAGCGCGCACCAGAGCCAGTCGCCATCACCGCTTCCTGCACACGAGAGCCCTCGCACAATCTCTGTTGATAAGGTGGAACTCAGGGCGATCGGGGATCGCCAAGAGGAAAAAGAAACCCTAGCCGCCGCTAGGGGAGTTCAACGTGCGGTCCTGCGATCGACCAAAGACTAGAGTTATCGGTTCAAGACTACCTTTCAGCCCCGGATCGTCGATCCTACTTTAGCGTGATTGCTGGTTGGGATCGATTCCCTTACGAGTAAAATTCCATGAGCTATTTTATATTTGCGTGAATCGAATGTTTCAGTGGCAGCGGTCCTCACTCATATTAGTGCTATCGCGTTTCGGTAGCCTTTTGGACCGGGGGAGGTTGTTGCCTTGGACGGATTGGTCTCGAACCTGGAGGAATTAATGCCATCGATGGCTCCTAATTCAGTTTTCTGGCGACTAGGATCCGCTGGATGTTTCTCCGCCAGATCTCTCTATGAGACTATTTGTGGAGGAATCTGGTCCTTCGGAGCTAACGGACATTTGGTCAATTAAGCTGCCCCTCAAAATTAGGATTTTCCTCTGGCAATTAGTTCGTGACTTCGTGGTCGCTTGCCTACAGGGGTGGAGGTCTTGACAACCCTGGCGATGGCAGATGTCCGTTGTGTGATGTCCTTGAAGATAACAATCACATATTTGTCACTTGTGTGACTGTTCTATTCCTTTGTTGCTGCTTTTCTAAGGTTGTAGGATACATGGGGGTATCCTATGAACATTTCAGATCTTTACGAGGTCATTTGGGCGCTCAGGCAACACTCGTCACGACCTTTAGGTTGTGTTTGGTGTCGTTGCTTGGCCGTTTTGGTCCATTCACACCAAGCTTGTCAATGCGAATATTCATTGACGATGCTCTGCTGATGCCATTTATAAATTACACGGTTTCTTGCACCAGTGGCGGTCCTTAGTAAACAGCCGGTCATCGAGGATTTCACCGCTCGGTTGGAGGATTTGGCTCGTCGACACACCCCTCCGCCTGTTCCTTGATCTTGGTTGTATCCACTGGGACCTATTTGTTGTGATGTTGCCCAAAACAGTGAACTTGTTTTGTTTTTCGTTTTGAACCTATTTTGTGGTGTACCTTTGCGGATGTTGGGATGTTGGTTGCTTCATTTATAAACGGGGCGAAAAGGTTTATTTATGATTATCAAATACAGCAGCTTAAATGATAAAATAATTTATGGACTGCAATTAAATAAGACAAGGGCATTTGGTCTAGTGGTATGATTCTCGCTTAGGGTGCGAGAGGTCCCGAGTTCAATTCTCGGAATGCCCCTTTCTTTTTTTTCTGCTTTTTTATTCCTCTGTACTGTCGGACAAGGGACAACATGTACTCTGAACCAACCACTGTGGACAGGATACAGTTGATCTGTTGTATTTTTAGCATTTCTCGAAGAAGCAAGATCATTGGGAGTTTGATCCAGCGTACAAATTCATATGCTCAAGCTAGTAAAAACCACAGACCACAGATTTATTCAAGGGGTTCAAATAATCTATAAACCACAGGCCACAAATTTATCCAAGGGGTTCAAATAATCTATAAATTCAGTATACTTCTTAATTTTGAAGCTCTCTCATTTAATTGAAGTGTTCAATTTCAAATATGGTTCACGATTTTAACTGGGTCAATGATTTTTATTCATATGTCTAATTTTGATTTGATTCGTGATTATTATTCAATTGAGCCGTTCAAATTCGGATCTGGTTCATAATTTAGGTTGGGCCAATGATTTCGATTAAAGGGTCCAATTTTGGATTTGGTTCGTGAATCTGATCAAGTCAATCATTTTTCAAATCAGTCGACAACAATAAGCCTATACAAACACATCAGCCCCACGCACCTTCTCATCACCTGTCAACAAAGAAAGAAACGCCAACATGCGACATTGGAGCAAACGTCAAACATGCGACATTATAGCACCACTATGATGCATGTGATCATCGGCACGAGAAACTTTCCAACATACATGTGCGTTGATTAGCATAGACGCATAATCTCACGTGCAAGAAAGGCCCACCAGAACACCATGCTATAAAAAATAAAAAAATACTCCATAGTCTCCCCATGCGCTAAACCAGATATTTTTTTTACGAGATTCCGACAACACAAACGGCGCAACAAAAGCGTGTTCAACCATTCTGTAATACACTACGCTCTCTAATTTTAGCGCCCTCCTATTCAATTGAGGTGTCACAAGTGGATTTGGTTCATGATTTTGATCTGGTCAACGGGCTCTCTCTTTCACTTAAAAAAAGGCAGTCCGGTGCATGTAGCTCCTGCTTGCATAGGGTCCGGAAAATGGTCCGACCACTGTAGATCTAATGTATGCAATCTTTCCCTATATTTCTGCAAGAGGATGTTTCCACGACTTGACCTATGACCTCATGGTCACAAGGCAGTAGTTTTACCACTGCACCAAGGCTCCCTTCAGAGCTCTCTATTTCAGTTATGGCAATCAATTTTGAATATGATTCATGATTTTAACAGGCTCAACGATTTCTCAAAAACTATGCTCCCTAATTTTACGTCCCCCTTCAATTGAGGTGTTACATTTAGATTTGGTTCAGGATTTTGATCGGGCCAAAAATTTCTCAAGGAGCTCTTTCAATCAGTTTAGGTAATCATCTTTACAGTTTATTTATTATTTTGACGAGGTCAATTATTTCTCAAATTAATCGTCAACAACCAACCTACAAACACGCCATTCTCCCCATCCTCTTACCACCTAGAAAAAAAAGCGTCAACATATGACACTGCAGCACCAATATAATACATGCGATCACCAAGTTAAGAAAATTCCCCACGTAAGTATGAGTCGATTAACAGATAACATAAAATCGCACTGCCAAGAAAACCCACCAAAATAGCGCATTCAGAAGGAAACATGACATCCACCCCACATGACAAACCACATAACAAACGAAAATTATAAAATTCCAACAACACCAACGCCGCACCGAAGCGCGCTGAACCTTTCTAGTACGGTATGATGGCACGTGAGTACGCAGACTGATCGTTGGGTTTTGAAATTTGTGGATTGAGCGGCGACATGCCCGGCGATTTGGTGGGGACAGGGGGATCCGACAAAATCCCCATCTAGGTGCCATCAGGCTCTCTTCACCTGAGCACCTCACACCACTTTAGGTGTCAGTTCCTTGATGCATATTTTTTTGCCTTGATACCACGATCTCGGTCGAGTCCGGACCGTCGATCCTTTTTTTCTTTCTTTTTTGCAGGGTAAAAGAGAGTTTTATTCCATAAAAACAGGGTTACAATCTTGAGCCAGCTGCTCCTCACAACAGGGAGGACTCGAATTCAACCATACCGCAGTACAACACTCAGTACGGCTATAGTGCCAAAAGATGTGCTACCCTATTTTGATCTCTACTAATTTTTAGAGGTACAAACTCCCTATCCACCAGAAGTGCTTTAATCTCTGCATCTAAATGACCATAGGCCGACCTAGATAAAGTGTCGCCCAGAATAGTGGCTAGAGCACATGAGGAGTCCGACTGGACAATCACTGGTTTGTTCGAGTGATGAATGTCCAGAGACATTCCTTGCATGAGAGCATGAATCTCTGATTCGAGTGCATCATTGCAATTGAAGATGTACCTATAAGCAGCAAAAATCAATGATCCATCCTCATTACGCAACACCATGCCAGCCGAGGCTCGTCCATCATCCCTAGAAAACGGGCCATCCACAGAAAGAGCAACCCATCCCGCCAGTGGACGGGGCCATTGTTTAGGCGTTTTTGATCCTCTGTTCAGTTCACTTGGTCGAAGCTCAGACTGTGGCATCTTCCCTTTGATTATCTCCTCCATACCATAATTCCGAACCAAGTTGAGGGACCTGTAATAACTCTCCAAATAATCCACAGTTACCTCAACCGGGGGTACATCTTTTCCATGTGCAAGATCGTTCCGCAGTTGCCAGATGCGCCAAATGGTCATAATCACCATATCCCTCGTACTATCAGGGCACTTTGATAGGAGATGTAACAACCAATCTTTGCCTGAATCAACAAGTACAGAATCATGTGGGAGCAGCCATATTTTCCTTAGGCCTACCCACACCTTCCTAGCATTATTGCAAGTGATAAGAGCATGGAAACTACTCTCTCTCTCTCTCTCTGTACCACAACTCGGGCACGTACTGCAGGTTGGAATATGACGCCGTGTTTTTTCCAAGTTAGTAGCAAGAGTCCCACTAGCTGTTCTCCATGCCATGATGCGCATCTTCAGTGGTACTTGCGCTTTCCAAACCACACTCCAGATTGGTCGATCACCCTCCGGCCTTGTGCTGCTAGCGCCACCTGCATGAACCACATCATGTGATTCGGTAGCAAGTTTGTAGGCAGATTTGACTGTAAAAACACCAGACGGCTCTGGGTACCAGCCGATGAAATCATGCCTATTTCTTGGAGACGTACGAATTTTCAGAATTTCTACCATGTACATTGGCCAAAAATGCTCCTCGAGCCGGTCGACCAACCAAGCTCCGTTCATGTCCAGAAAATCAGAGACCCTATTAAACCGACAGTTCCTTTTGGGAGTTATAGGTCAAAAATCAAACCACCGAGGAATCCAAGGGTCTCTCCAAGTTCTTACCAATGTACCATCTCCAATTCTCCATATTATTCCTTTTTTTACCAACTCCAAACCGTGAGCCATGCCCTTCCACACTGCTGAAGAGCTTCCTGTAAATACGGTATCAATGAGACTTCCATTAGGAAAATACTTTGCCTTTAGCAGTCGTGCGCATAAGCTATCCGGTGATTCTATAAGTCTCCATGCTTGCTTTGCTAGTAGTGCCTGGTTGAAAGCACGCATGTCTCTGAACCCCATTCCACCTTTACACGTTGGCAATCTCAGCTTGTCCCAACTTAACCAAGCCATCTTCCTCTTGCCCTTATCTACACCCCACCAATACTGCCTCATTAATTTGGTAAGGTCATCACAAACCGCCGCATGTAAGTGGAACACACTCATAATATAAGTAGGAATAGCCTGAGCTACAGACTTGATCAAAATCTCCTTACTCCCACTGGACATAAATTGCTCACTCCAATCCACAAGTCTCTTCCTCAACCTTTCATGTGTGGTTTCAAACCGCCCCTTATGCATTCTTCCTTCCGGTACAGGCAATCCTAAATATTTGGGTTCAAAAGTTTCACTCGTAATTTCCAAAATTCGTTTTACTCCCAACGACACCTCCTCATTGCAATTGTTTGAAAAAAGGATGGAACACTTTGAAGGGTTTATAAGTTGACCCGTCGCCCGTGCATATGTGCTCAACAAACCTTTAACTATAATTGCTTGCTGCTCTGAAGCTTGAAAGAAAAGGAGTGAATCATTCGCAAATAACAAATGAGATATTGTTGGTGCCCGACGACAAATTTTCACACCTTGCAGTCCCTCCACGGATATAGCTTTGTCGACTAAACGAGACAGTGTGTCAGCAACAAAGAGGAATAAAAATGGAGATAATGGGTCACCTTGTCTGAGTCCACGGGAAGGGGTGAACTGCTCCAACAGTTTCCCATTAAGCTTAACAGAATATTTAACATAGGAAACACATGCCATAATCCACGATATCCACTGCTGTGAGAAGCCCCATTTGGCAAGAGCCTTCCCGAAAAACTCCCAATCCACACGATCATATGCTTTGGACATGTCCAGTTTGTAAGCGAAACATGCTGGTGAACCTGCACCAACAGACTGAATATAGTTCATACACTCAAAGGCAATAATAGAGTTATCCGTGATTAGCCTCCCTGGTATAAACGCACTCTGGTTTTCCAAGATAAGATCTGATAAAATAGGGCGCAACCGGTTAACCATGCATTTGGAGACAATCTTCTAAATTACGTTACATAAACTTATTGGTCTAAAATCCTTGAGTTCCTTGGGGAATTGAACTTTAGGAATCAAAACAATGGCTGTGTCATTGACACCTTCTGGCATAACCCCAGTAGCAAAGAACTCCATTTTTCCGGCAATAATTTCTTCCTTCACCACCACCCAATTACGCTGATAAAAGCGAGCAGGGAACCCATCCGTCCCTGGAGCTTTAATTGGGCCAATCTGGAACAAAGCATCCGATATTTCCTTCTCGGAAAAAGGAGCACACAATCTTTCGTTCATCTCCATAGTTACTTTCTCTTGTATGCACTGTATAACATCATCCGGAGACAAAGTTGGGTCCTTAGTGAATACCTCCTGGAAGTAGAACCTCGTCATTAGCTCCATCTCCGAAGGCGAAACGCACCAGGAACCATCTAGCTTACGAAGGCGCTGAATATGATTACGCCTCGTTCGCCACACAGCCCTCCGATGTAAGTACTCGGTGTTTCTCTCGCCCTCCTTCAACCAAGTAATTCCTGAGCGCTGCAGCCATAACATTTCCTCTCTGTAGAGGAGCTCATCCAGTTCATTCATCTTTTGCTTAATTAATAACCTATCTGCATTACCTTGCTGTAAGCTTGCTAATTCAGTACGCAGTTTCTCAATAGCCTGTAATACATGTCCGAACTTCTTGCTGCTCCATTCCCTCAGGTTCCTCGTTAAATCCTTAAGTGATCTTGCCACCGATCCCAAATTCCCTGAAGGCCTATTTTCTGCCCATGAGATGCCTACCACGTCCGGCAGGGACGGGTCCCGACATCTGAGACTCTGATCGCATTGCTCTAGACATATGCTCATGCTGCCACATAGCTTCGTTAAAATCACCACACACAAGCCAAGGGTCTTGCGAAATCCCTCTCAATCGTGTCAAATGATCCCACATTATATGCTTGTTCTCCACCCTTGGCTCGCCATACTGAAAGGTCATGCGCCACTTCTTTCCAGAACTTCTATCCTCCACTGTAACATCAATAAACCTTTGAGAAGATTCCAAAACAGTGACCACGAGTGATTCGTCCCAATAAAGTGCAAGGCCACCGCTTAAACCTGAACTACTCACACCACAAAAACCTTTCAAACCGAGCCTCCATCATAACTTCTCCATCTTCGCAGCTGCTTGCCTTGTTTCACACAGAAAGACAAGCTTGGGGATGTTGGTTTTAGAGAAGGCCAACACCTCATGAACTGTCCGGCGGTTCCCCGCCCCCCGGCAGTTCCACATTAGCGTATTCATTGTTCCCGGCGCGACTCCTCGCAGGAGCCCGCCGAATTGTTTATTTCATCTATTCCGGTTCTTACTCGTTTGCCCCCTGAAGTGGTCATAGGAGAGGGCTTATTAACATCCTCTCCGTTCCCTGATGTTATCGCCAACAAAGACATACTAGGCTCCCTTTGGTCCGGACCAGTCTCACCCTCTAACAGCAGGTGTTTCCTTACTCCCTTATCCTCCTCCATGCTAGTGTTTTCTAGCTCTACAGCCCCTTTATCAACCGCCCCCTTTGCAGCAATCTGATTTTTGAAAGGCCTGGATGCAGTATCACGAAGGCCATCGTCTACTTGGTCAACGGTGGAGGGTGCAGTACTTCTTCCACCACCACGGTTCTCTCCTTTGTTCATATTTGGCAGATCCGCGTACAGCCAGTCTCCAAATTTCAGTTCCTTGGCAGTGAAAACACCGGACCACACTCCTTAAACTCATGCCCAATCTTCCCACAAAATTTGCAGAAGCAAGCTAGTTTCTCATACCTCACCACAAACACCTGCCTTTCCTTCCCCTTGATGATACTGACATGTTTTGTGAGGGGCTCTCTGACATCATGCTTAACTCTAACTCTGACATAGTTACCTCGGGAGTTTCCAGCAAGCCTGAACTCCAGGATTTCTCCCGCTTTACGGATAAGTTTTTCCACAATATCCATGCTGCAATATCCATCCGGCAATTTATGTATCTGAAGCCAAACTGGCATATGCATAATCAGTGAATCCTCAGCCCGACTAAATCCGTCGTAAGGCTGCAGCAAAACCGCCCAAAATCTGAACAACCATGGCCCCTGATCCATAATTCGTTCCCAGTCACCCAAGCAAGACGCTTGTACTACAAACAGATTGGCCCCGGCCGGCCTGAACCTTACCGGTTGCGTCGTGTTCCACGCTGCCCTCATATCCTTGAAGAACGCCGCCTGGCTGAACGTCTTGTCAGTATGAACACATGCAAGAGCCATCCACCTGACGTGCTCATTGATCTCTGGTATCACCTCATCAATAACTAGATCATCGAACACTTCATCATCTAGGTCAAGTTGCCCAAAAAAGTCATCTAGGTCACCCGTACTCCCGCCCCGCGATCCGCCGCTCATTGCCGAGCGCGCACCAGAGCCAGTCGCCATCACCGCTTCCTGCACACGAGAGCCCTCGCACAATCTCTGTTGATAAGGTGGAACTCAGGGCGATCGGGGATCGCCAAGAGGAAAAAGAAACCCTAGCCGCCGCTAGGGGAGTTCAACGTGCGGTCCTGCGATCGACCAAAGACTAGAGTTATCGGTTCAAGACTACCTTTCAGCCCCGGATCGTCGATCCTACTTTAGCGTGATTGCTGGTTGGGATCGATTCCCTTACGAGTAAAATTCCATGAGCTATTTTATATTTGCGTGAATCGAATGTTTCAGTGGCAGCGGTCCTCACTCATATTAGTGCTATCGCGTTTCGGTAGCCTTTTGGACCGGGGGAGGTTGTTGCCTTGGACGGATTGGTCTCGAACCTGGAGGAATTAATGCCATCGATGGCTCCTAATTCAGTTTTCTGGCGACTAGGATCCGCTGGATGTTTCTCCGCCAGATCTCTCTATGAGACTATTTGTGGAGGAATCTGGTCCTTCGGAGCTAACGGACATTTGGTCAATTAAGCTGCCCCTCAAAATTAGGATTTTCCTCTGGCAATTAGTTCGTGACTTCGTGGTCGCTTGCCTACAGGGGTGGAGGTCTTGACAACCCTGGCGATGGCAGATGTCCGTTGTGTGATGTCCTTGAAGATAACAATCACATATTTGTCACTTGTGTGACTGTTCTATTCCTTTGTTGCTGCTTTTCTAAGGTTGTAGGATACATGGGGGTATCCTATGAACATTTCAGATCTTTACGAGGTCATTTGGGCGCTCAGGCAACACTCGTCACGACCTTTAGGTTGTGTTTGGTGTCGTTGCTTGGCCGTTTTGGTCCATTCACACCAAGCTTGTCAATGCGAATATTCATTGACGATGCTCTGCTGATGCCATTTATAAATTACACGGTTTCTTGCACCAGTGGCGGTCCTTAGTAAACAGCCGGTCATCGAGGATTTCACCGCTCGGTTGGAGGATTTGGCTCGTCGACACACCCCTCCGCCTGTTCCTTGATCTTGGTTGTATCCACTGGGACCTATTTGTTGTGATGTTGCCCAAAACAGTGAACTTGTTTTGTTTTTCGTTTTGAACCTATTTTGTGGTGTACCTTTGCGGATGTTGGGATGTTGGTTGCTTCATTTATAAACGGGGCGAAAAGGTTTATTTATGATTATCAAATACAGCAGCTTAAATGATAAAATAATTTATGGACTGCAATTAAATCAGACAAGGGCATTTGGTCTAGTGGTATGATTCTCGCTTAGGGTGCGAGAGGTCCCGAGTTCAATTCTCGGAATGCCCCTTCTTTTTTTCTGCTTTTTTTTTTCCTCTGCCGAATCACACAAGAACACAGACTGCAATAGATATAGAAGAACTAAAGAATTCAGATTCAAATTTAATTCAATTCCAACTGTGCGCGCGATGGATCCAGCTACTCTCCTTGGAATTTACTACCGCCGATTTACTGCGTCTGATGCGGCGGCAGATACGGCAAGCCGCGGCGAGCCCGCTTCATGAGGTTGTACTCCACGAGCGGCGCCACGTCCGGCACGATCTCCCTCACGCCGTCCAGCGCGCCGAACCGCTCCGCCCACGCCGCCAGGCGCGGCGTCCTGGCCGGGTCGATGGTCCGCACGCCGCACATGGCCTCGGACGCGCGCAGCCACCCGACGAACCCGCCGAGCACCACGTCCACCAGCCCCGCGCCGTCCCCGCCGAAGAAGTCCTTGTCCCCGAGCTCCCCCTCGAACGCCTCCAGCACGGCGACGACCTCCCTCGCCGCCCCCGCCCTCTCCTCGACCGTGCTCCCGCCGTAGAGCGGCGTCCACGTGGGCAGCAGCTTCTGGTCGACGCAGGCGGCCCAGAACCGGGCGGCGGCGCGGCCGTGCGGGTCGTCGGGGAGGAGGCGCGGGAGGCTCTCCGGGAACGCCTCGTCGATGTACTCCACGATGACCAGCGACTCGGCGACGGCGCGGCCGCCGTGGATGAGCACGGGCACCTTCCCGCCGTGGGCCGGGTTGGAGGCGAGGAGGAGCTGGCTCTTGCCCCGCTCGCCGAACAGGTCCTCCTCCACGTACTCGTAGGGGATGCCCTTGAGGTTCAGCGCGAACCGCGCCCGCAGCGCGAACGGGCTCGTCCAGAACCCCAGCAGCGTCAGCTCCTCCTCCCTGCCGCCGCTGCCGCTGCCGCCTCCGGTCGCTTCCGCCATTGCTGCTGGCTCAACCATCGCGGGTGGCTGTGATAAGCTTTTCAATTGGTTGGTCTGGTGGATCTGGCCACTTCGACGATCATGTGCTTGTTCAGATATCTCTACTCCTAATTCGAGAGTTGGTAACTTCCGTTCCGGGTTTATTTTCGTTTGGTTTTTCGTCCGTTTTTTTCATCCCGCCTCCCACCGTTCCCTCGCATTGGTTTATTTTCTCCCTCTTATTAAAAAACCAAATTCACCATTAAAGCGGAAGATTTTGTTTTGTGCTTGCTTTGGCAGGTGATGATTCGATTTAATCACATTAATAATAGGTAATTAAGAATTTCAAAATCATACCATATATGTGAGATCACCTTCCGAGAAAACAAACATAGGATTTTCTTTGTGAGGAGAAGAAAGAGGAGGCGGAGGCGGCGCTCCTCAAGTTCATCCGCGCGCCCGACTTCAAGGCGGGGGCCGCCTTCGAGATGCTTCGCCGGACGCTCCGGTGGCGCCAGGAGTGGAAGAGCCTGGCCGCCACCGCCGCCGCCGGCGACGAGGAGGAGGACGCGGTCTCGGAGTTGGTAGCTGTTGGAAATATGCCCTAGAGGCAATAATAAATTGGTTATTATTATATTTCCTTGTTAATGATAATTGTTTATTATCCATGCTATAATTGTATTGATTGGAAACTCAAATACATGTGTGGGTACATAGACAACACTGTGTCCCTAGTAAGCCTCTAGTTGACTAGCTTGTTGATCAAAGATGGTTAAGGTTTCCTAGCCATGGACATGAGATGTCATTTGATAACGGGATCACATCATTAGGAGAATGATGTGATGGACAAGACCCAAACTGTAAACGTAGCATTTGATCGTGTCAGTTTATTGCTATTGTTTTCTGCATGTCAAGTATCTGTTCCTTTGACCATGAGATCATGCAACTCACTAACACCGGAGGAATACCTTGTGTGTATCAAACGTCGCAACGTAACTGGGTGACTATAAAGGTGCTCTACAGGTATCTCCGAGGGTGTCTGTTGGGTTGGCATGGATCAAGACTGGGATTTGTTACTCCGTATGACGGAGAGGTATCTCAGGGTCCACTCGGTAATACAACATCACAATGAGCCTTGCAAGCAATGTGACTAAAGTGTTAGCCACGAGGTCTTGTATTACGGAACGAGTAAAGAGACTTGCCGGTAACGAGATTGAACTAGGTATAGTGATACCGACGATCGAATCTCGGGCAAGTAACATACCGAAGAACAAAGGGAACAGCATACGGGATTAACTGAATCCTTGACATAGAGGTTCGACCGATAAAGATCTTCGTAGAATATGTAGGAGCCAATATGGGCATCCAGGTCCCGCTATTGGTTATTGGCCGTAGAGGTGTCTCGGTCATGTCTACATAGTTCTCGAACCCGCAGGGTCTACACACTTAACGTTTGGTGACGATTAGTATAATTGAGTTATTATGTTGGTGACCGAAAGTTGTTCGGAGTCCCGGATAAGATCCCGGACATGACGAGGATCTCCGGAATAGTCCGGAGGTAAAGATTGATATATGTGATAATAGTGTTTTGATCTCTGGAAGGGTTCCGGAATTCACCGGAAGGGGTTCCGGATGTTTACCGAAGTGTTCGGGTGCAGCAACACTTTATATGAGCCAAAGGGATAAAGCCCACGAGGTATTGGAAAGTGCAAAAGTAGTTTTGCTGCCGCGTAAGCGGTACTACCGCTTGGTAAAGCGGTACTACCGCCCGAGCGGTACTACCGCTTGTGTGAAGCGGTACTACCGCCCAAGCGGTACTACCGCTTATGTGAAGCGGTACTACCGCTTGTGCGCGGCTGTGCACGGTTCGGCAGGGATCCGAGTTGGACTCTTTCCCTGCGGGCCAAACCGACCTTGTGCGGGCAAAACCGACCCGGAGGAGGCTTTTACTCCAAGTTTAGACCCCAAGGCTCAACATATAAATAGAGGAGCAGGGCTAGCACACGGGACACATCAGGATTTCCCAAGCCGTGTGCCGGCAACCCTAGCCCTCTAGTTCCTCCGTCATAATCTCCGTAGCGTTTGGCGAAGCCCTGCAGAGATTGTTCCTCACCACCATCACCACGCCGTCGTGCTGCTGGAACTCAACCACTACTTCACCATCGCTCGCTGGATCGAGGAGGTGAAGGCGTCATCAAGCCGTACGTGTGTTGAACGCGGAGGTGCCGTCCGTTCGGCACTAGATCGGAAGGATCGTGATTGGATCGCGGGACGCTCGGCGATTTGGATCGCGAAGACGTTCGACTACATCAACCGCGTTTATTAACGCTTCCGCTTAGCGATCTACAAGGGTATGTAGATTCACTCTCCCTCTCGTAGATGCTCATCACCATGGATAGATCTTGTGTGTGCGTAGGAAAATTTTTGTTTCCCATGCAACGTTCCCCAACAGTGGCATCATGAGCCAGGTCTATGCGTAGATGAGATCTCGAGTAGAACACAAACGAGTTGTGGGCGTGGGTGTATACATATTGCTTGCCGTTACTAGTTGATACTTGATTCAGCGGCATTGTGAGATGAAGCGGCCCGGACCGACATTACGCGTACGCTTACGCGAGACTGGTTTTACCGCTGCGTGCACTTGTTGCATAAAGGTGACTGGCGGGTGTCTGTCTCTCTCACTTTAGTTGAATCGGTTCAATGAAAAGGGTTCTTTTAGAAGATCAAAAAGCAATCACTACACCACGTTGTGGTTTTGCGTAGGTAAGAACGGTTCTTGCAAACCCGTAGCAGCCACGTAAAATTTGCAACAACAATTAGAGGACGTCTAACTTGTTTTTGCAGGGTATGTTGTGATGTGATATGGCCAATTACATGATGAGATATATGTGATGTATGAGATGATCATGTGTTGTATAGAATATCACGACTTGCATGTCGATGAGTACGGCAACTGGCAGGAGCCATAGAGTTGTCTTTAATTATTGTATGACCTGCGTGTCAATCATTAAGCGCTATGTAATGCTTTACTTTATCGCTAAACGTTAGCAATAGTCGTGGAAGCAACAGTCGGCGCGACAACCTTATGGCGACACGTTGATGGAGATCAAGATGATGGAGATCATGGTGTCATGCCGGTGACGATGGAGATCATGCCGGTGCTTTGGAGATGGAGATCAAAAGCACAAGTTCATGGCCATATCATGTCACTTATGATTTGCATGTGATGTTAATCCTTTTATGCATCTTATTTTGCTTAGGACGACGGTAGCATTATAAGGTGATCCCTCACTTAAATTTCAAGATAAATTGTGTTCTCCCCAAGTGTGCACCGTTGCGAAAGTTCGTCGTTTCGAGACACGCCGTGATGATCGGGTGTGATAGACTCTACGTTCACATACAACGGGTGTAAGCCATGTTACACGTGCGGAACACTCGGGTTAAACTTGACGAGCCTAGCATGTACAGACATGGCCTCGGAACACAAGAGACCGAAAGGTCGAACATGAGTCATATAGTAGATATGATCAACATGAAGATGTTCACCATTGAAACCACCTCAACTCACGTGATGATCGGACTTGAGTTGGTGGATTTGGATCATGTTACACTCGAATGATCGGAGGGATGTCAATTTGAGTGGGAGTTTTTAAGTAATATGATTAACTAAACTCATTATCTAAGAACAATAGTCTAAGTTGTCTTTGCAATATTTATGTTGTAGATCATGGCTCGCGCAGTAGCACCCCTGAATTTTAATGCGTTCCTAGAGAAAGCTAAGTTGAAAGATGATGGAAGTAACTTTGTGGACTGGGCCCGTAATCTAAGGATTATCCTTACGGCTTCCCAGAAGGCTTATGTCCTTGATGCACCGCTTGGTGATCCACCCGCTCCAGTTGAGTCTCTAGACGTTGTGAACGCCTGGCAGGCTCGTTCTGATGATTACTCAATAGTTCAATGTGCAATGTTGTATGGCTTAGAACCGGGACTTCAAAGACGTTTTGAACGTCATGGAGCATATGAGATGTTCCAGGAGTTGAAGTTTATCTTTCAGAAGAATGCCCGGATCGAGAGATATGAGATCTCCGATAAGTTCTATGCTTGCAAGATGGAGGAGAACGGGTCTATCAGTGATCACGTGCTCAGAATGTCTGGGTACTCCACCCGTCTGGCTGAGTTAGGGATGCCCCTTCCGCCAGAGGCTATCACTGACAGAGTTCTTCAATCATTGCCACCTAGCTACAAGAGCTTCGTGTTGAACTATAACATGCACGGGATGAACAAGTCAGTCGCCGAGCTGTTTGCGATGCTGAAAGCCGCTGAGTCTGAAATTCAGAAGGAGCATCAAGTGTTGATGGTCAATAAAACCACTAGTTTCAAGAAAAATGGCAAGGGTAAGAAGGGTAACTCCAAGCAGAGTGGCAAAGCAGTTGCTCCTCTCGTGAAGAAACCCAAGGCTGGACCCAAACCAGAAACTGTGTGTTTTCATTGCAAGGGAACTGGACACTGGAAGCGGAATTGCCCCAAGTATTTGGCTGACAAGAAGGCGGCCAACAACAAACAAGGTATATATGATATACATGTTATTGATGTGTACCTTACCAACTCTCGTTGTAGTGCCTGGGTATTTGATACCGGTGCGGTTGCTCATATTTGCAACTCAAAACAGGAACTGCGGAATAGACGGAGGCTGGCAAAGGACGAAGTGACGATGCGCGTGGGAAATGGTTCCAAGGTTGATGTGATCGCCGTCGGCACGCTCGCTCTTCGATTACCGTCGGGATTAGTGATGAACCTAAATAAGTGTTATTTGGTGCCTGCGTTAAGCATGAACATTATATCTGGATCTTGTTTATTGCGAGACGGTTACTCATTTAAATCAGAGAATAATGGTTGTTCTATTTATATGAGTAATATCTTTTATGGTCATGCACCCGATGTGAGGGGTTTATTCTTATTGAATCTCGATAGTAATGATACACATGTTCATAACATTGATGCCAAAAGATGTAGAATTGATAATGATAATACCACTTTCTTGTGGCACTGCCGTTTAGGTCATATTGGCGTAAAACGCATGAGGAAGCTCCATGCTGATGGACTTTTGGAGTCACTTGATTTTGAATCACTTGACACATGTGAGCCATGCCTCATGGGCAAGATGACTAAAACGCCGTTCTCTGGAATAATGGAACGGGCAAGTGACTTATTGGAAATCATACATACTGATGTGTGCGGTCCGATGAGTATTGAGGCGCGCGGTGGTTATCGTTACTTTCTCACCTTCACTGATGACTTAAGTAGATATGGGTATATTTACTTAATGAAACACAAGTCTGAAACATTTGAAAAGTTCAAACAATTTCAGAGTGAAGTTGAGAATCATCGTAACAAGAAGATTAAATTCCTACGATCTGATCGAGGAGGAGAATATCTGAGTTATGAGTTTGGCAGTCACTTAAGACAGTGTGGAATTGTTTCACAATTGACACCGCCTGGAACACCACAGCGTAATGGTGTGTCCGAACGTCGTAATCGAACCTTATTAGATATGGTGCGATCTATGATGTCTCTTGCCGATTTGCCACTATCGTTTTGGGGTTATGCATTAGAGACAGCTGCATTCACTTTAAATAGGGCACCATCGAAATCCGTTGAGACGACGCCATATGAACTTTGGTTTGGCAAGAAGCCAAAGCTGTCGTTTCTTAAAGTTTGGGGATGTGATGCTTATGTCAAAAAGCTTCAGCCTGAAAAGCTGGAACCCAAAGCGGAGAAATGCGTCTTCATAGGATACCCAAAAGAGACAGTTGGGTATACCTTCTATCTCAGATCCGAAGGCAAAATGTTTGTCGCTAAAAACGGAACATTTCTTGAGAAAGAGTTTCTCTCGAAAGAATTGAGTGGGAGGAAGATAGAACTTGATGAGGTTATTGAACCTTTACTTCAACCTGAGAGTAGCGCAGCGCAGAAAGTTGTTTCTGTGGAGCCTACATTAGCTGAAGAGGAAGTTAATGATGATGATCATGAAGCTTTGGATCAAGTTGCTATCGAACCTCGTAGGTCGACAAGGACGCGTACTACTCCTGAGTGGTACGGCAACCCTGTCTTAGAGGTCATGTTGTTAAACAACGATGAACCTACGAGCTATGGAGAAGCGATGATGGGCCCGGATTCCGAGAAGTGGTTAGAGGCCATGAAATCCGAGATGGGATCCATGTATGAAAACAAAGTATGGACTTTGGAAGTATTACCTGAAGGGCGTAAGGCCATTCAGAACAAATGGATCTTTAAGAGGAAGACGGACGCGAACGGTAATGTCACCGTCTATAAAGCTCGACTTGTGGCAAAGGGTTTTTCACAAGTTCAAGGAGTTGACTACGATGAGACCTTCTCACCCGTAGCGATGCTTAAGTCCGTCAGAATCATGTTAGCAATAGCTGCCTTTTTCGATTATGAAATTTGGCAGATGGATGTCAAAACAGCGTTCCTTAACGGTTACCTTAAGGAAGAGTTGTATATGATGCAACCAGAAGGTTTTGTCGATCCAGAGAATGCTGACAAAGTTTGCAAACTCCAGCGATCCATTTATGGACTGGTGCAAGCATCTCGGAGTTGGAATCTTCGTTTTGATGAGGTGATCAAAGCGTTCGAGTTTATACAAGTTTACGGAGAAGCTTGTATTTACAAGAAAGTGAGTGGGAGCTCTATAGCGTTTCTAATATTATATGTGGATGACATATTGCTGATTGGAAACAATATAGAAATGCTGGAAAGCGTAAAGGAATATTTGAACAAGAGTTTTTCAATGAAGGACCTAGGAGAAGCTGCTTTCATATTAGGCATCAAGATCTATAGAGATAGATCGAGACGCTTAATAGGACTTTCACAAAGCACATACCTTGACAAAGTTTTGAAGAAGTTCAAAATGGATCAGTCCAAGAAGGGGTTCTTGCCTGTATTGCAAGGTGTGAAGTTGAGTAAGACTCAATGCCCAGTGACTGCAGAAGATAGAGAAAAGATGAGTGTCATCCCCTATGCTTCAGCCATAGGCTCTATCATGTATGCAATGCTGTGCACAAGACCCGATGTCAGCCTTGCCATAAGTATGGTCGGAAGGTTTCAAAGTGATCCAGGAATGGAACACTGGACGGCGGTCAAGAATATCCTGAAGTACCTGAAAAGGACTAAGGACATGTTTCTCGTTTATAGAGGTGATCAAGAGCTCGTCGTAAAGGGTTACGTCGATGCAAGCTTTGACACTGATCCGGAGGACTCTAAGTCGCAAACCGGATACGTATTTATTCTTAATGGGGGTGCGGTTAGCTGGTGCAGTTCCAAGCAAAGCGTGGTAGCAGATTCTACATGTTTCAATTCCATCCGCGATTACATCAAGGAGGACGACATAAATATTTGCAAAGTACACACGGATCTAAATGTTGCAGATCCGATGACTAAACCTCTTCCAAAGGCTAAACATGAACAACACCAGAACTGCATGGGTGTTCGATTCATTACAATGTAAATCACATAGTGATGTGAACTAGATTATTGACTCTAGTGCAAGTGGGAGACTGTTGGAAATATGCCCTAGAGGCAATAATAAATTGGTTATTATTATATTTCCTTGTTAATGATAATTGTTTATTATCCATGCTATAATTGTATTGATTGGAAACTCAAATACATGTGTGGGTACATAGACAACACTGTGTCCCTAGTAAGCCTCTAGTTGACTAGCTTGTTGATCAAAGATGGTTAAGGTTTCCTAGCCATGGACATGAGATGTCATTTGATAACGGGATCACATCATTAGGAGAATGATGTGATGGACAAGACCCAAACTGTAAACGTAGCATTTGATCGTGTCAGTTTATTGCTATTGTTTTCTGCATGTCAAGTATCTGTTCCTTTGACCATGAGATCATGCAACTCACTAACACCGGAGGAATACCTTGTGTGTATCAAACGTCGCAACGTAACTGGGTGACTATAAAGGTGCTCTACAGGTATCTCCGAGGGTGTCTGTTGGGTTGGCATGGATCAAGACTGGGATTTGTTACTCCGTATGACGGAGAGGTATCTCAGGGCCCACTCGGTAATACAACATCACAATGAGCCTTGCAAGCAATGTGACTAAAGTGTTAGCCACGAGGTCTTGTATTACGGAACGAGTAAAGAGACTTGCCGGTAACGAGATTGAACTAGGTATAGTGATACCGACGATCGAATCTCGGGCAAGTAACATACCGAAGAACAAAGGGAACAGCATACGGGATTAACTGAATCCTTGACATAGAGGTTCGACCGATAAAGATCTTCGTAGAATATGTAGGAGCCAATATGGGCATCCAGGTCCCGCTATTGGTTATTGGCCGTAGAGGTGTCTCGGTCATGTCTACATAGTTCTCGAACCCGCAGGGTCTACACACTTAACGTTTGGTGACGATTAGTATAATTGAGTTATTATGTTGGTGACCGAAAGTTGTTCGGAGTCCCGGATAAGATCCCGGACATGACGAGGATCTCCGGAATAGTCCGGAGGTAAAGATTGATATATGTGATAATAGTGTTTTGATCTCTGGAAGGGTTCCGGAATTCACCGGAAGGGGTTCCGGATGTTTACCGAAGTGTTCGGGTGCAGCAACACTTTATATGAGCCAAAGGGATAAAGCCCACGAGGTATTGGAAAGTGCAAAAGTAGTTTTGCTGCCGCGTAAGCGGTACTACCGCTTGGTAAAGCGGTACTACCGCCCGAGCGGTACTACCGCTTGTGTGAAGCGGTACTACCGCCCAAGCGGTACTACCGCTTATGTGAAGCGGTACTACCGCTTGTGCGCGGCTGTGCACGGTTCGGCAGGGATCCGAGTTGGACTCTTTCCCTGCGGGCCAAACCGACCTTGTGCGGGCAAAACCGACCCGGAGGAGGCTTTTACTCCAAGTTTAGACCCCAAGGCTCAACATATAAATAGAGGAGCAGGGCTAGCACACGGGACACATCAGGATTTCCCAAGCCGTGTGCCGGCAACCCTAGCCCTCTAGTTCCTCCGTCATAATCTCCGTAGCGTTTGGCGAAGCCCTGCAGAGATTGTTCCTCACCACCATCACCACGCCGTCGTGCTGCTGGAACTCAACCACTACTTCACCATCGCTCGCTGGATCGAGGAGGTGAAGGCGTCATCAAGCCGTACGTGTGTTGAACGCGGAGGTGCCGTCCGTTCGGCACTAGATCGGAAGGATCGTGATTGGATCGCGGGACGCTCGGCGATTTGGATCGCGAAGACGTTCGACTACATCAACCGCGTTTATTAACGCTTCCGCTTAGCGATCTACAAGGGTATGTAGATTCACTCTCCCTCTCGTAGATGCTCATCACCATGGATAGATCTTGTGTGTGCGTAGGAAAATTTTTGTTTCCCATGCAACGTTCCCCAACAGTAGCTTCCGTTCCAGGTTTATTTTCGTCTGGTTTTTTTCGTCCGTTTTTTTCATCCCACCTCCCACCGTTTCCCTCCCATTGGTTTATTTTCTCCCTCTCATTAAAAAACCAAATCCACCATTAAAGCGGAAGATTTTGTTTTGTGCTTGCTTTGGCAGGTGATGATTCGATTTAATCACATTAATAATAGGTAATTAAGAATTCCAAAATCATACCATATATGTGAGATCTCCTTCCGAGAAAACAAACATAGAATTTTCTTTGCGAGGAGAAGAAAGAGGAGGCGGAGGCGGTGCTCCTCGAGTTCCTCCGCGCGCGCGACTTCAAGGCGGGGGGCGCCTTCGAGATGCACCGCCGGACGCTCCGGTGGCGCCGGGAGTGGAAGAGCCTGGCCGCCACCGCCGCCGACGGCGACGAGGAGCAGGACGCGCTCTCGGAGTTGGTAGCTTCCGTTCCGGGTTTATTTTCGTCTGGTTTTTTTCGTCCGTTTTTTTCATCCCGCCTCCCACCGTTTCCCTCCCATTGGTTTATTTTCTCCCTCTCATTAAAAAACCAAATCCACCATTAAAGCGGAAGATTTTGTTTTGTGCTTGCTTTGGCAGGTGATGATTCGATTTAATCACATTAATAATAGGTAATTAAGAATTCCAAAATCATACCATATATGTGAGATCACCTTCCGAGAAAACAAACATAGGATTTTCTTTGCGAGGAGAAGAAAGAGGAGGCGGAGGCGGTGCTCCTCGAGTTCCTCTGCGCGCGCGACTTCAAGGCGGGGGGCGCCTTCGAGATGCACCGCCGGACGCTCCGGTGGCGCCGGGAGTGGAAGAGCCTGGCCGCCACCGCCGCCGACGGCGACGAGGAGCAGGACGCGCTCTCGGAGTTGGTAGCTTCCGTTCCGGGTTTATTTTCGTCTAGTTTTTTTCGTCCGTTTTTTTCATCCCGCCTCCCACCGTTTCCCTCCCATTGGTTTATTTTCTCCCTCTCATTAAAAAACCAAATCCACCATTAAAGCGGAAGATTTTGTTTTGTGCTTGCTTTGGCAGGTGATGATTCGATTTAATCACATTAATAATAGGTAATTAAGAATTCCAAAATCATACCATATATGTGAGATCACCTTCCGAGAAAACAAACATAGGATTTTCTTTGCGAGGAGAAGAAAGAGGAGGTGGATGCGGTGCTTCTCAAGTTCCTCCGCGCGCGCGACTTCAAGGCGGGGGCCGCCTTCGAGATGCACCGCCGGACGCTCCGGTGGCGCCGGGAGTGGAAGAGCCTGGCCGCCACCGCCGCCGACGGCGATGAGGAGGAGGACGCGCTCTCGGAGTTGGTAGCTTCCGTTCCGGGTTTATTTTCGTTTGGGTTTTTTTCGTCCGTTTTTTTTAATCCCGCCTCCCACCGTTTCCCTCCCATTGTTTATTTTCTCCCTCTCATTAAAAAACCAAATCCACCATTAAAGCGGAAGATTTTGTTTTGTGCTTGCTTTGGCAGGTGATGATTCGATTTAATCACATTAATAATAGGTAATTAAGAATTCCAAAATCATACCATATATGTGAGATCTCCTTCCGAGAAAACAAACATAGAATTTTCTTTGCGAGGAGAAGAAAGAGGAGGCGGAGGCGGTGCTCCTCGAGTTCCTCCACGCGCGCGACTTCAAGGCGGGGGGCGCCTTCGAGATGCACCGCCGGACGCTCCGGTGGCGCCGGGAGTGGAAGAGCCTGGCCGCCACCGCCGCCGACGGCGACGAGGAGGAGGACGCGCTCTCGGAGGGCGCGTGCTACCTGGAGGGCGTGGACCGCGAGGTCCACCCGGTGTGCTACAACGCGCTAGGCATATTCGCGGACGAGGCCGTGTACCGGTTCACCGCTCGGCACCGACGGCGGCAAGAAGCCGGCCCGGTTCCTCCGGTGGCAGGTGCGCGCCATGGAGCGCCACGTCGCCGAGCTGGACTTCACCCCCGGCGGCGTCGCGTTGTTGCTGCAGGTGACGGACCTCCGCGGCTCCCCCGGCCCCGCTAAGAAGGACCTTCGCGTCGCCATGAAGCAGGTGCTCGACCTCTTCCAGGACAACTACCCCGAACTCGTCGCCCGGAACGTGAGTACCACCACCCGAATCATGCCTTCAAATTTAACTGAATTTGAAAATTTTAACTGCATGTGCTTCGAGATCTGACTGAATTTTTGGTGGCGCTATCATGCTGCAGATCCTGATCAACGTGTTGTTCTCCTACTACGCCTTCAGCACCATCTTGTTCCCGTTCATGATGCAGAGGACCAAGAGCAAGCTCGTGGTCGCCCGGCCCTCCAAGGTCACCGAGACGCTGCTCAAGTACATCCCGATCGAGGCCATCCCGGTGAAGTACGGCGGGCTGAAGCACGACGGCGAGGACACCGAGTTCTCCGGCCCGGACGACGCCGAGATCGCCGAGGTGGTCGTCAAGGCCGGCTCCACCGAGACCATCGAGATCGAGGCCGCCGTGCTAGGTATCCTCGACCGCTGCTGCTGTTTATCTAAAGATATGCTTATTCCATTTGCACCAACCTTGCTGTATAGTAACATTGTTTAGTAACATGAATGTCTCTGTTTCTTCTACTACAATGACAGGATAAGAGCACCTTGTCCCTTTCAGCGGGGTGCTCCAACTTTTGATGCTGGCGCAGCTTTTGCAATGATGGATGCATCATTAAACTGAGGTAAATATGCCAGATTCTTTTGTGAAATGAAAACATGACTGTCTATTTTGCTTGTCAGGACCAAGATATCTAGCTATCAATGAAATTTTCAGAGTAGTTTTTGTTGCCTCTGTGTAATCCTGATAGCAGCTTCTTGGAAGGTTCAGATGTGTGGCAAACGATTTCAATTTTCCTATTTACAGAAAGGAAACTCGAGGAAGATTCAGATTTCTCATGCTCAGTTCTGTGCTCTCAAGGTTACATAGAGAAAATTGCCTCCTATTTATACAAAGGAAACCCGAGGAAGGTTTAGATTTCTCATGACTGCTTCTTGGGTATTTCATGCATGTGCCATCTTATTAGGAAAATGTAGTTTGTTTTATAGCTGATGATGCTCGATGTTTTTTATCGATTAGTAAATACTGATTTTTAGCTCATAAACTACATGGCAAAAGCTAATTCTGATTGGTCTGATGCAAATAATTTTCATCTTCATACATGCCTTGATTTGATTATTTAATCCTTTATATTGATCTATTAGCTTTGTATTGTTGCAGTTTCATTATATATCCACTTACCAATGCATCTAAAGATTCAACAGTGTAGAAACCACCACCAGTCTTGGGACAACAAATTGTTTCTTCATTCCTCCGTGTTGCACTGTAGGTGCTAAGGTGTCGCGGTCGTATGTTCGTCGAGGCATCAATACACTTCACTTTCCTTTTCCTTCTCCCTAATTTTTGTTCTTGCATTTATTTCTTCTTTTCGGACCTCTCTGTCCGCTGCTTTAATATGGTTCCGATTGGTGCTCTGCATCTCCCAAGATATATGGATTTTGGTCGAGGCAGTCATCACATAAATAAAATGCTAACATCCTCTCAATTTCTGAATGAATTTCTTAAATTTCCTTTCTCTTGTTAGATCACATACCTGATTTGTTTGTTGTCCTTGAAGCAAATATCATGACACGGGCTTGAAGATTTCAAAGATACAGACGGTTGACAGAAAGAGGATACACTGATTTCAGTTGTGGACACTTAAGAGCTGAGTCTCTCCCTAACAGTTAACTCAACTTTCAACATATTCATTGCAGAAGCAGAAACAATGGGATACATGACCTGAATACTTACATTGTGATACTTACTATTTTGCAGGGGGTTCTACTCTCCCTCTTGAGGCAAGTGTGGATGTAATGGATATTGATTGTGGTTGTTCGGACAAGAATATTACATGCAAACATTATTGAGTATTGATCGTGAGACTTTCCATTTATTTATCTTTTGTCCTTCTAATCAAGAACAATGTTTAGAGCTTACATGATTGTCCAAATTTAGTCTGTCAAAGAGACATATTGATGTCGTGCAATGATCAGTGTGGAGTAGGATAGTTACAGAGTTCTTCCTCGGTTATCATTGAGAAAAGATTGGATGCATGTGATTCTTCCTCAGTTCTCATTGAGGAAAGATTGAGCAAAGGTTTAATGTTTGATCTATATGTTATTGACCTAAGAGAAAATGCGTTTTGCATCTCTTATGTGATGTATTTCTTACAAACAGTGACAAAATCAATACCATGCACGGGCAATCACTCTTATATAGTTTGATGCTTTAAAAATTATGGAGTCAGCGCCTCTCTCTAAAGTGTACATGATGTGATAAGAACAAAAAATAAAGAAACATCTTGAGTACCATGCCATGATACATATTTTGTTCCATTAGAAAATACAACTGTATTTTGTTACATTCAGGGAATGTTATATCCAGCACGTGTGTTACAGGTGTTTCTCTCTACTTTGTGCTCCAGATTTTTTTTCCTATAATATGGCGCATTAATGTATATTGTTGTGAAGTCATAGTACATTCATGGTCTGTATATCTGTTTGTATGCTGCAAACCTGAGCCGGGCAGGCAGCAACTGATTTCTTTATTTGCTATATTTATATTCTTCAAAGCAATTAAATTTCTCATCTTGCACTTGAGATAAACCTACAATCTAGAGCAGAAGGAAACTATAGATCATTTTTTCTATTTCTTCTGTAAACATCATGTCTTTATATGTCTTTTTTTTCTATTTTTTCTCTTGTATTTCCTCATTTTGTTTTTTCCTCCATTTTTTTCAGGCTCCAAAGTTTGGCCGCAACTAGCTTGATTTGGAGACATTTCCTATTAGGAGCATTGAGCTTTGGCTGTAACTAGCTTTGTTACTTGGTATACCTCTGTCAGCGTTCAGGTAAACACCATCTACCACATTGTTTAATCTGGGGTTTACTCTGGTGCCAAGTGTACTATATTGCTAGATTTAACTTTAATCTATGAGGTGCTCCGTATCTATTTTGGCATAAATGGTTCGTCATAGTAGGATTTAATTAGTGAACTTACTTCTGTTGCTTCTTGGTGAATATGCAATATATTGCGTTTTCATGGAAGCAAGAGCCGGGTAGTTGTGGAGAGGGTCGTGGGAGAGGTGGTCGGCGAGCGCGAGCTAGACGGGAAGGTGATGCATGCGATGGCGACCATGCCGGCGGGCAGGACAGGGTCGACCGTGGCCATCATGATGTTTCAGAGGGAGAGCGAGGCATCCGCCATCGTACATCTGAAGAAGTCAAAGCCCGGGGCGAGGTTGGTCATCGTGGCCGGCGTGAAAGCTGAGGGGACTAAAGGCCGGTGAGAGGTTCGCCGCCGTCTCACCGTCTTTGAACTTGGTGGAGACCCGGAAGGAGAGCAGTGGCGCCGTGAAGACCTCGACGCCTGCTGCTGTGACCACAACCATGAACATTGTGTTTGTTATAAAGATACTAATTGTATACATAACCCCAGCTTCAGAAACATTAGATAAATATCCAACTTATTATTGAAAATCTTGATTCAAGATAAATTGAACCTTTCCTATATACAATGAGCTTCGGCAACATTAGATAAATATCCAACTTATTATTGAAAAATCTTGATTCAAGATAAATGGAACCGTTCCTATACACAATAAGCTTATTATTGAAGGTTGCATATATTGTGCTATTATTGCTGAAATAAGAGTCTTATGAATTTGTCAATCTTTGTGTACCTTGTAATGGTGACTGTCAATTTTTATGTACCTTGTAATAATGACTGTTAATCTCTGTGTACCTTGTAATAGTGACACGTGGATGTGTGAAGTTGAGTGATACTCCCTCCGTAAAGAAATATAAGAGCGATTAGATCACTACTTTTAGTGATATAATCGCTCTTATATTTCTTTACAGAGGGAGTACTAATACTATTTAAAAATGGATGATATATCCAGTTATAAGTTCTTGGGTGACGAGCGATTTGGCTGGTTAAGGAGATAGGAAGATTGTCGAGAAGGAAAAAAAGTGGAGAGAATTTATATTCGTCGTTGCATGATGAAAATTGGATGTAACCATGCTTAACCCGTATTTCTAAATGGGTATTCGTCTTTTGCCCGTAGCAATGCATGGGCGTTCTACTAGTATACTCAGCGGTACACTTCCATTCGTCATGCGTGACGGTGAGTGCGTGGCCGTATTGTAAAATTGGGATGCTTATCCTATCTCAGATGCCATTTTTGGCGCGACCAAGTGAGCAAACTGGTCATTTCTTGCTATTTTCTTTCACTTCGTTTGACCGTTATAGGCAAAATTTGGTGTTCCTTTTACGAAAGTTTAGCCGGATATGATCCGTGTTCGAAAACATTTCAGGATCTGACTTTTTTTTACCGCCGGGTCAATGACGGTAGGATATATTAGCCTACCGCCGAGGCACATGGCGGTACACAGGCTACCGCCAACCTTTGTGGTGATAGGGGCGTGGTGCACTGTCGTGGATAAGTTGCCTACCGCCAAGGCAGCTATATTCTACAGTCATCGACTCCGACTCCGCCTCTCTCTTTCACGAGTAAATAGCATAAAACTACTAGTTTACAGGCTATGGTTCCAAAAAACTACCGGATTTTATTTTTTCTCAGAAAACTACCAAACACGTGGTTCGCGGTTTCAAAAAACCCAAAACCGCGGTGACTAGTGATTTAACCGCTTTCCTGACGGATTGGGCCCACCGGTCAGGCCACCTGGCCCAGCGCGGAGACGGCGCGGCCCGTTAACGGCCGTTACGCCGACGCGGTCCGGTCGAAACGAAACGAGCCGGTCGCTCGCCCTCTCTCTCACTCTCCCCCTCCTCTCTTCCTCCTCTCGCCCGCTCTCTAACGTTTGGGTTTCCCACTGCTGTATACGTGTCCACCCACCGCTCCCCTCCCACACACGTCTTTTCGCATTTCCTCTGTCCGCCCACAACCGTTCCCCATCTCCCAAGCAGAGAAAACCACCGCCGACCACCACGCCACCGGCGACGCCATGGACACAAGCCTAGGCTGGCAGCAGGCTGTCGAAGATCTGGCCGGCGACAACAAGGAGATCCGCGAGCAGCTTCGCGAAATCGCGCGGTGGTTCCCAAGCGTGGCGATGATGCGCAACCACGCGCTTGGCCTTGTCAAGGTCATGCGCGACGACAAGAAGGCCCGTGCGTTCCCCACAGGCTACGGCATCCCCCCCTCCACCGTCCTGCTTTGGGCAATGCGGGAGGTGCAGCGCTCCCCCGACCCGAGGCAGCGCGCAAGGTGGTGGATGTATCGCTCCTCCAAGATGACGCCGCCGCAGCCGGATCCTACACGCCTCGCCTCGAGGACGGAAGGCGTCACCGACGTCGTCCTCGCCATCCCCGCGCCCGTCAACACCACTTATTGGGACCGCAAGAATCCGGCGGTCATCTTCCCCTACAACTACGAGCCAGACAGCGAGCCATCTAGCGGGGACAAGGAGGAGGTGATTGTCCTCTCCGACGATGAGACGGAGGTGCAGATGGTCGCGCCGGTCCTCGCGGCCAAGGAGGGTGACCAAGACCTCCCCATTGCCATGGAGGAGCTGCCGAAGATGCCAGATGCGCCGGCCGTCATCAAGCAGGAGGTGGTGGATGCGGATGCAGAGGGGGGGGGGAAGGAACATCAGGACAAGAAGAAGAAGATTGGGGCAAAGAAGAAGCCTGCTGCACTGGAGGTGGTGCGCCGCTCGGAGCGCCTGAAGCTGCTCAAGAAGAACTGAAGCAATGCAGCTGCTGAAGTTAGAAGTACTACTGATCTGGTTAGGTATGCTGGTATATTTCAGCATATAAGTTAGATAAATATTTTGGTTAGGTGTGCTGGTATAGTTCAGCATATAAGTTATGTGTAATGTTAGCTTAATTTATTAACTTAGCTTACTTATTAGAAACAATTCAGATTACACTTAACATGCTCAAATTCAGTTAAGCTAACATGAACAATGACACAAATTCAACACAGAGATCACTTCACTCCACAAACACATAATGTACATCAGTACACAAATTACTTCAAGTTCATCTAAGGCAAGAGCATTTAGTCACTCAAATTACTTCAGTACACACTTGATGTTACAAATTAGGAAACACCATTTAGTCACTAAAATTCATCAAGGATTTCCTTAAGCTGCCTGATCTTCTCTTTTCTTTCCTCCTGATGTTTGAACATATCTGCAATGGTGTACTCCAACTGCTTCTTCTCTTTCTTCAACTGATCCCTCTGTAACATCAAACTGTCCCTGTCTTCAAGGAGTTTCTTCTTCTCATGCATGAATGAGTCCATCTCTTGCTTCATCAGGTCCATCTCTCTCTCTCTGCCTTGGCCCTTAACACCTGATGAATATTTGTGACAGATTTATCACATAGGATCTTCTTCTCCAGCTCTTGCTTTAGGTCACTAAGAGCAATCTGTGCATTGCCTAGCTGGTTCAATGCCTCCTCTTTGTCACCAACCATCTTAGCCAAATCAACCTTAAAAAACCTCAGATCTTTCTCCATCCTTTCCTTCTCTTTCAGGATCCTGAAGTTTTCTTCAGCATTAACTACATTCTGCCTCAACCTCAGACTGTTCTCATCATCAAACATGCCCCAGATCCTAGCTAGACTGATCTTCAAAGTGGCAGGCCACTCAGGATCAACCCACTGCACAAAGGGGCATCTAGGCCCTTCCTACCAATTCAGACAGCATAAAATTCTAGTAAGTTAACAAGATGCAAATACATGAACAAAAATTCAGTTAACTGCATGCATTTTTCATTTACCAACATGACAAAATTCAGTTAACTGAATATGTGGTGGTTAGCTGCATTTCTTCAGTTAACAACATTAAGAAATTCAGTTAACTACATTTCTTCAGTTAACTACATTAAGAAATTCAGTTATTTGTCAGTTACCAACATGATAAAATTCAGTTAACTACATGAAGAAAAATAGTTAGCTGCATTTTTCATTTTATCAATAAGCAAAATAAACAAAGGTTCAGAACTAACCTTCTGGGCACAACCCAAAAATCTCCTGCCACTATCCATTGACTCAAATGCCACAAATTTCTCACAAACAGCACGGTGTAGACATCTAGCAGGTAGATCTGTAGCAAGCCCACTCCAATCCGAGCAAAAAATGGTTGCAGGTGGCTACACAAAACAGATCGGCTCAGAAAAAATCCCCAAATCAGCAAGAACCCTAACCCTGGGTGGCAAGGAAGAAACTTACCATGAGTCCCGTGTCCATGCTCACGGCCTCGCAGTCATCGTCGGAGCTCGTTTCCCCGTCGTTCCAGGAAGGCATGGCGGCAAGGAGGTCGACGGCGGCAGCTCTCGGAGACGGTGAGCGGCGGCGAGCTCGTACTAGAGCAGGGGAGTGGGAGCGGGGAGTGAGCGGGCAGGGGACCGAGCCAACGACCGAGCGGGGATTTATTACCCAGTTCCGACCGGACCGCGTCGGCGTAACGGCCGTTAACGGCCGCGCCGTCTCCGCGCAGGGCCAGGTGGCCTGACCGGTGGGCCCAATCCGTCAGGAAAGCGGTTAAATCGCTAGTCACCGCGGTTTTGGGTTTTTTTAAACAGCGAACCACGCGTTTGGTAGTTTTGTGAGAAAAATTAAAATTCGGTAGTTTTTTGAAACATAGCATGTAAACTAGTAGTTTTATGCTATTTACTCCTCTTTCACGCACCCGCCCGCCCCCCTGCGCGACGCCGCCCAGCCACGCAGCCCCACCGCCGCCCCCCTACGCCACGCTGCCGCCCAGCCACGACGCCCACGCCGCCGCCCAGCCACGCCGGCCCCTGCGCCGCCCAATGCGCCGGCTCACCAGCGGTGTATGGGCGGCCGCGCCTGCTCCCTCATCCACTGGCCGCGCCACCACCGCTCCCGCCGCGTCTCCTCCGCCTCATCCTCGTCATCCCCATACGAATACATCCTCCGCGACCACCGCCGCCAGCGACCTACGCGCCCGCTCGCTCCCGCTGCAGGAGGACAAGGACGACGAGGTCGAGGTCAACTGGGAGCAGGAAGAGGAGGTCGCCGAGGGCACCGATTCTGACCCCGAGGGAGACATTGTGCTAGAGCGGGAGGGGAGGCCGGGAGCCTGCGCGTCGTCGTACCCCGCGCGCCCGCGCGCACCAAGCCGCCGCCACGCATGGATCCCGGCAAGAAGGTGCGTTCTTGCTTGGCTCGCCGTGCCCCCTTTTCTCCTTCATCAGTCCCCTTCCCCCCGCGATCTCTTTCCGCCGTTCCGGTTCAATGCCGGCTGCCATCGATCTCTCTCGGTTGAAATATGTTGCCGTACTCTGCCGGGATTGCTCTGTTCGCTTCATGGACTGGGGAGAATCCATCCGTGGGATTGCCCTGTTCTTGCTCCCTCGCCAGTTCTTGCGGATTTGTTCGGCTGGACTCGCCGATTTTGATTGTCATGTGGCATCCACAGGCCAGTTCTTGGATAGTTGTTTATTAATGTCATAAACTAAACTCGTAATAGTATTAGCTTGTGCAAACTGCGCCACACATGAATGCCGTTCATGATAGCCTAATAAAGCGCGGCATTTAGGAGCAAACAGTGGTCACGGGAGCCCTGCTTTCGCTGTTTATGTCTCGTCTGAGACAAACATGATGCATGGTGGAAGAGGTTATGCTTTTGCTTTTCAATTATTGTTCCTTTGTTGACGATTCCGCGTTCACCACATATCATGCTTATACTTATGTAGAGTATCAACAAGATAGTAATTGAGTGCAGGTGGAATAATGCAACAGATAGGATCTAGAAATATGAAAAATCAAATCTCCACTGAAGCTCTAAAATAAACAAGATGCCAGCATATGGTATCATGAAGTATTAGTAATCTCCACGGAAGCTCTAAAAAAAACAGGTGTGCTCTATACCAAAAGGTCCGCACGTGCGTTGCTAGATAGTTTAAAGTTTGATTAGAAGCACAGTGTGTTTTCCGTACATATTGTAATAGACATAAATGCTCACTCTATATTTCACATTTATTCGTCTGCAGATATCAGTTTGATTGTTTCAGAAGAAACAAATCATGGATTTATATAGCATGCTGAGTTTAATTATCATTTCTGTTTCGCTCTTACATATCGCAATACAGACTGACCGCATCGAGGTACAAGAAAAACCCATGGACATAGGCCCAGAGGCAATGGATTTGGAAGGGATTGAAAACTCAGTTAGTTGTGAACAGCCAACGGAGGGGCAGCTGGAGTTTGTAATGTCGAGACATAATAAACCAAAGAAGGTGAACACACCGGTTATCCCGCAAGGTACTTATTTATACATGGTTGCCTCCTTCTGTTCTATATTTTAATTTAAATAATATGTTACTCATTTTTACAATTAGATTACATCTGTACCAATGAAGATATATCTATTATACAATATATCATGTCCGTACCTCCGAAAACCAAGCTTGTGGTCATTGGTGATGCCGTCTTGTCAGTTGAGGATTTGACATGTCTTATAAATGGTGGTGTATATTTGGACGATAGTGTAAGTCCATTTGTATCGATAAAGTTATTGTTTTAAATAAGAAATAAATGGATTTTAACTAACCGTTATTCGTGCTTCCACTTATAGGTCATAAATGCATACATCTATTGTATACGTGTTCAAGAGCATCTTCGGCATAGAGCCGGAGGAAATGTACATCTAGAAACTACTTATGTTTCTGCCATACTAAAGCGAGATGGAAAACTTGATATAGCCCCATCGGACCATGGACACATCATATGGTGGGTTCATAATTATCTACAACATGACATGGTCAGGCTTTACGTATGCATCTAATTTAATATATATTTTAACTAGATGCCTTCATGGCTAACATAACAATGTTTGCTTCAGGTTTATATTCCAGTAAACATTAAGAACTGTCATTGGTATCTAGCGGTTGTCAACGCCAAAATGTGTGAGATACAAGTACTTGATTCCTTTGGTCCTGATGTGCTAGCCGGGGATGACCTCACCCTGATAGTAAGTATTTACCATTGAATTTTTCTTAGGATTTTGTACTTTTTTTTTGCCTTCTGCTTCTTAATTTATATCTTATTAACAGTTGCAGGGACTTAAAAAGCATCTTGATATTGCTTCACAAAGCACAGATTTTAGCATGGGCAACAAGTGGCAGAACCTGGATGTTGCATCATGGCCAATCAAAGAATATTCGTACGAGCGAGCGCAGGAAGATGGGTACATTTAACATTGTCACTTATGATAATCCCATGACATTCCTTCATCTTCATACAACGATCTAATATCTTAAATTTAATTTATAGACTGGTTGTTTTAAATATTTCTTTTTGTTGATCAAATCTTGTAGGACATCATGTGGGTTGTTCTTGACCAATTACATGGAATATTGGACAGGATAAGAGCTATCTGACAATGTCACACCATCCCCGCCCCCTTAGCACGCCACCACCACAGAGCACAAACTTCCCGCTACTCGCCGTTGCTGTCCACCAGCGTCAACTCCTCTGTTTGCCCCCAATAACAGCAGCAACTGGGTCGGCGGCGCCTTCGAGGAAATCGCCTACTTCTGGAACTCCACGGACGACGACGTAGAGGCATGGATCTCCTGCTACTTAGGCATCATGGAGTGGAAGACTTAACATAATCAGGATGAAGCTAAATCTTCTGTTGGAAATGACTTCTCTGCTCTGAAGTATGTTTTCTCTCTTTTCGTTTTCATTTTGTGCTGAGATTGTACTGTTCAATTGGTAGAATTTGCTTCCGAACTTACTATGTTGGCAATTACTGTAAGAGACAACAAATTATAATTTACTGACGGAGACTGCAAATTCATCTTTATTTGCTATAACACATTAGACTTGTGAAAATATCACTTAGAATTCAGAAAATAGACGAGATGAAAAGTATTGTTTTGTCATTTCGAGAGAAAGAACAAGTATAAGGTTGAGCAATGAGTCAATTAAGGCTCTTTATTCATGCTTGTCTATTTATCATAAATCTCAGAGCTGTAAAATATTTTAGTTGGTCCAATGTGCTCCAGCAAATGACCACAAATGTGTGATATCCTTCAGCGGACTGTTCAATTTGAGATGAGGTAAAATCGGATCAAATAAAAAGAATCACAGCATGCAATGATTTTCGAATCTTTTCTGTGTACCAATCTAATTTTCTTCATGATTCATTGTGAACTTGTTTCATGCACCAGTTTAAAGCAAAAAACTTGTTTCATGCACTGGACATGACATGGATAATCATGTAGTCCAGTGAGAAATGGAAAATTCAAGAATGAAGATCACTATTCGGTTTTATCTCCACTTATCCAGATAGTTTGTTTAGCCTCTTTACTTTCATCGGCAGATGGTCTTTTCTTTAAGTCAGCATCTTTGAACAACACATCTATGTTACTTAGTTTATATTATTTCTTAACTCCCTTTTGTATTGCAACGAAAATTATTTTGGTTTTTGATTTGGCTTATTCCTTCTTCTCTGTTGTGTACACAATTGTACGAGGACAACACTATTGTGCGACGCTTCCCGGGTGTTTTCAATTGCTTTGCTCATGTCACATGTGCAGACCAAAATTCCAACGACGCACAGATGGTCGTGCTGGACGATTGCTGGGAGAACATTCATTCTCTACAGGTTCCGTTGTACAATTATGTATGCAAACTGCAAAAGTAATCATTTTCCTTTGAGACTTATATTTTTTTTAAGAAATTAGTAGTAAATGAAGCAGCGAAGGTGATGTTGGTCACTAGAGCCCAACAAAATCTTTCAGGTACAAAAGATACTGTAGTAGAAAAACAAAAATTGATTAGAGCATGTACATGTTCTAAGGAAAGTATTGGTTTTATTTCATTCGGCTGGTGTGTAAGTGCATGATTAGAAAGGAAAATGACTTATACTTTCAGCCTTTGTACTCCCCAGCCTCACGTTCTCCTGTTAGTTCAGATCAAGATTTTATTGGAAAGGTTTCCACAATACAAATTGAAATGACTAAAGAAACCATTTGTCAGGTGAACATTGGTTGCTCATCTTATTATCGTTCTTCTGGTGTGAATGCTCATCTGCAGATCCATACCTCAACACTGATGTTGACATCATGTCTTGGTTCAAGTATGAAGAAGTCTTTGTTTCGGATGGTGGTGGAAAGGTAATTACTACAAATAACTCAAGAATTATATTCTCTGATGTATAGCACAATGGGACAATACTCAGGATTTTTAGTATTCCATCATTGTTTCTTATGACTGAAAATAACTTATCTCTTTCTACGGGTTTGATGTTGATATTATTGTTTGTGGAAATTTGAAAAATCTACTCCCTTTGTTGAGTTCGCAATTTTCCTCGATAGATATAAAATGTTGCAGGTTGTTCATTGTGTGGGCTAGCTTCTTTCATATGTTGCTTCGTATTTTCCTATTGCATATACCTTTTATGATATGTGTTTGGTTCAATTATATAGGATGTTGATGGGGTTAATTTCCTTCGTTCGTTGCTCTGTATGTCCACCATGGGATTCTACCTAAGAAAGGTACTCTGTTTACAATCTGATTGTTATGTTTCTTAAAAGATGGTACTGAAGAATGCATCCCACGAATAGTGATTAAGCATATTCATCAAAGAAAGCATTAAATATACAAAGGTCTCCACAAGGTTTGCATAAGAAGGTAATGTCCCATCTTTAAATGGTCCAAGTTTGTGGGACCGAGCCAACTTTCTTACCAGATGTCTCTATCATGCATGTTTAGGGCCTTGTCTCTATATTTTTAATGTGAATCACGGAGTAATATGTAAAATTACTTAGGCACTGGTGTATGTATTTAATTATAAGTAGGAGTACATGTTTGCTATAGCAGGGCAGAGTTGGTGTAGCATCATCGAAACGAAAGTGCTCTTCTGATCACGAGCTCATGTGAGCTCGGGTGAACAGTAAAATCGAAAAAAATAGTAAAACATTTCAAAAAAATCTGAATTTTTTTTGTGAGAAACATTGATGTTTTTCCCACATGCGTACAAATTTTCATCACCATATGACTTTCGTGGAAAATGCAGCAAAAAAAACAAAATCGATGCTCCAAAATGCTACAAAAAACAGACTTTTTGGAACATCGTTTTTGTTTTTTTTGCCACATTTTCCACGAATGTCATCTAGTGATGAAATTTTGCAAGCATGTGGGAAAAACATCAATGTTTCTCACAAAAAAAATTCAGATTTTTTTGAATTTTTTTACTATTTTTTTCGATTTTACTGTTCACCCGAGCTCACATGAGCTCGGGATCAGGACAGCTGCTACCATCATTGGTTTCTTTGTTGATATACCCGAAAGTTATCCTGTGTGATTGGACTGTTTGACATAGTGAGCGTCAAACGGGAGGGCTCCCAGGGGGAGGCATGACCGTCAGGGGCATCTCCTTTGTTTGGCCGCCGCTTCCCTTCGCCACCAGTGAACAACAGACGTGACACCGCATCATTCACTTGCCTACCATAGATTGACCACTGATGTTGGCGTTCCGCTCCACTACATCTCATGTTGTATATTTCCTCTCTTCATATCCAGATCCTAAAGTATAGCATATAAATATGTTTAAATTCGAAAATAATGATTTGCCTTCTATCTTCATTTATACTGTTTGGGTTAGTAAATATGTAACTAAATTCAGCGGATGATGTTATATGAAGCAAGATTATTGGATTTTTCCTCTGGTGTTATTGATGATCTGATCTAGAATTTGTATGATGTATAATCAGCAGTTCAGTAGATGACTGCTTTATATTATTCCAAAGGCTTGGCAACGGAGAGCCTGTTTTCTCTTAATTTATTCTAAGAGGGATTAAAGTTATGGACATGATTCAGTGAAAATTGGCATAATGACATCATAAATTTGTAAATATAGGAAATCGTACTTTGTAGGTCTATTTCTCTATGGTCCTGCTTCTTAATTCGATTTTATCTTCTTTGGATTTTCAAAATGGACATCAGGGTTATCCTTTGTGTTTAGCATTTACTGGTAATTTTTGTGGATATATTTTAATTATTGTTGAGTAAATGAGTACGAGTAAAAAATAAGTTCAAACATGAAGCGAAAGCTTTGCCTTTTCGACTAAGCTAAAAATTGTCCAGGTAATCATAGAATACCAGGCAAAAAAATGGGCCAATCCCATTATAGGACACGGCCAAGCCCACTCCTTACAGCGTCAAACGGCAATCACACAAACACACACTAGCTAGGGAACTCGCTCCCCTGAACAAGCCGCTCTTTCATCACCGTCGGAAAGAAGTCATGAGGCACTCTTCCGTGGCGACAAAGTGACAAGCATTCCACATGCCTGCAATAGTTGCGACCCACATAACACCATTGCTCCAACAGACCTTGTGCACTCAATCGCTTCTGCGGTCTTCGCTTTGACTTGTCATTGCAGAGACGTGCGTTGCACGTGCACGCTTACTAGTGTATATAAATTGTTCGCTGTGCGTTTCTCTATGTAATCCATATCTGATTTTGTGGCGTCAGATACTTCTTCCGTGGGATTGATCGACAATGGAATAGAGAATCAAATATACAAATATAACACAGATGAGCAAATACGATTCATTATGCTCATATATTCATATATGTTCTTGGTTCCTGTTTGTTCTTATCTTCATGTTTCAACCAAGAACACCCAGTGGTGGAGCTAGCATCTAAACAATGGGTGTACAAAGTCCACTAAAATTCATTTTTTACCCAAATTTATTTGATGTATATGGTTCTATATGTGAATTATACCTTAGTATGCAAGCTTTTTGAAAAGGAAAATGGGTGTACATTTGTACACCCATGTTCTCATTTAGCTCCGTCCATGAGAACACCCATCATTGACCAACATTTCTGTTGAACAAAGGAAAAAGATCATCTGGTCTTCTTAATGATTGAAGGCTTTCGAAGATATCAACAAACACAACAGTATATTTGCTGAAAAAAACTAAAGCTTTTCTTAAAAAGGTTCATCTTCTTGTATTTGCTTAGCATTCATGTTTTTTCCAGTACAACTCTTTAATGTCTGTAATAGTTGCCGAATCTCATTGTTGATGTTTCCGTTGCTTCCTTTTTTATGTTGTATTGGTTGTTCGTCGAGTAACTTTGGTTGTTTGATATATTGAGTCTGTGTAATATGGAATATTATGATCTCAAATCTTACAATGCAAATGAAAATAATGGCACAACCTTTACGTATGTAAAAAACGTTGAAATAAGTTACATCGCCCAAAGCTTGATGTTACGAAGTTGAACAACCAAGTTACTGTTAATAAACTTAATTCGTTTGGTCGTTTTTATTTATTTATTAGTTGAACTTTATAATTAATCATATCGTAACGATTCTGACGTGCAATTCTTCCCACTAATTCCAGTAACTCTAATACTATTAGATCTTATAGTTCATGTTTTATCTTGGCCCCTTTGTGTTGTTGCAGTCGCTTGTTTTTGTCTACGAAGTCTGCTATTGGACATATTGAGGTTGTGTAGTATGTACTATTATGATTTGGAATATCACAGTGCGAAGAAAAACAGTGACACTACCTTTGTTTAAGCAAAACGAGTTGAACTAACTTGCTCGGTTGAAACTTAATGCTATGGAATTGAACTGACAAGAAAATGGTAATGAAACTTAACTAATTCGTTGTTTTAATTCATTTATTTGTTAAAATCCATAAGTAACAATATTAGAACAAACCTTATGTGCAATTTTACGGATTGAAGTGAAAAGTTATCCTAGTACTTGCATTTTTTGTAAAAATAACTATCTTGAGTCATTGACACTGAAAGTGACTTCATAAATGCGATTTTCTTTTAAGCCAGAATGTTTGCAGAGAAATTTTTTAAGCCGGAATGTTTGCACATAAAACTTTTAATTCATTGGTGGCCTGGGAGCACGCCATGTGGGTGTCTAGCCGCCGCCACATGTCACGTGCTTGACGTTCTCTCGGGATTTCATATCTTTTATTTTTTCTATGCCCGTTTTCGGGGATGGTTTACTTTTTTGTTATTTTGGCCTTTTGGTTTTTGCCTGGCTTTCTCTAGGTTTCAGAGATTTTTCTGCACATTTTTGTGTGTGCTTCTCAAAAAAGAAAAAAAAATACTTCCATGAGAAGCATAGAGAAAAATAATTTGGTTATACGAGGTTGTGTTCCTTCCGAAAAAAGGAAAATCACAACTGTGCTCCAAAACAAAGTGAAAAACCACTACCGTGCTGCCCATTCCGAGCTTTGTTTTTTCTTCCCTTTTTGGTATTCGTTTCTTTTGCGAGTACCGGTTGTGGGATATTTTTTTGGATTTTATGACTTTTTGTTAAAAGAAAGTTTGTCAAAATCTATTAACACCCAGGTTGTGACAAGTGACACACATGTATTGCCCCACTTGTCAGTGTCTCAGAAGGTGAGGTGACCTTTACAAGGGTATCCCTTAACTGGTGAGTTCACCGCTTGCCCTTCCCTCTTCTCTCTAAGAGCATGTACAACCGGATCCTTCATACCCGTCTCAAACGCGCGGGCAGGCTGGCCGGTCACTGATCGGTCATGAAATTTTGACCCAGCCGGGCGCCTCAAACGGGCCTCAAACGTCCGGGCTAACCGTCATCCCTCATGTCCAGCCCAAAATATGGGGCGGATATGGGGCGTCCGGGCGCGCCCGGGCACGCCCGCCACGTCAGCCTGGCCGCGCTGGCCCGCATCGACCCCACATATAGCCGTTCCCA
This sequence comes from Elymus sibiricus, assembly GCA_039707655.1. Lineage (NCBI taxonomy): Eukaryota > Viridiplantae > Streptophyta > Magnoliopsida > Poales > Poaceae > Elymus > Elymus sibiricus. Next base: position 108,656,196 of record CM077667.1, on the reverse strand, counting down.
TCCGCTCGCCGGACCAAACCCTAGCCACTTCACTCCACTCCCCTTCACTCCCATCCGCCACCCAAGCTCACCTCCGACGATCTACGACCTTCTCCGGCATGGCGGGCAGCGGACTCGAGTCCTTCACCTCTAGATCCGTCGACCACAGCTCATTCCACGCGGCCCCGAGGAGGAGATGGTCGTCTGCCTTGCGCTCTGTCGCTCCCGGGAGGTGACCGCCTGATGACAAAGCTCCGACTCGCAACGTCGGGAATCCATTGCGTCCGCACAATCGGTTCGTGGATCCGGCGTCGCTGCCACACCGGAGGCGGTGCGGTCCGTTTGGCGTCCGAACGTCGTGGTGGACGTGCAACCCCTCCATTGACGCACCGAGGACGCACCATGGGCGTCCGCAGACGCAACCATGGCGCGGTGTTCCCATTGTGTGAGGCAGCGGGCGCGGGAGGCGGCGGAGGCCCTCGCGGCGGTGGACGTTGTAGAGGCGGAGTCGCACTCTCAGGTGCCCTGTATGGTGAACCACTATGGGCGCCGCAACCGCGTCGTGGTGGATGTCGGCTCCTCCCAGGAGGGATCCGTCATCGACCTCACGTCCACCGGCATCGCCGGGTTACGAGCTCCGACGAGGAAGAGTAGGGCATGTGAGACGGCGGGAGCTCGACTCCCGTGAGCCGGCTAGTGTCCTTTGTCCTACTCTACCTCGCCGACGGCCGGACCGACACGACGTGAGGCGCAGCCAGCCGTCGGACATGGGCATGGTGGAGCCGGACGAGGTCCGCTTAAAGATTGCTTTAGGTTGCATGTAATTGTATGGATTTGAGGTTTCTAATTTGAGGTATCAGGTTGTAGAATGCATTATTTGAGGCGTGATCGGTCAGTGTCTGCACACACGCCCGAACACGTCCGCAACATTTGAGGGGTCGGATTTGCCAAGCCCGACTGTAGATGCTTTAACGAAACCGGACGCCCCTATGTGTCGCTTATAGCGAGACCTAGGAAACCCTCATGTCAAGCAGCGAGCGAGATGGGGCTGGCCCAGCTGCGCTTGAAACCACAACCTCTTCACTTTTTTTTGTTTTTTCTTTTGTTTATACTTCTTAATATTCTAAACAAATATATTACAAAAAACTTATACGAAACATTTAAAAATGTTAATCAATTATTTGAAAAATATTAAATGTGTATAGAGAAAATATTTCTCATGTATAAGAAAAATGCATACAAAAATATACATTGTGCGTGAAAAAAGTGATCACGTATTTAAAAATTATTAATCCAAACATTTGGGAAAACATGTTAAACATGTATTTGAAAAATATTAATCAAATATTTGATTTTTTAAAATGTGTATAGAAAAATTGTTGACCATGTATTAAAAGAACGTTAAAGTTGTATTTGAAGAATGTTAATCAAGCATTTGAAAAATATATTAAAAGTGTATAATAAATGTTGATAATGTATTAAAAATGTTAATCTAGTATTTGAGAAATATTAATCAACCATTTGAGAAAATTTTAAACTTGTATTTGAAAAATGTTACTCAAGCATTTGAAAAAAATGCGAAATGTGTATTGAAAAAAAGTTGACCATGTATTCAACAAATATTTATCTGCTATTTTACAAATGTTAATAAAGCATTTTATAAATATTAAATGTGTATAGAAAAAAAGTTGACCATGTATTCAATAAATATTAATCTTGTCTTTGAGAAATGATAGATGTATATTAGACAAATGTATTAGATATATACCAGAAATACGTATAAAAATAGTAAAAACCTGAGAGAAAACAAAATAGAACCTATGAGAAATAATAAAAGAAAAAAAACAAAACCAAAGAAAAATTAAGAAATAGAAAGAAAATAAAAATGGCAGTAAAAACGATAAAAAAAGAAAAAAATAAAAATTCAATGAAATTCGGGAAATAAGCAAAGAAAACCAAAAAAGAGGAAACAAAATAAATGCAGTAAAAACAGATAAATAAACAAAGAAAAACCGATGGAAAAGCAAATATGAAACCCGAAAAACCAGAGGAAAAGCGACTCTTTTGCTTTTACTAGGTCGCGCTCTACTGATTTAATGTGAAGCTGATGGTGGCTTACTGGCTAGCAGGGCCACGCAGCAAATAAGAGATCCTGCGATTGGTCCTTGTATGCTCAATTTTTTACTTGATTTCTTTTAAATGTACTATAATGGGCCAGCTTTGTACTGTGGCCCTTCAGACGGGAGAGCGAGAGTTCTCACACTGAACACCTGCAGAGCCCACCGCACAAACCCATGTCCCCCGACAAAAAAAGAAGGCCCAACCGGAAAAAAGAGGATGGTTCTTAAAAAAAAGAAGGAAAAAATCACGTCTTAGGCCAACTCCAACGCCAAACGAACGTCTGTTTCGTCCGGATTTTATCCGTTTGGTATAATGGGGCGGCAACCGATCTGTTTTATGAATGCGCCGGTCGTACGTCCAACGCGTGGACGCATCTGGTTCGCCACAGTCTGGGAAATGCCATATACTATACAAATCAAACATTGCAAATAGTTTAAAAATAGTTTTACAACCAAATCAAAATAACTTTACTTATGTTTAAATCAAAAGAACAATTAAATAGTTGATTACAACTCAATCAAAATTGTCTTGAATATATGAAAATTAAATGAACTGATACATCTACTGGTCGTCAATGTGAGTCCACATATGCTCAACCAAGTCATCCTGAAGCTACATATGAGTATGTCAATCGCACATTTCACCATGAAATTGGCTAAACTGTTTAAAGGTTGCCGATTCTTGGTGCAGAGGCTCAAGATTTTCACCCTGAAAATTAAATCCTTGGTTGGAGATGTTGTCATCACGCTCATCCTCCATGATCATGTTGTGCATGATCACACAAATAGTCATCACCTCCCACAGTTTCTCTGTGCTCCATGTAAGTGTATGGTTTCGAACGATAGCCCATCGTGATTGGAGCACACCAAAAATACGCTCCACATCCTTCCTAGCACTCTCTTGCATTTGGGCAAATCTCTGTCTCTTCTCTCCTTGTGGATTGGAAATTGTCTTCACAAGAGTTGACCATTGAGCGTAGATACCATCAGCTTGGTAGTACCCTTTGCTGTAATGGTGGTCATTGATCTCAAAGTTGACATCTGGAGAGTGGCCTTCTGCAAGCCTTGCGAACACTGGTCAACGCTGAAGCACGATGCTATCATTGTTAGAATCAGCCATGTCGAAGAAAGAGTGCCAAATCCAAAGATCTTGAAAAGCCACCTCTTCTAGTATGACAGTGCAACCTTTCACATGTCCCTTGTACTGGTCCTGCCAAGAAAATGGACAGTTCATCCACTTCTAGTGCATACTGTCTGTACTACCAAGCATGCCCGGCCAGCCCCTCTCGGCATTGATCGCCAACAACCTCTCTGTATCAGCGGCATTTGGCTATCCAAACACTGCCACCATAGTCTTGCAGAACCTGCACATGGATTCTAGGCACGTGGACTCACTCATACACACGTACTCTTCCACAAGATTACCTGGAATTCCATAAGCAAGCATGCGGATAGCCGTGGTGCTTTTTTGGTAAAAGGAGAACCCAAGCTTGCCAAGGGCATCCTGTTTGCACTCAAAGTATGGGTCATATGCTACCACTCCCTCCCTGATACGGTTGAACACATGTCTCGCCATACGAAATCGATGACGGAATTGATGCGGTTTGTAGAGCGGGACATTCTCAAAGTAATTGGCATAGAGCAAGGTGTGGCCGCTCTCCCTATTGCGGTTCAAGGCCGGAGCATGACCCGGGACTGATCCCCTAAATCGAGGCCGCTGCCTAGCAATGTGGTTATTGACGACCAATGCAGCCACCACAATGTCTTCATCATCCAAAGACGAATCATCCGATGAACAAATGAAATTCTGCAAAAGTACTCATCTTCACCGTCCATGATACCTTGCGAGCAAAGTGGCGAACACCTTGGAGTCGTGGTGGAGGCGCGAACGGGAAGAGAACCCTAAGCTCCCTCACAAGCAGCCGACGAGGTTGGCGTTGTTCGTTTGCTCCCACGCGTTGTGCCGGGTTTTCTGTCGGTTTACCTTCAAACGGACGCAACCGGACCAATGCAACAAAACTGTTCGAGTGAACTCTGCGTTCACTGGTGCTTTCCGATGCACCAAAACCGACTGAGTGAGTCCCGTGCTCACTGGTGCGTCCTGATGCATCAAAATTGACGAAATGAGCCCCGTGCTCGATGGTGCATTCCGATGCACTAAAATCGACCGAGTGAGCTCCGAGCTCACTGACGAGTTCCGACACGCCAGAACTCACCAAACGAACCGAAGAGGCCCGTCGAGTACTCGGTTGAATCTGACACCGATTCAAGAGTCTCCGAGTGAAAGTCAATCGGAAGGTTTAACAATATTATCCCTAGGCTGTAAGGTTGCTTCTCCCGAGAACTGATATGCACCGGGTCGAGTGACTTGAACAGTCGGACTGTTCGAATCATTCAAAATTTACTTGACTTGAATCGGTCGCGGTTTCGATGACGAGCGAGGAGCAACCCGCCTTGCTCCCTAGCGTCCCCGAAACGCTACCAACAGCCCAGTGCGTTGGTCACTCGGCTCTCAAAATCCTCAACCGATTCGGGGGCTACTGACGAGGTCACCTACCCTGGGTAGGGTCATAGACCTCTCATCTAGGACACACCTGGGGTCCTACAAGTTACATAAGTCCCTAGACTACCTTAGCACTCGGACGAATGTACAAGATACACTCGGATCCTTGAAAGTCACTTGGACGCTGTCAACCACTCGGCTTAGCTCTGACACCCGGACATGAAGAAGCAGAGGCGACGTGGGAGCTGTAACGTTTGAGAGGCTTAATTAACATTAAACATTGTAGACGTTGCGTTACCAGTAACGCTCGTAGTTAACTCGGCAGTTTCCAGTAACTTCGGCAGTTACTAGCATTAATGACCCTTGTAATGGTACTCGGCTGGCGGCGGCGCACTCTATATAAGCCACCCCCCCCCCCCCCCCGCCCGCCGACACCAGAAGAGGGGTTACGAACTCTCTGTAATCAGAACACATACCAAGCAATACTTAGCCCCAGGGCTCGAGACGTAGGACTTTTACCACTTCCGAGTGGGGTCCAAACTCGTAAACACCAAGTGTTACACTTGCTCCGTAGCTAGGCTTCGCCCTACTCATTTGTACCCCCCGTACTATTGTCAGGATTACTCCTACGACACCTCCCTTCCTTGTAAAGGGAGGACTCTCCCTTGGCCGCCGGCCCCTCCCTTGGAGGAGGGGTCAAGGCTGCGCCTCCCCTCTCCCCTTTGCCTCCTATATATAGTGGAGGGGAGGGGAGGGCTATAGACACAAATTCCTATGCCCCGGTGGCAGCCCTCCCTCTCCCGTTATTTCGTTTTCTCCTCAGATCTCATCTACGGTAGCGCTTGGCGAAGCCCTGCCGGGATTGCTCCACCACCATCTCCACCACGCCGTCGTGCTGGTTGAGATCCCATCTACTTCTCCTCCCTTGCTTGCTGGATCAAGAAGGAGGAGACATCATCGAGCCGCACGTGTGCTGAACACGGAGGTGCCGTCCGTTCGACACTAGATCAGGACGGATCGTGATTGGATCGCGAAGACGTACGACTACATCAACCGCGTTTCTTAACGCTTCTGCTTAGCGATCTACAAGGGTATGTATATACACTCCCCCTCTAGTAGCTATGCATCTCCATGGATAGATCTTGCGTGTGCGTTGGAAAATGTTTGTTTCCCATGTAACGTTCCCCAACATTCATCATCCGAGGACGAATCATCCGATGAACAAATGAAATTGTGAAAAAAGTACCCATCTTCACCGTCCATGATACCTTGCGAGCAAAGTGGCGAACACCTTGCAGTCGTGATGGAGGCGCGGACGGGAAGAGAACCCCGAGCTCCCTCACAAGCAACCGGCGAGGTTGGCGTTGGCGGTCGGCGCCCTGCGGCTATGCAGCGTCTGCCGGAAGGTGTTGAGGTCGATGGGCGTCGTCGTCGGCCATTGCTTCACTCTGCATTGAACACCGAAAAAAGCTCATCTGAAACGCTTGCGTGTGGGCCGGCTATGGCATGGGGGTGGTCGTGGTGTGGGCGGCTGGCAAGTTTAGCGAGGATACGGCCGAGGAAATGGCTAGGGGCGGCGGCGGTGGCGAGGCGCAGGGAGGGGCAGGGGGAGAGGAAAGAGGGGTTGTGTTCCTGACGGGCGGGTCAGGGGAGGACAAGGGCGTGCGTCCCACTTGTCCGTGTGCTGCCCGCTTCGACGCAAACGCGGCCAAAATTTGGATCGAAAATAAGACGAAAGAGGACGAAAAAACGGAAAAATGTCCGTTTGCTCTCATGTGCCGTGTTTTCTGTTGGTTTAACTTGAAACGGACGTGGCCGGACCATTTTGGGTCGGGCATTGGAGAATCGCTCCCAGGCATGGAAAGATCTGACGGTTGGCGCTTCTACCTCTTTCCTTTGTACGGGAACTCTCCTCCTACCTCCTTTAGATAGCTGCGCCCCGGACCCTCCTCCAACCACCAGGTGCGAGCTAGTGAGCGGAACCAGCCCACCTTGCTCAGCACCCTCACTCTCGCTCTCCTCGATCTCTCCGCCTCTCTCCCCCTCCACCGAAAATGGCTGGTAAGGACGTCGTGCCGACGGCCACCACCCAACGGAAGAGCGTGGCAAGGCGGCTGTGGCGCGTTGTCCGCGCCGTGCTCTACATGCTGCGGCGTGGGGTGCTTCCGTCCGGGCGCAAGCTTGCCATGGACCTCGGCCTCCTCCTCCGCCGCGGCAAGAAAGCCGGCAAGGTCCTCGGCGGCCTTTCTTCGGCGAGGTCGTCGTCCTTCTCGTGCCGCGCACTCGACTCGGCCCTCGCGGTGCACGAGCCCTCGCGCAGCCGCCGCGAGGTCGAGTTCAGCTGCAGCAACACCCCTTTCTCCGCCGCCGCCAGGAGCCGCCGCCACCGCGACGACGACGACCCCGGGTACTACTACAGCTACGACGCGGCCGACATCGCCAAGGTGTTCGAGATGCTCAACGAGGGCGGCCACCCCTTCGACGACGACGCGCTCGTGATGGCGCCGGCCACCGCGACGCCGTCGCCCGCGCTGTGGCATTCGTCCGCCTCCGGGGCCGGGCCCAGCCCGGGCACGAGGCGGCTCCGCATCGCCGACTCGCCGTTCTCGGCGCCGGGCAGCGAAACGCCGGGCGAGCAGCAGGTGGACAGGAAAGCCGACGAGTTCATCAGGAGGTTCTACGAGCAGCTGCGCGCCCAGAAGAGCGTCGCCGCCACGCCGGAGAACGACGGTTACGCCGCCGGCTCGTACACCGGGCGTTCCCCACGGCCGGTCGCCGCTGGCATCGTCTAGTGAAGGGAAAGTCTCAGAGGAGCCCGAGGCGGCCACCGGTCGCCCGGCCGGCAGGAGGAGGGTCCAGACACGCCGCATGCATGAATCTTTTGAGTTGACGCTTATCCTTGTACACCAGTCCATGTTGATGTCGCATTTAATCAGTTTGCTCTGGTTTCTGTTAATTGAGAGAGATTTTGCTGTCTTTCCCGTAAATTTTCCCCGGATCTTGATTAAACAGTCCTCGGCTGTTTACATGCTTAGATGAATATATTCCTCGAGGCTTCAATTTCCACCCGTAAACTGTAAAAGTATATAAAACTACTCGATCCACGTAGTAGATTACTAGTAGTAACAGTTGTTTATATCCCGTAAAAAATGTTATACTAAACCGAGCTAGTAGTGCATGCTAATGAAAGAAGAAGACAAATATTGAGTTGGATAATTGTCCTTGAATTTTGTGTAGTACGAGTCGCTTTAGCATGTTTGTTGATGTGTCGGATGGTACAACAATATTTGCAGAAACTCGTCATCCTTTATGGTTGCCACCTTTTTGACCAGTATGACTCACAACCTCAGCTAGAATTGGTTGATTTGAACTTTTACAAGAGAAGACCAAGCGTAAAAGGGAAAGGAAAACAAATAAGCCTCTCGTGTGTCTTTTCCGTGAGCGGTCTGGCAGCAAACCCTAGCGCCACCACAAGCCTCTCCCGAGTCTCATGCCATCGCCGTAGCCGATGGACGTCTTCGGACAAAGCTCGTTTGGAGTAGCGGCGGCGGGGTCTCTTCCTCCTCTCGCTGGCATGGCGGCAACGTCGGACGCTGGATGTTGGTGATGAAGTGGATCACGGGATAGGCGCTCCGACGCGCAGACTCACGCCCGCTGAGGCGGAGTGGCACGGATCAGTCGTCCACTATGTGGTGGATCACAGAGACGCGAGGGGGGCTGATGCGCGCGAGAAAACCGCCAATACGAGTTGGCTTGGAGTCGTGCGGGTGAGCGCAACTCACGTGTGACGCAGTCGAAGTGGCAGGTGGGGTTGTCGGTTGGGCGCGGGACTGTGCGCCAGGGCAGCGCGATGGCGCACGAGGGTGTTGCGCGAGCATGGAGCTCCCGAACGTGGATTGCAGGGACCAACCTGATCTGGGTTTTCAACGGGCCTTCTTGCGCAACGTGCGGAAGGCTTCCCCGGTGCAGACTTCTCAGGGTGGCTGGTCGGCGACCTCCGAGTTTGAGCCTTAAGGATGAGGATGTGGCACGTTGCTTGCATGTCATGGAGGTGGTACGACGAGTTGACTGGTCGGGCCATTGGTTTGGGTGGGTGAGGTTGTTCGTGAAATCCGCACTCCGATTACGGACGGAGCAATCGATTGCGGCGCCTATGGGCATTGTTCCTTTGCTGGAGGCATCGATGTTGTAGCCCCCCTCCCTTTTTCGACATGCTTCGGGGGAATCCCTAGAACCGTTCTGTTAGATTGGACGATTACCATGCGTTTGGATTTGCTCGCCGCAAGAGGACATCATCTTGGAGTTAGACTTGGCCAGAGGGACTCGGGCTTGTGGAGGTGGCCGGTGGCGGTTAGTGTGGCATCTTCGTGCGGGGCTGCAGGCAGCAGGAGCACCCTCCACATACAAGGGGAATCTGCAAGTTATGCGAGTTAACCTCGTGGAATCGAGCAACATAGGTATGCTCTATAAGACGTATCGTTCCTCTCTGGTGTCGTCGAGGTTAGTAGATATGATTGTGGTAGTACATAGATGCAACGGTTTTCAATGTGCAATTTGGTAGCGGCAAAAGCGCTTGAGTTCCCGGCTGGTTGTGTTGTGGGGTGTTGGACTTCCGCTGCTTTGTATGTCTTGTTGTGTATTAGTCGTAGTCTAGCTAGGCATTCTTATAGGTTTTCGCCTAGTTTTTCTCAAAACTGAGTACCTTTTTTTGCCACCTGCCTTTATGTGGTAAATCCATCCTCTGGGGGTACTTAGAATATCCCTTTCTAAATACTGAATGACATCTCTTCTGCAAATATTAGAAGAAACTTCTACAAGATAGTATCCACTAATTAATAGTATTCTGTAATGGTCTATGATCTATTTTCTTCATGATCACGTTACATGGTTTTCGTTCAAGGATGAGCGTGCAATTAAAGTGTCGCCTCTAAACTTAATTCGGGAGCCAAAGAGAATAAGTCTTAGAGCATTCCCGGTTCTTTAACACCCCTCCTATCTTTATTCTCTAATCCTATATATATCTAGGGGAGTGATCACTACTTTTTTATTTGGCTTAACATGCAAGCAATGCCACATCAGCACATAATAAGGACAGGATATGATCCATCTCAACATGCAACCATGAAGGGAAAAAGGCCCACCATCACATGCAACCATGCATGGTAAAATATTTTTAATTCTCTTATTCTACTTGAAAGTGCAAGTTATCGACTAGAGGGGGGGGGGGGGGGGTGAATAGGCGATTTTTATGAAAGGCTTCGAAACAGTGAATGTATTCGAGGAATGCGGAAGCGAAACAGGATCAGGTAGGGATCTATATCAAGGATCTAAGCAAGGCCTGCAATACAATGAAGACATACAAGCAAGTTGAGCATTATCATCGTATACGCTAAGATGAGTCGAAGACAAACTTAGATAGTATGAAGATAAACAGCAGATATGAATGTCTTCGGAGAATGTCTTCAGTCAAATGTATTCATGCAATAGGTTCACAGTCAGGAACAGAAAGTAAAGAGTGAAGGATAGAACCAGCAGCTTGATGGAGACACATGATTTGTTGAACCACTTCCACTTGCTGTGACAACTGAACGTCTGGTTAGGGAGGCTGAGATTGAACTCAGAAGACCTCGTCTTCACCTTATTCCCCTTGAGCCGAAGTCACTTAGACAACGCCCAATCACTTAGGTAAGTCTTCAGGGGAGACTTCCGAAACCCATACAAACTTGGTCACCCGGCGATCCACAATGACTCTTGGATTGCTCTAGACCTAGATGCCTAATCGTCTCGAAGATCACAGTCTTCAAGTGTAATAAGTCTTCGGTTCTCTCAGAACAGAACGACTTCGGTGATGCTCAAACACTCTAGCTCTAGGTGTTTAGGTTTATCCTCGCAGGATGTCTCTCTCTCTCAATGTCTTCGAGGTGGGTTGCTCCAAAACGACAACAGCCGTATCTCACTCTGAGCAGCCACCTTCTCATGGTGGAGGGGGTGGGCTATTTATAGCCAGCGGGCAACCCGACCTGATATGACCAATATGACCCTGGGTCAATGGCCAACCGACACATGTCACAACGGTCGGATTTCAAACACACGCGGCAGCTTTACTTGGGCTACAAGTAAAGCTGACTCAACCAACTCTGGAAGAGATTTCCTCTCATAGTCTTCACTCGAAGACATAGGTTCGGGTTGAGCATCACGTCAGCGTCTGACTTCGATCACGTCGACCCCACTTAACAGTATGGTGGTTCTTATGACTCGGGAAAGAAGAATTAGAAACTACCAAAAGACTTCGTCTTCACGTTTCATTATCTTCGCATACCAGCAATGGCTTCGGCCATCGTCAATGTCTTCGGACATTTTTAGGGGTCGTCTTCGACGGTTAAACCGAATCTCCAGGGACTTCTATCTGTGTTATCCTGTGAACTCTCACAAACACATTAGTCCCTCAACCGCGTTTGTCTTCAATACTCCAAAACCAAACAAGGGTGGCACTAGATGCACTTACAATCTCCCCCTTTTTGGTGATTGATGACAAACTGGTTGAAGTTTTCAACGGGAATAATATATGTGAAGATAAGGACTTGGAGATTATGATTGCAAGATATAGAGAGCTCCCCCTAAAGATGTGCTTATGAAGATTTTGCTTGGAATGCAAAAGCACTTGGCAGGTTATAGTTTGTGGAGATCTCCCCCTATATCTTGTAATCCAATCACTATGCATTTAAGCAATATTTCGAAGATAATGAAATGCATAATGAAAAATGGGCGTCTGCAGAATGGCTTCGAGCGCATATGATAAAACTTAAGGTAGCCCCAAAGGTACGGTAAACATAAAGTGTGCAGACGTCCATCAGGACTTAAGTTTTACAACCCAAATAGCAAATGTTCGAAAACGAGAGTTGTAAACTTAACAAAAGACAACACCCAGCCCATATAGGTAGACCCGTTTGAAGACTATCACACCAATGCTTCTCCCCCTTTGTCATCGAATGACCAAAAAAGGTCGAAGACATTGGGCACTACGCATCCCCAGCAGGAGTTGAAGACGATGGTGCGGTAGGGTCGATGTTTGTTGGTGCAGGAGAGCTTGGTGCAGTGTCGTGATGCGCAGTTGACGGAGAAGCGACGTCATCAGATTCATCATTGGCAAGACGCGCATTGACGGAGGGGGCTTCAGAGGAGAAGTCACTGTCTTCGAGAGAAGGCGTCCGACGCCATTTCTCAGTGCGAGGTGGCGGAGCACTGAAGTGAAAGGGTTGCCTGTAGCCATCTTCACGAAGATCATCCTCGGGAGCCAACATGGTCAATGTTCTCCAGGCACGGCGGCTTGTCTCATGAGCAACAAAGGCATTCTTGGTTGTGAGATTGCGAATTTTGTTGATGTCGTGAACCATAGAAGCCATTTGTCTTCGAGTCCACTCATGATGACGATCTTGCTTCTGAATGAGAGAGACAAGAAGCTCTTTATCGGTCATTGCACGTTCAGTCCTGGTACGAGCTTGGCGAGGCAAAGTGCTTGTTGTGGCTTCAGTGGCAGTTGCACTTGGTTGAGGTTGACGAATGGAGCCAATGAGCCTCGCACGGGATGCATCAGATGGGATGTGAAGACCTTCCTCATCAGCTGTGCCACTGGTGCCTTGCATCAGGGAATTCTTGCTCTTTGCAGGGTAGATGTCAGTGTGAATGACTTCAACATCAGGAAGATATATCCCATGATTGCGTGCTGATGGCAAGAACCTTGTGTTGGATCTGTACTTGATGAAACGCATGATCCATGGTGCATAGATCTTGGGTTCAAACAAGGTGATGCCATTGGCAGCCAGATTACGCAGAAAGAGATCTTGAAGATCAAACCTGATGCCATAGACAATGTTGTAGATCAATGTTTTCAGAGCACCTTCAATCTTGCTTGAGGAAGAATGCCCTTTGATCGGCCAAATGGTGTGACGAAGAATGTGATAGATGGTCCTTGGCAGATACTGAAGGTCATTGACAAAGAATGAGTGTGGCAGATCTACTTCAGGTGCCAATGTGAAAGGATCGAGATGGACCTAGAGGGGGGGGGGGGGTGAATAGGTACAATTACAAATTTTATTTGTTACTTAGCAATTTTAGGCAATAAACCGGAATATGAAAGTGGGCCTAACAATTGCAATGATAGTAGTTATGCTATGTGTACAAAGCAAAACAATAAGTAAGTGAATAAGCAAGCACAAGTAATACAAGTAATACCACAAAGACAAATAACCACAAGTAGGGAGTTAGCGTTAGGGATAACCGCAACTCCGAGAGACGAGGATGTATGCCGATGTTCACTTCCTTGGAGGGAAGCTACGTCACCGTTTAGAGAGGTGGGTGTTACCACGAAGGCACACCAACGCTATGAAGGCTCACCCTATTCTCTCCTTGAGACAACACCACGAAGGCGTTTCTCAACCACTAGTGGTAGACCTTGGGGTGGTCTCCAAAACCCTCACAAACTTTCCAGGGGAAATCACAATGGTCGATTCCTCACCGAAGAACTTCTACCGCCTAGGAGTCTCCAACCTCCAAGAGTAACAAGAACGATGGGGAAAAGCTCAAGACTTGCTCAAATCACAAATTCCTTTGGTGGAAGGAAGGGGAATATCTATCACTTGATTGGAGAACTTCTCACAAATGCTCTTGGGATCTTGGATTTGGTGTATGAGGATGTGAGAGATAGAAATGTGTTTTCTAGGGTTAGCTCAAAGTGAATGGTCAGCCTCTCCACGAAGTGGTGAAGAGGTATTTATAGTGTGGGAGCAAATATGGCCATTGTAGTGTAAGTGACAGAGTCTGGCCAGACATCCGGGCCAAGGGCCGGACATCCGACATATGTGAAGTGAGTACACAATACATAGAGCCAGAGAGGGAAAACAGGGGAGCCGAACATCCGGGGAAGCCCCGGACATCCGGCACATATGGGAGCACCCTGACATCCGACTTATGCCCAGACATCCGGCATGCCACACTATCAGACCACCACAGTTCTGGCATTTTGTGGGTCGGAAATCCGGCAAGAGGCTCGGATATCCGGGGCCCGGACATCCGGCAGTGTGCCGGACATCCGGCGCATATTTGGTGTAAAATGATGCTCTCTGGATAGCAGGGATGCCAGATATGTGGGGCACTTCCCGGACATCCGGCGGCACAGTGAACTCCCGGCCATCCGGCCATCACAGAGAAGCAACACTTTGTGATTTGTGCATAGTGCAGTTTTTGACCGAGGAAAGGAGTTTGTTTTGACCTGAGCAAGTCTTTTACTGACCCAACCGATCCCCTCTTAATAGTGCGGGATCCCTATACTCAAGAAGAAGAGAAAGCTAGATCCGTAAACCTTTTGGTTCCTTCCTTCTTGGCTCATAATCATTCCATCCGTCCGTGATCCTCGCATATTTAGATTTGAGAACTAATACCTGAGATTTACTTGACAATCATCATTAGTCATCTACATCTACATTGTCATCAACATCAAAATATAATGTAAGGGCATGATTGCACTTTCACAATGGCTCCATCATAGTGAGCATTTCAGTCATGTTTGGCTAGGGCAGTTGAAAGATGCTGGGCATGTCTTCATCAGAAGATGCAAGAGGTGTTGCTAGAAAGAAATCTGCAGCATCAGTATTAACATATTCATCGCGAATCATGAAGTGCAACTTCCATGTCTTCAGGTCTCGCCCGAAGCCAGAGATGTGGAGGGTGGCATAGAACTGTAGAATGAGCTCCTCATTCCAATCTTCATGATCAGTGACAAATGCCAGGATTCCAACATCCCGAAGACAATCAATGGCTTGGTCAAAACATGGCAATCCCTTCATGGCTTCAAGACTGATCTTTTTGTGTGGGAAGATTTGGTTTTGGCCATAAATCACACATGTGTAGTATGGATGCTCCAGAACCTGTCAGACTGAATCTTCGAACGAGCATACGGATTGCGGTCGGAGTCGAAGAATGTGTTGTTGAGCCGGAATGACTTGACGCTGAAGATATGAGGATGAGCACATCCTTGTTGGTGAAGCATAGGTAGCCTTGGCATAGGATTCAGAACATTTGGGCGCCGGTGAAGATGATATTCGTATTGTGGACCCATCCTTGGTGGCGCTACCATCTTGGGCCATTTGGTGGGAACCATTTGCCAACACAATGTTGTCAGCATTGTCGTCGGAGGAAGGCGTCGCAGGAACTAGAGGACCATCAAGGGATGGAGCATTGGCTTCGCCCACAATGTTTTCAGCAGCATTGTCTTCAGTGGTGGGGGCTTTGTTCTCCGGTACGTTGTGAGCACCATCTCTGATTCAGAGGACTCCATCAACAGGTGCAGTGGGAGACATGCGGACTTGGTCTTCAGGGATGCTCTGCATGGAAGATATATCCAATTTGGGTCCACGGCGAAGCCTTTTGAGAGGCGACACATGCTCCGTGAGTTCAACTTCTCTGGCCACAAATGGAGATTTTGGAGTTCTGGGCACATGAGTTGAAAATGCAGATGGCGGAGTACTGGGTGTATTCTCTGGCACTGAGGGCCTCAGTGGAGTGCCAATATCAACATACTCACTATCATCAGGAGCATCTATGTTCAGCATGGGGTTTTCTCCTTCTACATTGGCTTCGTCAGCAGTAGCATCGGGAATAATGTATTCAGCTGGGATGTCTTCACCAGCTGGAATGTCATCAGCAGCAGGAGTCTCTGTAGTAGCAGACTCGTGTAGTATGACTTGCCTCTCTTGATTCTCAGAGGCAGGAGGAGCCATGGAGATAGGTGTCACTTGCAGTGGCTCCTGTTGAGCAGCTTTGGTGGTAGTTGGAACAGGTGGAGGTGGAGGAGCTTGAGCAGACACAGGGGGCAGTATCTTCTTTGTCTTCTGCCGCTTCGGAGCTTGGGCTTCAGAAGCAGCAGCCTTGCGCTTCTTGGCAAGAGCTTCGGCTTTCTTTGTCATCTTACTAGAGACAGCTGGGGAAAGCGGAGGTGCGCGAGAGCCAGAGAAGCCAGCTGGAAACTCAATGCCTCGTTGTTCAGACCTTGATGGGGCAGTTTGGTCCGAAGACATTGAAGCATGTCTGGATCTCTCAATGATCCTTGGGTCAAGAGCAGGTTGGCCAAGAGCCTTGCGCTTCAACATATCATTGTGTGCTTGAACCATGGTGTTTGCCTTTTTCTTGAGGCGCACAAGGGCACCTTTGACAGCTTCACATCTCTTCTCAAATACGGCCTTGAGGTATTTCATCATCAATTGATAACCTTGGATCTGGTCAGCCTTGAGCTTGTGGACATTTGCCTTGAAGAGTGCTTTCTCATGGCTTATCTTCGCCTTGAGTTGAGCAGCTTTTTGAGCCACAGTTAGCTTCTCATTCACGAGCCCTTGGAATATGACGCTGAGTCCAATGGGCAGCTGTAAGGCGTCGATGGTGAGGGATAGGTCAGCAAACCACTCGTCAATAAAGTGCTCGAGTATTGCTGGGTCGAAGAGAGGTAAGTCTTCAAGACGTTTAGCTTCCTCTTCCTTTTGCTGGATCAATCTTGCCAGTGCTTCATCATCAAACTCATCATCGGAGAGCTCGGTCATATTAGCAGCATCCATCAGTGAGACAAATGGCTTCGGTCCTCTGGAAGCGACAGCCTTCCGTTTCATCCGTCTAACAAGACGAGCCTCCTCATCTGTGTCTTCAGAATCAACAGATGAGGACCTGGAGGCTTGTGATGTTGTTCCAACAGCCTTGGGAGCCTTTGAAGCTTTTGGCTTCGAAGCCTTTGATTTCTTCTTAGGCTTCAGATTAGGAGCATGAGGATTCTCTTCATGACCATCCTCAGACTCAGCAGGTTCAGGGCAACCGCGGATGTTGGAGGGATCTAGGTGTCTGGGCATTGGAGGCCTGACCATGCACGGAAAGAAACCTATTCTTCTGGCTTCAGCCTCAGTCTTCGGATGAAGATTTTTATAGATAATATCTGTCCACGGTGCCTTCTCAGCATTCTTCTTAGCATACACATCTGTAACAAACTGATAGTTGAACCATTTCTCCACCCAATATCTTCGAATCCATTGGATTCGAGTCTTGCGTTGTGTATAGGTTTCATCTTCATCAGACTTGTAGCGCTCATACAGTTCAGGGGGAAGATCCTTGGCAGTGTTCAGATGTCTCTGTCTACCCCTTTTCTTTGGAGCATCATCCCTGGCCATAGTCTTCAAAGGCTTCGAGTTGGGCAAAGGCTTCAAAGACTGTTTCAATTGTGATCTTGCTCCTGGTGAGTGCAAATGAATCTGCAAGTAGTCTGCAAACGAATTGAGACTATGAGATCCAAGAGATTCTGCTGTGGACATGTACCTGTGAAAGAGTTAGAGATGCGAGGGAGTGAAAGAGGTCATATGCATTCTCAGAAGATTTTAAAACTAGATATCGTGGTATGAAGACATTGACCTCTTTCACCGAAGACTTTCACTTTTGCACACAGATAGGGCGGTTTCAGATTTGTGCAAGTTCGAGAATTCGCACAAGTGAGAAATCAATCCAGATTTGCAACATAAGCAAAAGTGTTGAGCAAATAGAGGTACAAGTGTGAGATCCATTGAAGTGTAGGTGGAAAAACAGATCTCAAAAATATATGGTAATTTGCAAAGATCAAAAGTGTGGTAAAAATTCAGTTTTTCTTTACCACGGTGAAGAACACGATGAACTAGTCGACGAGGCAGAGAAGCCGAGCAGTTCAATCTACCACACCCTAGCTTGGTGGTGGTAGACACCTACGGCGGCGGCGGACGAAGATGGTCACGACCGGCGTGAGTACGTCGACGGAGGAGTCACGGCAGCTAAGCGCTCCTTCTCCAACGGCGGTGAAATCCAGCGACGGCGCTAGGGTTTGGAGCTTGGAGGTGACGGAGGAAATGGAAAGTAATAATTGAACTGGGGCACATGTATTTATAAGAGTGGAAACATCCGAACGGTTTGGACGATTATGCCTCGGACTCTTCGGCTCTAGAGGGACACGTGGCATGCATGCAGCACAACTGACAGCCCACTATACGACCGGAAGCGATGGCGCGAGAGATTTGTTGCGGTAAGTGCGGTAACGACAAAAAATGGAATTTTAAGAGGTTGGTTAGATTTGTCTTCCACTGACAAGGACACAGAGAAGACAATCAACACGTGTCAAGTAGAATGCATATGACTGGAGTTGAATAGTGTAAGACGATATTAGAACAGACAAGAATAGTGGTCCGATCACATTGGCCTAGGAAAGTTCGAAGATAGAGCTATAGGCCCAATGCTGTAGAGGACAAACTCCAAGTATACTAAATATATTCAACATTATGAGATATGCAAATCCAAATCAGTTCGAAGACAAACACAATTTTCGAAGACATGAAAAGATACGAAGATAAAAGCAAAGTCTTCGAGTTTGGTGGTGGCGTTACCCATCGTATAAGAATGTTTGACTCAGACACGGTGCACAATTATCGTGGCGCTCTGTAGTCATATTCTTCATTAATGTATTCACACTTAGAGTGTAGGTCTTCATGAAGTTGAAGACATACATTACTTTGTGTGTTGTGCATCAAAATCATCAATCATGCATAAGCGTTAGGATTTATTCCCATTCAAAGGACATTTGAGGATTCTAAGATATTTAGCTCACACCGCAACTTGCAAAATCTCTTCTCATCCAAAGGCTTCGTGAAGATATCCGCCAATTGATCTTCAGTGTCAGCATGCTTGATGTTGATGTCGCCCTTCATCACGTGATCCCGAAGAAAATGATGTCGAATCTTTATATGCTTCGTCTTCGAATGCTATACTGGGTTGTAGGAGATCTTGATTGCACTCTCATTGTCGTAGTAGAGAGGTACATGCTTCAGGTTGATGCCGTAGTCCTTGAGAGTCTGCTTCATCCAGAGAAGCTGAGAGCAATGTATTCGGCTTCGGTAGTGGAGAGTGATACACGGTTCTGCTTCTTCGAAGACCAACATACAAGAGATCGTCCCAGAAAGTGACAAGTGCCTGATGTAGACTTGCGGTCAACTCTGTCGCCAGCGAAATCAGAATCTGAATAGCCAATGAGCTCAAACTTCGAACCCTTTGGATACCATAATCCTAGTGTTGGGGTGTGAGCCAGATATCTAAGTATTCGCTTCACCGCTAGGTGATGCGACTCCTTTGGTGCCGCTTGAAATCGGGCGCACATGCAAACGCTAAGCATAATATCTGGCCTAGATGCACATAGGTACAATAAAGAGCCAATCATGGAGCGATATACCTTCTGATCGAAATCTTTACCATTTTCGTCAGTGCAGAGGTGACCATTGGTTGGCATAGGCGTCTTGTAACCTTTGGCTTCATTCATGCCAAATTTCTTGAGGCAATCCTTAAGGTACTTCTCCTGAGATATAAAGATGTCATTGGGTTGTTGTCGAATCTGAAGCCCTAGGAAGAATTTCAGTTCTCCCATCATCGACATTTGGTATTTCTCTTGCATCATAAAGGCAAACTCATCACTGTATTGATTGTTAGTACAGCCGAAGATAATGTCATCCACATAAATTTGGCATACAAACAGTTCACCATCATAGGATTTAGTAAAGAGAGTGGGATCGAGTGAACCATGTTTGAAGCCTTTCTTCTTGAGGAACTCCTTGAGTGTGTCATACCAAGCTCTTGGTGCTTGCTTGAGGCCATACAGTGCCTTGTTGAGCTTGTAGACTTTGTCAGGATGCTTTGGGTCTTCAAACCCTGGTGATTGAGCAACATATACTTCTTCCTCAATCTCACCATTGAGGAATGCACTTTTGACATCCATTTGATATAAGCATAGGTCATGATGGTTAGCATAGGCAATCAATATGCGAATAGCTTCGAGTCTAGCAACAGGAGCAAATGTTTCACCGAAGTCAATACCCTCGACTTGTGTATAACCTTGGGCCACAAATCGAGCCTTGTTTCGGACAACTTGGCCAGACTCATCTTGCTTGTTGCGGAAGATCCACTTCGTGCCGATGATGTTGTGCTTCCTTGGATCAGGGCGCTTCACAAGCTCCCATACATTATTGAGCTCGAACTAGTGAAGCTCTTCTTGCATGGCTTGAATCCATTCTGATTCCTTGAAAGCTTCATCTACCTTGGTGGGCTCTGTGATAGATACAAAAGCAAAATGCCCACAAAAGTTAGCCAGTTGAGTTGCTCTTGAGCGAGTGAGTGGACCTGGTGCATTTATGCTGTCTAGCATTCTCTCAATTTGGACTTCATTAGCCACACGCGGATGAGCAGGACGAAGACCTTGTCCTTGCTGCTGAGCATTGTCTTCATCAGCAGCAATGTCTGTAGTTTCAGCATTGTCTTCGTGTTGGGTGGATGGAGGAATGATGAATTCTTCAACTTCTGGCTCTTCAGGCATGATTTCCCCAGTTCCCATCAATCTGATAGCTTCATCTGGAGGTGGTTCATCTAGCACAGGAGGTAGGTGCTCTCTTTGCGAGCCATTAATTTCATCGAATCGCACATCTATAGTTTCAACAACTTTGTTGTGGAAAGTGTTGAAAACTCTGTAGGTGTGCGAATCCTTTCCATAACCAAGCATGAAACCCTCGTGTGCTTTCGGTGCAAATTTTGAAGTGTGGTGTGGATCCCTTATCCAGCATCTTGCACCGAAGACTTTGAAATAACTTACATTGGGCTTCTTACCAGAGAGAAGCTCATAAGATGTTTTCTTGAAGAACTTGTGAAGATATACTCTGTTGATAATGTGACATGCAGTATCAATGGCTTCAGGCCATAGCTTCCGTGGTGTCTTGTATTCATCAAGCATGGTACGAGCCATCTCAATAAGAGTCCTGTTCTTGCGCTCCACGACACCATTCTGCGGAGGAGTATATGGATCAGAGAACTCATGAGTGATGCCAAGAGTATCAAGATAGGTATCCAAGCCTGTGTTCTTGAATTCAGTGCCATTGTCACTCCTGATGTGCTTGATCTTGATGTTGTAGTTGTTCATACACCTATTTGCGAAGCGCCTGAAGACATCCTGCACTTCAGTCTTATAGAGTATGATATGCACCCAAGTGAATCGAGAATAGTCATCAACAATTACAAAGCCATATAGATTTGCAGTGGTAGAGAAGGTGGAGTAATGAGTAGGGCCGAATAAGTCCATGTGTAGCAGATCGAAGGGACGAGTGGTCGTCATGATTGTCTTCGAGGGATGTTTGGCCCTAGTCATCTTCCCGGCTTCACATGCGCCACAGAGATGGTCCTTCTTGAACTTGACACCTTCGACGCCAATGATGAGCTTCTTCTTGGCAAGTGTGTGTAAGTTCCTCATCCCAGCATGTCCTAGCCTTCTGTGGCATAACCAGCATTCCGAAGCCTTTGCTAGAAGACATGAGGCAACCTGTGGTCCCGCAGAGAAGTCTACCATGTACAAACCACCTCTTCGAAAACCTTCAAAGACTTTGGTTTTGTCAGAGGCCATTAGTACAACACATCGAAATTTGCCAAAGGTGATGAGCACATCTAATTCACAGAGCATTAAGACAGACATCAAGTTGTAACCAAGGGATTTGACAAGCATGACATTTTCCATGTGTTGGTCCCTTGAGATAGCAACTCTACCTAGCCTTAATACTTTGCTGCTGCTCTTGTCAGCAAAGACGATGTGGTCTTTAGTTGGAGGTCGAAGAGTTTGCTCCATCAATAGGCTTCGATCACCAGTCATATGACTGGTGCATCCACTGTCCATAATCCATTCAGTGGCATTGGTTTTGCTTTCCTGCATTGAGAATTAGTCTAGTTCACCAAAGCATGTAATTGTAACATGCATTGATGAAGATATTGCAGTACACAATTGTATGAAGATATTGGACGATATGAATGGTAACACCATTTGCATTTGTTTTCTTGCGTCCAAACAAGATCGTTTCCGGGTCTCCAGAGATTATCTTCAAGATAGGCTTCGTCCCATCTGGAGACCCGATGCTGCATGAAGATATTAGTTCTTCTTAACCACCCACATGCGAAGGGGTGGCTTAGAAGCAATAAGACATAGAGCAGCATCAGAGAATTTAGGCAAAGATGCCCTAAAGGTTTGTTTCATAGGGGGGTTAGAGTACTCAAATGAATATGCAGAGTAATTCTTAGTGGGATGAACATAGCGATTCATGCCATAGTGCACATATTCGTGAGCCCTTTCAGTTCTTCCCTGCGAAACATAGGTGTTAGAGTGATCATATGAAGACTTTGATCCATATGAAGATTTTGGTCCATATGAAGATTTGGAGTTTGTCTTCTTCCGTGGTGTTGTCATAACATTGACTGGAAGCTTCTTAAGAAGACATTTGGGAACCCAGATCTTCTTCATAGGTGAACCATTCCTGCAATTAGTTCCAATATACCTGGCAAACACTTCACCATTCATAGATTTGAACAACTTATAATTGGAGTCAAATGACTCGTCAATGATGACAGGGTTAGCACAGTTAAAGCCTGATAATGTGGATGGATCCACTTAAGGTCCTTTTGCAGTGACCCATGTGGTTTTGGGATACTGCTCAGGTCCAGTATGAACCATCAACATTCATGTTTCTTTCAAAACCTAAACCCTCTTTCCTAGGGTTTTTGTTCAAGATTGTCTTCTTTAGGACATCACAAAGAATCTGATGTCCTTTAAGACTCTTGTACATGCCAATTTCAAGCAATGTCTTCAACCTGTCATTGTCGTCAGTGATGGCAGCGGTTTCCTCAGATGAGGTGTTAGTTACCACAGATACAGTTGAAGATAATGCATTTTCAGAAGCATTTGAACATTCAGTAGTTGAATCATTAGCTTCACGAGCAATACATTTTAAGCATGGAGCATCAAATTCATCCTGAGCGGTACTGACCTGTTCTGCTAAGAGTGAGTCGTTTTCCTTTCATAAGTCATCATGAGCTTCTCTCAACTTCTCAAGATCAATCTTTTTCTGAAGATATTCGAGAGAAAGCTTCTCATGATCAGTTGAGAGGGCATCATGACGACTTTGGAGATCCTCAAACCTTGAACGGAGACTACGCATATCTTCAGCCATAGTTTCGTTCAGACTCATTTCCTCGCGTAACAGGTCATCGCTTTTCTCTAGAGTAGTTTGAAGTTTCTCCATGGCACTTTATTGCTTGGTGGAAATTTTTACAAGTTTAGCATAGCTAGGCTTCATGTTATCATCAGATTCAGCTTCGGATTCAGAGTCATGACGTGAGGATTTTGAGGATACCTTGGAGGCTTTCGCCATGAAGCAGTAGGCCAGAGTAGCATCATCATCACTGGCTTCGGTGTTGAAGAAGGAACCATTGTCTTCGGGTTCGAAGACAGAGGTGGAGAGATATGCCGAAGCCATTGCTAGTCCAGCTACTTCAGCGTCAGATTCCTCCTCAGATGCTTCCTCAGCTTCAGAACCAGATTCAGACTGTGAATCCATCTCCTTCCCGATGAAAGCATGTGCCTTGCCAGATGAACTCTTCTTGTGTGATGAAGACTTTGCATACTTCTTCTTCTTCTTCTTGTCATCGGAGTCATAGTCCTTGCTCTTCTTCTTGGATTCCTTCTCCCATCGAGGACAATCAGCAATGAAATGGCCAACTTTCTTGCACTTGTGACATGTTTGCTTCTTGCTGTCTCTTGAAGACATTTCACCTGACCTCTTGGAATCACACTTTGAAGATTTTGCATAGCGTTTTGACTTGGCAAACTTCCGAAACTTCCTGACATGCAGAGCGAGTGTAACACCCTGGTTTTCGCTGCCTGTTTTTTTTCTTTGCAGGATTTGACTCCCGTCTTTTTTCTCAGTGTTATCGGATTTCTCTAGCTCCTGGGTATATGAAGATGGTCATTCAGCCTTGCCTTCCTATTCAACATAAGATTCTCCCCAGTCCAACCTTGCCACCCAAGATCTATTCTCGGGACTTTGCCACCGAAACCCTACCTTCCGAGTTGCCGGAAGGGAAACCCTGATCCTTCCAGTTACAAAGGAACCCCAATTTTCTTTGATCTGCTGACTCCCAAACTTTTCCAAGTGATCATCCTTCCTCTATAAACCCTGGATATGCAAAAATATTGCCAAGTCATTTGCAATATTTTTCATATATAATTAATTCCTTTTTCTGCCAGTTAAAGGAATTAAATCCAGGAAAATATCTATCCATCTCCAAAGTTCATGAAACCTTGTGGAGATATTCTTTGTGATCATTTTGAGCTCCCACAAAAATATTGGCCATAATTAAATAAGGAAAATTATCTTTTCCTATTTAATGCCAATATTGCATTTTGGGCACTTTCTAAAGGAACTACCATTTTGGTAGCCAGGAAAAATCCCAAATAATTTGTGGAGCTTCTCATGTCCATATCTTCCCCATTTCCATCAAGATCCCAAGTTCCATAGTTCAAATTTTGAGAACCACATCCATTTGCAAAATTCTGTCCAGTTGGGCAAATTGCAAAGGAAGTGCTTGAATCCTTGATCTAATTGAGCTGAAACTTTTCATGGTGGTTAATATTGATAAATCACCCATGGAAACCAAAAATCAGCTCAATCCATCTATCCATTTTCCCTCAGTAATTTTCCCAAGTTTCTGTCCATTTGAAAGCTCTGTGAAGGAAGTACCATTTTGGTGTCCTCAAATGGTATGCAACTTTTACAGTAGCTTCATATATTCAAATAACTTCTCTCCACCAAATTTGAGCCAAATTCATGTAGCCATTTTTCCCCAGCATCCATTTCCTTAATTCTGGACCCGTTGCTGCATTTCAAAGGAAGTGCTAGGTGCACTTATTGGATTGCAGTGAAAATTAGTGTTTAGACTCATCCTACCATCTTGCTAGTCCATGCCAAAACTTAGCCCTTTTTCTTTAGCCAGATTCCCTCAGACCACTACAAACACTTTGCTGTCAGGATCTTCTTCTGCAAGTTTCTCCCACCCCAGAGTCTTCCAGTTGACTCTAGCCTCAGGTCTTATCTATTTGAGCAGTGAGACGTCTTGTTGACATGATCTCACAGCCAGGAAAAGGTCAGGGCATGCTTTGTCCGTGGTGACCGCGAGTAGAGCCGGCCAAAACGGTGCTCTGTGCGCTGGTGGCTTCGGGACTCGTCGGCCGGCCAGCCCCGGCTTGTCTGAGCGTGTCCATCGGCTCCGCGGCATCCACATGGCCCCTCTCCCACAGTTTCCCCCTCCGTTCTCATCTCCAGCGCGCCCCGACAAGCCTCGCCGGAGCTCTGTTCGCCTGTGACCCCCCCGAGCCGTCACCTCCCTCCGCTGTCCTCTTCCTCCCCGAAGCCTCTCGAGCTCCCTGAGCCGTCCCCTCTTTCTGTTGAGCGTCAGGTCGGCACCGCTCCTCGCGCGCCACCTCGCGGGAGCTCCAGTGCGGAGATGAGAACGCCACGGCGGCCGTGCTCATCGGGTCTCGTCGGCCGCCTATAAATAGGCCCTTCCCCGAGCTCTCTCGGCATTGCAACCTCCTCCTCCCCCTCTCAGCTCCCCTCTGGACCAGCCAATTGAGTCCCGGCGCCCTTCTGCCCCGCCCACGGCCGCCATGGCCGCCGCCCTCCCCGCTTAAATTCGTCCGCCCTCGGCCATCTCCGACACCGTGAAGCTCTCCAACGGACGCGGCAAGGTACTACGGGTCCATCCCTGCCGTCTCCCTTTGCCTACGGCCACTGGAGCATCCGCATCGGTCGGAGCCGCCGCCCTCTGCCTCCCCATGTTGCCACGCTTCTAGCCACCCCCACCGCCCGCACTACCCATCTCCGGTTGAGCTGCTCGCCGGCGCACCCATTCATGGCTTCGCCTGCCCAGGAGACCCACCGGAGCATCGCCGGCCGCCGGAGCCAGAGGCCTCTGGCGCTGCATCGGGGAGAAGTGGGGAGGAGGGAGAAGAAGATGGAGGAAGGAGAGAGAGGACCCGACAGGTGGGGTCAGGACCCACCTGTCGGCGGCTGGAGGCCCGCCAGCTCAGATAAGTGGAGGCGCCCCGAGCCGGAATACGCTTTCCCTATTGGAAAACGTATTCCCACCCAGGGCACGACCGGCTGGGCTGTCCAGGGACTCAGATGCTAATATTTTTTTGCAAATAAGTCCCTGATACCAAAACCATCATATCTTTTCGCTCGAAACTCCAATCGAGGTGATTCCAACGCTCACATCTTCGTCTCGTCGAGCCCATTCTTTTGGCATCATTTTCACAAGGTGGTCACACAGTGGAAATGACCATTTTGCCCTTGCTCTCCTATCAACCCTCTGAAAGAGAATCCTTTCCGGCGATCCCTTCCGCGGACTCTCCGCACTTCTTCCGGAGTATTTCTTCGACCCCAGGCAAGACGACCATCTGATATATGCCCTAAAGCATTGCCCTGTGTTATTCTTGCGTGTTTATTAATGATATGCTTGTGCTAGAAATCATTAAACTCCTGCCATTTCGATATTGTCATTACCTGCTACTGCTCATCTTATCATTGCATTAATGACTCGTCGTGATATTATATGGAGATAGGTGGTTATGTTTTTACCATGCTTAGCGACTGTCATCTCCAGCTACTGTGATAAATATCCATGCTTGTTAAATACTTGCTAAGGCTAAACTTAGCCGGTTGATCTAGAGTCACCTGTCCGGGCTTATCCGTGCAGCCACATTTGCCGGTATGGGACGGCCTTGACTTGGTCTGATCGCGTGCTCTTTTATCGGTACCACCAAAGAGGGAAGGTTATGCGCGCGTGCTACCCTGATCAGGTAGGCGGCGATAACCTTGTGAGCCCAGTTGAGTTATGTGGGTACCCGTCCCCATTTGGGACAGTTTAGTTTGGCCACGACGGTGGCAAGTGTCATGAGGACACAGGTGTCATGGGGACACAGGGGCCACCCAGGGCAGGCCTCCGGGGGAGGATGAATGCCGGAGGTACGATGAGAGAGTCACGGGTCAGGCAGGTTTCGTTGAAGCAACGCTGGTCCACCCGAAGGGGATCGCGAGGCCAGGTGCTTCATGGTGTGGGTAAAGTGCGCAACCTCTGCAGAGTGTAAAATCTATTCGAATAGCCGCGTCCACGGTATTGGACAGCCCGTCCAGACCTCACTAGGTGGTCAACCGTAATAATGATAATAATGATGGAAGAACTCGTCTTGTGCAGACATCAGATGATGTTAGGAATATGATATGTTAGCCATGGGATGGCTATGAAATGAGTGGTCGTATGACCACATGATTTGGATTGGATTGAATCAAATTCAGATTGGATCGTGAGAATGTTCGGAGTATGGAATATTTACTTAGTATGCTTTACTTTACCGCATTTACTTCAGTAGTTATCTTGCTAGATAATCCTGTTATGCCATGATAATTAATATTGCTCTAATCACAAATACATGCTTGAATGCCATGGATTGCTTTGCTTGGTGTATATGTTAGTTTGGTTTGCTTGTGATTACATTCAAAAGTACTCAGCGGCCTTTAACATGGCCAGGTTCACATAAGGATCCGTCGTCCGTCATCGAGGCGCCGGAGCATTCGCGAGCTAGGAGAGTAACCCAGTCAGATCCCTGTGGATTGGAGCCGCACCAAGACCATGCTGCCTTAGATATAGCCTTTCCGCTGCCATCACTTTTGTAATATATCCCCTGTAAGACTCATATATCCATTAATAGAAATGCCTGTGTTCATGATACTTGTTGTAAACGCATGCCATAGTGATTTCCTGGGCTGGTATGCGTGGCGACCGTCTGGCTACAGTGGTAATCAGGCGGGGCGCCACAACAAGTTCTTTTCCAAAGTCTTCAACACCATCAGAACTGCATTCAGAGTTGTCTTCAGATGACGACACAGCCTTGGCCTTTAGGGCACAAGAACGACTGTAACTGGGACCGTAGATATCCCTCTTCTCAGCTTGTTGGAACTCATGTGTGTTCAACCTCTCGAGGATATCGGCGGATCGAAACTCTTGAAGTCAGGGCGCTCTTGGATCATGAGTGCGAGAGTATTAAAGGAACTGTCGAGTGATCTGAGTAGCTTCTTCACGACTTCATGTTTGGTGATATCAGTGGCGCCAAGTGCATTCAGCTCATTTGAGATGTCGGTGAGTCGATCAAATGTGAGCTGAACATTTTTGTTGTCAAGTCTCTTGAAGCGGTTGAACAGGTTGTGAAGCACATCAACACGGGAGTCTCTTTGAGACGAGACACCTTCATTCACTTTGGACAGCCATTCCCAGATTTGCTTAGCAGTGTTAAGTGCACTCACACGGCCATACTGTCCTTTGGTCAGATGACCACAAATGATGTTCTTGGCGGTGGAGTCCAGTTGTGCGAACCTCTTCACATCAGCAGCAGTAACACCTTCGCCAACCTCAGGAATGCCTGCCATGACGACATACCATAGGTCGTTGTCAATGGCTTCGAGATGCATGTGCATCTTGTTCTTCCAGTAGGGGTAGTCGGTGCCATCGAAGATAGGACACGCAGCGGAGACCTTGATAATCCCTGCAGTCGACATAGCTAAAACTCCAGGTGGTTAAACCAAAACACACAACAAGGGAGTACCTTGCTCTGATACCAATTGAAAGTGCTAGTTATCGACTAGAGGGGGGGGTGAATAGGCGATTTTTATGAAAGGCTTCGAAACAATGAATGTATTCGAGGAATGCGGAAGCGAAACAGGATCAGGTAGGGATCTATATCAAGGATCTAAGCAAGGCCCGCAATACAATGAAGACATACAAGCAAGTTGAGCATTATCATCGTATACGCTAAGATGAGTCGAAGACAAACTTAGATATTATGAAGATAAACAGCAGATATGAATGTCTTTGGAGAATGTCTTTAGTTAAATGTATTCATGCAATAGGTTCACAGTCAGGAACAGAAAGTAAAGAGTGAAGGATAGAACCAGCAGCTTGACGAAGACACATGATTTGTTGGACCACTTCCACTTGCTGTGACAACTGTACGTCTGATTAGGGAGGCTGAGATTGAACTCAGAATACCTCCTCTTCACCTTATTCCCCTTGAGCCGAAGTCACTTAGACAACGCCCAATCACTCTGGTAAGTCTTCAGGGGGGACTTTCGAAACCCGTACAAACTTGGTCACCCGACGATCCACAATGACTCTTGGATTGCTCTAGACCTAGACGCCTAACCATCTGGAAGATCACGGTCTTCAAGTGTAATAAGTCTTCGGTTCTCTCAGAACAGAACGACTTCGGTGATGCTCAAACGCTCTAGCTCTAGGTGTTTAGGTTTATCCTCACAGGATGTCTCTCTCTCTCTCAATGTCTTCGAGGTGGGTTGCTCCAAAACGACAACAGCCGTATCTCACTCTAAGCAGCCACCTTCTCATGGTGGAGGGGGTGGGCTATTTATAGCCAGCGGGCAACCCGACCTGATATGACCAATATGACCCTGGGTCAATGGCCAACCGACACGTGTCATAACGGTCGGATTTCAAACACATGCGGTAGCTTTACTTGGGCTACAAGTAAAGCTGACTCAACCAACTCTGGAAGAGATTTCCTGTCATAGTCTTCACTTGAAGACATAGATTTGGGTTGAGCATCACGTCAGTGTTTGATTTCGATCACGTCGACCCCACTTAACAGTACGGTGGTTCCTATGACTCAGGAAAGAAGAAACAGAAACTACCAAAAGACTTCGTCTTCGCGTTTCATTATCTTCGGGCGCTTATCTTCGCATACCACCAATGGCTTCGGCCATCGTCAATGTCTTCGGACATTTTTAGGGGTCTTCTTCGACGGTTAAACCGAATCTTCAGGGACTTCTATCTGTGTTATCCTGTGAACTCTCACAAACACATTAGTCCCTCAACCGCGTTTGTCTTCAATACTCCAAAACCAAACAAGGGTGGCACTAGATGCACTTGCACTACTTATATTATATAAATATTTTATAACAATAGATAATCAAATATAACAAGTTATATGTATTTTTAATTTTTGTTCAAGTGTTATTAATCTAAATATTCATATTCCACACAATCAAATCTCATTGAAATGTATGGCAACTGATTCCTACAACAACCCGCGAGGTATCATCTATTTGCCCGTATTTTGAGGGATTAAAGTTTGACTCATCTAGCTCATTTTCAAAATAAATCCTCCAAAGGAATTTGTTTACTAGTTCATCCAAATGTTTGTGAAAAATTCCAAAAAAAATGTGCCATATTTCAACACAAACTTAACAAATTCAAATGCACCACATCATAATTCAACGACGAATATAAATACACTTCACGCAAACAAAAAAACAACTAAAAGATAAGAATATTTGAGCCAAAAGGCACTGAACAAGTTCAATCCAGAAAACACATCAATCACGTGGTGGATCAAAAGTTATCATCAATCACAAAGGTATAACACACTCGCGCCGTCACTACCAACACCACCATTGTCGTCGCCAGCAATACTATTGTCGCCGCTACCACTTCTACCAAATGACTTAGCCAAGATCTCCTCATGAGCGAGTTTCCAATATTGTCTCACCCCCTCGTCCATCTTACTTGGATCCACTCTCCTCGTCTTCCCATCTTGTTATTTTGTTCCTCACCCTCCAATGTGTGCATTTGCTCCTCAATCTTCCTCTTGTTATTTTGTTCATCGGCCTCCATTGCAAGCCTTTGCACCTCAATTTCAAGTTTTTTTATTCTACTTGCACCTTCCAATCTACAGTCACCGCCTTTGCCTTCTACCTTTCCTCCTCTGTCATCTTGAGCTCGTATAAATGAGTCAACTAATAATCCTCATTCCTTTCGGTCGCTAATGCCATCACCTCCACCCAATGCAATGAGCTCTTCGTTGTATGCTCCAACACCCACATTTTTCATTGTCACCTTTGCAATTCTTGCTCCATCTAGACGGATTTGAGGAGTCATGGTTTGTCTACCAAGTCATCATGATCAATAGCGGCATTAATGCATGTCCTCTTCGATGTTGTTTCATAGTTCCACCTTGCCCCTTCTTGTTTTCCACAAGATCCTTGTAGCAATGATGCAAAGAGAATCCCTTGGCGCTGCCCATTTTTTCCTTTGCATGTAGAAATTTTGGATGAAGGACTCATACTCGTTGATGGGTGTTCCACTCAACGGTGCAAGGTTGACTTGATCAGCGTAACCGGACCACCGGTTGCATTGTATTGGATCACACTCCAACGGTAAGTGAGAGAACCGGTTGTGTGGTTGGAGGGAATCTCCACATGGCTAGAGCAGTACTTATTGCATCTCCAAAATGTGTTCTTCGTTTGATCGACCTCAGCCGTGCATCAAGAGAGGCATTCTCCAACATACAAAGCAACTTGTTGCGCGACCTGTGTGCCCTCATTCTCATTGTTTGGGTGTCGGGCTCCTCGACCTCCTCCTTCACCTTTACCTTAGCAATACTTCTCATTTCATGGCTATAGAGCATGGACATGGCAATGTCATAGAGGCCGAGGGTTTGGCTTGTGTCCAATTTTGGCATGACCTCGTGTTGGGGAACGTTGCATGGGAAACAAAAATTTTCCTACGCACACGCAAGATCTATCCATGGTGATGAGCATCTACGAGAGGGAGAGTGGATCTACGTACCCTTGTAGATCGCTAAGCAGGAAGCGTTAAGAAACGCGGTTGATGTAGTAGAACGTCTTCGCGATCCAAATCGCAGCCGTCCCACGATCCGTCCCGATCTAGCGCCGAACGGACGGCACCTCCGCGTTCAGCACACGTACAGCTCGATGACGATCTCCGCCTTCTTGATCCAGCAAGAGAGAGCGGAGAGGTAGATGATTTCTCCGGCAGCACAAAGGCGTGGTGGCGGTAGTGGTGAACTAATCCGGCAGGGCTTCGCCGAGCTCTGCCGAACTAATCTAGAGGAGAAACGATCTAGAGGAAGAAGTGGGCAGCACGTGGCAATTAGGGTTGGGGCTGCCCGCAAATCCTCTAGTATGTATAGCAGGAAGGGAGGGGAGGAGGCAGCCTCAAACCCTCCATAAGGAGGATTCGGCCGAACCACCTCAAGGAGGTGGAATCCACCTCCTACTAGGAGGTGGATTCGTTTTAGGAAGGTGTCCTACTCCTTCCAACCTCCACCTTTTTCCTCTTGGGCTCATGGCCCCCCATGGGGTCGGCTTCCCAGCCCACCAGGGGCTGGTGCGCCACCTCTTGGGCCCATGTGTCCCCCGGGGTGGGTGGGCCCCACCCAGTGGACCCCCGGAACCCATTCGTCACTCCCGGTACACTACCGAAAGTAACCGAAACTTTTCCGGAACCCAAATACCACTTTCCTATATATCAATCTTTACCTCTGGACCATTCCGGAGCTCCTCATGACATCCGGGATCTCATCCGGGACTCCGAACAACCTTCGGTTACCAACATACATAACTCAATACTACCGAAACGTCACCGAACCTTAAGTGTGCAGACCCTGCGGGTTCGAGAACTATGTAGACATGACCGAGACACCTCTACGGTCAATAACCAATAGCGGGACCTGGATGCCCATATTGGTTCCTACATAGTCTACGAAGATCTTTATCGGTTGAACCTCCATGTCAAGGATTCAGTTAATCCCGTATGCTGTTCCCTTTGTTCTTCGGTATGTTACTTGCCCGAGATTCGATCGTCGGTATCTCTATACCTAGTTCAATCTCGTTACCGACAAGTCTCTTTACTCGTTCCATAATACAAGATCCCGTGGCTAACTCTTTAGTCACTTTGCTTGCAAGGCTTGTTGTGATGTTGTATTACCGAGTGGGCCCTGAGATACCTCTCCGTCACACGGAGTAATAAATCCCAGTCTTGATCCATGCCAACTCAACAGACACCCTCGGAGATACCTGTAGAGCACCTGTATAGTCACCCAGTTATGTTGTGATGTTTGATACACACAAGGCAATCCTCCGGTGTCAGTGAGTTGCATGATCTCATGGTCATAGGAACAGATACTTTGACATGCAGAAACAATAGCAAATAAACTGACACGATCATATGCTACGTTTATAGCTTGGGTCTTGTCCATCACATCATTCTCCTAATGAGGTGATCCCGTTATCAAATGACATCTCATGTCTATGGCTAGGAAACCTTGACCATCTTTGATCAACGAGCTAGTCTATTAGAGGCATACTAGGGACACAGTGTTGTCTATGTACCCACACATGTATTTGAGTTTCCAATCAATACAATTATAGCATGGATAATAAACGATTATCATGAACAAGGAAATATAATAATAACCATTTTATTATTGCCTCTAGGGCATATTTCCAACAGTCTCCCACTTGCACTAGAGTCAATAATCTAGTTCACATCACCATGTGATTAACATTGTAATGAATCCAACACCCAATGAGTTCTGGGGTTCGATCATGTTTTGCATGTGAAAGAGGTTCTAGTCAACGGTCTGCAACATTCAGATCCGTGTGTTCTTTGCAAATCTATATGTCATACTGCAGATGCTACAACGCTCCACTTGGAGCTATTCCAAATGACTGCTCCACTATACGTATCCGGACTGCTACTCAGAGTCGTCCGGATAGGTGTCAAAGCTTGCATCGATGTAACCCTTTACGACGAACTCTTTATCACCTCCATAATCGAGAAACATTTCCTTAGTCCTCTAGTTACTAAGGATAATTTTGACCGCTGTCCAGTGATCCACTCCTGGACCACTCTTGTACCCCTTGACAGACTCATGGCAAGGCACACACCAGGTGCGGTACACAGCATGGCATACTATATAGAGCCTATGGATAAGGCATAGGGGACGACCTTCGTCCTCTCTCTTTCTTCTGCCGTGGTCGAGCTTTGAGTCTCACTCAACTTCACACCTTACAAATCAGGCAAGAACTCTTTCTTTGACTGATCCATTTTGAACTCTTTCAAAATCTTGTCAAGGTATGTACTCATTGAAAGTCTTATCAGACGTCTTGATCTATCTCTATAGATCCTGATGCCCAATATTTAAGTAGCTTCATTCAAGTCTTCCTTTGAAAAACTCCTTTCAAACAACCCTTTATGCTTTCCAGAAATTCTACATCATTTCCGATCAACAATATGTCATCCACATATAGTTATCAGAAATTCTATAGTGCTCCCACTCACTTTATTGTAAATACAAGTTTCTCATAAACTTTGTATAGACCCAAAAACTTTGATCATCTCATCAAAGTGTATATTCCAACTCCGAGATTCTTACTCCTGTCCATACAAGGATCGCTGGAGCTTGCATACATTTTAGCATCCTTAGGACTGACAAAACCTTCCGGTTGTATCACATACAACCTTTCCTCATGGATACCGTTAAGGAAACGATGTTTTGACATCCATCTGCCAGATTTCATAATCGAAAAATGCAGCAACTGCTAACATAATTCCAACAGACTTTAGCATCGCTACGGGTGAGAAAGTCTCATCGTAGTCAACTCCTTGAACTTGTCGGAAACTTCTTTGCGACAAGTCGAGCTTTATAAATGGTGACATTTACCATCAGCGTCTGTCTTCTTCTTAAAGGTCCATTTGTACTTAACGGCCTGCCGTTTAACAGGCAAGTATACCAAAGTCCATACTTGGTTTTCATACATGGATCCTATCTCGGATTTCATGGCTCCTAGCCATTTGTTGGAATCCGGGCCCACCATCGCTTCTTCATAGCTCGTAGGTTCACTGTTGTCTAACAACATGACCTCCAAGACAGGATTGACGTACCACTCAGGGGCGGTACGAGTTCTTGTCAACCTATGAGGTTCGGTAGTAACTTGATCCGAAATGTCATGATCATCATCATTAACTTCCTCTTCATTCGGTGTAGGCGTCACAGAAACATCTTTCTGTGTCGTGCTACCATCCAACTGAAGTGACGGTTCAATAACCTCATCAAGTTCTACCTTCCTCCCACTCAATTCTTTCGAGAGAAACTCTTTCTCAAGAAAGGACCCGTTTTAAGCAACGAACACTTTGCCCTTGGATCTGAGATAGAAGGTATACCCAACTGTTTCCTTAGGGTATCTTATGAAGATGCACTTTTCCGCTTTGGATTCGGGCTTATCAGTCATAAGCGTCGCATTCCCAAACTCTGAGAAATGACAGCTTAGGTTTCTGCCAAACCAAATTTCATACGGTGTCATCTCAACGGACTTAGATGGTGCCCTTATTTTAAAGTGAATGTATTTGTCTCTAATGCATAACCCCAAAACGATAGTGGCAAAACGATAGGAGACATCATAGTACGCACCATATCCAATAGAGCATGACTACGACGTTCGAACACACCATCACACTATGGTGTTCCAGGTGGCGTGAGTTGTGAAACAATTTCCACATTGTCTTAAGTTGCATACCAAACTCGTAACTCAGATATTTACCTCCACGATCATATCATAGACATTTTATCATCTTGTCACGATGATCTCAAACTTCACTCTATATTTGTTTGAACTTTTCAAACGTTTCAGACTTGTGTTTCATTAACTAAATATCCCCATATCTACTCAAATCATCAGTGAAGGTAAGAAAATAGTGATATCCACCACACGCTTCAACACTCATTGGACCGCATACATCAACATGTATCATTTCCAATAAGTCACTTGCCCGCTCCATCAAGCCAGAAAACGGGGTTTTAGTCATCTTGCCCATGAGGCATGGTCCGCATGTCTCAACCGATTCGAAATCGAGTGAGTCAAACGATGCATCAGCATGGAGTTTCTTCATGCGCTTTACACCAATATGACCTTGGCGGCAGTGCCACAAGTATGTGGTACTATCATTATTAACTTTGCATCTTTTGGCATCAATATTATGAACATGTGTATTACCACGATCGAGATTCAATAAACCATTCACATTGGGTGCATGACCATTGAAGGTATTATTCATGTAAACAGAATAACCATTATTCTCTAACTTAAATGAATAACCGTATTGCAATAAACACGATCTAATCACGTTCATGCTCAACGCAAACACCAAATAACATTTATTTATGTTCATCACTAATCCCGAAGGTAGAGAGAGCGTGCGATGGTGATCACATCAACCTTGGAAACACTTCCAACACATATCGTCACCTCGCCCTTAGCTAGTCTCCGTTTATTCCGTAGCTTTTATTTCGAGTTACCAACATTTAGCAACTGAACCGATATCTAATACCCAGGTGCTACTAGGAGTACTAGCAAGGTATACATGAATAAAACGTATATCAAATATACTTCTGTTGACGTTGCCAGCCTTCTTATCTACCAAGTATTTAGGGTTGTTCCGCTTCAGCGACCGTGTTGGGGAACGTTGCATGGGAAACAAAAATTTTCCTACGCACACACAAGATCTATCCATGGTGATGAGCATCTACGAGAGGGAGAGTGAATCTACATACCCTTGTAGATCGCTAAGCGGAAGCGTTTAAGAAACGCGGTTGATGTAGTCGAACGTCTCCGCGATCCAAATCGCAAGTCGTCCCTTGATCCGATCACGAACTAGCGCCGAACGGACGGCACCTCCGCGTTCAACACACGTACGGCTTGATGACGCCTTCACCTCCTAGATCCAGCGAGCGATGGTGAAGTAGTGGTCGAGTTCCAGCAGCACGACGGCGTGGTGATGGTGGTGAGGAACAATCTCTGCAGGGCTTCGCCAAGCACTACGGAGATTATGACGGAGGAACTAGAGGGTAAGGGCTGCCGCACACGGCTTGGGGAAATCTTGATGTGTCCCGTGTGCTAGCCCTGCCCCTCTATTTATATGTTGAGCCTTGGGGTCTAAACTTGGAGTAAAAGCCTCCTCTAGGTCGGTTTTGCCCGCACAAGGTCGGTTTGGCCCGCAGGAAAAGAGTCCAACTCGGATCCCTGCCGAACCGTGCACAGCCGCGCACAAGCGGTAGTACCGCTCACAAGCGGTAGTACCGCTTGGGCGGTAGTACCGCTTCACACAAGCGGTAGTACCGCTCGGGAGGTAGTACCGCTTCACACAAGCGGTAGTACCGCTTACGCGGTAGCAAAACTACTTTTTGCACTTTCCAATACCTCGTGGGCTTTATCCCTTTGGCCCATATAAAGTGTTGCTGCACCCGAACACTTCGGTAAACATCCGGAACCCCTTCCGGTGAACTCCGGAACCCTTCCTGAGATCAAAACACTATTATCACATATATCAATCTTTACCTCCGGACTATTCCGGAGATCCTCGTCATGTCCGGGATCTTATCCGGGACTCCGAACAACTTTCGGTCACCGACATAATAACTCAATTATACTAATCGTCACCAAACGTTAAGTGTGTAGACCCTGCGGGTTCGAGAACTATGTAGACATGACCGAGACACCTCTACGGCCAATAACCAATAGCGGGACCTGGATGCCCATATTGGCTCCTACATATTCTACGAAGATCTTTATCGGTCGAACCTCTATGTCAAGGATTCAGTTAATCCCGTATGCTGTTCCCTTTGTTCTTCGGTATGTTACTTGCCCGAGATTCGATCGTCGGTATCACTATACCTAGTTCAATCTCGTTACCGGCAAGTCTCTTTACTCGTTCCGTAATACAAGATCTCGTGGCTAACACTTTAGTCACATTGCTTGCAAGGCTCATTGTGATGTTGTATTACCGAGTGGGCCCTAAGATACCTCTCCGTCATACGGAGTAACAAATCCCAGTCTTGATCCATGCCAACCCAACAGACACCCTCGGAGATTCCTGTAGAGCACCTTTATAGTCACCCAGTTACGTTGCGACGTTTGATACACACAAGGTATTCCTCCGGTGTCAGTGAGTTGCATGATCTCATGGTCAAAGGAACAGATACTTGACATGCAGAAAACAATAGCAATAAACTGACACGATCAAATGCTACGTTTACAGTTTGGGTCTTGTCCATCACATCATTCTCCTAATGATGTGATCCCGTTATCAAATGACATCTCATGTCAATGGCTAGGAAACCTTAACCATCTTTGATCAACGATCTAGTTAACTAGAGGCATACTAGGGACACAGTGTTGTCTATGTACCCACACATGTATTTGAGTTTCCAATCAATACAATTATAGCATGGATAATAAACGATTATCATGAACAAGGAAATATAATAATAACCAATTTATTATTGCCTCTAGGGCATATTTCCAACAGTCTCCCACTTGCACTAGAGTCAATAATCTAGTTCACATCACTATGTGATTTACATTGTTATGAATCGAACACCCATGCAGTTCTGGTGTTGTTCATGTTTAGCCCTTGGAAGAGGTTTAGTCATCGGATCTGCAACATTTAGATCCGTGTGTACTTTGCAAATATTTATGTCGTCCTCCTTGATGTAATCGCGGATGGAATTGAAACGTCGCTTTATGTGTCTGGTCCTCTTGTGAAATCTTGGTTCCTTGGCTAGAGCAATGGCACCAGTATTATCACAAAACAGAGTCATTGGGTTAAGTGCACTAGGCACTACTCCAAGATCTGTCATGAACTCCTTCATCCAGACACCTTCCTTCGCCGCCTCCGAGGCTGCGATGTACTCCGCTTCGCATGTAGAATCTGCTACCACGCTTTGCTTGGAACTGCACCAGCTAACCGCACCCCCATTAAGAATAAATACGTATCCGGTTTGCGACTTAGAGTCATCCGGATCAGTGTCAAAGCTTGCATCGACGTAACCCTTTACGACGAGCTCTTGATCACCTCCATAAACGAGAAACATGTCCTTAGTCCTTTTCAGGTACTTCAGGATATTCTTGACCGCCGTCCAGTGTTCCATTCCTGGATCACTTTGAAACCTTCCGACCATACTTATGGCAAGGCTGACATCGGGTCTTGTGCACAGCATTGCATACATGATAGAGCCTATGGCCGAAGCATAGGGGATGACACTCATCTTTTCTCTATCTTCTGCAGTCACTGGGCATTGAGTCTTACTCAACTTCACACCTTGCAAAACAGGCAAGAACCCCTTCTTGGACTGATCCATTTTGAACTTCTTCAAAATCTTATCAAGGTATGTGCTTTGTGAAAGTCCTATCAAACGTCTCGATCTATCTCTATAGATCTTGATGCCTAATATGAAAGCAGCTTCTCCTAGGTCCTTCATTGAAAAACTCTTGTTCAAATATTCCTTTATGCTTTCCAGCATTTCTATATTGTTTCCAATCAGCAATATGTCATCCACATATAATATTAGAAACGCTATAGAGCTCCCACTCACTTTCTTGTAAATACAAGCTTCTCCGTAAACTTGTATAAACTCGAACGCTTTGATCACCTCATCAAAACGAAGATTCCAACTCCGAGATGCTTGCACCAGTCCATAAATGGATCGCTGGAGTTTGCAAACTTTGTCAGCATTCTCTGGATCGACAAAACCTTCTGGTTGCATCATATACAACTCTTCCTTAAGGTAACCGTTAAGGAACGCTGTTTTGACATCCATCTGCCAAATTTCATAATCGAAAAAGGCAGCTATTGCTAACATGATTCTGACGGACTTAAGCATCGCTACGGGTGAGAAGGTCTCATCGTAGTCAACTCCTTGAACTTGTGAAAAACCCTTTGCCACAAGTCGAGCTTTATAGACGGTGACATTACCGTCCGCGTCCGTCTTCCTCTTAAAGATCCATTTGTTCTGAATGGCCTTACGCCCTTCAGGTAATACTTCCAAAGTCCATACTTTGTTTTCATACATGGATCCCATCTCGGATTTCATGGCCTCTAACCACTTCTCGGAATCCGGGCCCATCATCGCTTCTCCATAGCTCGTAGGTTCATCGTTGTCTAACAACATGACCTCTAAGACAGGGTTGCCGTACCACTCGGGAGCAGTACGCGTCCTTGTCGACCTACGAGGTTCGATAGCAACTTGATCCAAAGCTTCATGATCATCATCATTAACTTCCTCTTCAACTAATGTAGGCTCCACAGAAACAACTTTCTGCGCTGCGCTACTCTCAGGTTGAAGTAAAGGTTCAACAACCTCATCAAGTTCTATCTTCCTCCCACTCAATTCTTTCAAGAGAAACTCTTTCTCAAGAAATGTTTCGTTTTTAGCGACAAACACTTTGCCTTCGGATCTGAGGTAGAAGGTATACCCAACTGTCTCTTTTGGGTATCCTATGAAGACGCATTTCTCCGCTTTGGGTTCCAGCTTTTCAGGCTGAAGCTTTTTGACATAAGCATCACATCCCCAAACTTTAAGAAACGACAGCTTTGGCTTCTTGCCAAACCAAAGTTCATAGGGCGTCGTCTCAACGGATTTCGATGGTGCCCTATTTAAAGTGAATGCAGCTGTCTCTAATGCATAACCCCAAAACGATAGTGGCAAATCGGCAAGAGACATCATAGATCGCACCATATCCAATAAGGTTCGATTACGACGTTCGGACACACCATTACGCTGTGGTGTTCCAGACGGTGTCAATTGTGAAACAATTCCACACTGTCTTAAGTGACTGCCAAACTCATAACTCAGATATTCTCCTCCTCGATCAGATCGCAGGAATTTAATCTTCTTGTTACGATGATTCTCAACTTCACTCTGAAATTGTTTGAACTTTTCAAATGTTTCAGACTTGTGTTTCATTAAGTAAATATACCCATATCTACTTAAGTCATCAGTGAAGGTGAGAAAATAACGATAACCACCGCGCGCCTCAATACTCATCGGACCACACACATCAGTATGTATGATTTCCAATAAGTCACTTGCCCGTTCCATTGTTCCAGAGAACGGCGTTTTAGTCATCTTGCCCATGAGGCATGGCTAACATGTGTCAAGTGATTCAAAATCAAGTGACTCCAAAAGTCCATCAGCATGGAGCTTCCTCATGCGTTTTACGCCAATATGACCTAAACGGCAGTGCCACAAGAAAGTGGTATTATCATTATCAATTCTACATCTTTTGGCATCAATGTTATGAACATGTGTATCATTACTGTCGAGATTCAATAAGAATAAACCCCTCACATTGGGTGCATGACCATAAAAGATATTACTCATATAAATAGAACAACCATTATTCTCTGATTTAAATGAGTAACCGTCTCGCAATAAACAAGATCCAGATATAATGTTCATGCTTAACGCAGGCACCAAATAACACTTATTTAGGTTCATCACTAATCCCGACGGTAATCGAAGAGCGAGCGTGCCAACGGCGATCACATCAACCTTGGAACCATTTCCCACGCGCATCGTCACTTCGTCCTTTGCCAGCCTCCGTCTATTCCGCAGTTCCTGTTTTGAGTTGCAAATATGAGCAACCGCACCGGTATCAAATACCCAGGCACTACAACGAGAGTTGGTAAGGTACACATCAATAACATGTATATCATATATACCTTGTTTGTTGTTGGCCGCCTTCTTGTCAGCCAAATACTTGGGGCAATTCCGCTTCCAGTGTCCAGTTCCCTTGCAATGAAAACACACAGTTTCTGGTTTGGGTCCAGCCTTGGGTTTCTTCACGAGAGGAGCAACTGCTTTGCCACTCTTCTTGGAGTTACCCTTCTTACCCTTGCCATTTTTCTTGAAACTAGTGGTTTTATTGACCATCAACACTTGATGCTCCTTCTGAATTTCAGACTCAGCGGCTTTCAGCATCGCAAACAGCTCGGCGACTGACTTGTTCATCCCGTGCATGTTATAGTTCAACACGAAGCTCTTGTAGCTAGGTGGCAATGATTGAAGAACTCTGTCAGTGATAGCCTCTGGCGGAAGGGGCATCCCTAACTCAGCCAGACGGGTGGAGTACCCAGACATTCTGAGCACGTGATCACTGATAGACCCGTTCTCCTCCATCTTGCAAGCATAGAATTTATCGGAGATCTCATATCTCTCGATCCGGGCATTCTTCTGAAAGATAAACTTCAACTCCTGGAACATCTCATATGCTCCATGACGTTCAAAACGTCTTTGAAGTCCCGGTTCTAAGCCATACAACATTGCACATTGAACTATTGAGTAATCA
The DNA here is from genome assembly GCA_039707655.1 of Elymus sibiricus. Lineage (NCBI taxonomy): Eukaryota > Viridiplantae > Streptophyta > Magnoliopsida > Poales > Poaceae > Elymus > Elymus sibiricus. The sequence goes on along the minus strand of CM077667.1, from coordinate 108,614,635 downwards.
TCAGAACGAGCCTGCCAGGCGTTCACAACGTCTAGAGACTCAACTGGAGCGGGTGGATCACCAAGCGGTGCATCAAGGACATAAGCCTTCTGGGAAGCCGTAAGGATAATCCTTAGATTACGGGCCCAGTCCACAAAGTTACTTCCATCATCTTTCAACTTAGCTTTCTCTAGGAACGCATTAAAATTCAGGGGTGCTACTGCGCGAGCCATGATCTACAACATAAATATAGCAAAGACAACTTAGACTATTGTTCTTAGATAATGAGTTTAGTTAATCATATTACTTAAAAACTCCCACTCAAATTGACATCCCTCCGGTCATTCGAGTGTAACATGATCCATATCCACCAACTCAAGTCCGATCATCACGTGAGTCGAGGTGGTTTCAATGGTGAACATCTTCATGTTGATCATATCTACTATATGACTCATGTTCGACCTTTCGGTCTCTTGTGTTCCGAGGCCATGTCTGTACATGCTAGGCTCGTCAAGTTTAACCCAAGTGTTCCGCGTGTGCAACATGGCTTGCACCCGTTGTATGTGAACGTGGAGTCTATCACACCCGATCATCACGGCGTGTCTCGAAACGACGAACTTTCGCAACGGTGCACACTCGGGGAGAACACAATTTATCTTGAAATTTAAGTGAGGGATCACCTTATAATGCAACCGTCGTCCTAAGCAAAATAAGATGCATAAAAGGATTAACATCACATGCAAATCATAAGTAACATGATATGGCCATGAACTTGTGCTTTTGATCTCCATCTCCAAAGCACCGGCATGATCTCCATCGTCACCGGCATGACACCATGATCTCCATCAACGTGTCGCCATAAGGTTGTCGCGCCGACTGTTGCTTCCACGACTATTGCTAACGTTTAGCGATAAAGTAAAGCATTACATAGCGCTTAATGATTGACACGCAGGTCATACAATAATTAAAGACAACTCTATGGCTCCTGCCAGTTGCCGTACTCATCGACATGCAAGTCGTGATATTCTATACAACACATGATCATCTCATACATCACATATATCTCATCATGTAATTGGCCATATCACATCACATCATACCCTGCAAAAACAAGTTAGACGTCCTCTAATTGTTGTTGCAAATTTTACGTGGCTGCTACGGGTTTGCAAGAACCGTTCTTACCTACGCAAAACCACAACGTGGTGTAGTGATTGCTTTTTGATCTTCTAAAAGAACCCTCTTCATTGAAATCGATTCAACTAAAGTGAGAGAGACAGACACCCGCTAGCCATCTTTATGCAACGAAGTTACATGTTAGTTGAAGGAACCTGTCTCGCGTAAGTGTACGCGTAATGTCGGTCCGGGCCGCTTCATCTCACAGTACCGCCGAATCAAATATCAACTAGTAACGGCAAGCAATATGTATACACCCACGCCCACAACTCGTTTGTGTTCTACTCGAGATCTCATCTACGCATAGACCTGGCTCTGATACCACTGTTGGGGAACGTTGCATGGGAAACAAAAATTTTCCTACGCACACACAAGATCTATCCATGGTGATGAGCATCTACGAGAGGGAGAGTGAATCTACATACCCTTGTAGATCGCTAAGCAGAAGCGTTTAAGAAACGCGGTTGATGTAGTCGAACGTCTCCGCGATCCAAATCGCAAGTCGTCCCTTGATCCGATCACGAACTAGCGCCGAACGGACGGCACCTCCGCGTTCAACACACGTACGGCTTGATGACGCCTTCACCTCCTCGATCCAGCGAGCGATGGTGAAGTAGTGGTCGAGTTCCAGCAGCACGACGGCGTGGTGATGGTGGTGAGGAACAATCTCTGCAGGGCTTCGCCAAGCAGTACGGAGATTATGACGGAGGAACTAGAGGGTAAGGGCTGCCGCACATGGCTTGGGGAAATCTTGATGTGTCCCGTGTGCTAGCCCTGCCCCTCTATTTATATGTTGAGCCTTGGGGTCTAAACTTGGAGTAAAAGCCTCCTCTAGGTCGGTTTTGCCCGCACAAGGTCGGTTTGGCCCGCAGGAAAAGAGTCCAACTCGGATCCCTGCCGAACCGTGCACAGCCGCGCACAAGCGGTAGTACCGCTTCACACAAGCGGTAGTACCGCTCGGGCGGTAGTACCGCTTCACACAAGCGGTAGTACCGCTTACGCGGCAGCAAAACTACTTTTTGCACTTTCCAATACCTCGTGGGCTTTATCCCTTTGGCCCATATAAAGTGTTGCTGCACCCGAACACTTCGGTAAACATCCGGAACCCCTTCCGGTGAACTCCGGAACCCTTCCTGAGATCAAAACACTATTATCACATATATCAATCTTTACCTCCGGACTATTCCGGAGATCCTCGTCATGTCCGGGATCTTATCCGGGACTCCGAACAACTTTCGGTCACCGACATAATAACTCAATTATACTAATCGTCACCAAACGTTAAGTGTGTAGACCCTGCGGGTTCGAGAACTATGTAGACATGACCGAGACACCTCTACGGCCAATAACCAATAGCGGGACCTGGATGCCCATATTGGCTCCTACATATTCTACGAAGATCTTTATCGGTCGAACCTCTATGTCAAGGATTCAGTTAATCCCGTATGATGTTCCCTTTGTTCTTCGGTATGTTACTTGCCCGAGATTCGATCGTCGGTATCACTATACCTAGTTTAATCTCGTTACCGGCAAGTCTCTTTACTCGTTCCGTAATACAAGATCTCGTGGCTAACACTTTAGTCACATTGCTTGCAAGGCTCATTGTGATGTTGTATTACCGAGTGGGCCCTGAGATACCTCTCCGTCATACGGAGTAACAAATCCCAGTCTTGATCCATGCCAACCCAACAGACACCCTCGGAGATTCCTGTAGAGCACCTTTATAGTCACCCAGTTACGTTGCGACGTTTGATACACACAAGGTATTCCTCCGGTGTCAGTGAGTTGCATGATCTCATGGTCAAAGGAACAGATACTTGACATGCAGAAAACAATAGCAATAAACTGACACGATCAAATGCTACGTTTACAGTTTGGGTCTTGTCCATCACATCATTCTCCTAATGATGTGATCCCGTTATCAAATGACATCTCATGTCAATGGCTAGGAAACCTTAACCATCTTTGATCAACGATCTAGTCAACTAGAGGCATACTAGGGACACAGTGTTGTCTATGTACCCACACATGTATTTGAGTTTCCAATCAATACAATTATAGCATGGATAATAAACGATTATCATGAACAAGGAAATATAATAATAACCAATTTATTATTGCCTCTAGGGCATATTTCCAACAGACCGTTCTCCTCATAATAGAAGCACTCAGTCTCGGGTTTGGGTTCAACCTTGGGTTTCTTTACTGGAGCAGCAACTGGCTTGCCATCCATGAAGTTTCCCTCCTAGCCCTTGCCCTTCTCGAAACTAGTGGTTTCACTAACCATCAACACTTGATGCTCCTTCTTGATTTCTACCTTCGCGGTGTCAAACATCGCTAATAGCTCAGGGATCATCTCCATCCCTGGCATTTTATAGTTCATCACGAAGCTCTAGTAGCTTAGTGGCAGTGACTTGGAGAACTATATCAATCACTATCTTATCTGGAAGATCAACTCCCACTCGATTCAAGCGATTGTAGCACCCAGACAATCTGACCACATGCTCACCGACTGAGCTATTTTCCTTCATCTTGCAGGCAAATAATCTTGTTGGACGTCTCATACCTCTCAACACGGGCACGAGCCTGAAATCCCAATTTCAGCTCTTGGAACATCTCATATGTTCCGTGACATTCAAAACGTTTTGGAGCCTCAATTCTAAGCCGTAATGCATGACGCACTGAACTATCAAGTAGTCATCAGAACGTGCCTGTCAGATGTTCACAACATCTACAGACGATGCTTGAGGGGGTGGCGCACCGAGCGGTGCATTAAGGACATAAGCCTTCTGTGCAGCAATGAGGACAATCCTCAGATCACGGACCCAGTCCGCATTATTGCTACCATCATCTTTCAATTCTATTTTCTCTAGGAACGTATAAAAACAGGGGAGCTACAACGCGAGCTATTGATCTATAACATAATTTGCAAAGTCACTTTGACTATGTTCATGATAATGTGTTCAATTAATCATATTACTTAAGAACTCCCACTCAAATCAACATCCCTCAGGTTGTCTAAATGTGACATGATCCAAATCCACCAACCCAAGTCCGATCATCACGTGAGATGAGGTGGTTTCAATGGTGAACATCTCCATGTTGATCATATCTACTATATGACTCATGTTCGACCTTTCGGTCTCTTGTGTTCCGAGGCCATGTCTGTACATGCTAGGCTCGTCAAGTTTAACCCGAGTGTTCTGCATGTGCAACACTGGCTTGCACCCGTTGTATGTGAACGTAGAGTCTATCACACCCGATCATTACGTGGTGTCTCGAAACGACGAACTTTCGCAACGGTGCACACTCGGGGAGAACACAATTTTATCTTGAAATTTTAGTGAGGGATCACCTTATAATGCTACCGTCGTCCTAAGCAAAATAAGATGCATAAAAGGATTAACATCACATGCAAATCATAAGTGACATGATATGGCCATGAACTTGTGCTTTTGATCTCCATCTCCAAAGCACCGGCATGATCTCCATCGTCACCGGCATGACACTATGATCTCCATCATCTTGATCTCCATCAACGTGTCGCCATGAGGTTGTCGCGCCAACTATTGCTTCTACAACTATTGCTAACTCATAGCGATAAAGTAAAGCAAAACGGCGAAAATAAATTAAAGACAACCCTATGGCTCCTGACGGTTGCCTACTCATCGACATGCAAGTCGAGATTATCTATACATAACATGCTCATCTCATACATCACATATATCTCATCATGTCATTTGCCATATCATATCACATCATACCCTGCAAAAACAAGTTAGACGTCCTCTAATTGTTGTTGCATGTTTTACGTGGCTGCTATGGGTATCTAGCAAGAACGATTCTTACCTATGCAAAACCACAACGGTGATACACAAATTGCTATTCAACCTTCTCAAGGACCGCCTTTGTCGAATCCGATCCAACTAAAGTGGGAGAGACAGACACCCGCCAACCATCTTTATGCAACAAAGTCACATGTCAGTTGATGGAACCGGTCTCTCGTAAGCGTACGAGTAAGGTTGTTCCGGGCCGCTTCATCCCACAATACCGCTGAATCAAGAAAAGACCAAGGGAGGAAGCAATCTGTGCATCAACGCCCACAAACTCCTTTGTGTTCTACTCGTGATCTCATCTACGCATAGACCTAGTTCTGATACCACTGTTGGGGAACGTTGCATGGGAAACAAAAAATTTCCTACGCACACGCAAGATCTATCCATGGTGATGAGCATCTACGAGAGGGAGAGTGGATCTACGTACCCTTATAGATCGCTAAGCGGGAAGCGTTAAGAAACGCGGTTGATGTAGTCGAACGTCTTCGCGATCCAAATCGCTGCCGTCCCACGATCCATCCCGATCTAGCGCCGAACGGACGGCACCTCCGCGTTCAGCACACGTACAGCTCGATGACGATCTCCGCCTTCTTGATCCAGCAAGAGAGAGCGGAGAGGTAGATGAGTTCTTCGGCAGCACAACGGCGTTGTGGCGGTAGTGGTGAACTAATCCGGCAGGTCTTCGCCGAACTAATCTAGAGGAGAAACGATCTAGAGGAAGAAGTGGGCAGCACGTGGCAATTAGGGTTGAGGCTGCCCTCAAATCCTCTAGTATATATATGAGGAAGGGAGGGGAGGAGGCAGCCTCAAACCCTCCACAAGGAGGATTCGGCCGAACCACCTCAAGGAGGTGGAATCCACCTCCTACTAGGAGGTGGATTCGTTTTAGGAAGGTGTCCTACTCCTTCCAACCTCCACCTTTTTCCTCTTGGGCGCATGGGCCCCCATGGGGTCGGCTGCCCAGCCCACCAGGGGCTGGTGCGCCACCTCTTGGGCCCATGTGCCCCCCGGGGTGGGTGGGCCCCACCTAGTGGACCCCCGGAACCCATTTGTCACTCCCGGTACACTACCGAAAGTACCCGAAACTTTTCCGGAACCCAAATACCACTTTCCTATATATCAATCTTTACCTCCGGACCATTCCGGAGATCCTCGTGACGTCCGGGATCTCATCCGGGACTCCGAACAACCTTCGGTTACCAACATACATAACTCAATACTACCAAAACGTCACCGAACCTTAAGTGTGCAGACCCTGCGGGTTCGAGAACTATGTAGACATGACCGAGACACCTCTACGGTCAATAACCAATAGCGGGACCTCGATGCCCATATTGGTTCCTACATATTCTACGAAGATCTTTATCGGTTGAACCTCTATGTCAAGGATTCAGTTAATCCCGTATGCTGTTCCCTTTGTTCTTCGGTATGTTACTTGCCCGAGATTCCATCGTCGGTATCTCTATACCTAGTTCAATCTCGTTACCGGCAAGTCTCTTTATTCATTCCGTAATACAAGATCCCGTGGCTAACTCTTTAGTCACTTTGCTTGCAAGGCTTGTTATGATGTTGTATTACCGAGTGGGCCCTGAGATACCTCTCCGTCACACGGAGTAACAAATCCCAGTCTTGATCCATGCCAACTCAACAGACACCCTCGGAGATACCTGTAGAGCACCTTTATAGTCACCCAGTTACGTTGTGATGTTTGATACACACAAGGCAATCCTCCGGTGTCAGTGAGTTGCATGATCTCATGGTCATAGGAACATATACTTTGACATGCAGAAACAATAGCAAATAAACTGACACGATCATATGCTACGTTTATAGTTTGGGTCTTGTCCATCACATCATTCTCCTAATGATGTGATCCCGTTATCAAATGACATCTCATGTCTGTGGCTAGGAAACCTTGACCATCTTTGATCAACGAGCTAGTCTATTAGAGGCATACTAGGGACACAGTGTTGTCTATGTACCCACACATGTATTTGAGTTTCCAATCAATACAATTATAGCATGGATAATAAACGATTATCATGAAGAAGGAAATATAATAATAACCATTTTATTATTGCCTCTAGGGCATATTTCCAACACCTCGAACATTTTATTCTGATCACTACAATATTAAAGGAACATCATACCAATTAGCATCCAACCATGGAACATTCAGTTGAGCAATTGGATAAACAAGAGAAAAAAATAGGAAAAAGTACCTTGCATGCATTTCATCGAGCGGGGCCTTGTCGTCGTCGTTTCAGTGCTTGCGGGCCATAATTGGTAGCCGACGGTGGGTCTTCGGCCCCGGCAAGGGTGGCCAGGTGTTCAACACAATTGGGGATCACCATTCCGGCAGACATCGGGCTGGTGTCGACCGGTAGCAGGGTGAGCGGTGATGGCGGCATCGAAGGTGACATGAGAAGGAGAGGCTCGAGCGAGAAGGATGGGGCTTACCCTTAATTTTACTGAGAAATCCCTCTCCTGGAGCAAATATGGGCTAGTGGGGCAAAACTTGGGGGTGAGGGGGATAACCCTACAAATTTAGTTTTTACAACTAGTTTCAAGGCCCAGTCAAGCTACTTGCCAGTCCAGCCCAACACATATTTGCACGACCCAGGCAACCCAGCCCCCTCCATTTTTTTCTTCTAAATTCGCCACTGGGCTAGATGGTTGTTAATTCCCCAAAACACACATTTTTGCCCCATATTTAGCTTTTGGGGGATCCAGTAGAGATGCTCTTATCACCTGCAACTATTGTTTTTCCTAAACCTACAGTCTAGCCAAAAACTTCGAGGCAAGTATAACATCAGTCTAGAACCACTCAGGCTTGTAACCAACTTTTAGAAGCCAAGCAAGCAATTAGTACTGTTGGTTATATGAAAAGAAAAAATAGCACATGGTCGGTACACGCTCCACGGTAATGATGTTCTTTTTTACGGTCTTTTTATTTCCCCGCACAAGCCAACAACTTGTTTTCTCATAAAGGGATTTGTTTATTAACTTGTTATATAGCCTCAAGAGGATACATAATTAATGTAGCCTCAAGAGGATACACACACAATAATCACCAACTAAGGTGCACACAACAGTTACTAACGCCCACATAAAAAAATGGATCACGACTAAAAAAGCAAAGTCATACACGACCGATGATATGCATGCATAGAGAAAAACAGATAACTATTCAGTACGAGCCTTTCCTTTGCTCACGCATCCGCCGCCTTCCCTAAGAAAATTAGGGTTTCTTCGCCTCGCGTCGGCGCCGGCGCTGGTCCGCCTCGTCTCCGGTGGCCTTAGGGCCATGGAGGCGCGGTGGATCCCGGCCCTTGCCGAGGGGAGGGCTCCGTTTTTAGATGTGTTTTTGAGTTTTGTTAGGGTTTGTGTCCTGCTCAAGAAGGCGAGACGGCGGCGGCTCCTTGAAGATGGAATAAGGTTCTTCCCGCCCAGCCCCTGTTTCGGTGGTGCATCCTGCATCGTTGGTGGGCGTGTGGAGGTGTGTCTCCGGCGGATCTGTCTTTGGTGGATTTGCTCAGATCTGTTCGTCATTCGTCTACGTTTGTGTGTTTTCATGTTGGATCCTTTCGATCTACGTTACTTTTCATCGGCGGCGGTTGCTGTTCTGGTGCGCTGGTCCTATGGGACCTTAGCACGATGACTTCCCGACTGTCTACTATACCAAATTTTGCTCGGCTCCGGTAAGGGAGGGGTGATGACGACGGCGCGCCTTCGGCTCGCTTCAATGCTTGTAGTCGTCGCTAGGTGGTCTATGAATCTAGATGTAATTTTTATTATTTCTGATGTTTCTTGTACTATCATGTTTGAAGATGAATAGATCGGATGTTTCGTCGCAAAAAGAAGAAGAGAGAAACATAGATAAAGGCAAAAATACTAAAGATAATCCATGCCAAGTAGTTATGGACCCAACAAAGATGATGCAAGTGTACATGATACGGATGTGGACACACACATGCGAACTGAAAACCATGCCTACATCAGGTAAACACCCTTATTTTCTTAAAAACTGGGTCACTCTATTTCTCCGTGTATATATGCTATATGCAGAAACACCCTCGTTTGGACGCGATTTCCGTAAAGAAAATAGCTATACTCAAGGGAGACAATTAACTGATAGTGATGCAGCACGAGACTTCACAGGCAGGACTCGGGACTACTCTTGACAGATCAAGCAGTACGGGACCAAGAAAATGGGAAGGGAGCTGGTACGGAAGTCGGGAGTCGAGGTCGTGGCCGGTGACATGAATGCCTGCAGGCTGCCGGGTCAAACGATCTGCCGCGAACTCGTAAGCATCTTCTTGCGTTGTATTGATCCGTTGAAGGGCCAATTCCACCAGCTGACTATCTAGGAGCAAGTGATACGGATGCTGCAGGCCATCCTCACCAAATAACCACGGTATGAGGCCGCGCATAAGAGCAACTCCAACCGTGCGAGCCAAACGGACGCGCGCTTTGTCCGCGTTTTGTTCGTTTGAATAGGCTCGTCCGTCCTCTTTTGCAAATGGGTCGACCGTGCGCCCAACGCACCGACCCATTTTTTGTCCGTGCGGCAGGCTTGCAGTCATTTTTTTATCGCTTCGATAAATAATATCACATAAAATTAAATTTAGGTCTAGATTAATAAACGTTCAATACAAAACATTGCATAGTCCAAGAACTATAAATTGTCTCAAATACATTTAAAAGAAAATGTTGCCGATACATTTATTGGTTGTCGACATGAATTCAAATATGCTCAACCAAATCATTCTGCAGCTGCATGTGAGTATCCCAATCACATATCTTATGATGAAACTCGACGAACTCCGCAAACGTTGCACCTCCTCCATGCTCGGGCACAACATTGTCACGCTGAAACTCAAACCCTTGATCACAAAGACGTTCTGGACGCTCATCCTCTATGATCATGTTGTGCATGATCACACAAGCTGTCATCACCTTTCATAACTTTTTGGTGCTCCAAGTTCTAGCAGGATACTGAACGACGTCCCATCGAGATTGAAGAACGCCAAAGGCACGCTCTACATCTTTTCTAACACTCTCTTGCTCTTGGGCAAACCTCTTTGTCTTCTCTCCTATAGGGTTGGAGATTGTCTTCACAAGAGTAGACCGATATGGATAGATATCGTCAGCTAGATGGTATCCATTGGTGTACTGGTGGCCATTGATCTCAACATTGATCTCTGGGCAATTGCCTTCTGCCATCCTAGCAAACACTAGAGATCGCTGGAGCACATTGATATCGTTGTGAGATCCGGCCATGCCGTAGAAAGCATGCCAAATCCAGAGATCTTGGGAAGCCACGACCTAAAGTATGACACCGCAAGCTCGGACGTGGCCCTTATACCGCCCTTGCCAAGCAGAAGGGCAGTTTTTCCACTTTCAGTGCATACAATCTATGCTACCAAGCATCCCCGGAAACCCCCTAGTGGCATTCATTGACAACAACTGTGTTGTATCGACAACTGTTGGCTCTCTCAAGTACTCCGGCCTAAACACAGCTATGACAGCCCTGCAGAATCTATACATGGACTTAAGGCGGGTGTACTCACTCATCCGGACATACTCATCAATGAGATCGCCGGGGACTCCATATGCAAGCATCCGAATGGCAGCAGTGCATTTCTGATAAGAGGAGAAGCCAATCTTTTCAAAGGCATCCGTCTTGCACTCGAAATAGTTATCGTACTCAACCACCCCCTCTCGAATACGGTTGAAAACATGTCTTGCCATCCGAAAACGGCGACGGAACAAGTGATGTTTGAAGAGCGGATTTGAGGTCTCGAAGTAGTCTTTCGAGAGTAGGAAATGACCACTCTTCCGGTTGCGATTCAGTGCCGGCGTGTGCCCCGACATGGAGCCCTTAAAATGTGGCCGCTCCAAACTTACATGGTCATGGACGACCAACGCAGCCGCCATCATCTCCTCATCATTAGATGAAGAATCATCTGACTCCAAAAGAACGTTGTAGAAAAAATACTCATCATCGGAGTCCATTTTGTACCTTGGGCAATGCGTCGAACACCTTATGGGCGTTGTGGAAGACTCTGGCCGGAGAGGAGCCTCAGGCCCCAACGAGAGGAAGTGGCGGAGTTGGGCGGCGGCAGCGGGAGATGAGGCTGTCGGGAGGGTGAGTCCGCGAGCGGATGGCTGGCGGCGACAGCGGAAGTGGGCGGCGGGGGTGGGGAGGTGGCGGGGGCGGGCGGGTGATTTGGAGGCGAAGGAGGAAGAGGAGACTGGTGTACGTACCACCGACTGGCGGGCCAGAGGGAAGAGAAGGCGGACGACGCGGGCGTCCGCTTCGTGTACGCGCTGACGCAATTGCCGCTCAAATTTGGACCTAAAATGTATCGCGGGGGGACGAAAAACGGACGCGCGTCCGTTTAAATCGGCGCGTTGGGCTGACTTTTGTGTCCGTCGTAACCCAAATGGACACGGACGGACAAAATGGATGAGTTGCTCTAACCCTCGCGTAAACATTGTTGGACCGCGCAACGCTCAAGAGTGAGCAAGATCGAGTGGCCGCGAGGGCTCGGTCAATACAGGGACGGAGGCGACCGACGTGTTCCCCTGACCCATCCTCTGCAGTGGCCTGGCGCGGCTGTGGGTGATGGTTGGTCCTTGGTCGCTGACATGCGTATGCCACCACTAGCTACTAGCACTAGCCACTGGCCCGAGCCATGCAAACACAGTGCGCGCGGGACCAGCGTCCTACCCTTTCCCCCATCCCAAAAGGAAGAAAGTCGCCGGCGATTTGCAAGTACCAACTACCCTCTGTCAAAGTTGAGGCCAGACCCAGAAAAGTTGCAGCATCATGGTCGGGAACTTTTGAAACCTGGGTGTATATACACCTTATATGCAAAAAAAAGTAATTCAACAAAAAGTCAAAAAAAATTGAAAATATTTTTAAAATAAACTCGACCTTCCATTGTACTTGTGAGAAAAATTCCAGAAAAAAATTACACTTTGACTTATTTTCAAGAAGGACAAATTTTCGATCAAAACAGTGTGAATAGTGACCAATAATAGCAAATAAAATTTGTCCTTTTTGCCCAGAAGTTAAAGTTGGCTTTTTTCGTGAAAATTTATATACTAGTGCAAAACAAAGTCAAGTTTAGTCAAAAAAAATACTTCGGAACTTTTTTGACTTTTTAATTAATTATTAAAAAGAAATCCCCATATAGGTGCATATACAACTAGAAACCAAAGTGTATTTCCCCAGCATCATGCCCGTAAATAGTCAGGCGCAACCGGAGCAGCTGCACAGGTCGCAAAAATACTCGGGCATCCGATTTTTAATTACTACTCCCCCGTTGCATAATATAGTGCCTATAAATTTTCCGAAAAATCAAACTAAGCAAACTTATATTTTGAAACTATCACCGGGGGGAAAGACTCCACACTTGAATATATTTCAAAAAAGATTTTTGTTACAAACTAGACAAGGCAAGAAGTAAAAAAGTCCCACCACAGACCGGCGTGAACTTTGTCCTCCACCTTTTTAAGGCGGTGAGACCACAACGTGAGGTCTGCTACAATACCCCTAATAACATCCTGGGGTGAGACATCTAGGCTCCTAAAAGTTTTAGCATTGCTAGCGTCCCAAATTTTTCAAATGATAAGAAGAAGAATAAAAGGTCACACCGTCCCAAATTTTCCAACTAAGCAAACTTCGACCGAGTTTACATTGGAAACTATTAATATATACTATTCAAAACATGTACGACATGGAAACATAATTGATGATGTATCCAATGATACACATTAGGTACTTTAAATGTACATATTTTTATCTGTAAACATGGTCAAAATTTGTAACCTTTAAATTTTTTATCTAAATGCACTACATTATGAAACGGAAGGAGTAGTATGTTATTACTCTCTTCATTTTATTTAGCCCGCATATTAACTTTGATTCAAGTCAAACTTAATAAAGTTTGATAAAAAACTTACATAAAATATTCACAATAAAAAATCATACGTATGCTATGGAAATATATTCAATGATGAATTTAATGCTAGTATTAATTGGTACTGTATTAGTTCAAAAAATTCTCTGTAAATTTGTGAAAGTCTGAAAATTTTGACTCCAGACAAAAACTAATATACTGAGAAAATAAAACAGAGAAAATACTAAACATGCATCATTAGAGACTAAACACCGCCTCACTGACCTCAGCCCACCCCCAAGGTCATGTCACGGTCGGCCTTCAAGGGACTCACAGTAGTGTATACACGCACATGCATCAAATTTCCACTACTGTCAACGTCAATAAAATTACTGCGAATTACACCGTCCATTTACAAATATAAGATGTCTTATATTTCTGAATGGAGGGAGTTTTTGTTTTTCTCCTCTCTCAATTCTCCTCTTGTAGACATAGTTTAAAAAACCGAACCGGAAAGGTTGCCGGTTCAGGTTTTTACCGGTCGGACCGCCGGTTCACCGGTTCGATTGTCGGTTTTTTAAGCAATAGAATAATAAATGTTAAGTAATATGTGTGCTAATATAGTGTGAAACAATGGTCAAATAAAATTATTTTCATCTAGTGGACAACAAAGTAGCATAGCCAAGTTGGTTATTGGACAGTGGGCAGGCCTTGCGTACTACTCACACGACCTGGGATCAAATCCCACTTCTTCCAATTTCTTTTAAAATATTTTCCTGGTTTAATGACCCGGTTTTTTCACCGGTTTTCTAAAAAACCGGCCGGTTCGACCGGTTTTTTCCGGTCCGATTGCAGAACGGTCTTATTAGCTTAAAAACCCGATAAGGCTGCCGGTTCCGATTTTTTCCGGTTCGACCGCCGGTCCGGTCCGGTTTTTTAAACTCGGCCTGTAGATTCATGGTTTTTCAAACTCCTTCGTCCCAAAATAAGTGTCTTTGATTATTTATTTATTTTGCGGGGGAAAAGCAATTCATTTAATCAACCTGGGCCTTACAATTGTTTGAAATGATAATACTAATCTCGTGTGGGGAGTTTGCTAACCAACAAGCAGTGCGTTGGTGACTACGACCTAGAGCTGCCATAGCATGAGCAGCATTATTTGTGATCTCCACATTTTCTGGAAGAGTAAAGGTCATTCCTTCGACATCTCGGCAATCCCAGCCACCTGATACATGTTACTAGAGCGATCTGTAAGGCTAGAGTTAAGCAGCTTGATGATTTCGGAGCAATCCGTTTTCACCTGAAGCGGTAGCTGAGTCCAGTGTAGCGCCAGTCATAGGCCCTCATCGCACGTCGCAAGCTTAGCCTCAAGAGCACCCGAGCAGTTCAAGAGCGACATGCAAGCCGCATAAATTACCGTACCATTATGGTCTCTGAGTACCATTCCAGCGCCCGCCGTTCCGTTCGCTTGTACGAAGGATCAGTCGATGTTTAGCTTGGTAGCGCCACTAGGTGGGGGAACCCAGTTTACAATCTCCACCGATCGACACCGTCCTAGTTCCCTTCTGACTTGCCTGTCCTAAGAAAATAATAGCCTGCTTACCCTTCAACACATCCACCACCTTGTGTGTTTAATCAGCAGCAACGATTCCACATAGCTGCATAGGAATTTCTTCGAGGTCTCAACCGGGATGATTGGCTTGTCATGGGTAAGTGCATTACGGACATGCCATATACGCCATAATAACATGAGGAACAACATTCTTTGTGTCTCATTGAGCTGTTGAATACACAACAGTAACCATTCCGGTTTTGTACCTTTGAGAACATCATTAGCTGGAAGGTCCCAAACCGATCTCATGGCAGTCCATAAGTAACGAGCATGTGGGCATCGAACCAGTGCATGTGAACATAAGTGTCTTTGATTTAATACACCGCGAGGATTTCTACGGATTCCCCATCTATAGTTTCCTCCATAAGTGGGCAACATGAGTTTCTTTTCTTTTCTTTATTATGGTTGAGAAACATAACAAATTTTTTTTTTGAGAAAGAGAAACATAACAGTTGGAGCCCTATACATGACACCGCTGCTTCAAGCCTTGTTTGGTTACGACTTGATCCATGTCCTCATGTTAGACGCCTTAAGCGCCAACTTCATGCGCCTCCTCGCCTGGGCCGACCCAACACATCGATCGTCCCCTTCGCTAGCTCGGTTGGACTTCCTATTTCTCGGGTGCCCCTATGTCTCGCTTCTAGCGAGACCTAAGGAACCCTCACTAAATGAGAGAGTCAGATGGGCCGACCCAGGAGCATGGAAGACACAACCTCGTTTTTCGGTGGTTTCTTGTATTTTTTTTAATTTTCGTTATTTTATTTTATTTATACTTTCAAATATTCTCAATAAATATATTACGGCAAATATTTGAGTGCAGCGCTTCGGTGCCCAGGCTCATCTGCATCCAATTAGAAAAAAAATCAAAAAAAATACGTCAAAATGAAAAAAATTCCAATATTTTTTCATATGGTAGATAATTTGATGCGTGAGGTCCGCTCCAATTTTTGGATCATTTGAGCATCTGAGCAGCTCTCAGCAAAAAAGACAAATCGGGTCAAAACAGTGCATGAACAATAAACTTTTCTAGAGACTGCGAATTTGTCTTTTTTGCTGAGACCTGCTCAGATGTACAAATGATCTAAAAATTGGAACGGGCCTCACGCATCAAATTATCTACCATGAGAAAAAAAAGGAATTTTTTGAATGTTTTAGTATTTGTTTTGATTTTTTTATTCAGTGCGGGTGCAGATGAGCCTCGGTGCAGAAATGGATTTTCGCAAATAACTTGCATAAAACATTGAAAAATTTGCTGACCAAGCATTTGAAAAATGTTTAAAATGTATAAATAATTTTGTCTCATATATATGGAAAATGTATACAATTTGCGTGAAAAAAGTTGATCATGTATTTAATTTTTTAATCTAAACATTTGAAAAAAATGTTGACCATACCAATCTTTTATTTGAAAATGTTAAATGTGCAAATAAGAAAATGTAGACCATGTACTAAAAAATGTTAAAATTATATATAAGAATATATTAAATGTGTACAGGAAAAATGTTGACCATATGTTAAAAAATGTTAAACTTGTATTTAAAAAATGTTAAATGTATATAGATAATATGTTCACAAATATCTTAAAAATGATAAGTTTATTTTAAAATGTTAAATGCGTATATAAAAATGTTGAACGTGTTCAAAAAGTGTCAATTATTTATTTAAAAAATGTTAAATGTGTATAGGAACAATGTCAACCTTGTACGCAATAAATTTATACTTGTATCTGATAAATAAAGAATTTGAAAGCAAAAGTTTATTGTGTATAGAAACAATATTGACCATGCATTAAAAATGTTAATATGTCATTTGAAAAAATGTTAATCGAGAATATAGAAAATGTTAGACGTCTATTAAAAATTGCATTATATATATACAAAAATGTGTTTAGAAACCCACGAGAATACAAGAAACCCCGTTGAAAATCGTGAAAAAGACAAACAAAACCAAAGTAAAACAAAGAAAAACGAAAAAAAAGAAAACTGTGAAAATAAAGAAAATCAAAGAAAAAGAACAAGAGGATTAAAACCCAGTAAAAACAGAGAAAAAACTGTGAAATAACCAAAAAGAATGCTTCAGGTGACGCGCCTTATCAGGCTCAGGACTTGAAGCGCTAGCCATCTTCCTGGAGATAAGGGATCGATTCCTGCTCCCCCCCCCCCCCCCCCCCCCCCTTTCCTTCTCTTATTCTATTATTAAGAGGGGGCCGGCCTGATTACTTTAGACGCTTCTACGAGACATCTACTACCTTGCCTAATGCGTGATATCGTCGCCGCACTATTCCTCGCTCTATGCGGTGGAAAGCCACCTAACCTGTAGGTGTGGGGCCGGGCTCCCTAGTTTTTTTTTTCCTTTTTTCGTTTCTCTTTTCTGTTTCTTTTTTTTTTCGGAGTTGTTGAAATTTTTTACGAACTAAAAAAAATCATGAATGAAAAAATGTTCACGATTTGGAAATCAAATATTCTTTGAGTTTGGATGAACAACTTTTGAATTTTTTATGAATTAGTTTTTAACATCGATGAACATTTTTTATATTTGCTGAACAAATTTTAAATTCTATGATCATTTGTTTAATTTAATGAACACAATTTGAATTCAAGAACTTGTTTAATTCAATGAATATTTTTAATATTACGAACATTATTTTAAATTCATGATATTTTTGAATTCGATGATCATTTTTTAATTCACTGAACACACTTTTTATTTGATGTTTTTTCGAATTAATGAACAATTTCGATTTTTTTTATTTTAAAATATTTTGGGAAAAATATTTTTTTGCAAATGGATGAACATTTTTTGATATAGAATAGGTAAAGAACAAGGAAAAGAAAAAAGGAAAATAAAAAAATCGAAAAAAATAAAAAAGGAAAAGAAAAATAAAGGAAGGAAAAAGGAAAAGAAAATAAAGGAAGATAAAAGAAAATAAAACTGAAAGGAAAAAACACGTAAAAAAGAAAACCGGCTTTTTTTATAATCTTCCCAGAACCGATGGTAGAAAGGCACAAGACGAGCGCTAATATGGACACTCATGTTCATGAGCAAGGGGTGTGTGTTACACGACGATGAGAAAAGTATGCTTTCCCACTCAAATGTGGCTAATGGGAACAAATCCCCCCTCAACTTCAAAACCGGATATTTAGACCCCTCAAATGTGCAAAACTAGACAAATGTCGTCCTAGGGTGGGTTTGCGTCTGATTTCAGGTGGTTTTGATCTGAATTTTTCCTCACTTGCAGGATAGCAGAGCGGGCCATAAGGTGGACGGAGTAGCGACCTCCGAATTGTCGACGAGCAGCATTGCAAGCACAACGGAAGGGAGTGGCGGGCTGAGGACCGTTTAGTGGTGGCGAGGTAACGACGGAGTCGGTGGTTAGTCGTCGGTAGGTGCGCAGGCGACGATGTAGTGCGGCGTGGGGGCATCGAAAAGTGGCAACAAATTTTACTCGGCCGGGTGAAGGCCGAGTATATTTTGCGTCCACGGGGACGAGGAGTAACTTTTTACTTTACTATACACATTAGGAATTCGGCTAGGTTGCTGTTAGGGGAGTAAACAGAAATTTTTACTCCTCTAACCAGATTTAGGGGATTGGCTAGATATGCTCTTGGTTTGTGTGCATTGGTCGACGGTGCTTGATTGTGCGTGGAGGTCGGCCGACGCAGAGGCACAGAGGGTGCCTAGTGCTTGGGCCACTGGTGTGGAGGCACTATGGTGTAGACTCGCGAAGGGCAGAGCATGGCTCGCGGAGGGCGGCACCCCGAGCATCATAAGTTTATCCTAACTTTCTAGAGAAAATTCAAGCCTCATCAGCTTATTATATAAAAAGCTAATTATAGAAAAAGACAAACTAGTGATTGATTCTACCTTTAATCTCCCCATCCCACTGGCAGCCACAACATCTCCAGCCATGAGGGTAGCTCCAAGTTTTTTTTATACCAGTGGATAATTCACACAGACATCTCCAGGATTGAACAAACATGCAAAAACTCCAATGCCACTTTGGTTCCGGTCAACGACTTATTTTAGAAAACCAACAAACCCGCTTAGGTTCTCTTGGATAGTGGACCATCTATGATGGAGAAAGCACGGGCTCGCTTGCTAACGATTGGGTGAGGCACCACATATTCGTAATATCTGACTCCTTTTTGCTCTGTTCCACATGCCGGATCCATGCTAGTGTTCAATCAACTGCCAACCAAAAAACCATCTTCAAATTGTGTGAATGCTCGGCATGTTGGCTTTACTGCCTTCTTCTTTTTGGTGCCTAATGTTTGCCTAACTCCAAACACCGGTGAATCGACATCCCCCATGTCAAATTGCAAAGGCTCTTGCCATTGTTTATTACGTTAAGCCCTTATCCAGTACTCTGGAGTTAGGCAAACATTAGGTCCTAAAATATGGAGCAAATAAAATCATATAGGATAAATAGGAGCAATTTGACATGGAGTTAGGCAAATGCTCCATGGAGTTAGGCAATTTGGTCCTATTTATCCTATATTTTATGCCTTTGCAATTTATTTTAGGCAAGAGCTTTTGCAATTTAGAGCCTTATCCAGTAATGGAGTTAGGCAAACATTAGTTTCACCACTTATTTGGTCCTACAATATGCATCCCAACTAATCTATCATCTTACAAGTTTTATCGAATTGTATGTGCAACAAATGAATCAACCAACGCAAATGTCATGTGGAGCAAATAATGTACCAGGTCTTGTTGGATCATATTGTCGAACAACATGTGTGCATGCCCAGAGCCGGCATTGCCTGATGCTTTGGAGTTGCGGCAAGTTGAACATCATGTCCGCGGTGGTGGCGTATCACAGAAACCTATCCGGGATGTCCGTCCACTGGGAGGGTGGAACGGAGTCGGGCTCTACCAACAAGATGTTTTCCCGGCGGCCACGGCAAACGGATTGGCTGGTCTCGCCAGACCGCTCGTGCCTAATTCCATGTCTTTGTCACCGACCATCTCCGCAGTGACCTTTTCAGTCGCTTCACGCTCGTGATACTTTCGGCGGCGCTCCCTCCGGACGACATTCTCAGCCTTGTAACTGACTGCTACGGTCGGGATCCTGACCGATTCCGCCAGGCATCATTCTGTTACAAATATGCCCTAGAGGCAATAATAAAATGGTTATTATCATATTTCCTTGTTCATGATAATTGTTTATTATCCATGCTATAATTGTATTGATTGGAAACTCAAATACATGTGTGGGTAAATAAACAACATTGTGTTCCTAGTATGCCTCTAGTAGACTAGCTCGTTGATCAAAGATGGTCGAGGTTTCCTAGCCATGGACATGAGATGTCATTTGATAACGGGATCACATCATTAGGAGAATGATGTGATGGACAAGACCCAAATTATGAACGTAGCATATGATCGTGTCAGTTTATTGCTATAGTTTTCTGCATGTCAAGTATCTGTTCCTATGACCATGAGATCATGTAACTCACTGACGCCGGAGGAGTACCTTGTGTGTATCAAACGTCGCAACGTAACTGGGTGACTATAAAGGTGCTCTACAGGTATCTCCGAGGGTGTCTGTTGAGTTGACATGGATCAAGACTGGGATTTGTTACTCCGTGTGACGGAGAGGTATCTCAGGGCCCACTCGGTAATACAACATCACAATGAGCCTTGCAAGCAAAGTGACTAAAGAGTTAGCCACGAGATCTTGTATTACGGAATGAGTAAAGAGACTTGCCGGGAACGAGATTGAACTAGGTATAGAGATACCGAAGATCGAATCTCGGGCAAGTAACATACAGATGAACAAAGGGAACTGCATACGAGATTAACTGAATCCTTGACATAGAGGTTCAACCGATAAAGATCTTCGTATAATATGTAGGAACCAATATGGGCATCCTGGTCCCGCTATTGGTTATTGGCCTTAGAGGTGTCTCGGTCATGTCTACATAGTTCTCGAACCCGCAGGGTCTGCACACTTAACGTTCGGTGACGTTTCGGTATTGTTGAGTTATGTATGTTGGTGACCGAAGGTTGTTCGGAGTCCGTCACAAGGAGTTCCGGAATGGTCCGGAGGTAAAGATTTATATATGGGAAGTCATATTTTGGCTACCGTAAAAGTGTCAGGTTATTCCGTATTGTACCGGGAAGCTTCTAGAAGGTTCCGGAAACTTCCGGAGGAGTACGGAAGTCCACCAAGGGTTCCACCACGTCCCAAGGGTTTGCATGGGCTGAGGGGAGGCGCCCTGGCCTTATCGGGCCAGGCGCACAAGTCCCTCAAGGCCCATGTGGCTTGGGAGAGGTGGAAAGTCCACCTGTTTATGGAAAGGGAGGGAATTGGACTAGGAGTCCAACTCCTCCCCATTGGCTGCGCCCTAGGGCTTGGAGGGGCTGATCTCCACGCCCCTCCACCTATATATAGAGGGGAGGGGGCGCCCCAAGAGGACACACGAAGCCCTTGGCGCCCCTCTCTCTCCCTAGATCATCCTTCTCCTCTAGATTAGTTGGGTAGAACTCGGTGAAGCCCTGCCGGATTAGTTCACCACCACCGCCACCACGCCGTTGTGCTGCCAGAGAACTCATCTACCTCTTCACCCTCGCTTGCTGGATCAAGGAGGCGGAGATCGTCATCGAGCTGTACATGTGCTGAACGCGGAGGTGCCGTCCTTTCGGCGCTAGATCGTGATTGGATCGCGGGACGGCTTGCGATTTGGATCGCGAAGACGTTCGACTACATCAACCGCATTTCTTAACGCTTCCCGCTTAGCGATCTACAAGGGTATGTGGATCCGATCTCTCCTCTCGTAGATGCTCATCTCCATGGATAGATCTTGTGTGTGCGTAGGAAATTTTTGTTTCCCATGCAACGTTCCCCAACAGTGGCATCATGAGCTAGGTCTATGCGTAGATGAGATCACGAGTAGAACACAAAGGAGTTTGTGGGCGTTGATATTCAGATTGCTTCCCTCCTTAGTCTTTTCTTGATTTAGCGGTATTGTGGGATGAAGCGGCCTGGACCAACCTTACTCGTCCACGTACGAGAGACCGGTTCCATCGACTGACATGTGACTTTGTTGCATAAAGATGGCTGGCGGGTGTCTGTCTCTCCCACTTTAGTTGAATTGGTTTCGACAAAGGCCGTCCTTGTAGAAGGTAAAATAGCAACTTGTATATCGCCGTTGTGGTTTTGCGTAGGTAAGAATCGTTCTTGCTAGATACCCATAGCAGCCACGTAAAACATGCAACAACAAATTAGAGGATGTCTAACTTGTTTTTGCAGGGTATGATGTGATATGATGTGGCCAATGACATGATGAGATATATGTGATGTATGAGATGATCATGTTTTGTATAGAATATCACGAGTTGCATGTCGATGAGTACGGCAACCGGCAGGAGCCATAGGGTTGTCTTTAATTTATTTTTGCCTTTTTGCTTTACTTTATCGCTATGAGTTAGCAATAGTTGTAGAAGCAATAGTTGGCGCGACAACCTCATGGCGACACGTTGATGGAGATCAAGATGATGGAGATCATGGTGTCATGCCGGTTACGATGGATATCATGCCGGTGCTTTGGAGATGGAGATCATAAGCACAAGTTCATGGCCATATCATGTCACTTATGATTTGCATGTGATGTTAATCCTTTTATGCACCTTGTTTTGCTTAGGACGACGGTAACATTTCAAGATAAAATTATGTTCTCCTCGAGTGTGCACCATTGCGAAGGTTCGTCGTTTCGAAGCACCACGTGATGAGCGGGTGTGATAGACTCTACGTTCGCATACAATGGGTGCAAGCTAGTGTTGCACAAGCGGAACACTCGGGTTAAACTTGACGAGCCTAGCATGTACAGACATGGCCTCGGAACACAAGAGACCGAATGTCGAACATGAGTCATATAGTAGATATGATCAACATGGAGATGTTCACCATTGAAACCACCTCATCTCACGTGATGATCGTACTTGGGTTGGTGAATTTGGATCATGTACCACTCAAATGATCGGAGGGTTGTCAATTTGAGTGGGAGTTTTTAAGTAATATGATTAACTAAACTCATTATCTTGAACAATAGTCAAAATGTCTTTGCCAATTATGTTGTAGATCAATAGCTCGTGCTGTAGCTCCCCTGAATTTTGATACGTTCCTAGAGAAAAAGTAAGTTGAAAGATGATGGTAGCAGTTATGCGGACTGGGTCCGTGATTTGAGGATTGTCCTCATTGCTGCACAGAAGGCTTATGTCCTTGATGCACCGCTCGGTGCGCCACCCCCTCTAGCGTCATCTGTGGAT
This sequence comes from Elymus sibiricus, assembly GCA_039707655.1. NCBI lineage: Eukaryota > Viridiplantae > Streptophyta > Magnoliopsida > Poales > Poaceae > Elymus > Elymus sibiricus. The sequence goes on along the minus strand of CM077667.1, from coordinate 108,591,854 downwards.
GTTGTGAACATCTGACATGCACGTTCTGATGACTACTTGATAGTTCAGTGCGTCATGCTTTACGGCTTAGAATTGAGGCTCCAAAGACGTTTTGAACGTCACGGAGCATATGAGATGTTCCAAGAGCTGAAATTGGGATTTCAGGCATATGCCCGTATTGAGAGGTATGAGACCTCCAACAAGATTCTTAGCCTACAAGATGAAGGAGAATAACTCAATCGGTGAGCACGTGCTCAGATTGTCTGGGTGCTACAATCGCTTGAATCAAGTGGGAGTTGATCTTCCAGATAAGATAGTGATTGATATAGTTCTCCAAGTCACTGCCACAAAGCTACTAGAGCTTCGTGATGAACTATAAACCTGCCAGGGATGGAAAAGATGATCCCTGAGCTATTCGCGATGTTTGACACCGCGAAGTTAGAAATCAAGTAGGAGCATCAAATGTTGATGGTTAGTAAAACCACTAGTTTCAAGAAGGGCAAGGGCAAGAAGGGAAACTTCATGAATGGCAGGCCAATTGCTTCTCTAGTGAAGAAACCCAAGGTTGAACCCAAACCTGAGACTAAGTGCTTCTATTATGAGGAGAATGGTCACTAAAGTGGAACTGCCCTAGATACTTGGTAGATAAGAAGGATGGCAACGTTAAGAGAAGTATATTTGATATACGTGTTATTGATATGTACCTTACTAGTACTCCTAGTAGTACCTGGGTATTAGATACCGGTTCAGTTCCTAATGTTAGTAACTCGAAATAAAAGCTACGGAATAAACGGAGACTAGCTAAGTGCGAGGTGACGATGTGTGTTGGAAGTGTTTCCGAGGTTGATGTGATCACCATCGCACGCTCCCTCTACCTTCGGGATTAGTGTTGAACCTAAATGTTATTTGGTGTTTGCGTTGAGCATGAACATGATTAGATCGTGTTTATTGCAATACGATTATTCATTTAAGTCAGAGAATAATAATTATTCTGTTTACATGAATAATACCTTCAATGGTCATGCACCCATTGTGAATGGTTTATTGAATCTCGATCATAGTGATACACATGTTCATAATATTGATGCCAAAAGATGCAAAGTTAATAATGATATTACCACATACTTGTGGCACTGCCGCTAAGGTCATATTGGTGTAAAACACATGAAGAAACTCCATGCCGATGGATCTTTGGACTCACTCGATTTCGAATCGGTTGAGACATGCAGACCATGCCTCGTGGGCAAGATGACTGAGACCCCGTTTTTCGGTTTGATGGAGCGGGCAAGTGACTTATTGGAAATGATACATGTTGATGTATGCGGTCCCAAAAGTGTTGAAGCGTGCGGTGGATATCGTTATTTTCTTACCTTCACTGATGATTTGAGTGGGTATGGGTATATTTACTTAATGAAACACAAGTCTGAAACGTTTGAAAAGTTCAAGCAAATTCAGAGTGAAGTTTAAGATCATCGTGACAAGAAGATAAAATGTCTACGATATGATCGTGGAGGTGAATATCTGAGTTACGAGTTTGGTATACAACTTAAGACAATGTGAAAGTTGTTTCACAACTCACGCCACCTGGAACACCATAGTGTGATGGTGTGTCCGAACGTCGTAGTCGTGCTCTATTGGATATGGTGCATACTATGATGTCTCTTACCGATTTGCCACTATCGTTTTGGGGTTATGCATTAGAGACAACTACATTCACTTTAAATAGGGCACCATCTAATTTCGTTGAGATGACACCGTATGAATTATGGTTTGGCAGAAACCTAAGCTGTCATTTCTGAGAGTTTGGGAATGCGACACTTATGTCTGATAAGCTCGAACCCAAAGCGGACCAGTGCGTCTTCATAGGATACCCTAAAGAAACAGTTGGGTATACCTTCTATCTCAGATCCGAGGGCAAAGTGTTTGTTGCTAAAAACGGGTCCTTTCTCGAGAAAGAGTTTCTCTCGAAAGAATTGAGTGGGAGGAAAGTAGAACTTGATGAGGTTGTTGAACCATCACTTCAGTTGGATAGTAGCACGATGCATAAAGATGTTTCTGCGACGCCTACACCAAGTGAATAGGAAGAAAATGATGATGATCATGAAGCTTCAGATCAAGTTACTTCCGAACCTCGTAAGTCGACAAGGACTCGTACCGCCCCTGAGTGGTACGTCAATCCTATCTTGGAGGTCATGTTGTTAGACAACAGTGAACCTACGAGCTATGAAGAGTATTTCTGGATGTGGAGAATTTCTGATAAGTATATGTGGATGACATATTGTTGATCGGAAATAATGGAGAATTTCTGGAAAGCATAAAGGGTTGTTTGAAAGGAGTTTTTCAAAGGAAGACCTGGAATAAAGCTACTTAAATATTTGGCATCAAGATCTATTGAGATAGATCAAGACGCTTGATAAAACTTTCAATGAATACATACCTTGACAAGATTTTCAAGGAGTTCAAAATAGATCAGTCAAAGAAGGTGTTCTTGGCTGTATTGTAAGGTATGAATTTGAGTAAGACTCAAAGCTCGACCACGACAGAAGAAAGAGAAAGGACGAATGTCGTCCCCTATGCCTTAGCCATGGGCTCTATACGGTATGCCATGCTGTGTACCGCACCTAGTGTGTGCCTTGCCACGTGTCTGGCAAGGGGGTACAAGAGTGATCCAGGTGTGGATCACTGGTCAGCGGTCAAAATTATCCTTAGTAACTGGAGGACTAAGGAAATGTTTCTCAATTATGGAGGTGATAAAGAGTTCGTTGTAAAGGGTTACGTCGATGCAAGCTTTGACACCTATCTGGATGACTCTGAGTAGCAATCCGGATACGTATAGTGGAGCAGTCATTTGGAATAGCTCCAAGTGGAGCGTGGTAGCAGCATCTACAGTATGACATAGAGATTTGCAAAGTGCACGCGGATCTGAATGTCACAGACCCGTTGACTAAACCTCTTCCATGGGCTAAACATGATCAGCACCAGAACTGTATGAGTGTTAGATTCATTACAATATAAATCACATGGTGATGTGAGCTAGATTATTGACTCTAGTGCAAGTGGGAGACTGTAGGAAATATGCCCTAGAGGCAATAATAAAATGGTTATTATTATATTTCCTTGTTCATGATAATCATTTATTATCCATGCTATAATTGTATTGATTGGAAACTCAAATACATGTGTGGGTAAATAGACAACACTGTGTTCCTAGTATGCCTCTAGTAGACTAGCTTGTTGATCAAAGATGGTCGAGGTTTCTTAGACATGGACATGAGATGTCATTTGATAATGGGATCACATCACTAGGAGAATGATGTGATGGACAAGACCCAAACTATGAACGTAGCATATGATCGTGTCAGTTTATTGCTATAGTTTTCTGCATGTCAAGTATCTGTTCCTATGACCATGAGATCATGTAACTCACTGACACCGGAGGAGTACCTTGTGTGTATCAAATGTCGCAACGTAACTGGGTGACTATAAAGGTGCTCTACAGGTATCTCCGAGGGTGTCTATTGAGTTGACATGGATCAAGACTGGGATTTGTTACTCTGTGTGACAGAGAGGTATCTCATGGCCCACTCGGTAATACAACATCACAATGAGCCTTGCAAGCAAAGTGACTAAAGAGTTAGCCACGTGATCTTGTATTACGGAACGAGTAAAGAGACTTACCGGGAACGAGATTGAACTAGGTATAGAGATACCGACGATCGAATCTCGGGCAAGTAACATACCGATGAACAAAGGGAGCTGCATACGGGATTAACTGAATCCTTGACATAGAGGTTCAACCGATAAAGATCTTCGTAGAATATGTAGGAACTAATATGGGCATCCAGGTCCCACTATTGGTTATTGGCCGTAGCGGTGTCTCGGTCATGTCTACATAGTTCTCGAACCCGCAGGGTCTGCACACTTAACGTTCGGTGACGTTTCGGTATTGTTGAGTTATGTATGTTGGTGACCGAAGGTTGTTCGGAGTCCCGGATGAGATCCCGGACGTCACGAGGAGTTCCGGAATGGTCCGGAGGTAAACATTTTGTTGGAAATATGCCCTAGAGGCAATTAATAAAGTGTTTATTATTATCATATTTCTCCGTTCATGATAATAGTTTATTATTCATGCTAGAATTGTATTGACCGGAAAATAAATACATGTGTGGATAATAGACAAATACTATGTCCCTAGTATGCCTCTACTAGACTAGCTCGTTGATCAGAAGATGGTGAAGGTTTCCTGACCATTGACATGAGTTGTCATTTGATAACGGGATCACATCATTAGGAGAATGATGTGATGGACATGACCCAACCGATAGCATAGCAAATGATCGTTCAGTTTATTGCTATTGCTTTCACTATGTCAAATACACGTTCCTCTGACCATGAGATCATGCAACTCCCGGATACCGTAGGAATACTTTGGGTGTATCAAACATCACAACGTTATTGGGTGATTATAAAGGTGCACTACAGGTATCTCCGAAAGTATTTGTTGAGTTGGCATGGATCGAGATTGGGATTTGTCACTCCGACTATCGGAGAGGTATCTCTGGGCCCTCTCGGTAATACAGCATCACAGAAGCCTTGCAAGCACCATGACTAAAGAGTTAGTTGCAAGATGATGTATTACGGAACGAGTAAAGAGACTTGCCGGTAACGAGATTGAACTAGGTATTGGATACCGACGATCAAATCTCGGGCAAGTAACATACCGCCGGACAAAGGGAACAACGTATGTTGACATATGAGGTTCACCGATAAAGATCTTCGTGGAATATGTAGGAACCAATATGAGCATCCAGGTTCCGCTGTTGGTTATTGACCAGAGAGTCGTCTCGGTCATGTCTACATCATTCCCGAACCCGTAGGGTCCGCACACTTAAGGTTCGATGACGATATAGTATTATATGAGTTATGTGATTGGTGACCGAATGTTTTTCGGAGTCCCGAATGAGATCACGGACATGACGAGGAGTCTCGGAATGTCCGAGAGGTAAGGATTGATATATTGGAAGATAGTATTTGGCCTCCGGAAAAGTTCCGGAAGGTTCCGGATATTTATCGGAGTACCGGAGGGGTTACCGGAACCCCCCGGGGAGTAGCATGGGCCACATGGGCCTCATAGGGGAGGAACACCATCCCACCAGGGGGCTGGCGCGCCCCCCCATGAGGGGTCCGAATTGGGCTGGGGATTTGGGGGCCGCCCCCCCCTTTTCCTTCCCTCTCTCTCCCTCTCTCCCTACTCCTAGTAGGAGTAGGATTGGGGGGAGGTTGGCGCCACCACCAAGGGGAGTCCTAGTAGGAGTCCTCCCCCCCTTGGTGCGCAGCCCCTTGGCTGCCTCCTCCCCCCTCCCTCCTTTATATACGGAGGAGGGGCACCCCTTGGAGACACACAATTGTCCCATAGTCGTGTGCGGTGCCCCGATCTCCGTTTTCCACCTCGGTCATGTTTTCGGAGAGCTTAGGCGAAGCCCTGCCGGAATCACTTCACCGTCACCGTCGCCACGCCGTCGTGCTGACGGAACTCATCTACTTCCTCGACGTCTTGCTGGATCAAGAAGGCGAGGATCGTCACCGAGCTGCACGTGTGTAGAACTCGGAGGTGCCGTACGTTCGGTACTCGATCGGTGGAGCTCGAAGGATTGTTCGACTACATCAACCGCGTTGTGAGACGCTTCCGCTAACGGTCTACGAGGGTATGTAGACACACTCTCCCGTCTCGTAGCGATGCATCTCCATGGATAGATCTTGCGTGAGCGTAGGAATTTTTTTGAAATTCATGCTCTGTTCCCCAACAGTGGCATCAGAGCCAGTTCTATGCGTAGATGTGATTTGCACGAGTAGAACACAAGTGAGTTGTGGGCGTGGGTGTATACATATTGCTTGCCGTTACTAGTTGTTACTTGATTCGGCGGTATTGTGAGATGAAGCGGCCCGGACCGACATTACGCGTACGCTTACGCGAGACAGGTTTCACCGCTACGTGCACTCGTTGCATAAAGGTGACTGGCGGGTGTCTGTCTCTCTCACTTTAGTTGAATCGGTTTCAATGAAGAGGGTTCTTTTAGAAGATCAAAAATCAATCACTACACCACGTTGTGGTTTTGCGTAGGTAAGAACGGTTCTTGCAAACCCGTAGCAGCCACGTAAAACTTGCAACAACAAAGTAGAGGACGTCCAACTTGTTTTTGCAGGGTATGCTGGTGATGTGAGATGGTCAAGACATGATGTGATATAAGTTGTTGTATGAGATGATCATGTTTTGTAAGTTATTAGGCAACCGGCAGGAGCCTTATGGTTGTCTCTTTATTGTATGCAATGCCAATGCTATGTAATTGCTTTTCTTTACCGCTATGAGTTAGCAGTAGTAGTAGTAGCAATAGCCAGCGAGACGACCACGACGCTGCGATGGAGATCAAGGTGTCACGACGCTACGATGGAGATCATGGTGTCAATCCGGTGACGATGGAGATCATGATGGTGCTTGGCTGATGGAGATCAAAAGCACAAGACGATGATGGCCATATCATGTCACATATATTGAATTGCATGTGATGTTAATCCTTTTATGCATCTTATTTTGCTTAGGATGACGGTAGCATTATAAGATGATCCCTTCACTAAATTTCAAGATAAGTATTCTCCCCTAGTATGCACCGTTGCGAAGGTTCGACGCTTCTAAGCACCACGTGATGATCGGGTGTGATGGATTCTTTCGTTCGCATACAACGGGTGTAAGCCAGTTTTACACACGCAGAATACTTGGGTTAAACTTGACGAGCCTAGCATATACAGATATGGCCTCGGAACACAAGAGACCGAAAGGTCGAACATGAGTCATATAGTAGATATGATCAACATGAAAGATGTTCACCATTGATAACTAATCCACCTCACGTGATGATCGGACGTGGCTTAGTTGATGTGGATCATGTTACACTTAGACAACTTGAGGGATGTTAATCTAAGTGGGAGTTCTTAAATAATTTGATTAATTGAACTTCAATTATCATGAACATAGTCTAAATAATCTTTGCAATTGTATGTTGTAGATCAATGGCCCGCGCTGTAGTTCCACTGAGTTTTAATGCGTTCCTAGAGAAAGCTAAGTTGAAAGATGATGGAAGCAACTATGCGGACTGGGTCCGTAATCTGAGGATCATCCTCATTGCTGCACAGAAGGCTTATGTCCTTGATGCACCGCTGGGTGCCACGCCCCCTGCAGGCTCGACAGCGGATGTTGTGAACATCTGGCAGTCGAAGAAGGATGACTATTCGATAGTTCAGTGTGCCATACTTTACGGCTTAGAACCGGGGCTCCAAAGACGTTTTGAGCACCACGGAGCATATGAGATGTTCCAAGAGCTGAAACTTGTTTTTCAAGCCAATGCCCGGATCGAGAGATATGATGTCTCTGATAAGTTCTTTAGCTGTAAGATGGAGGAGAATAGTTCTGTCAGTGAGCATATACTCAAAATGTCTGGGTTGCATAACCGCTTGACTCAGTTGGGAGTTAATCTTCCAGATGATTCGATTATTGACAGAATTCTCCAATCACTGCCACCAAGCTATAAGGGCTTCGTGATGAACTATAATATGCAAGGAATGAACAAGACGATTTCCGAGCTCTTCGCTATGCTTAAGGCTGCGGAGGTTGAAGTCAAGAAAGAACATCAAGTGTTGATGGTGAAGAAGGGTACCAGTTTCAAGAAGGGCAAGGGAAAGAAGGGGAACTTCAAAAAGAACGGCAAAACAGTTGCTGCTCCCAGGAAGAAACCCAAGTCTGGACCCAAACCCGAGACTGAGTGTTTCTACTGCAAGGGGACTGGTCACTGGAAGCGGAACTGCCCCAAGTATTTGGCAGATAAGAAGGCTGGCAACGTCAACAAAGGTATATTTGATATACATGTTATTGATGTGTACCTTACCAATGCTCGTAGTAGCACCTGGGTATTTGATACTGGTTCGGTTGCTCATATTTGTAACTCGAAACAGGAGCTACGGAATAAACGAAGATTGGCTAAGGACGAGGTGACGATGCGCGTCGGGAACGGTTCAAGAGTTGAAGTTATCGCCGTCGGCATGCTACCTCTACATCTACCCTCGGGATTAGTGATGAACCTAAATAATTGTTATTTGGTGCCTGCGTTGAGCATGAACATTATATCTGGATCTTGTTTATTGCGAGACGGTTATTCATTTAAATCAAAGAATAAAGGTTGTTCTATTTTGATGAATAATATCTTTTATGGTCATGCACCGCTTGTGAATGGTTTATTCTTGTTGAATCTCGATCGTGGTGATACACACATCCATAATATTGATGCCAAAAGACGCAAAATTGATAATGATAGTACCACATATTTGTGGCACTGCCGCTTAGGTCATATTGGTGTAAAACGCATGAAGAAACTCCATGCAGATGGACTTTTGGAATCACTTGATTATGAATCATTTGAGACGTGCGAACCATGCCTCATGGGCAAGATGACTAAGACTCCGTTCTCCGGAACAATGGAGCGAGCAACAGACTTGTTGGAAATAATACATACCGATGTATGCGGTCCGATGAGTGTTGAGGCGTGCGGTGGATATCGTTATGTTCTCACGTTCACAGATGATTTGAGTAGATATGGCTATGTCTACTTGATGAAGCATAAATCTGAAACATTTGAAAAGTTCAAAGAATTTCAGAGTGAAGTAGAGAACCATCGTAACAAGAAAATAAAGTTCTTACGATCTGATCGTGGAGGAGAATATTTGAGTTACGAGTTTGGCAATCACTTAAAACAATGTGGAATTGTTTCACAGCTCACGCCACCTGGAACACCACAGCGTAATGGTGTGTCCGAACGTCGTAATCGTACTCTATTAGATATGGTGCGTTCTATGATGTCTCTTACCGATTTGCCACTATCATTTTGGGGTTATGCATTAGAGACAGCTGCATTCACTTTAAACAGGGCACCGTCTAAATCCGTTGAGACGACACCGTATGAACTGTGGTTTGGTAAGAAACCTAAGCTGTCGTTTCTGAAAGTTTGGGGATGCAATGCTTATGTCAAAAGGCTTCAGCCAGATAAGCTCGAACCCAAAGCGGATAAGTGCGTCTTCATAGGATACCCAAAGGAGACCGTTGGGTACACCTTCTACCACAGATCCGAAGGCAAAGTATTCGTTGCTAAGAATGGATCCTTTCTAGAGAAGGAGTTTCTCTCGAAAGAAGTGAGTGGGAGGAAAGTAGAACTTGATGAGGTAATTGTACCTCCTCTGGATAGTAGTACGCCACAGAAAGAAATTTCTGTGACACCAACACAGACCAGAGAAGAAGTTGATGATGATGATCATGAGGCTTCGGATCAAGTTGTTACAGAACTTCGAAGGTCAACCAGGACACGTTCCGGACCAGAGTGGTATGGAAATCCAGTCTTGGAGCTTATGTTGTTAGACAACGGTGAACCTTCGAACTATGAAGAAGCGATGGCAGGCCCGGATTCCGACAAATGGCTTGAGGCCATGAAATCCGAGATTGGATCCATGTATGAGAACAAAGTGTGGACTTTGGTAGACTTGCCCGATGAACGGCGAGCTATTGAAAATAAGTGGATCTTTAAGAAGAAGACGGACGCTGATGGTAATGTCACCGTCTATAAAGCACGACTTGTTGCTAAAGGTTATCGACAAGTTCAAGGAGTTGACTACGATGAGACTTTCTCACCCGTAGCGATGCTAAAGTCTGTCAGAATTATGTTAGCAATTGCCGCATTTTATGATTATGAAATCTGGCAAATGGACGTCAAAACGGCATTCCTTAATGGATTCCTTAAGGAAGAATTGTATATGATGCAACCGGAAGGTTTTGTCGATCCTAAAGGTGCTAACAAAGTATGCAAGCTCCAGCGATCCATCTATGGACTGGTGCAAGCATCTCGGAGCTGGAATACTCGCTTTGATGAAGTGATCAAGGCGTTTGGGTTTATACAAACTTATGGAGAAGCTTGTATTTACAAGAAAGTGAGTGGGAGCTCTGTGGCATTTCTCATATTATATGTGGATGACATATTATTGATGGGAAATGACATAGAATTTCTGGAAAGCATAAAGGGTTATTTGAACAAAAGTTTTTCAATGAAGGATCTCGGAGAAGCTGCTTACATATTAGGCATCAAGATCTATAGAGATGGATCAAGACGCCTCATTGGACTTTCACAAAGCACATACCTTGACAAGATTTTGAAGAAGTTCAAAATGGATCAGTCAAAGAAAGGGTTCTTGCCTGTATTGCAAGGTGTGAGATTGAGTAAGACTCAAAGCCCGACCACGGCAGAAGACAAAGAGAAGATGAGTGTCATCCCCTATGCCTCAGCCACAGGCTCTATTATGTATGCCATGCTGTGTACTAGACCTGATGTGTGCCTCGCTATTAGCTTGGTGGGAAGGTACCAAAGTGATCCAGGAGTAGATCACTGGACAGCGGTCAAGAATATCCTGAAGTACCTGAAAAGGACCAAGGACATGTTTCTCGTTTATGGAGGTGACAAAGAGCTCGTCGTAAAGGGTTACGTCGATGCTAGCTTTGACACAGATCCAGATGACTCTAAGTCACAATCTGGATACGTATTTATTCTTAATGGTGGAGCGGTCAGTTGGTGCAGTTCCAAGCAGAGCGTCGTGGCGGGATCTACATGTGAGGTGGAATACATAGCTGCTTCCGAAGCAGCACATGAAGGAGTCTGGATGAAGGAGTTCATATCCGATCTAGGTGTCATACCTAGTGCATCGGGTCCAATGACTATCTTATGTGACAACACTGGAGCAATTGCTATAGCAAAGGAGCCCAGGTTTCACAAGAGAACCAAGCATATAAAGCGTCGCTTCAACTCCATTCGGAATTTGATTAAGGATGGAGACATAGAGATTTGCAAAGTACACACGGATCTGAATGTGGCAGACCCGTTGACTAAACCTCTTCCACGAGCAAAACATGATCAGCACCAGAATGCGATGGGTGTTAGATTCATTACAATGTAATTGACTCTAGTGCAAGTGGGAGACTGTTGGAAATATGCCCTAGAGGCAATTAATAAAGTGTTTATTATTATCATATTTCTCCGTTCATGATAATAGTTTATTATTCATGCTAGAATTGTATTGACCGGAAAATAAATACATGTGTGGATAATAGACAAATACTATGTCCCTAGTATGCCTCTACTAGACTAGCTCGTTGATCAAAAGATGGTCAAGGTTTCCTGACCATTGACATGAGTTGTCATTTGATAACGGGATCACATCATTAGGAGAATGATGTGATGGACATGACCCAACCGATAGCATAGCAAATGATCGTTCAGTTTATTGCTATTGCTTTCACTATGTCAAATACACGTTCCTCTGACCATGAGATCATGCAACTCCCGGATACCGTAGGAATACTTTGGGTGTATCAAACATCACAACGTTACTGGGTGATTATAAAGGTGCACTACAGGTATCTCCGAAAGTATTTGTTGAGTTGGCATGGATCGAGATTGGGATTTGTCACTCCGACTATCGGAGAGGTATCTCTGGGCCCTCTCGGTAATACAGCATCACAGATGCCTTGCAAGCACCGTGACTAAAGAGTTAGTTGCAAGATGATGTATTACGGAATGAGTAAAGAGACTTGCCGGTAATGAGATTGAACTAGGTATTGGATACCGACGATCAAATCTCGGGCAAGTAACATACCGCCGGACAAAGGGAACAACGTATGTTGACATATGAGGTTCACCGATAAAGATCTTCGTGGAATATGTAGGAACCAATATGAGCATCCAGGTTCCGCTGTTGGTTATTGACCAGAGAGTCGTCTCGGTCATGTCTACATCATTCCCGAACCCGTAGGGTCCGCACACTTAAGGTTCGATGACGATATAGTATTATATGAGTTATGTGATTGGTGACCGAATGTTGTTCGGAGTCCCGGATGAGATCACGGACATGACGAGGAGTCTCGGAATGTCCGAGAGGTAAGGATTGATATATTGGAAGATAGTATTTGGCCTCCGGAAAAGTTCCGGAAGGTTCCGGATATTTATCGGAGTACCGGAGGGGTTACCGGAACCCCCCGGGGAGTAGCATGGGCCACATGGGCCTCATAGGGGAGGAACACCAGCCCACCAGGGGGCTGTCGCCCCCCCCATGAGGGGTCCGAATTGGGCTGGGGATTTGGGGGCCGGCCCCCCCTTTTCCTTCCCTCTCTCTCCCTCTCTCCCTACTCCTAGTAGGAGTAGGATTGGGGGGAGGTTGGCGCCACCACCAAGGGGAGTCCTAGTAGGACTCCTCCCCCCCTTGGTGCGCAGCCCCTTGGCTGCCTCCTCCCCCCTCCCTCCTTTATATACGGAGGAGGGGCACCCCTTGGAGACACACAATTGTCCCATAGCCGTGTGCGATGCCCCGATCTCCGTTTTCCACCTCGGTCATGTTTTTGGAGAGCTTAGGCGAAGCCCTGCCGGAATCACTTCACCGTCACCGTCGCCACGCCGTCGTGCTGACGGAACTCATCTACTTCCTCGACGTCTTGCTGGATCAAGAAGGCGAGGATCGTCACCGAGCTGCACGTGTGTAGAACTCGGAGGTGCCGTACGTTCGGTACTCGATCGGTGGAGCTCGAAGGATTGTTCGACTACATCAACCGCGTTGTGAGACGCTTCCGCTAACGGTCTACGAGGGTATGTAGACACACTCTCCCCTCTCGTAGCGATGCATCTCCATGGATAGATCTTGCGTGAGCGTAGGAATTTTTTTTAATTCATGCTCCGTTCCCCAACAGTGGCATCAGAGCCAGGTCTATGCGTAGATGTGATTTGCACGAGTAGAACACAAGTGAGTTGTGGGCAGAGGTGCCGTCCTTTCGGCGCTAGATCGTGATTGGATCGCGGGACTGCTTGCGATTTGGATCGCGAAGACGTTCAACTACATCAACCGCGTTTCTTAACGCTTCCTGCTTAGCGATCTACAAGGGTATGTGGATCTGATCTCTCCTCTCGTAGATGCTCATCTCCATGGATAGATCTTGTGTGTGCGTAGGAAATTTTTGTTTCCCATGCAACGTTCCCCAACACATTCGTGTCGATGGTGGCACACAGGGTTGTCAACGAGGGAATCCACAACAATGAACGAGTACGAATGTGCGGATGGTGAGCAAGGGAGAAGGTGGGCAGCCGCATGGACGACGGGAAATGGAGAAGGACGTGGGAGGAGCGTTGTCGAAGTGGTGGGCTACTTAATTTTGAGAGGATTCGGGATAGGTCCGGCTGAGGGAGTCCTGGTTTAAGCGGTCCTCGGATAGCCGACCTGTTTCTCATGGGCCGGACTATGTGGGCCGTTGGATGAGCATTGGATGATCAAGGGCCCCGTCGCCAGGGTGGAAGTTTCAAGGAGCCGTGGCGTGTCCTCCAAGTTGTCGACAGTAGATAGGCATGTTTTTTCCTTTGATGTGCAACCGACCATGTGTAAAGCCTAGGTACCCTTGGCATCTATATAAGCCGGAGTGTTTTAGGTTGTAGGAGAGGACAACTCATCTAGGGTTTTAGCTATTCGATCTCGAGGTAGATCAACTCTGTAATCCTCATACCATCAATATAATCAAGCAGGACGTAGGGTATTACCTCCATAGGAGGGCCCGAACCTGGGTAAACATCGTCTCCTTCGTCTCCTGTTATCATCGATTCTAGTCTCACAGCTCGGGACCCCCTACCCGAGATCCGCCGGTTTTGACACCGACATTGGTGCTTTCATTGAGAGTTCCGCTGTGATCGCCAAAGGAATCGATGGCTCGCCTTGTCACAAGCAACGAGATCTGCACCCAGGGGATTCTCGTCCCGGATCAGATCCTCGCAAGTGGCAACATCTCGTCGCGCGCTTACCCGATCGGCCACCTTGGCCAGATCGGAAACTTTTCCCCCGATCAAGGAATCAGGTTTGGAACCCTAGAGTTCATCGCCGATTCACGGGGAGAACTCATCTTGATAGAACCCTCGACTCCTACGGAGGAGCCCGCACACCCCGACGCCTCGACGCCGAAGACATCGGGCCCCGCCTCCGATGATGAAGTCGTCACTTCCGGGCTGTCTGGAACGCCCAATCCGGTTATTGTGACCGGATCCGCCATGGTGAAACAGGACCCGGATCCGCTTTCATGCGACTCCGGAACTGCGACGCCGCATATCGACCCCACCCGCCTCAGCGACACACATCCTACCATCGCGTCGTTTCTAAATGAGCTATTTGATCGGATTGAGACCATGCGTATGACTGATGACCAGATCCCGGCCTATGATCGGCTCGGGCTTAAACCCGATGATAGGGAGATTCACATCCCCACGGTCACCCACCTTGTCGCCACCGTCGAGTGTCTGGCTGGGGGCTCGTCCCCCAGCGACCGGAATTAAAAACGGTTTACACCCCAGTCTCCGATCACCGAGACCTCGCTTGTAACCCAGACACGGGAGTTCGCTCCGGAGACAGACCGGTATCGGTCCCTGATCTATCACACAATTCGGAGTCCGTGACTCCGAACTCCCACCGTGGCGTGGGGTCAAATCTTTTCCCACCCACCTCCCAAGCCGATCACTCAAGCATCGCAGCAGAGCCCAAGTCTTCGGACTTACGGGACATTACGCAGTTATCAGGAGAGTCGGTTCATCATTACTGGGCCAAACTCCTCCTCACTCGAAACAAAGTACGGGGCCTCAGTGATCAAGAGATAATGGCAACCTTCAATCGCAACTGCCATGACGAAGGGATTCTCAACGCCCTGGCTCGCCGGCACATTCGTGAATTCACCGAGCTGTCAGATTTGGTACAAAAATATTGCGCCATGGAAAGCGCTTGGCAAGCCGAACGGCTGTTTTCGGAACCAACCTTTACCGAATACCCTAGAGGAGATCGGAAAAAGAGGATACCTCCGAAGCGGCCAGCCAGACTCGAACCCACCGAAAAGAGAAACAGGCCCGTTTCAGGGGTCAGTACCATCCTTGATGGACTGTTGGATAAACCTTGCCCTATACATTCTGTATTGCTGAACACAGCTCCGACTCACAGCCTTAGAGCTTGCTGGGTCGTCAGGCAGGTCGCAAAAAGCGGTGAAGCCATTCTTGAGGCACCACCGCCAAATAGGCGCTCCACATCACCACCAGAATACAACACCGAAGTCCTGACGATCTACGAAACGTTCCCCTCAAGGAACATGAGGAAAAGAGCTCTTAAAGAACTCGAACAGGTCTATCATGTGGCAGCAACAAGTGCATGGGCAGGCATACCCATTACCTTCGGAGATACTGACCGACCAGCTATTCTTCCCGGTCATTCACCGGCCGCACTAGTCCTGAACCCCATCATCGATGGCTTCATGTTACACAAGGTGCTAATGGACGGCGGTAGTGGTTTAAACCTGATCTACGAGGATACCCTGGAAAAAATGCAGTTCGACCGATCTCGCATCGAGCATAGCAACACGACTTTCCAGGGAATCATTCCGGGGAAAGAGGCGCGTTGTTCAGGACGTATCGTCCTGGATGTAGTGTTCGGCACGCCCGAAAACTACCGATCCGAAGAACTCCTCTTCCATATCGTGCCCTTCCCCAGCGGCTACCACGCCCTATTGGGACGTGACGCCTTCACAAAATTCCAGGCTATACCACATTACAGGTATATGAAACTAAAGATGCCAGGACCAAACGGGGTGATCACAATCGCCAGTGATCTGAATATAGCCCTCCGGGCTGAAAACAAAACAGCAGCGCTTGCCCTCGAGGCTCTAGCTGAGACCTTTGCTGCAGAAGAACTGACCGCACTTCGGTCAACAGTAGACAAGGACGTTGTGATCCTCAGTAAAAGACCCAAGCCCACATCCTTTAAACCTGCAGATGAAATCGTCAAATTTCAGGTGCACCCGACGGACCCGAACAAGACAGCGTCCATCGGAGCTCGGCTCGATCCCATAGTGGACGAAGCACTGCGAACATTCTTATGAGAAAACTGGGACATCTTCGCCTGGCATCCTTCCGATATGCCCGGAATCCCACGGCAGCTGGCAGAACATAGTCTGAACATCATCGCAGGCTTTAAGCCCGTCAAGCAGACTCTGCGCCGCTTTTCCGAACCCAAACGACAAGCTATGGGTGAAGAATTAGCTAAACTACTAGAGGCCGGATTCATTTGGGAGATTAAGCACCCCGAATGGTTGGCAAACCTGGTTATGGTACCAAAGAAAGATAAATCCTGGCGGCTGTGCGTCGATTTTAAAGACCTCAACAAGGCTTGCCCTAAGGACCCTTTCCCCTACCACGCATAGACCAGATTATTGACGCCACAGCCGGACATGACTCGTTGTGTTTCCTCGACGCTTATTCCGGATACCATCATATTAAAATGAAGGAATCCGACCAAGCGGCAACCGCATTCATCACCCCTTACGGGTCATTCTGCTTCAACACGATGCCCTTCGGGCTAAAAAACGCTGGGGCCACATACCAGCGCATGATCCAGACTTGTCTCGCAAAACAAGTCGGTAAAACAGTCGAGGCATACATGGACGACGTGGTCATCAAAACCAAACACGTCAGCCAGTTGATCGGCGACCTCAGGCAAACCTTTGCCAGCCTCCGTGAGTACGATATACGACTCAATCCGGAAAAATGCTTATTCGGAGTTCCCGCTGGTAAACTGCTCGGATTCTTTGTCTCCCATAGAGGAATAGAAGCGAATACGGCTAAGATCCGCGCCCTATCAGAACTTGCAATTCCCACAGAGCTAAAGCATGTCCAGAGGCTGGCTGGTTGCGTGGCGGCGCTAAGCCGCTTTATCTCCCGCCTCGGGGAGAAGGCTTTACCGCTCTACAGACTGCTGAAACGAACCATCAATTTCGAGTGGACCGACAAGGCAGCGGCTGCGTTAGAAGAAATCAAAACACTACTGGCAAGCAATCCCATACTCACAGCACCAGGCGCTGGTGAACCCATGTTATTATACATATCGGCTACCAACCAAGTAGTTAGCGCGGTGCTCGTCGTCGAACGAGAGGAGGAGGGACACAAATTCCGGACACAGAAACCAGTCTATTACGTGTCAGAAGTACTAACGCAGTGCAAGTCCAGATACCCGCACTACCAGAAGATAGCCTACACAGTATTTATGGCATCACAGAAACTCAGACACTACTTTCAAGAGTGCTCGGTCACGGTGGCATCCGAAGTACCCCTGAACGATATAATCAACAACAGGGACGCCACCGGCCGAATAGCTAAATGGGCTATTGAGCTCCTTCCCTTTCAAATCGCCTACAAGCCAAGACGAGCTATCAAGTCTCAGGTGTTGGCAGATTTCCTCGCCGAATGGACAGAGGCCGAGCTCCCCAGGGAATATAGTACATACTCCCATTGGACAATGTACTTCGATGGATCTAAAACTTTGGCCGGACTGGGGGCTGGAGTTATCCTCACAGCCCCCACATGCGACAATGTTCGATACGTATTGCAGATCATGTATGCCGATTCCAACAATGCAGCCGAATACGAAGCACTACTACACGGTCTTCGGATGGCAGCATCAATGGGCATACGCCGGCTGGAGGTACGGGGAGACTCCAACTTGGCCATCTCCCAAATCAACGGCGAATTCGATGCCAAAAACCCGAAAATGGCGGCATACATAAACGCTGTCCTCAAGATATCCGCACGGTTCGAGGGGCTGGAATTTCACCACGTCGCTAGAGACAACAACCAAGCTGCCGACATACTGGCTCGTATGGGGGCCAAATGCGACCCTGTCCCAAAAAACACTTTCCTGGAATGGCTCTTTAAGCCATCCGTGGTTTGGCAGGACGATCATAAGGGCGCCGATCTAACCAGTGCGGACGAGGTTGTTCCCCCTATAAATGAACCAGACAATCAAATCATCGGCGGCTCCGTAATGGTCGAAACGCCCTCGGCTCACGGGGTCATGGCAGTAATCGCGCCATGGACCGAGCCCTTCCTCGCCTACCTTCTTCGCAAAGAACTTCCCGACGATCAGACAGAGGCGCGATGCATAGTTCGGCGCTCCAAAGCCTATAAAGTCCACGAGGGTGAGTTATACAAGAAAAGCACCACCGGAATACTACAACGGTGCATATCTGAGGAAGAAGGATGACAGTTCTTAGCCGAAGTCCACGCTGGAATGGGCGGCCATCACGCCGCAGCAAGAGCCTTAGTTAGCAAGGCCTTCCGGGCTGGTTTCTTCTGGCCCACTGCTCGAACGGACGCCCAATCACTTGTCAAACACTGCGTGGGGTGTCAACTATTTGCAAACCAAAGTCACATGCCCCCAACATCTCTTCGGACTATTCTGATTACCTGGCCCTTCACGGTCTGGGGGCTGGATATGGTCGGACCACTTAAAGGGGGGACCAAGAAGAATAAATACCTACTGGTCATGGTTGACAAATTCACCAAATGGATAGAGGCAAAACCTGTCAAATCAGCCAAGTCTGGACTAGTAATCGACTTTATATCCGGCGTGGTACACCGTTACGGCGTTCCGCACAGTATAATAACGGACAATGGATCCAATTTCATGGCCCAAGAGGTCAAAGACTGGTGCACAAAAATGGGCATCAAGCTCGATTACGCATCGGTTTATCATCCGCAGACCAATGGACAAGTCGAACGAGCAAACGGCCTCATTATGAGCGGCATTAAGCCACGTTTGGTCCGGTCTCTTCATGAGTCCGACTGTCATTGGGTGGAGGAGCTTGACTCCATTCTATGGGGCCTGCGCACCACCCCGAATAGATCAACGGGATACACACCGTTCTTCATGGTCTATGGGGCAGAAGCAGTCCTCCCCCGCGACATTATTCACGACGCACCAAGGGTGCGCATGTACGAGGAAAGGGAGGCTGAGTTAGATCGGCAGGACGACCTGGACGCCCTAGAAGGAGAGTGCGACATAGCTCGGGCTCGCTCCACTTTTTACCAACAGCAGGCTCGACGTTACCAGAGTAGGGAGGTCAGGGCAAAAGCGTACAACGTGGGTGAGCTCGTCTTACGACTTCCGGAGAAGCAGAAGCATAAACTTAACCCCAAATGGGAGGGCCCCTTCATAATCGACGAAGTACTCGCGGGAGGGGCCTACCGTCTTCGAAACCCGTCGGGTAACCGCCTTGAACCAAACCCATGGAACGCAGCTCGTCTTCGGCGCTTCTACGGATAAACTGGTTTCGCCGCACTCTTTACCCTTTATTTCCCTTTTCTTTCTCCTTTATTTTCTACTTTCCCTCCCACTTTGATTTTTTGCAGGTTTGAATTTTTTCCTTTTCTTCCCAAATCTATGTTCGGCTCAACCGATCTTGTACTAAGATTCTCGGCTTACACCCTTAAGTGTTAAAACTGAACATAGCACCTGGGGGCTTCTTTCTGAAGCCAATGCTTTTATATTATAAGCACTTATTCACATTTATTGTGTACGCATGTTTCCCTTGTCGTTTTTAAGCCATCATATGCATCAATTCGAACTAAGACTTTGCCAAGCTGGGTTGCCTCGCTCCTGTGCTTACCCTCTACGTTCCCGATTGTTCGGCTAGAGGGTAAAGGGAGCACCTCTGCGATTGTTATGGCCGGGTCATCCGGATACATACCTCAGACGGGTGAAGCCAAAAGCTAGCTATCTTCAGCAGACAATTGATCGGCTACGACGGAATCAACTAATAAGGCTATGGACGTTATGACCATTACTCGGGCTTCTTCTCTCACAAAAGCCCTTAGTCGCATACTAAACAGTATAAGGCCTTACTACCTACGGTTTACGTAGCACCCTGAAGAAAGGTATCGATAGAGGTACTATTTTCTTCGGAAGATGTTTCTTACGCTAAGCAGTAATATAACATATCTCCCTGTGTGCTTTCTGTCTGTTCGCACCAAATGGCCTGATTGCCTGGTTCCCCGAACATGATTCACTCTTCTAGGGTGATAATTTACAAGGAACACTCCCAAGCTCTTAGCGCGGGAGATCGAAGCCGATGGCCGGTTAAGACAAAGTTTACAACACAGGCGGAGCAATTCCTCGATTATTAGTACATAGTTACATATAATCATACATCTGGCTGCCGATCGAGATTGTCGATTATGGTGTCCAGGGAGCAATCTTCTTGTGAGAGACAGGCGGCAGGCATCACTTGGTCGTATACCAGGTGGAGCGGCACTTCTTGTCCATCTGACCTTACTGGCCCAACCTGAGCCATACGCTCGAGGTTAAGTCCGGTATAGCGGGTCTTGATCATCGCCCACGCCTCTCGTGCTCCCTCTCGACAAGCCGATGTCTTCCACAGCTCGAACCTACTTCGGGCTCCCTTGAACCGATCGACTAGTTCGGTCATCTCCTCCGGAGGTTGCTCGGCGGGCCACAATGCTTTCACCATGCTCTTCATGGCCTTCCGAGCCCGCTCATGAAGGGCGGACAGCTCCTTCAGAAGGCTTCCCCGGTAGGATCCAATCTCCTCTTCGGGTCGCCCAGAGAGGAGACCTGTACATGAGTCACGACATGCGTATTATGCTTCATTTATAAGAAATACCTTCTGATGTTAGAATCACACTTTCCGAACATGCCCCTCTGTAATTTCTGGTTCTCTCCTTGGGCCTGGGCCAATTGAGTCTTTAATCTCTCAATTTCTTCGGCCTGCTGTTTGTTCTCCGCCTGAAGGCGGTTCTTCTCTTCAAGGTGTCGTTGCAAAACACGACAGCCAGCCTCATGCTGGGACTCGGCGTATCGCTGAGATTCTCGGGCTGCATCCAAATCTCTTTGCAATTTCCCTATTGATTCAGCTGCTACATAGTACCCTCGCGTCAGCATGGGAATATACTAAGATCAGCAGAACAGATATACTCACCATGTACCTCCCGAGTAAAGCTCTTCACTTGCTCCAATTCGGCCTTCGCAGATTCCACCTGTGTTTGGCTGGCTTCCAGTTCCTTGGCCAGTTGCTCCCTCTGTTGCTTCGAGGCCTGCATTAGCAGTAAAACAATACAAGGATCCTGAATTCGGTTGTGCCGACCAATTTAAGGCTCGGGGCTACTGGGTTTACACGAGTGTTCGGACTCTAATAACCGACTACTCACCTGCAGGCTGGACGATATCAATTTCATGGCCTCCCCGAACCCAGCTCGGGTAGCTTCGATGTGCGCGTCCGCCGTGCGCAGAGCACTGAACTCTTCTTCGGAGAAGGCTGGGTGACGCAGGGCTTATCGTCGCCGCCGATGATTCATAGCGCTTCCTACCTCGGATTTGGTGACGGATACAATGTCACCGGAATCGGCTGGGGCCGGATTGACCATGGGAACCTCCGTAGCAGGTTCAGCATGAACGGAAGGCCTGGAATTTTGAGCACCGCCGGACATCCTGGCGACATCCTCGGCGGGGGATGGTTGAACTCTTTGCCTGAATATTTTGACATGAGGTCTCTTGTGCGGCTTTATCAATCATGATAATAAATCAAATGGTCGAGCAAAGTACCTTTGAGATGAACTTGTAGACGGGCTCGTCCCCGTGACCGGCTCATTTGTCGGATCCTTGTTGCTTTCTGGCCCGGGCACTGCCGCCGTTGCCGATGTATGTCGCGCGGATCTACGGCGCTTGGGAGTAGGAGCCGTCGCATTTGGGTCGTTGGAGGATACTTGCCTTTTGCGGGACGAGTTTTTCTTCTTCTTGCTTATCGCAGGGGAAGGGAAGGATCCAGGGTAATCGGCTATGATAGCCACCTTGGAACCGTCAAGGCCCTCCTGGTAGAAAACCCCGTCTTTGAGCTCGATTGACAGTTCCGGGTCATCATGAAAGCCCGGATCATCATCACGGGAATAGTCCTCGGGTTGGGGGGCCGGGTAGTTAACTATCTCGATGAAGCTCCTCCATTCCTGTTCACATAAAGTTAAAGGCTTCGGTCAAAAAGGGACAAATTGAAAACCCGAATTGTGGTCACGGGGTCGAAAGGCTCACCCATTCGATGGGATTGTGGCTTGAGTATCCCTCCTTGGTCGACCGCCGAATAAAATCTTCTTGCTCCCCTTTGTATCGGTCGGCAAGAGCGGCGGCTAATGCTGTTTGATCGGCAAGGCCCAGTCTTCGGGAGCGAGTAGTGTCGCTTGTCCCGTTGTAATGCCACAAGGGGTGTATCCTCTGTTGAAGAGGTTGAACGCACCGGGTGATGGCGGCGGCCATGACGTCTATCATGGTCAGCTTGTGATGGGCTTGTACCCTCACATGGACTGCCAAGCGCTGCACTTCAACGCTGTCCTCTTGGGACAGGCTCTTCGGGCGCCAGCTGTACTTTTTCTTCAAAGGGGCGTCGGAGTATTCGGGCAAACCCCTCCGAGCTGGATCAAATAGGGGGACGTCCTCGATGTAGAACCATTCCGAAGACCATTCTTCGGACTCCTTCGGCGTCCCCACGGGATATCCCGTCCCCGCTGTGCGGCATACTTCGGCTCCACTGACCTCAAAAATTGTCTTGTCTCGAGTGCGAGGGACGAGGCAGAAGTACTTCCTCCACAATTCGAAGTGTGCCTCGCAGCCCAGGAACATCTCGCAAAGGGCGAAAAAGACCGAGATATGCAGAATAGACCCTGGGGTGAGGTGGTGGAGCTGGATTCCATAAAACTCCAGTAACCCTCTCAAGGAAGAACTGGGGGCGCTCACCATGTTTTGGTGGTGATCTTTCGCTGGAAGTTTTTTCCGATGGGGAAGAAGAAGATGTGGCTTGGACCACGATTCCGTTTGTTTAAATGGGTGGAGCCTCCTTTGTGGGAGGGGCAGTTTTGTAAAAAGCTGCTGAACCGCTTGTCTTCCCACGACGCGTGAAAATCAAGAAACGCTTTTACGATGGACCCAGCAAGCCCGTGACGTTTGGGATTTCACCGATGACAGGATGGTTGCCGAACAAGAAGGGATGAAGGGACTCGCCTCGCAAGCCGAAGACTTCGGCACACAAGATTGTTCGGATATACCTCCGCATTGGAGGCTAGTCCGGGGGCTACTGAGGGAGTCCTGGTTTAAGGGGTCCTCGGATAGCCGACCTGTTTCTCATGGGCCGGACTATGTGGGCCGTTGGATGAGCATTGGATGATCAAGGGCCCCGTCGCCAGGGTGGAAGTTTCAAGGAGCCGTGGCGTGTCCTCCAAGTTGTCGACAGTAGATAGGCATGTTTTTTCCTTTGATGTGCAACCAACCATGTGTAAACCCTAGGTACCCTCGGCGTCTATATAAGCCGGAGGGTTTTAGGTTGTAGGAGAGGACAACTCATCTAGGGTTTTAGCTATTCGATCCCGAGGTAGATCAACTCTGTAATCCTCATACCATCAATATAATCAAGCAGGACGTAGGGTATTACCTCCATAGGAGGGCCCGAACCTGGGTAAACATCGTCTCCTTCGTCTCTTGTTACCATCGATTCTAGTCTCACAGCTCGGGACCCCCTACCCGAGATCCGCCGGTTTTGACACCGACACCGGCTTATCGGGGTCGATGTGGCGGATGCGTCTAGGCGTCCCATATCCGCCCCAGAGATGGGCCGGGTATGGTAAGTGCCCGTCAGGTCGGGCGTTTGCGCTGAATTTGCCACATCCAGTTGGGTGAGAGTTTTTCGTCCGGGCTAACCGCCCGGACGTTGTAACAAATATGAGAGCTCCGGTTGTACATGTTCTTAGGCCCATATCCAATACTCCTAGTTTAGGATGAAAATCATATAGCTACAAGGAAGAAATGGAAAAATAAAATCAGTGGTTAACTTTTAACCAATCATGTACAACATCCGATCTTGCTAGCTGGCCTCTCCCCCTATCTTCTCCCCACTCCCCAAAATGAAGACATAAGATCTACATCCGTGGTCAGCAAATCTGGCCCATCAAATGCTCGTGGACACGTCCGCGGGCACTAACTAACCATTCCTTAAAAAGCGTCGTACACATTCATGTATCTCATATCCAATACCCTATATCCATACTAAAGCATGCAACGTGATATGTAGATCATCAAACGGACATAGAATGCACATTCCGATCACCAAAAGATCATCAACGGATCTCCAAAAGACCACCAAAGTTCACATAATCCACATAAACGACGAAAAAGCTTAAACTACATTACTAAAAACTTGAAATTAAAGGTGAAGACGATGGAACTTCACCACTTCCTCGCCGGGCCTTTGCCCCTCTGGTTGTCGGCGCATCTGTAGGCGTCCGCAGAAGGTGGTGGATCGTCGGAGTCGTGAGAGGTGGAGTTTTGACCGCCGCCATCGTCGGACGAGGAATCGAAGAGGAAGATGAGCTCCTTCATCCACCGGATGACCCTATCCTGCTGTCGCTTCAACTTGGCCACCTGAGCCACCTCCGCCGTTGCCTCCGCCGCTGCCTCCGCCGCCTCGCGCTCGGACTGCTCAATGACAAACCGGAGCTCCTTGGCGTTCTTCCTTTGTAGCCGGCGAGTGTCTATCTCCATCGTCATCAGCGACCGGCGGTATACCCAGGCGAGGAGCCGCTCATTCTCGTCGTGCTCCGTCGGCAACCCACGGTGGTGGCGCACGGGTTGCTTCGTTGCCTCCCTCTCCCTTGCTCGCTGCCTCTCGCACGGGCGATGCGCACCTCCGATTCCGGCGTGAGCGTGCATGCCGACGGAACGAGCACTAGCACCCATCGTTGCCCGCGTGCAGCACTGGCTGGCGAGGAAAGTGGATGGCGGAGCAGACTGCACAACTTCACAGAGTTGCGCGCGGGCCAGGAGGGGCCAGCTCTGGCACCCGCGCAAGAGCGGTGACGGTGCAGATCTGGAGCTGCCCCCTGTGTCCACTTTGGAATGCTCCATTGCGATGTGGGCGACCAGCTCCTCCTCGACGTCGAGGTCGGAGCCCGAGTAGCTGCCGGAGCTCGACCTCTCGCCGGATATCGTAGGATTCGATCGAGATCGAAAAGGGGAGAGGAGGGGACGAAGCGAGAGAGGAGAGTGGAGTCAGCTGGGGTTCGAAGAGGGGACAAATTGCGGTTTTTTGTGGGGACGACGTGGGGTCGGTGGTGGGCTAAGCTGACGTGCCTACATTTTGGCTGGATATGAGAGCCGCTAGACAGTTCGGGCGTTTGAGGCCGGTTTGAGGCGCCCAGATGGGTCGAGTTTTTTTACCGGTCAGTGACCGGTCCGCCCGCCCGGGCATTTGAGACATGTTTGAGATACCCGACAGTAGATGCTCTAACAAGGTGCAGATGAAACAAAACATGTACTTGTCATGCTTTGTTGTGATTTTGTCTCAAAATCAATGAAGCGTGGACACCATGGCAAGCTGTGTTGCATCCCAGGTAGCGATTTGGCTTGGGGTTATGTCTTGTGATTCTTCGGTGCTTGTCGCTGGTCTGAGTTGATCTTTGTGGGCGTTATATACGCATACGCCGGTGAATCCAAGATGATGGCTTTTTCGGACCGACCGAGTCCCGCTATCCACTCGTCTCTTCTCTTAGGTATTTAAGGGTGGTTAATGCGTAGGCAAGGAAAATCCGGGTGAAGTTGTTGCTCTTTGAGGTGATTGACGTTTGTTGTGACACGGCTAGATGATTGGTTTAAGGCAGGCCCTTTTGCGTCCTATTTGTAATTGTCGCAGTGGCCAATCTGTTGATTAAGTCGGGTGTAAAGTTCGTGCTATACTTGTAATTTCTAGTACTCCCTCCATCTCGATGCATTAAAACCAAGGCACGATGTGAGTGGGCGAATGAAAAATCCAAACCGTGCAAATAGCCAATCATCATGCCAGTTTAGCCCATAATACTCGCTAAAAAGCCTCACCAAGCACGTCAATCAATTGCCTGATTCTTCGCTTCCTCGATGAGCTGTGCATGCACGCAGTAATACCCATGCACTTTTATTCACCTTTTTTTCCTGCTAAGATTGCCCAACGAGCACCAAGCAAAAAGTGCATGCATTGGCCTAGCCACATGCAGCCATCAATGCGAGTCATCAATTGCTATTCACACTGCCACGTTTTTTTCTGGCTATGTGGGGAAGACCAATGAGGCAAGAAGGGAAACAAGCAAACAATTAAGGATGCGTTTGGTTGCCTACATCAAATTTGGGCATTTTGCATACTTGACCCAGTTGGGCCAGGCTGAACACATGCAGGTTAAAAAACAACATATGTGTCGTGGTTTTGTCACGACAAGATGTCCGGGTTAACGGACTTAGGTGTGAGGCCATCACAACTATGTGGCGGCTTGAGAGGGGTTGGTCGGAATCGAGAGACGCGAGTTTACCCAGGTTCGGCCCCTCCGATGGAGGTAAAGGCCTACGTCCTGCTTTGTGTCTATATTGATGATGATGACGATCTCGATTACAAGGGTGCGGAGTCGCTACCTCTAATCTCGAGAGCCTCTAATCTGTCTATGTCTAATGACTTGAACTTGTCAACTTAGGGGTGCCTTACCCCTCCTTATATAAGTGGAAGGGGTAGGTTTACATGTAGAGTCCTACTAGGAGTAGGATTAGGACTAGTCTCTCTTGAGTCCTAATCCGGGTCTTGTTTCTCTCAAAGGGAATCCTTCCTCTCCTTGGGGCCTTCTCTGTAAGCCGCCTCCGCCGGCTTACACACTGGGCCTTGGGCCTGGTCGTCCTGTGACCCGGTAATAGAGGTGACCTATGAGCCGCCATACAATGGGCCGGGTCATACCTCCTGCCAGGTCATACCTCCTGTCGGGTCATCAATGAGTCGCTAAGCTCGGCTGGCGTCGCAGTGAGTCGCCAAGTCCCGTCCGGGTCATACTTCAGGCCGGGTTATACCGCGGGGTAATATCCCCGACATTAGCCCCCAGGTTAGCTTGAATTTATTCATGCTAAGCTCCTGAAATAAGAATAAATCTGTTTAAGTGACCGGCTCACTCCACTGGCCGGCTTAATGAAGTAGCTTCTTGAAAAATCCGGGTTTCTTCTTCATATGAACGAGTCGTCTTCTCAATCGTCTTGCTTATCAGTGTCCTTTGAAGTAAAATATTGGGAATACAACACCCATATGCCATTGAGTCGGCCTCCAATACTCTTCAACTTGTAAAGCCGGGTTGCTTATATAAACTCTGCCGGGTTATGATCTTTTGATAGAGTTGGGTCATGATTGTTGGTGACGCCGGGTCAAACAACTAGACTCCAGCTGACTTGATAAAAATATTGGGATGAAAATCCATCTGATGTAGAGCCGGTCTTCCAACGCTTCAGCTTCATGAAGAAATGAGACCTAGCTCACTCAAAATTTGATAGCTTAAAAATGTCCTGCTATTTTTATCTCCATATTACCTGTAGCCCCCAAGCTCCAAGTTTATCCATGATGACTTGGCACTTTGCAATAATATCTTTGATTGTGTAGCCCCCAAGTACCGGGTTGTCTTGCCTGCAGCAACCTGGGACTTGTAACTATCTTATACCTTATAAAGCTTCAGCTGGTGTAGACCCCAAGGGCCGGCTTATCAATATGTGATGCGCCGGGTCTTCAATTTGGACCTTATAATCTGCTTGACCAACTGAATACTGTAGCCCCCAAGTGCCGGGTCGCATGCCTGTAGCGACTTGGGACTTTTAGAAAATTTGATCTGAGCGGTGTAGCCCCCAAGTGCCGGGTCAGTAAGAAGTACTGGGCTGGGACTTAGAAAAATATAGAAAGGCCGGCTCATCTCCTTGAGATAACAGGGTCTTGTTGACAACATAATGACTTGAAAAACAGCTTGCATTAGCCCCCAAGTGCCGTGGTGCGTGCTTGCAGTGACATGGGACTTGCATATTTGATATAAACTGCACTTGAATAATGTAGCCCACAAGTGCCGGGTTGCATGCCTGCGGCGACTCGGGACTATCCCTTCCATTGCAGAATAAAATCTTATCCACTCTCCTGATGATGTTGCTGAAAGCCTTACATATCAATGTTGAACCATGCTCCTTGCTGTAAGCTGGTATTTTTGAGATGAAGGAATAATAGCCATTACTCTGAAGGGGCTTTGAAAACCTCAATCATCCAATGCTGGTTATGACAACCATAATGAAAAATCCAGCCATGTTGGCTATTTGAGATTTGAATAATATAACCCGGTTTGAAAGAACCGGTTCCTGCGATGCAGACCAGGATATCCATGAATATATGATGCATGGTAAGATGATGCAATGATGATGCAATGTATGATGCAATGTATGATGCAATGTATGATGTTCTTGCTTTGAAGGCACAACCAGAAGAGATCAACTCTTGTATATGTTCTCGCTTTTTGTTTTTCGAAAACTCATATGACGGTTCTTCTGGGTGGACTCGCTGCTTGAACTCTTAACAGTACAGGGTCTCTAGTGAGAGTGACCGTCAACTCCTTTGAGCGGCTCAGGGTCTCTAGGCGAGATTAACTGATAAGAGCGCAACGGACCAGAGAGAGACGCAGCAAACGGCGGGTCATGCCCCCAGGGCCCATAAGCTACCTCTCACGTGACATAAATCCGTCGTTTGAACCTTAAACAGTGCAGGGTCTTTAAAAGAGTAACTATTTTAAGAGTACGAACGGGCCACATAGCGGAGAGTCGGCAGCAGATGGGTGAGTTTATCCTCGCTTTCCGTAAGCCGGCCCTCACATGACAAGAGCCGCCGATTGAACCTTGACCAGTACAGGGTCTCTAGTGAGAGTGACTGCCAAATGCTTTGAACAGATCAGGATCTCTAGTCGAGATTAACTGGCAAGAGTTCGGCGGGTCACCTAGCGGAGCAGCAGCAGCATACAGGCAGGTTTAACTCGAACTTGCGGTGGCTGAAGAGCCGATCAAGAGGGTGTGTAAGCTAAACCCGGTGGGTTGGAAGCCCCCAAATGACCTTGTTGACGGAGTCAACTTTTTGGGTATACAACCCGACCTTACGGTGGCTGAAGAGCCGATCAAGAGGGTGTGTAAGCTAAACCCGGTGGGTTGGAAGCCCCCAAATGACCTTGTTGAAATATCAACATTGTTGCACCATCTTGAAAGCCGCCATCTTGTAAGCCGCCAACTTGTATGAAGAAACAACAGAAGCCCCCAAGTGACTTTATGATGATCCAATAACTTAGGGCGCCTATGTTTGAATGGTGCATCATGGCGGCTCATCCTCTTGGGCAACTTTAAATCTTCCGCCAATAAGGTAGTGCACCCGTGTTTGAACGGTCGCATCATGGCGGCTCGTCCTCTTGGGCAACTTTAAATTTTCTTGAGAACTCGTACTTCTCTTGAGCCGGGTTTTAAACCAGAACCTTTTCTGATAATTTCAGAATCCTTCTTTTGAGTCGGAACTCGCAGATTGCTTGGCACTTTTTCAGCTGGAAATTTTCTGACAGCTTTTAAGCTTTCACCAATGTAGCAGTAGCCCCCCGAGATCAGGTTATTCGGGGTTCTTGAAGTTGCTGAATCTAGCAACATTTGCTGAATCATGTCTGTAGCCCCCGAGTCTTAAGACGACTTGATGAGGCGGCTTGAGAGTCTCCACTGAAGGTTGAGTTTGACCGTGGCGGGTTATAGACGATCCCGTATGAATTGTTTCGATAATCCGGTCGACGGTTCGTCCCGGCTGGTTGTTGAAGTTTAACCAAACTGCAGAGGCGGCGACTTGTGCGCCTGTCCGTTTGGGCAGCTCGTACAGGTGAGCAATGCACTGATATGTTGATGTAGACGTAGAAGTCAGTCGCGCGTTTGAAGATGGCGCGGTTGCGAGACGGCCGCGGCGTTGTAAGCCGGTGCGGTCGCGAGAGACGGCCGCGGCGTTGCAAGCCGGTACGGTCGCGAGAGACGGCCACGGCGTTGTAAGCCGGTGCGGTCGCGAGAGACGGCCGCGGCGTTACAAGCCGGTACGATTGCGAGAGACGGCCGCGGCGTTGTAAGCCGGTGCGGTCGTGAGAGACGGCCGCGGCGTTGTAAGCCGGTGCGGTCGCGAGAGACGGCCGCGGCGTTGTAAGCCGGTGCGGTCGCGAGAGACGGTAGCGGCGTTGTAAGCCGGTGCGGCGGCTTGGGCATGTCCATTGGGCGGCTCATGCGATGGGCGCGGCACCGGTGTGTTGACGTCGACCTGACTGCTGGGGCGGCGGCTTGCGCACGTCCATTCGGCGGCTCATACAGCGGACGCGGCATCAGTGTGTTGACGTCCACCGGGTTGTCTAGTCAGCTGCCTGCTCGCATGTCTGTTGGGCAGTGCGGCATAGATAGATGCTCGCTGTCCCTTATGAATACTGACAATTATCCTGCATATAAAATATTAAAAGCAGGAATAACTGTTCTCAGGGAATTAAAATGTATCGAAAAATAAATAGGACCAATATCACCTGATAATTTTTTGTAGAAACTACTGATCATCCGTACGTGGATGTAATCGGACGAAACAGATGTCCCTCGTCCAACCAGGCCCCACCTCTCCCCTTTTCCTTATCTCCCACCAACCGCACTGCGCGGGGTGAGGCGAAGTACGACGGCAACGGCAGCCAGCAGCCGGCTCAAATCGAACCACACAAGCGGAAGCGGGGCCACTCGGCGAGGCGGGGAGGTGGCGCGGCACGGCGGGTGTGGCGAGGCCGAGGCGGGGAGGCGGCCACGGCGCAGCGGCATGGAGAGGCCGAGGCGGAGCACGGCGGTGTCAGCAGTCGGCGACCGACCAGTGCGTGGCGACGTGGGCGGGGCATGGCGAGGCGGAGCCAGCGGCTTAGCGCGGAGTGGCGGCTCGCAGGAGCAGCGGCACGAGGCGGCTTCGCAGGCATGGAATGGCGTAGTGGGAGCAGCGGCGCGGAGCGGCCCGGATGCACAGCGGCGGCTCGAGGCGTGGCGGCAGCCGGCGCAGCGGCGACTACAGGCGCGTCGGAGTCCGGCTCGAAATCGGAGGAGGCGCGCGCGTTTAGAGAGGCGACGGAGGTCGGCGACCCATAGCGAGGTGTGCGCGGGGTGGAGCAGCTGAAGCCGAAGGGGAATCGGGCAGGTACCACGGCTGGCGAGGCGACGTCGTCGACGGAGGAGGCAAGGCGAGGCGGGGTGAGGCCGCTGCGGTGGAGGTGCGCGGTCAGATGACAGCAGATGGGAGGCGCGGCAGGAGCCAGAGGCCGCGGGAGGAGCCGGAGGCCGCGGCGGCTGGGCGGTTCGGCTCGGCGAGGAGGCAGACCACGGCGGCCGGGCGGCTCGGCTCGGCGAGGAGCTGCGCGGCGAGGCGAGGCCACGGCGGAGGCGGGAGCTCCGATGCAGTGGGGCGAGGTGAGGCGGAGGCAGCCACGGACTCACGGCCGGGCGTGGCCGAGCCGGCCACGGCACAACGGCGGGGCGGGGCCGAGCCAGCCACGGCGCAGAGGCGGAGCGGCTCAGACGCGCACTGGCGGAGCCCTGTTGGCTCAGAGCGAATCCAGGTGCAGCAAGGCAGGAGGCGGCTCTAAGGCTGAATCCGTAGTCGAGGCGGAGCCAGCGCAGGCGAGTCATGGATACCAGCGAACAGAAGGCGAGGCCGACTCGGATGGGAGGCGATGTGAGGCACGGAGGCAGGCACGGTCATGGTGACAGAGTCGAGACGGCGCCGCGATAACTAGTGGTGGGGTTGCCGGCGACCTGTTGATGCTCGAGAGAGAAATTTCCCTTTTTTTTCCAGTCTCGATCTGGGTCAAAACCGAAACTTGATCTAGGTTCTTTTCCCGGTTACCACTTTCATCGGCCACCTGTGGGTCAAACTGACTCACGCCGTCTGATATGATTTATGCCACTTCTAAAACTTTTTCAATTTTTGATTGATGAACTCAGAGTCAATGTAGATCCTTCTCAGCGTACTCTTGCGGATCCGGCGGGTCATAAACTTCTCGGTCCCTAGTAGAGATCCCTTCAAGAACACAACACCACCGTGCGCGACCCACGATGGGCGCCAACTGTCGTGGTTTTGTCATGGCAAGATGTCCGGATTAACGGACTTAGGTGTGAGGCCATCACAACTATGTGGCGGCTTGAGAGGGGTTGGTCGGAATCGAGAGACACGAGTTTACCCAGGTTCGGCCCCTCCGATGGAGGTAAAGGCCTACGTCCTGCTTTGTGTCTATATTGATGATGATGACAATCTCGATTACAAGGGTGCGGAGTCGCTACCTCTAATCTCGAGAGCCTCTAATCTGTCTATCTCTAATGACTTGAACTTGTCAACTTAGGGGTGCCTTACCCCTCCTTATATAAGTGGAAGGGGTAGGTTTACATGTAGAGTCTTACTAGGAGTAGGATTAGGACTAGTCTCTCTTGAGTCCTAATCCGGGTCTTGTTTCTCTCAAAGGGAATCCTTCCTCTCCTTGGGGCCATCTCTGTAAGCCGCCTCCGCCGGCTTACACACTGGGCCTTGGGCCTGGTCATCCTGTGACCCGGTAATAGAGGTGACCTATGAGCCGCCATACAATGGGCCAGGTCATACCTCCTGCCGGGTCATACCTCCTGCTGGGTCATCAATGAGTCGCTAAGCTCGGCTGGCGTCGCAGTGAGTCGCCAAGTCCCGGCCGGGTCATACTTCCGGCCGGGTTATACCACGGGGTAATATCCCCGACAATATGCATGTTGATTGGTTGCATGCACTGTATCAAGGCCCAGATGGGTGCATGTTGTTTAGTTGCCTGTGTTTGTGCTTTGGGTTTGAGCAAATGCAAAGCACAACTGTTTGGTTGTGTGCAAGCACTTGATTTGCTCACCCCTTTCAAATGTGGTGGACTTGCCACCTATTTGTCAGCACAAAACACACACAACAGACAACAGCATGATCAAAGGAAGCCCAATGCAAGAACAAGCAAGAACAAACCAAGTACTACTACTAGGCATAGGTTTAAAAACAGGAGGGCATCCCATGTCCCTGCAGGACCCCAGGGTGATGCTTCCTGGGCAAAATATGAACAAGTTTCATAGCAAAACGGTCGATCGGGCTTCAGTTCAACCTACAGTACTTAAACTACATACTAACAAGAGCAAGCTAGACAACATGAGCAATGTCGCCGACGCAGCTGTGGTTCGAGCACCGGACCCTACAGATGTTGGAGGTGTTGGCGTTGAAGGTCTACACCTTGAGCCCCAGGCTGTAGAGCCTGAAGACTACAAGGTCATCGGGGAGGATCTTGTGCCTGTGGCAGAAGTACTCCCAGCCGCGCCCTAGCACCATGTGCCCCCTGTAGTCCTACACCTGGACCTAGAACTCGCACCACTTGTTGGCGGAGAGGCTGACGACGCGAGGAGGGCCGGTGACCAGCCATTGCTTCATCATCGGCCTGAATTTAGGCGGGATGATGAGCATGGCGATGTCCTCCTCGTCCTTGATCTGCACGTAGAACCTGATAGGTTCGCGTGCACCCTCCTCGTGGCCGGTCCTCGGCCTTCTGCCAGCGCCCTGCAGCATCCTCATGTAGGCCGCCCTGCCAGGGAGATTCACCCTCTACAACCACCTATTTGTGGGGATGAAGTCCTCCGCGCCCTCTGCGCCGGCGGCGACCTGTGCACTACCGCCGACTCTGTCCCACTCAGTCTTCGGCACTTTGTCAGCATCAGCTTACAATGATCAATACTAACACATGATCAATACTAACAAGGAGATAGCGATGATCAATGCTAGCACTGATCAAAAGCTAGCAATGATCAGTGTTACTAGTGATCAAAGCACCATGATCAGAGCTAGCAATGATCAGAGCTAGCCACAATAGACATATCCTACTTGCACCTACCACTTTTGGCATTCAGTTATATGTCCTACTTGCACATCACATGCACTCACGTACCCTAGCAGGAGGAGCACTAAGAACTATCAAACAACAGCAAAAACAGGAGCAAGATGAGCACTAACAAGTAACAAATAGCAGCAAAAGCAGGCGCAAGAGGGGCACTAACAAGTAACAAACACTACTAACAACACTAAGACTAACAATGTTGCAGTAAGAACTATGCTTGGAGCACTACAAAGTAACTATGTGGCAGTAAGACTAACAATGTGGCACCTACAAAGACACAATGGCACTACAAAGACACATTGTGTCACTAAGACTAACTATGTAGCAGTGATACTATCCATATGGGATGAACACTATCCATATGGGATGAACACAGTACGTATGCACTTTGGTTCATCCCCAAAACATTGGACAACTAACAAATCCGGTCGAATCCAGTCAAATCAGATCTAATCGGGCCTAATCTACTGTCCCAGAACACAACTAGACCTACCCTAGGAACCCTAAGTAAGAAGGATCAATAGATTGGAGAGCTTACAGTGAGGGTCGCCGGCCGCGGAGAAAAACCCGACGGAAAGAGGGGTGCTGGCACGGCCAATGAAGAGGACCCGACCATTCCGAGGGCTACGGCCGTGGCCCTCGTCGTGCGCCGGCTCAAAGACGACACCGATGTCCTGGAGCTCCCCTCCCCTTGCACCGGACGCAGGGGAGAAAACCCTCTTATGGGGGTAAAAAGACCCCCATAAGAGGGTCCGACAAAGGACGGCGGCGGCGGGTATTGGATCCCCGCTAGGTTCCCGCCGAAGGAGTACACGACCGGCTCCGGTGGCGGAGCCGGAGCGACCGGCGCCGGCGCTTGTCGGAGAAACATCACCTATGGGATCAAGAGGACCCCTTTACGATTCGGCAGGGAGAAGGTTTGCACAAAGAACAGATCTAACGATAAACACGGGGAATTTTTACCCAGGTTCGGGCCGCTGAGGAGCGTAAAACCCTACTCCTGCTTTGGTTGTATTAGATGTGTTCTAGCTCAAGTTCTGGGAGCGCTACAGTACTCAGCAGCTGCACATGCAGAATAGGCCAGAAGAAGTCCTCCCTGTAGCTACGCCTTGGGCCTCCTTTTATACGTTCGAAGGGGTCACCAACAGTGGCGTACAGTGCGTACATGAGGTGTAAAGGTAGCTACAGTGTTATCATACCTAACACTGACGGTTTAGGACAAACACATTTAATGCTCCGTTGAGGTGTCCCTTAGCGTCTTGGGGACGGGAAAAGAGGTCGTCCCATCAACACCGCTTAAGCCCATCCACCACTAGTGCCTGACACGTTACCAGGAGTACAACAGCTAAAAGACGAGCTGATGACCACACTGGAGCGATGACAGGGCAGCGAAGGCTTGCCGGATGCGAGCCTTGCCG
The DNA here is from genome assembly GCA_039707655.1 of Elymus sibiricus. NCBI lineage: Eukaryota > Viridiplantae > Streptophyta > Magnoliopsida > Poales > Poaceae > Elymus > Elymus sibiricus. The sequence goes on along the minus strand of CM077667.1, from coordinate 108,556,714 downwards.
GGGCTACGCGGTCAGCCCGGCAAGATCTTGCCGGGGCGCCTAGCCTTCGGTCTTCCATCTTCTGAGTATTGTCTTGGATGCCTCCTTGACTTTATGAACTTGCATTCGGTTGTCCCCCGGCAGGCCTAGCCGCAGGTGTGTCTACAACTGTCCGTGCACAAGTACGGGGTACTAAGGGACCCAACCTTAGTACACCGACAGGAGCCCCCAGGCCTGGGCCATACACGGGTGCGAGGCGTTGTTGGGCCAGGACCAAACAGTGCACGGGCACGCGTGGCATGAGTTATCCACAATAATCATTCCATTTACTGCGCCGCCCACGACGCCCATTGAATGCGAGACGTGGGGGACGTGCACAGCGCGGCCGTTACAGCAGCGCGCTCGCGAAGCGTTTCAATATTATTTTAATAAAGAGGCGGCCTCACGTCCTCCCCATAAGAAGGAATCCGCAAAGGCGCCACTCATTTACCTCTTGTCCTTTCCAATCTGGGAACTGCCATCGTCTTCTTCCTCGAGTCGAAACAGAGCTCCTCCCGTTCATCCATACCTCCACGCCCTCTCCGTCCTCGGCCCCAGCCCCCACAGTCGCCATGCCGCCCAAGGCAAGCAAGGGCAAGGAGGTGGACGCTGCTGTCTCGGAGAGCAAGATGGCGCGGATGCGGAAGGAGCACGCCGTCTTCCCGCCGGTGCTCGACGCGGGCACCCTGAGGGAGCGGTACCAGATGATGTGGGCGACGGAGACGACAGCGCACCCGGCCACCTCCGTGAGTGCAGGTTCTTCCAGGGGCAGCCCGAACAAATATCATTTCTTTGCCGATTACTTCTACTGCGGACTCTGCCCCCCGTTTTCCGATTTCTTCAATGATATCATTCTCACATACGGCTTCCAACTCTTGGATTTCACGCCGAATGCCGTGACATGTATGTCAGTTTTCGCTCACCTTTGCGAAAACTTTGCCGGAGTAGGTCCTAGCACCGCCCTTTTCCGCCATTATTTCATTCCCCGCATCCAAAAGGGCGAGGCCCTTTCTGGTTCCATCGCTTGGATTCCAAGGCCAGGAATCAAGGAGCTTTATCCAGACGGGGCCTACCGCGAGAAATGGGATGAATGGCGGGCCAAATGGTGCTGGATTCAGGAGGCAAAAATCCCGCCCTTCTGCTTGCCGCGGCAGATGAAGATAGTGCGCAGCAACGACTGGAGCGCCCTCGATCCTGACGATAAGAAGCTCACAGTCGCTACTACCAGGATTCACCGCCTCAGAGCTGCCGGGCTCACAGTAGAGATGATAGGCGCTGATTTCCTTCGCCGGCGCATCGCCCCTCTGCATAACAAGGGGAGGCCAGCTTGGGAATTTCGGAACGCGGCAGACATCATGAGGCTGCGCCCTGGGCTGAACCATAACTTGACGCTTATGCAGCACGCAGCCCTTTGCCAGAAACTGTCCAGGGGTGATGTGGTGTGCAAACTGCCGGCATGCATAGTTCCTTTGTGCAACAACTCCGCTTTGACTTCAATGATTGCCATGATGCCGGCGTTTGACGCCCACAGCCTTGACGGAACTTGGATCGAGCCGTCCGAGGAGCAGGCACATCAATTCTTTGATAATCTGTCGGAGAAGGCCATCCGCGCAGAAGAAAACCTCGTCCGCGCCACTACTGATGAAGAGCTGGCGTACATCGCCACCAGGGCGGAGGAGGCAAATCTTGTCGCGGAGGCCGGCAGCGCCGGCTTCGTGGAAGAGGAAACCAGCGGAGGGGAAACGCTGCCAGATGAGAATCTTGCCGGGCAGGGCAAGACTGCCGAAGAGCAGGGCGGCACATCTACCGGGGGCCCTTCTGCCGAAGACACGGCCGAGGAGGAGCTGCACGAGGAGGCCCCGACTCTTGAGCCAAGGAGGAGGCGCATCCTTCGGAGCGCCGCTTCTGGGGTCCCGGTCCGCCAAGCTTCTTCGAGTGGTGGAGCCCTCGGCAAGGGGGCAGCCGGCAAGGCCACGCAGCGGCAAGGGGCTCATCAGCAACCCGCGCCTGCTGCAGCCAAGCGGCCTAGGAGCACCCCTCCACCTCCTCCCGTGGCGGAAGTCGACTTCGACCTCTCTGCCTTTAGCTCGGGAGAAGAAGAAGAAGAGTAAGGATCTTGCCGCGTCCTTTACTTTCTGAGTTTTTGGTTTTACTTGACCCATTTATTTCACTTTGGCCTGTCTCCACAGGGATACGGAAACATTGGCACAGAGGATAGTGAAGAGGGCGAAGACTTCGACGGGCGAGGAGCCGCCGGCAAGCACCTCAGGTGCGCCAGAGACGGTCACCATCAGCCCGGATCCAAGCCCGCGACGCAGTCCTCGACTCAGCCCCCGGTGCAGCCCCCCAGCGTGAGTCTATTACTCACTTTCCGCTAGCAAGTGCCGGGGTGTGCATCTTTACTGCTGACATCACCAGGCATGCAGGAGGAGAGCAGTGACAAGGAGAACCATCAGAGGCCACCCCTGATATGCCGCCTCCGTCAACCACGCCGCCCAGGAATGGGTCTCCGGCAAAGACTTCCTCTAGCGTGCTCTACCGCGACGAGGAAGAGCCGGCAAGCACGGGAACCGGCAGTTCTACGCCGGCAACCAATGCTGGTGTAGGTACTCATTATTCTGGCTTTCTTTTTTGTCTTCTTGAACTTCCACTTCAGTATCATTTTGTTTTGCTTTCTTGGCCTTCAGACATTCCCTCGACAAAGCAGATGGACGTTGACACCGTCATCGAGGAAACTACCAGGGATGCTGCCGCTGAGGCCGACAGGATTGCCGTCGACGAGGCCGCCCAAAATGCTGCCGCCGAAGCCGCCAAGAACGCTGCCGCCGAGGCCACCAGGGCCGCACAGGAAAAGGCCGCCAAAGAATCTGCTGAGAGGGCCGGCAAGGAGACCGGCGGCCGTACTGACGACATTCCTACCGTAGGAGCGCCAGGCGCTGCGCCAGCCCCGGAGCCCCCAGCTGCCGGTGAGGCGGCTGTCGATGATCAGCCGTCAACATCCGAAGTTCCCCCCTCAAGCAAATACCTCAGGGTCGGCGACAACTTGTTCGTCAGCATTCCAGGGACGGCAAGCATTGAGGCGCCAACCGAAGGGGAGACCTTTGAGGTGGTCGTCACCGCTGCCGGGCTCGAGATTGTTGATGAACCTAGCGCCGGCAGCAGCAAGTCCGAGGAAGAGAAACTTCTCCAGGCCATGAGCAGCAACTATCAGAAGCTCCAAGCACTCCACCGCACCCGGAAAGAGAAAATAGACTCCAGGGCAGCGGTTGTTGAAAAAGTGGAGGCAGATCTCCAGAAACGCAAGCCTGGTTTGCCGAAGCTTTTCAGGAGTTGAGGACGGGCCAAGAGCAGCTGAGCCAAAGATGGAACGATCTCCTCCTGAAGCAGTCCGACGTTGAAAAGGCACAGGAGGAGGCCAAACAACAGGCTGCTGTAGAGGAGGCACGCTTGAGAGAACTCCGCGTCGAACTCGAGGCTCATGATGATGACCTCACCGCTCGCGAGAAAGCTCTTGCCGACAAGCTCCGCGCCAAGGACGAGGAGATTGAAAAGCTTGTCGCGCAGCGGACCCAAGATCTGGAGCTAAAGCACAAGGAGGCACTCGAAGCTCTGACTGTAGATCATGCCGGCAAGCCGAAGGAGGCCGTCGATGCTGCCGAAGCTGCAGAGGCCGCCAAAAACCTGCTGGAGGAGAAGGTGAAAAAGCTGGAAGCAGATGTTGAGGATCATGGCAAGAAGATCTCGACACTCGAGACTGAAAGAGACAAAGCTCTCCACAGCCTGATGGAGATGCAAGTCACCATATCCGACAAGACCAAACAGCTCTCTTTAGCTACTGACTCCATCGAAGATCTGAAGGTGAAGCTGTCCACGCTGGAAGAGACTCTTGAGAGCAGCAGGACCCGCGAGAAGACTCTGGTCAAAGATCTCCGAAATGAGGAAGAGCTGGTCAAGAGTTCCGCTGCCGCCCACAATGACTATGTGCAAGGAGTGCAAGTCTGGACGGAGAAGCTCGTCGATGTCGCGGAAAAGCTTGCCGCACAGCTGTCCACCATGGGTCTGCAAGGCTTCAGGTATTCTTCTGACGACAGGGTATCCACGAGCGCCAAGCTGACCATGTTCCTCGACCGCCTGCTTGAAGCCCTGGAGCTGATCCACTCTAGCCGAACAACCCATCTGGCCGACGAGTCCCGCAAGCTCTGCCGGGCCGTCCTCCGCAAGGTGCTCACCAAGGTGGTGTACAGGAACCCCGGCATCAACCTCACCAACGTCCTTGACCGCCTGCCGAAGGACGCAGACCTCAAGGCGACTGAAGAGCTTGTCGCGCCCATCGCCGACAGGGTAAGCCAAATCAAGAGAGTTGAAGGCGATCGCCGGGATTAGCTGCTTCTCCCCTTCTTGCCGCCATCGTTACGTGTCAAAGACAATTTAGTCTTATGTTAGAACAGCGGCAGCTATTATTGTAATATAACTTGCTATGTTTTGTATGAATGTACGCTATTCCCCTTGTTAGATTTCTTTCTGTATGTTTTCGCCCTACGCTTGATTGGACACTTGCCGGCGCGCACACCCTTGCCGCGAGCGCTAGGTGCGGGACTTTAGCAGCCTGCTAGCGGTGCCGCTACCGGCAAGAGACCTTGATGCTCTCAGTGCAGCCACCTAAACTGTTGAGCGGACTCGAAACAGAGTAAGGGCGCAACCGATCACAACAAGGTTCCTTCGCGTGCAGGTTTTCCATACAAAAGTCGAAATCGTTCAAGGAGAATAACCTTACAAACAAAAATCTGTTTAAAGTTTCCGCAACTTAGCTTTTTGTTGCTGTATCTCTTCCGGCAAGATGTCAACCTTGAACGTCGCCTGTCGGTATCCATACCATCCTCCCCCTGGCAAACTTGCATGCGAGGGAACCTTCTGTCCTTTGAGAAAAAGAAAGAAGAGAAAATAGAGATATGGAACCTTGGCGATTCGTTAACGCTTACCGGGAGCAAGTGTAATACAGTATCTCAGACAAACATGCATATAGATAAACATGGAAATCAATAAGAACTGTAAAACACTTAGGCTTTATTCAACTACGCACAGGGTCTGTGCCTGGCTCTGTACAAAGGATTACATGCTTCATCGGCAAGACTTGTACAAAAGGTGGTTGCCGGGAGACCCGGCAACCGCGCCTTATCGATAGAACTTACGAAGATGTTCGATATTCCAGGAGTTGCTCACCGGAATGCCATCTTCGGTCTCCAGGCGGACTGCGCCAGGCCTGGTGACTCGCACTACCCGGTAAGGGCCTTCCCACTTCGGCGTCAACTTGTTGGAATTCTTGGCCGACTGAACGCGCCGAAGAACAAGGTCGCCTTCCTCAAGACTTCGGGCATGAACCTTGCGGCTATGATAGCGGCGCAAGGCTTGGGTGGTAGCGTGCAGCTCGCACAGCAGCCTGAAGACGATCTTCCTCAAGGAGCAACGCGTCATCTTGCCGCAGCTGCTCTTGCTCGAGCTCATCATAGGCGAGCACTCGAGGTGAGCCGTATATGAGTTCCGTGGGGAGAACTGCTTCTGCCCCGTATACTAGGGAGAAGGGTGTCTGGCCGGTGGCTCTATTCGGTGTCGTCCTGATTGACCAAAGAACCACCGGCAACTCATCAATCCAGCGCCTTCCGCACTTGCGCAGCTTGTCGAAAGTTCTTGTTTTGAGGCCTCGCAACACTTCAGCATTAGCCCTTTCCGCCTGGCCGTTGCTCCTTGGGTGAGCAACAGAGGCAAAGCAAATCTTGCCCCAAGGTCTTGGACATACTGCATGAAGGTGCGGCTCGTGAACTGTGTGTCGTTGTCGGTGATGATCCTGTTCGGTACACCAAAACGGCAAACTATTCCTTTGAAGAACTTGACGGCTGACTGTGCTGTCACCTTCCTCACTGCTTCCACTTCCGGCCACTTTGTAAACTTGTCGATTGCTACGTACAAGTACTCAAAGCCCCCGGTAGCACAGGGAAAAGGGCCCAAGATATCGAGCCCCCAGACTGAAAACGGCCAGGAGAGAGGAATTGTCTGAAGAGCTTGAGCTGGTTGATGCAATTTCTTCGAATGAAACTGGCACGCTTCACACTTGGTTACTAGCGCAGTTGCGTCCTGGAGAGCAGTGGGCCAAAAGAAACCTTGCCGGAATGCCTTACCAGTAAGAGCTCTCGATCTATGTGGGAACCACATATGCCTCCATGAATTTCTGCCAACAGCTCCAGTCCATCTTCCCGAGGAATGCACTTCAATTTCACGCCGTTCGGTCTCTTTCTGTACAGAACGTTGTCCACAAACTGGTACATGTTGGACCGCCGGGCTACTTTTTCCGCTTCTTCCTGTTCCTCAGGGAGTTCTCCTGTCTGAAGGAAATGGACGATGTGCTGTGCCCATGCTGGAGCCTGGGGCTCGACATCAAGGACTAAAGGCATATCTTTTGCCGCGGGAGCAGTTGTCTCGACAACAAGGGCCTGAGACCCTGCCGGAGCTTGTTGTTCCCCGGCAAGCTTGGCGGGAGTGTTTGTCTCGACGGCAAGAGCTTGAGGCTCTGCCGGAGCCTGTCGCTCTCCGGCAAGCTTGGCGTCGTTCCCGGCAACTTCTTTGCCGGCGGCTTCTGGGAGCTCTGCCGGGAAGTACTTGCCGGAACTCAACTTTCTTCTCTTCTCTTGTCCCATTGATGGTGTCACGGATGGTTGAGTCAATCGAAGCACAAAAGTCCCTGGTTCCACAGGTAACTTGAGAGCAGCGCATTTTGACAGGCCATCAGCAATGCTGTTTTCTGCACGAGGAACATGCTCCATTTGCAGACCGTCAAAATGCTCTTCCAACTTCCTTACTTCATCTACATAAGCTTCCATCAACGGGCTCTGATAATCTTTATTGACTTGCTTGACGACAAGTTGAGAATCACCTCTGACAATAAGCTTCTGGATTCCAAGGTCTGCCGCGATCCTGAGACCGGCAAGCAACCCTTCATACTCCGCAGTATTGTTCGTTGACCTCTCCCGGGGAAAATGCATCTGAATCACGTATTTGAGGTGCTCTCCGGTGGGTGCGACAAGCAGCATGCCAGCACCGGCGCTTTGCAGTGAGAAAGCCCCATCAAAATACATAATCCACTCTTGATTCGTTTCCTTGCTGGGGAGAGTTAACTCTGGAACCTCTACGTCTGGCATTGGGGTCCATTCTGCAATGAACTCCGCCAAGGCTCTGCTCTGAATGGTTGAAGTACTCTCAAACTTAAGACCAAAGCTGGACAATTCCAACGCCCACTCCACAATCCTGCCGGTTGCATCTGGATTTCGCAAGATCCGCTGCAACGGAAAGCGAGTGACAACGGTGATCTCATGTGCCTGAAAGTAATGGCGCAGCTTCCTCAAGGCCATAAGGAGGCCGAAGAGCAGCTTCTGCACACCAGAATATCTTGACCTAGCCCCCTGTAAAAGGGAGCTGACAAAATAAACTGGGCGCTGCACCATCTTCTTCTTCTGTGTTGCTTCATTTGACTGCGCAGATCCCACTTGGTCAGCACCAGACTCTGCCGGGGAAGATCCCAACTCATCGCTTTGCGGTCTTGCCGCTGCCGCTGCTTCTTCGTCAACTTCTCTCTCCGCTACTAACGCAGCGCTCACCACTTGATTCGTTGCCGCTAGATATAGCAGCAACGGTTCTTGTGGTTTCGGCGGGACTAGTACTGGCGGAGAGGAGAGGTACCTCTTCAAATCCTGCAGCGCTGCCTCCGCCTCCGGAGTCCATATCATTGGACCTGCCTTCTTCAAAATTTTGAAAAAGGGTAGGGCGCGCTCAGCAGATTTGGAGATAAACCTGCTCAAAGCAGCAACGCAGCCGGCAAGACGACGCACGTCCTTGACACGTCTTGGCGCTTCAATCTGCTCAATTGCTTTGATCTTGTCGGGATTTGCTTCAATTCCACGCTGAGATACAAAGAACCCGAGAAGCTTGCCGGATGTAACGCCAAACACGCACTTCTCAGGATTGAACTTCAAATTGATCTTGCGCAGATTTGCAAATGTCTCTTCTAAATCTTGTATGAGCGTTGCTTTGTCCTTGGTCTTGACCACTATATCATCCATATAAGCTTCCATATTTCTATGTAGCTGGGGCTCAAAACCAATCTGGACCGCTCTTGCAAATGTTGAACCAGCACTTTTCAACCCGAAAGGCATGCGTAAAAAGCAATACGTACCACATGGGGTGATAAATGCGGTCTTCTCTTCATCTTCCTTTGCCATGAAGATCTGATGATATCCTGAGTATGCATCAAGAAATGAAAGTAGGTCGCAGCCGGCAGTGGAGTCCACTATCTGGTCGATGCGCGGCAAGGGAAAAGGATCTTTTGGACATGCTTTATTGATATCTGTATAATCAATACACAGTCTCCATTTTCCATTTGCCTTGCGCACTACAACTGGATTGGCTAACCATGTTGGGTGGAGCACTCCTCTAACCAAACCTGCCGCTTCCAACTTCTTGATTTCCTCAGCGATAAACTGTTGCCGCTCCAAAGCTTGCTTCCTGACCTTCTGCTTGACGGGCCGCGCATGAGGACAGACAGCAAGGTGGTGCTCAATTACTTCCCTGGGAACACCGGGGATATCAGATGGTTGCCATGCAAACACATCGATATTCGCCCGTAGGAAAGCAACGAGCGCGCTTTCCTATTTGTTATCGAGGGTGGAACTTATGGTGAAAGTTCCTCCCGTACCATCCTCCTTGGCGGGCACCTTCTTGGTCTCTGGTGGAGCTGCCTTGGACTTCTTGCTCTTGCCGGTGGAGCTCTCTGGCACATCCTCAACGGGAGCGCAGCACTCCGAGGAGGCGCGCTTGCCGGAGTGAGTGCGAGAGGTCTTGCCGGTCTTCTTTCCCCCGGGAGCTTCAGCGGCAGGAGCAAGCGCCTTGGCGGCAGATGCTGCAACTGACTCCTGGTAAAGCTGGTCGGTGCAGATAAGTGCGTCTTTCTTGTCGGAGTTGACAGTGATGACGCTTATCGGCCCGGGCATCTTCAATACATTGTAAGCATAGTGCGATGCCGCCATGAACTTGGCTAACGCAGGGCGGCCAAGGATCCCATTATATGGCAACGGCATCTTGGCGACGTCGAACACAATCTTCTATGTCCTGAAGTTCAGGTCACTACCAAATGTTACTGGCAGTGTGATCTTACCCTTCGGCTGGCTCCTCCCTGGATTGACCCCTTGAAACGTGCCCGTTTCCTCAAGATCTTCATCAGGGATTTGCAACCTTTTGATCACCTCGGGCGAGATCAAATTCAAGCCGGCCCCACCGTCAACTAACATTTTCGTCACCTTGAGGTTGCGAATCGTTGGTGAAACCAACAACGGCAGATACCCGACCGCAGTTATGCGATCAAGGTGACCCTCAGTGTCAAAAATGATAGGCGTGTTGGACCATTTCAGTGGCTTCTGGGCACCGACAGATGGCTCAGTCGCATTAACCTCGCGCGCCCACTGTTTAAGTTGGCGACGGGAAGAATGCAACGAGGCGCCCCCGTCAATGCACATCATGTCTGTAGCCTTCTGAAATTCTTGCTCACTGGACTCATCGTCCCCTTCATTGTCATCGTCACCCCCCTCTTGCTTGTCGCGGCCTCGAGCGGGCCTCTCCTTCTGTTGCTTGGCCTTGCCGCGGCGACCTCCTCGGCCACCGCGTTTCTTGCCGGACCCCTCCGCACCATCCTGGGCTTTCTCCTTATCCCGCCTTTCGTACTCAGCCTTCTGCTTCTCGACAAGCTGCTCAACTTGCCGGCAGTCTTGGAGATCATGGCCCTTGGTGCGATGGATCTTGCAGTACTGCTTGCCGGAGCCTTCTGGCTTGTCGGCAGCCGCCAAGGCCTGACAGAAGGCGCACCCGGCAATCTCCTTGCCGGGGTCGTCAACCTTGGCTTTCTTGGCGGTGCCGTGGTTGCCGGATCCCTCGACAGCAAGCACGGCCTTGCCCTTGCGCTTCCTGTTACGTCGCCGGCCTTTCTTTGCCGGGGCGGCAGCGTCTTCATCTTCAGAGTCAACTCCTGCGCCAGCATCCTCGCCGGGGAGTCTCCTCCCTTCTTCAGCTCGAGCACACTTATCAGCCAGAGCATAAAGCTCGGCAACATCCCTGACCTTGTTCATCGCCAGCTCTTCGCGCATCCGGCGGTTGCGCACGTTTTGATGGAACGTGCTGATAACAGCGGCAGGATGAACGTCTGGAATGTTGTGATGTATGCAGCTGAATCTCTAGATATACTTGCCCAGGGTTTCGCCCTCCTTCTGGGGGATGAGATGCAAATCACTTTCTTGGCCAGGAGCTTGGTGGCCTCCGGTGAAGGCGCCAACAAACTCATGACACAGATCTGCCCAGGAAGAAATGGAATTCTCCGGCAGATGCATCAACCACGACCTGACGTTGGGCTTAAGCACCAACGGGAAATAGTTGGTGAGTATCTTGTCGTCGCGAGCCCCGGCAGCCTGCACCGCAATGGTGTAGATGCTCAGGAACTCCGACGGGTGGGTCTTGCCGTCATATTTCTCCGGGACCTCTGGCTTGAACGTACGGGAATTGGGCCACTGGACTCGCCGCAGCTCACGGGTAAACGCTGGACAACCCACCTCATAGGGTAGATCGACAGGATACCCTGGCGCATGCCTGTCTACAGTGGGCCCTGCACGCTTATCAGATTGATAGCGTGCTTCCCGCCGCCGCTCGATGGTAGTCCTAGCGTCTTCTTTGCCTCGTTCCCGAAGAAATTGACGTTGATCGCGACGAGTTCGCGGATTAGACGACGCCGTTGAATCATCATCACAGGCATCGACCCGTCGAGTCAGCGACTGCTGTTGCCGCCATGGAGGAGAGTGCACCGTGGCCGTACCGCCTCCAGTCTTCTCGCCACCTACACGTGTTGGCTCGATGGACTGCCGCCGCGAAGGTTCCGCCTGCTGTGGCCTATCATCGTTGGCGAGGCCAACGAGGCTCTTAATGGCAGCTCTCCATTCGTCGAGCTTGTCCACAGCAGGTGGAAAATTCAGGAGTAGCTGTGCTCGCGCCAGTGCTTCTGCTGGTGTAGGCGGCGGCGACAGGTGCGAGGAACGTGAGGTGCTCTGACTCCTAACCATGTTAGAAGGAGCTCCATCATGGTCCCGCGACCGCGCGCTACTTCCACCAACATGTTGGCGTGCATGCTGGTCCCGCGCATCTCGAGGGTGATGCTCAGGAGACTTTTCGTGGGGACGCCTAGTACCACCAACGTCGCGGTGCTATTCATCGCGCGCGACCTGAGAAGGCCGCGGCGCGTGCGCCGGCGTGGGTGTCTTAGAAGGCGCCCTTCCATCCTTGGAGTTCGCTACGCCGCCTGCAGGCAGCACAGCTCCGTCCCTAAATCTAGGGGCGCGCGGGTGGCCGTCGCCGTTGCGAACGACGCCGCTCGCTTGGCTTTGACCACCAGAACGTCACGGAAGCTCAGAACCTCCGCCTCCTCCGCCCGCGTCTACACCGTCGCCCGTCTGTGTAGCCACGGGGACAGTGGACGTGGACGGACCAACCGCCGTGAAACCCTTCTTCTTGGGGGCCATGGCGATGAAGCTGATGAAGAAACTGACGCGCTGATCACCAGATCAGGTTCACGCAACCTTTCTGCCCCTACCTGGCGCGCCAAAGATGTCGGAGAAACGACACCTATGGGATCGAGAGGACCCCTTTACGATTCGGCAGGGAGAAGGTTTGCACAAAGAGCAGATCTAACGATCAACACGGGGAATTTTTACCCAGGTTCGGGCCGCTGAGGAGCGTAAAACCCTACTCCTGCTTTGGTTGTATTAGATGTGTTCTAGCTCAAGTTCTGGGAGCGCTACAGTACGCAGCAGCTGCACATGCAGAATAGGCCAGAAGAAGTCCTCCCTGTAGCTACGCCTAGGGCCTCCTTTTATACGTTCGAAGGGGTCACCAACAGTGGCGTACAGTGCGTACATGAGGTGTAAAGGTAGCTACAGTGTTATCATACCTAACACTGACGGTTTAGGACAAACACATTTAATGCTCCGTTGAGGTGTCCCTTAGCGTCTTGGGGACGGGAAAAGAGGTCGTCCCATCAGCACCGCTTAAGCCCATCCACCGCTAGCGCCTGACACGTTACCAGGAGGACAACAGCTAAAAGACGAGCTGATGACCGCACTGGAGCGATGACAGGGCAGCGAAGGCTTGCCGGGTGCGAGCCTTGCCGGGGCTGCGCGGTCTGCCCTGCAAGATCTTGCCAGGGCGCCTAGCCTTCGGTCTTCCATCTTCTGAGTATTGTCTTGGATGCCTCCTTGACTTTATGAACTTGCATTCGGTTGTCCCCCGGCAGGCCTGGCCGCAGGTGTGGCTACAACTGTCCGTGCACAAGTACGGGGTACTAAGGGACCCAACCTTAGTACACCGACAACGCTGCATTGCCTCGGGGCGACGACATGGTGCAGAAGGGGGAGGGGGCTCGCAACGCCGCTGCTAGATCTACTCTGGAGGAGGAGAGGCTGGTGAGCCACATCTCTTGGATGGGATTGCTGCCGGCGATGGCCGGAGTGGCTGGGGCCTTGCGAGATGGCGGCGTTGCCATCGGAGAACCCGAACGTCGGTGAGAGGTGAGAGAGAGAAGGGGTGTGAACTGTCGAGGGAGGTGATGGGAGGGGGCGTGGGTAGTTATGAGCCGTCGCGTCGTCTCGCGCGCTTCCCCACGCGTGGCTCGCGCGGGCCTGGCTCGCAAAAAACTATCGATTCGACCGTTCCTCCAGAGCCAGGCCCAGGCCTGCTTTAAGTTCCATGCGGGCCAACTATTTCATGCGACCCAGGTAACCAAACAGGCCGTTTTCGTCCCGCGCGGGCCTGGTTGGGCCTAATGCAGGCAACCAAACGCGTCCTAAGACTACGCGACTTAGTTTTGGGAAAATCTAATTTTCATTAGATACCTAATGTACCAAGACGGAGAGCGTACTTAACTGATGTGTCTAGGGCACATCTAGATGTGACATAGTTATTGCACATCTAAATGATTAAATCAAGCATAAAAACGAAAAGAAAAAAAAAACCACACAAATCTGCACGTAAGGTCAATGATGTAGGATTTAGATGTGCAATATTTATCTCACATCTAGATGTGTTTTAGGAAAACCGTCTACAGAAATATGATACGCCTTCATGCAAGACGCAGATGGAACAAAAAATATGTACTTGTCATGCTCTTTATGTGTCGAAATCTATGGAGCGTGGAGAGCATGGCAGATGGAACCGGTTCTTTGTAAAAAAAAACTAGTGTGTTTAATGGAGACAAGGACGCCAATACTCGTGGAGCACGCTGAGCCAGAATCATGTCCTCGATTTTGACATGCCCACCTATATCGCATTATCACACGATGCAGCGTATGTATGGCCCCACTGCCGGCCACCTCCTCCTCACCCTCTACCAACCCAGCGTGGAGCGTGGAGCGTAGATCAGATCAGACCAGACTCGCAAACCACACACATAAATAATTTCCCGTACCGCCAATTGGCAAGCCAGCCACGATCCCTCCAGTCCACTCCAGCTCTCGCGTCGCCGGTCGCCGCCACGACCAATCTCGCCATGGCGATGGTGGCGCCGCCGCAGCTCCTCCTCCTCGCCCTGCTCTCCTGCCTGAGCCTCGTCTCTGCCACCCCGTCGCTCCGGCCGCTCCCACGCACCGACGACGACGGCCTCGCGCGGGCCACCGGCAGCTCCTCGGAGCGAGGCGTGGGCGCGCGGACGTGCTGGTACACGGTGCAAATCAAGACGAGCTGCTCGTCCCCGGCGCGCACGTCGGACGCGATCAGCCTGGCGTTCGGGGACGTGTACCGCGACGAGGTGTACGCGGCGCGGCTGGGCGGCGCCGCCGGCGCGTTCGACCGGTGCGCCACCGACACGTTCAAGATCGGCGGGCCCTGCGGGTACGGCGTCTGCTACCTCTACCTCCGCCGCGCCGGACGCACCGGGTGGACGCCGGAGTGGGTCAGGGTGTACGAGCCCACCGCCCCCAGCGCGCCCTCCACCTTCCGCTACGGCGACCCGCTCCCCAACAACGTCTGGTACGGCTTCAACCGCTGCCCGCGCCTCGCCTCCTCCTCCTCTCGTCGTCGTCTCCTTCCTCTGCTGCTGCTGCACAGGCTATGTAGCCATGGTCGGAGCAGGCCGTGGCACTTGTGTATGTAATGATGGTTTGTGGATCGAGCACGGCGTTTGCCAGAGAGTGCTGTTATTAGTTGTTAAAAATTACTACTACATGTAGATTCATTTCTGCTGTGCGTGAGTAATAATCCCGATCGATATGCTATATGGGACCACGAATAAAACCTCTCTGTTTTTTTGAATCGACCATTGTACCCCCCCCCCCCCCCCCCCCTCCCCCTCCCCGACATTGGCACGTGAAACCATGAAAGAAAGCATATGCTTCGCACGAATGTCAACGGATCCACGGCGTACACGATGCCAATGATCGATCTGGATCCGCTTTGAAGTCAACAGTTTGTTTGGAGAGGGGAAGACATCTTCCGATGCCACAAAAACCAAATTTACATGTTTCAGAAAAGGAAAACGATTATACCTAGCCGACAGGCCGAGTCTTCCACCGGGGACGCGCGGGTCGTTAGATCCATCCTGATCCAAAGGACCTCGTTGTGCCCCCCCCCCCCCCCCCCCCCCCCCCCGGCGGGCAAAACAACCCCGGATGCTTGTAGCACGGGTTTTGTTGCAACTGTTGTCGAGAGGATGCAACCTCCATTTCACAATCTCAGAGAGGCGGGCAAGAACTTCAGCGACGGTTGGAGATCGGAAGCGGCATCCCCGGGACGGAGCTCGATTCCTGGGGACTAATGGCGTCCCCGAAAGGTAACTTCCACGACCCCTGCTTCTCCCTTGTTCCTTTCTCGTGGTGGGGTAGCCATGGTGATTCGGCGGTGCTCCTGACCGGTGTTTTGGCGACCGGGGGGGGGGGGGGGGGGGGGGGGGATTTCTAGACTAGGCTCCTGTCGGTTTTCCTGCAAATCCGGCAATGGGGGCAGTAGTAGGTTGGTCCTTGATTGGCGGGCGGTTGCAGATGTGGCGATGGGGTAGGAATAGAGTTTGGAGATGTTGGGGGTTCGACACATCTCCAACGTATCTATAATTTTTGATTGTTTCATCCTACTATTTTATCAACCTTGTATGCTTTATATGTTATTTTGTATCATTTTTGGGAACTAACCTATTAACTCAGTGTCTAGTGCCACTTGTTGTTTTATGCATGTTTTTGTTTTTTAAGAAAATCTGCACCAAACGGAGTTTAAACGTGACGAAAGTTTTTGATGATTTTTTACGGACCAAAAGAAGAACTGGAGGCTTCGGAGGAAGACCAAACACCGCACGAGGGAGCGACAAGGGAAGGGGGCGCACTCGGGAGGGGGGGGGGGGGGGGGAGAGGGCACGTCCTATGCCCTTGTGGCCCCTTCTGCACCGTCTCTTCTTCCTATAATTTCCAAATCTTTCAAAAACCCAAGGGGAGCATCCGAAACATTTTTTCGCCGCTGGAAGTCTACATTATGTCATTTTGCTTAATGTACTACTCCGTTTTCATGAACTTAATACCATAGATGCATGCTGGATAGCGGTGGATTGGTGGAGTAATAGTGGTAGATGCAGAATCGTTTCGGTCTACCTATCACGGACGTAATGCCTATATAGTGATCATGCCATGATTAACGACATAATTATTTGTTTTTCGTTCAATTGCCTAATAGTAATTTATGCACCCACCGCTACTATGCTCATGATAGAGATGCCTCTAGTGAACGCTATGGCCCCCAGATCCATGTTTATATTTTATATATGAAAAACCTACAAAAATATTTGCTGTTATTTATTTACTTGTTATTACTCCCTCCGTCTCATAACGTAAGACGTTTTTCGATAGTAGTGTAGTGTCCAAAAACGTCTTACATTATGGGACGGAGGGAGTAGTATATATTTATCCTACTCTATCAAGATTTAATTCTTGCAATTAACAAGTACAAGGGGCTTGACAAACCTCTTTCCCGCGTTGGGTGCAAGTATTTGCTCTTGTGTGTGCAGGAACTATTGATCGTCTATTTGGATATCTCCTATTGGTTCGATAACCTTGGTTCTTAACCGAGGGAGATACTTTTCGCTACTATATTACTTCACCTTTCCTCTTCGGGGAAAACCCAATGCTTTTCACAAGTAGCAGGGGTCAAATACGATGCAACATTATATCGTGATAATTTCTATGTTTTGTGATATTTTAAGGGGATCAGATTGATGCAGCACAATGTTGATTTTTTTTCCGTGTGTGATTTAGATGCAATATCAACACATGTCATATAGAGAGGGAAGAGGGGGTCACTTTTGAATGTGATTGAGTAGGTTCATTTTTATGTTGTTGTGATGACATAGGTTTTTTAGCTGCAGAAATATGAGTCCTATAGAGAGGGGCGAGATTCTCTGAGCTTTTATAATTTTTTGTGTACATATCATGTGATGATAAGGTTCATGTTTAGTTGAAGAATATACATATTTTCTTGCTGAATGTATATATCCCATGATTTTTAATACCGAACTGCACTAATGATCGTAGGTGCATGTATTATTGGGAGAGGGTGGGGGAGAGGTTCCAAAATAAAAAAAATGCTACAATAATATTGTCTGATAGGATTCGATGAAATTATTTGTTGATAGGTTTTCTCCAAGTTTGATGCATATGCACCTTTGCTAGTTCTTCTAAATTCTGCTGCAGGTGGTACCTTCATGGAGGTTACATTAGGATAGGCCACCAAACTTCTGGACAACATCATGACAAACTATTCTCAATGGCATACCGAAAGAGCTCCAACTGGTAAGAAGGCAAATTCCGTTGAAGAAATCACTACTTTGAGTGAAAAAGCGGATGCTATTATGAATATGGTTGCTAGAAAAAAATGCTCATGTTGACCCCAATGATATTCCTTTTTCTACCTTGATTGAGCAAAATAATGATGCTAGTGATGTGAACTTTATCTCGTGAAACAATTTCAGCAACAATGCCTATAGAGGAAATTTCAATGCTAGACCGTACCCCGGTAATTCCTCTAATAATTATGGAAACTCTTATGGAAATTCTTCTTACAAATAATAATAGGATATCCTCTGATCTTGAGAACACCATTAAAGAATTCATTAGTTCTCAAAAGCTTTTTAATACTATGGTAGAAGAAAAGTTGCATAAAGTTGATGATTTGGCTAGGAATATAGATATAATTGCTCTTGATGTGGAAACTTTTAAAAATAAAACTTTGCCACCAAATCATGATATTAATGAAACTATTAAATCTATTCAAGTATATATTAATGAGATCAAGGAGAGGACCGCGAGGTTGAGAGCCAAACGAGAATTTTTAGAAAAAGCTCTACCTCCCAGTTTTTACCGTAATCATGATGAAGATCTTAAAATGATTGGTACTTTGACCATTGAATCTCTGTTTACTAATGTGAAAATATCTGGAGATGAGTCAA
Organism: Elymus sibiricus; assembly: GCA_039707655.1. Classification (NCBI taxonomy): domain Eukaryota; kingdom Viridiplantae; phylum Streptophyta; class Magnoliopsida; order Poales; family Poaceae; genus Elymus; species Elymus sibiricus. The sequence continues at coordinate 108,539,142 of CM077667.1, read as the reverse complement.
CTCTAGCTAGAAGGCATCCCATTTTTTTGGAGGGTGATGATGCTAATGAAAAATTGAAAAAAGTGTGTTTGGGGAGGTCAAAACTTTAACTAGTGATGTGCCCACTATCTCGGATTATAAGGACTTTAATTATGAGAGTTGTTCTTTAGTACAATGTATTTCCTTGTTGCAATCCATTATTAACTCACCCAATGCTTACGAACAAAATAAAGCTTTTACTAAACATATAGTAGAAGCGATGATAAAAGCATATGATGAGAAAATTGAGTTAGAAGTTTCTATACCTAGAAAATTGCATGATGAATGGGAACCTACTATAAAAATAAAGCTAAAAGAATATGAATGCAATGCTTTATGTGACCTTGGTGCTAGTGTTTCAACTATACCTAAATCTCTTTGTGATGTGCTAGGTCTCACCGATATTCAAGATTGTTCCCTAAACTTGCATCTTGCGGATTCTACCATCAACAAACCTTTTTGGGTAGAATAAATGATGTGCTTATCCTTGATAATAGGAATTATGTTCCTATATATTTAATTGTGCTTGATATTGAATGCAATCCTACTTGTCCAATTATACTTGGAAGACCTTTCTTACGAACTATAGGTGCAATTATTGATATGAAAGAGGGAAACATAAGATTCCAATTCTCATTAAAAAAAGGGATGGAACACTTCCCTAGGAAGAGAATTAAACCACCTTATGAATCTATCATGAGGTCTACTTATGGATTGAGTGCCAAGGATGACAAGACTTGATCATGTGCATTACGCCTAGCTAGGGGCGTAAAACAATAGCGCTAGTTGGGAGGCAACCGAATAGTTATCTTATTTTTCTTGTTTTACTTTCTGTTTTGGTTTGATAACATGATTTTTGCTACTATAATGATTGTGTTTTTATGTTTTAATTAGTGTTTGTGCCAAGTAAAGCCTTTGGGATGACTTGCATGATAAGTAGAATTGATACGGTGCAAAAAGAGAAACTTTAGCGTCCAGTGCAGAATTTCTCTGATTTTACTGGAACGTCTTTTTGATCTGAATTTTTAAACAGTATTTCTATACAAATTCTCCAGTTTTTTCTAATTTTGCAAAAAATTTAGAGTTACATATGTATAGTTTCTCTACTGATCATTACAGACTGTTATGTTTTACACAAATTCGGTTTTTGCGTGCATAGTCTGCTTGTTTTGATGATGCTATGGATTATATCGAGGGGTATAAGTCATGGATAAGCTAGAATACAGTACCTTATGAAATAATAAAATATGAATCAATTTATAACAGTACCTAAAGTATTTGATATGTTTATTATACTAAAGGATCTCACTAAGGTTTCTGTTGAGTTTTGTGTGCCGAAGTTTTCAAGTTTTGGGTGTTATCACGATGGATGAAGGAATAAGGAGCAGCAAAGAGCCTAAGGTTGGGGATGCCCAACGCACCCCAAGTCAAATTCTAGGAAGACTCAAGCGTCTAAGCTTGGGGATGCCCTAGAAGGCACCCCCTCTTTCATCGCAATCCATCGGTATGTCACTTGGAGCTATATTTTTATTTATCACATGATATGAGTTTTGCTTGGAGCGTCGTTTGCTTTATTTTGCTTTTGTTCTAGTTTGCCACAATCATTGTTTGCGGGACACGCCTACTTGAGAGAGATACACCTTCACCATGATTTGATAGAATACTCTATGTGCTTCACTTATATCTTTTGAGCTTAGCAGTTGCTCTAGTACTTCACTTATATCTTTTAGAGCACGGTGGCGTATAGATTTTATAGAAATGATTACACTCTCGTTCTTCACTTATAATTGTTTGAGAGTTAATAAATAGTGACGGTAATTTGCATGGGTTATAAGACTAGTCCAAAAATAATAGGTATTCAAGGAGTGCATAATCAAAACCACATGTAGCAAAAGAGAAATTGTGGGTTAGTGATATTGATGTGGTAATATGAAAGGGCGTGAGTGCATGGTTGTTTGTTAGTAGAAATATCAATAGTTAAAGGATATTAATTTGCTGTTCATCTAAATATTGGTTATGGCAAGGTGATGATGTGTGAGCATTCTTATTCCTCGTTGAAATCCTAGTGCTGTTTAGGTCGGGGGCGTGCGCTGGTTAACCTCCTCCCAACCTCCTCCCTAGGGGCATGCGAGTAGTACTTCGCTTTAAGAGAGCTAATAAAACCTTGCAATAAGTATGTGAGTTCTTTATGACTAATGTGAATCCATGGATGTACGCACTCTCACCTCCTCATATTTTGCTAGCCTCTTCGGTACCGTGCATTGCCCATTCTCACCTCGAGGATCGGTGCAAACTTCGCCGGTGCATCCAAACCCCGTGACATGATACGCTTTGTTGTACATAAGCCTCATTATATCTTCCTCAAAACAGCCACCATACCTACCTATCATGGCATTTCCATAGCCATTGCAAGATATATTGCCATGCAACTTCCACCGTCACATAATATGACTATTACACCCATTGTCATATTGCTTTGCATGATAGTGTAGCTGACATAGTATTTGTGGCAAAGCCACTGTTCATCATTATCATACATGTAACGCTAGATCATTGCACATCCTGGTACACTGCCAGAGGCATTCATATAGAGTCATATTGTCCAGTAGTTTTTCATATCGAGTTGTAAGTAAGTAGAAGTGTGATGCTATTTATTATTTAGGGCATTGTCTCAGTGAGGAAAGGATGATGGAGACAATGATTCCCCCACAAGTCGGGATGAGACTCCGGACGAAAATAAAAGAGAAAAAAGAGAAAAGAGAAAGGAAAAAAAGAAAGAAAGAAAGAAAAAGAAAAAGGAAAAAAGAGAAATAAATGAGAGAAAAGAGAGAAGGGACATTGCTACTACCTCCTTTTCCACACTTGTGCCTCAAAGTGGCACCATGTTTTTCATATAGAGTGTCTCTTGTTTTGTCACTTCCATATGCTAGTGAGAATTTTTCGTTATAGAATTTGGCTTGTATATTCCGATGACGGGCTTCCTCAAATGCCCGAGGTCTTCATGAGCAAGCAAGTTGGATGCACACCCACTTAGCTTCAGTCGGGATTTCATACACTTATAGCTCTAGTGCATCCATTGCATGGCAATCCCTACTCCTCGCATTGATATCTATTGATGTGCATCTCCATAGCCCGGTTATACGTCGAGTTGATGCAAGACTTTCTTCTCCACTTTTACCCCTTTGATACCTACCACCATATTCTGTTCCACCTATATGCTATGTCCATGGTTCACGCTCATGTATTGAGCGAGTAATAAAAAGCTGAAGCACGTTAAAAAGGATGCTCCAATTGCCTGGCTTAACACCATGGTGCTTGACATTTGTATTTATGTGGTGAAGACGGAGCCATGCCATGCTAATATGATAAAATGAATGGGGGGTAAACATTCTTTAGGGATTGTATATTTTGAACATTGATGATTGTGTTACTTATATTTATGGATAATACTATGTTAATGTTTATTGATTCATTGTTTCTCAATGATCACACCTGCAATAGATTACATGTTGGGTAGCATGTCACATCAAAAATTCTGTTTTTATCATTTACCTACTCGAGGACGAGTAGGAATTAAGCTTGGGGATGCTGATACGTCTCCAACGTATCTATAATTTTTGATTTTTCCATGCTATAATATTATTATTCTAGGATACTTTTTGGGCATTTATTTGCCAATTCATATTATTTTTGAGCGCTAACCTATTAACCCAGTGTCAAGTGCCAGTTGTTGTTTTCTTCATGTTTTTGGCTTTTCAGGTTTACGGTACCAAACGAAGTCCAATTGCCACGAGACATTTTGATGATTTTTCTGGACCAAGAGAAGACATGGAAGCTTCGGGAGGAGTCCCGGGGCCGCACGAGGGCCCCACAATCCAACAGGGCACGCCCGGGGCGTGGTCGCGCCCTATTAGCTTATGGCCGCCCCCCTTGTCTCCCGACGCCGCTCTTTGGCCTATAAATTCTAATATATCCTAAAAACCCTAGGGGATTGCCCGAAACACTTTTTCACCGCCGCAAGTCTCTGTTCCGCCGTGTGCCCATCCGGAGCCCTGTTAGCGCCCTGCCGAAGGGGGGATCGATCACGGAGGGCCTCTTCATCAACCTTGCTGCTCCCATGGTGATGTGTCAGTAGTCTACCACAGACCTACGGGTCCATAGCTAGTATTTAGATGGCTATCTCTCTATGTTCTTCAATACAAAGTTCATCGCATCTTCGTGATGATCTATTCGATGTAATCACTTTGTGCGGTGCGTTTGTTGGGATCCGATGAATTGTGGGTTTATGTTCAGATTATTCATGAAAAAGATTCGAGTCTTCTCTGAATTATATGATTCTTATTTGCATGATTATTATAGCTTCGTAAATCTCTCCGATCTATTGATTTGGTTTGGCCAACTAGATTGATCTATCTTCAGTGAGAGGGGTGCGTTGTAGCGGGTTCAATCTTGTGGTGCTCTATATCCCAGTGACAGAAAGGGACAAGACACATATTTGCATTTCTTCCACTAAGGATAAAACGATGGGGTTGATTCATATTAATTGGATTTTCTTAGTCTACATCATGTCATTGTTCTCCAAGCATTACTCTGTTTACTTAATACTCTAGATGCATGCTGGATAATGGTCAATGGGTGGAGTAATAGTAGTAGGTGCAGGCAGGAGTCGGCTTAGTTGCTTATGGACGTGATGCCCATATACACATGATCATTGTCGTGAATAAATATTGCATAACTATGCGCTTTTCTATCAATTGCCCAACAGTAATTTGTTTACCCACCGTATGCCTAGTTCGGGAGAGATGCCACTAGAGAACACTATGGCCCCTGGGTCTATTCACATATAAATTTACAACCGCTATTATTTCCTGCTGCCATCATTTCCTTTTTATTTATTTTGAAATTTATATTTATCCAACGATCAACTACGCTACTTATCTGCTTGCAAGTAACGAGTTCAAGGGGCTTGACAACCCTCTTACCCGCGTTGGGTGCAAGTGTTTGCTCTTTTGTGCGTAGGCGCTGAAGACGGGAGTTGCATGGTCCTCCTATTGGTTTGATAACCTTGGTTCTCACTGAGGGAAATATTTATCTGTACTGTGCTGCATCATCCACTCATCTTCACGGAAAAACCCAATGCAGATCACAAGTATCAGGGTGCTGAAGTTAGAGATACCAAGACGGGAAAGCGACATGTTGTTAACACTGAAATGCATGATTGCACTTGTCTCGTGTGGCAACACACTCGGAAACTATGTGAGCATGCCATGATTTTCTTGGCCTCCCGCCCGAATATAAACATGCACCTATACTTCCATTAATACTACTCAGTAGCAAGATTCAAGGATGCGTATGCTGCTCCAATTCCAACACTTACAAATCAATCTCATTGGCATGAAGTGGAAATCGAGTTTTCCATGTGTCCTCCCTTAACGAAAAGAAAGGTTGACAGGCCTAAGGAGAGTACATTCAAGGAATCGTTTGAGAAACCTTAAGGCCTCGTTCGGCACTAGCGTATTTGCATGTTTCAACGAGTATTTTACCGGCCTGGTGTGGAATTCCTGAAAACTCCCCACAACCCATTCGGTACCCCGGTATTGGATTGGCCCATCCTGAAAATTACACCCCAAACCCTCCAATACTCGTGTGAGAGGAGACACGAGCTTACCCTCGCGAAATTTCTCCCCCGACTGTGACGCCGCCGCCTCCTCCGCCCTCCGCCCTCTGCCCCGCCGCACGCAGGCCGCCTCGAGCTCCCTGGTTTGCCTTCCTCCTCGACTCCGTCCAAGCCGAGGCAGACCAATTTTGCATCAGATCCGAGGCCTCTTGGTTCTTGCCACCGTCGTCCACTCCATTGCCGCCGTCGCCGTCCACTCCATTGCCGCCACCGTCCATGCTGCCTCAGTTCCTGCCGCCTCCGTCGTCCAAAAACCTGACATTTTCACCGTATGGACTGCTTCCACCTCACCCCTCCTCTCCCCTCCCCTTTGTCTAGGGTTTCACGGTTGGTCTAAACATTGTTGCAAATTCAAGAAATGTTGTATTATTATCTCCAATTTGTATGTGTAGGGAATGTAGGGGATTAGCATGGGAGGGAATTTGGGGGATTTGAGGGGATTGGGTGAAGACAAGGGGATCACCAAATCCCCTACAATGCCCAACCCCTTGGGGGCTGGAAAAACTCCTGTGCCGAACGAGGCCTAAAGTAGTAAGATGGGAGAGAAAGATGCAAAGCCTAGGAGGTCACAGAAAGGTAACAAAAATAGATGCAAGTTGTGCCAGGAACTTGGGCACATAAAAGGACCTCCAAAATGTCGTTACACTCCTGAAAGGCCAAAGTATATTTATGTTTGTGAGATTTTTGATTTGACTGCTATTTTCCATTACTAACCAAATGAAATGCTTTGTATGTCAGGAGGAAGCGTGCAGCCCAGCCCCTGGTTGCTGGAACTATTCCAGTGAAGAAAACCAAGACCATTAGTGAGCTTTGTGTTGTGAAATTAAAAGCAAGCTCTCGTAAGAAGAAGTGAAAAATATTAGTCTATGAGTCTCATGTTGTGTGATGTAATGCTACTTGTATTTTGATGTGTGTTGTACTTTGAGAACTATGTGCCATGATCCAAATTTGAGCCAGATTTCAAATTTGAGCCGACTTTCAAATTTGAGGCACATTTCAAATTTGTACTTGTATGGGTATTGATGTTCCAGTGCATTCTCAAGTTTTATGCACGTTAGGTGATCAATCTGAGCACTTTTGTGAAGTAAAACTCATATTCATGAAAAATGTGCTCCAACTGAGCTCCAAAGCTAGGGTAAACATCCCTATTTCTAAGCATCTTTTTCGAACTTATCTAAATGAGCTTAAAAACCTTGTCATCTAGTGTGCAAATATAGGGTCCATGCCTAATATGGGATCGTTTGGACAAACTATGCCACGGTTAACCCTAAACCCTAGCTCAATCCCCTTGAAAACCATGCAACCTTGTTCATGATAGCTAAGTTATATGAAGGGAATTTCAAGAAAATATCTGTAGTTGTGGTTTCTTATTTTTCTTACCAACTTAGTAACATAAAATGATGATGTGCCAAAAAATTTATTTTTTGATTTTTTAAATTAGTTATGCTCAACCCTAGCCCTCAAACCCCTCTCAAAACCCCTCAAACCCCTCTCAAAACCCCCCAAACCACTCTCGTAATCCCGCACTATCAGGGCCGTTGGATCGCTGTTTGGAAACGGTTTAGATCAGGCGCTAGGGTTTGCCCTGGCCGATCCGCGAGATGGGACCTGATTGGTTGGATGTGGGTGGGTATTCCATGGTTGTGGACATGAGTGGCCCACCTGGCAGCGGGGGAACAGGGACGCGCGACAGCGGCTGTGGGCCGCGTGCTAGACGCCTTTTCTGAAATGCATTCGATCGGGGCGGGACGCTCGTCGGATCGACGACCCGTCGTAGACAGGCCATTGTTGGAAATATGCCCTAGAGGCAATAATAAAATGGTTATTATTATATTTCCTTGTTCATGACAATCGTTTATTATCCATGCTATAATTGTATTGATTGGAAACTCAAATACATGTGTGGGTACATAGACAACACTGTGTCCCTAGTGTGCCTCTAATAGACTAGCTCGTTGATCAAAGATGGTCAAGGTTTCCTAGCCATAGACATGAGATGTCATTTGATAAACGGGATCACATCATTAGGAGAATGATGTGATGGACAAGACCCAAACTATGAACGTAGCATACGATCGTGTCAGTTTATTGCTATTTTTTCTGCATGTCTAAGTATCTGTTCCTATGACCATGAGATCATGCAACTCACTGACACCGGAGAAATACCTTGTGTGTATCAAACGTCGCAACGTAACTGGGTGACTATAAAGATGCTCTATAGGTATCTCCGAGGGTGTCTGTTGAGTGGGCATGGATCAAGACTGGGATTTGTTACTCAGTGTGACGGAGAGGTATCTGAGGGCCCACTCGGTAATACAACATCACAATAAGCCTTGCAAGCAAAGTGACCAAAGAGTTAGCCACGGGATCTTGTATTACAGAATGAGTAAAGAGACTTGCCGGCACTGAGATTGAACTAGGTATACAGATACCGACGATCGAATCTCGGGCAAGTAACATACCGAAGAACAAAGGGAACATCATACGGGATTAACTGAATCCTTGACATAGAGGTTCGACCGGTAAAGATCTTCGTAGAATATGTAGGAACCAATATGGGCATCCAGGTCCCTCTATTGGTTATTGACCATAGAGGTGTCTCGGTCATGTCTACATAGTTCTCGAACCCGCAGGGTCTGCACACTTAACGTTCGGTGACGTTTCGGTAGTATTGAGTTATGTATGGTGGTGACCGAAGGTTTTTCGGAGTCCCGGATGAGATCCCGGCATCACGAGGAGCTCCGGAATGGTCCAGAGGTAAATATTGATATATAGGAAGTCCCGTTTTGGTCACCGGAAAAAGTTCGGGCGTCACCGGTAGTGTACCGGGAGTGCCGGGAGGGTTTCGGGGGTCCACCGGGAGGGGCCCACTCACCCCAAGGGCCACATGGGCCTAGGGGGTGGCGCACCAGCCCCTAGTGGGCTGGCCGGCCAGCCCCTAAGGGGCCCATGCGAAATAGGAAAGGAGGAGGCCAAGTGGGAAGGAGTCCTCCCAAGACTCCACCTCCCTTGTGGGAGGAGGAGTGCTAGTTGGGGGAGGACTCCTCCTCTATGGTTCGGCCGAACCCTCTTAGGTGGAGGGTTTTGGGCTGCCTCCTCCCCTCCCTTCCTCCTATATATACTAGAGGATTTGAGGGCAGCCCTCACCTGAAAAGCCACGGCTGCCTCTCTCTCCCTCTAGATCTGTTCTCCACTAGATCGTCTCGGTCGTGCTTTGCGAAGCCCTGCCGGGACAGCTCCACCACCACTGCCACCATGCCGTTGTGCTGGCGGAGAACTCATCTACCTCTCCACCATCGCTTGCTGGCTCAAGGAGGTGGAGATCGTCATCGAGCTATACGTGTGCTGAACGCGGAGGTGCCGTCCGTTCGGTGCTAGATCGGAAGGACCGTGATTGGATCGCGGGACGGATCGTGATTGGATCGCGGGACAGATCGTGATTGGATTGCGGGACGGCTTGCGATTTGGATCGCGAAGACGTTCGACTACATCAACTGCGTTTCTTAACGCTTCCCGCTTAGCGATCTACAAGGGTATGTAGATCCACTCTCCCTCTCGTAGATGCTCATCACCATGGATAGATCTTGCGTGGGCGTAGGAAAAATTTTGTTTCCCATGCAACGTTCTCCAACAGTGGCATCATGAGCTAGGTCTATGTGTAGATGAGATCACAAGTAGAACACAAAGGAGTTTGTGGGCGTTGATGCTCAGATTGCTTCCTCCCTTGGTCTGTTCTTGATTCAGCGGTATTGTGGGATGAAGCGGCTCGGACCAACCTTACTTGTACGCTTACAAGAGACCGGTTCCGTCAACTGACATGTGACTTTGTTGCATAAAGATGGCTGGCGGGTGTGTGTCTCTCCCATTTTAGTTGGATCGGATTCGACAAAGGCGGTCCTTGAGAAGGTTGAATAGCAATTTGTGTATCACCGTTGTGGTTTTTTGCGTAGGTAAGAATCGTTCTTGCTAGATACCCGTAGCAGCCACGTAAAACATGCAACAACAATTAGAGGACGTCTAACTTGTTTTTGCAGGGTATGTTGTGATGTGATATGGCCAATTACATGATGAGATATATGTCATGTATGAGATGATCATGTTTTGTATAGAATATCATGACTTGCATGTCGATGAGTACGGCAACCGGCAGGAGCCTTAGGGTTGTCTTTAATTTATTTTCGCCGTTTTGCTTTACTTTAATGCTATGAGTTAGCAATAGTCGTAGAAGCAACAGTTGGCGCGAGAACCTCATGTTGACACGTTGATGGAGATCATGGTGTCATGCCGGTGACGATGTAGATCATGCCGGTGCTTTGGAGATGGAGATCAAAAGCACAAGTTCATGGCCATATCATGTCACTTATGATTTGCATGTGATGTTAATCCTTTTATGCATCTTATTTTGCTTAGGACGACAGTAGCATTATAAGGTGATCCCTCACTAAAATTTCAAGATAAAAATGTGTTCTCCCCGAGTGTGCACCGTTGCGAAAGTTCGTCGTTTTGAGACACCACGTGATGATCGGGTGTGATAGACTCTACGTTCACATACAACGGGTGCAAGCCAGTGTTGCACATGCGGAACACTCGGGTTAAACTTGACGAGCCTAGCATGTACAGACATGGCCTCGGAACACAAGAGACCAAAAGGTCGAACATGAGTCATATAGTAGATATGATCAACATGGAGATGTTCACCATTGAAACTACCTCATCTAACGTGATGATCGGACTTGGGTTGGTGAATTTGGATCATGTAACACTCGGATGACCGGAGGGATGTCAATTTGAGTGGGAGTTCTTTAGTAATATGATTAACTGAACTCATTATCATGAACATAGTCAAAATGTCTTTGCAAAATATGTTGTAGATCAATAGCTCGCGCTGTAGCTCCCCTGTGTTTTTATACGTTCCTAGAGAAAATAGAGTTGAAAGATGATGGTAGCAATAATGCGGACCGGGTCCGTGATCTGAGGATTGTCCTCATTGCTACACAGAAGGCTTATGTCCTTAATGCACTGCTCGGTGCGCCACCCCCTCAAGCGTCGTCTATAGATGTTGTGAACGTCTGACAGGCACGTTCTGATGACTACTTGATAGTTCAGTGCGTCATGCATTACGGCTTAGAATTGAGGCTCCAAAACGTTTTGAAACGTCACTGAACATATGAGATGTTCTTAGAGCAGAAATTGGGATCTCAGGCTCGTGCCCGTGTTGAGAGGTATGAGACCAACAACAAGATTCTTTGCCTGCAAGATGAAGGAGAATAGCTCAATCAGTGAGCATGTGCTCAGATTGTCTGGGTGCTACAATCGCTTGAATCGAGTGGGAGTTGATCTTCCAGATAAGATAGTGGTTGATATAGTTCTCCAAGTCACTGCCACAAAGCTACTAGAGCTTCGTGATGAACTATGAAATGCCAGGGATAGAAATAATGATCCCTGAGCTTTTTGCTATGTTTGACACCGCGTAGGTAGAAATCAAGAAGGAGCATCAAGTGTTGATGGTTAGTAAAACCACTAGTTTCGAGAAGGGCAAGGGCAAGGAGGGAAACTTCATGGATGGCAAGCCAGTTGCTGCTCTACTGAAGAAACCCAAGGTTGAACCCAAACCCGAGACTAAGTGCTTCTATTATGAGGAGAGCGGTCGCTGAAGCGGAACAACCCTAAATACTTGGTAGATAAGAAGGCTGGCAACATCAACGAAAGTATATTTGATATACGTTTTATTCATGTATACCTTGCTAGTGCTGCTAGTAGCACCTGGGTATTAGATACCGGTTCAGTTGCTAAATGTTGGTAACTCGAAATAAAAGCTACGGAATAAACGGAGACTAGCTAAGGGTGAGGTGACGATGTGTGTTGGAAGTGTTTCCAAGATTGATGTGATCACCATCGCACGCTCTCTCTACCTTCGGGATTAGTGATGAACCTAAATAAATGTTATTTGGTGTTTGCGTTGAGCATGAACATGATTAGATCATGTTTATTGCAATACAGTTATTCATTTAAGTCAGAGAATAATGGTTATTCTGTTTAAATGAATAATACCTTCAATGGTCATGCATCCAAAATGAATGGTTTATTAAATCTCGATCGTAGTAATACACATGTTCATAATATTGATGCCAAAAGATGCAAAGTTAATAATGATAGTGCCACTTACTTGTGGCACTGCCGCCATGGTCATATTGGTGTAAAACGCATGAAGAAACTCCATGCTGATGGATCTTTTGACTCACTCGATTTCAAATCGGTTGAGACATGCGGACCATGCCTCATGGGCAAGATGACTAAAACCCCATTTTCCGGCTTGATGGAGCGGGCACGTGACTTATTGGAAATGATACATGTTGATGTATGTGGTCCAATGAGTGTTGAAGCGTGCGGTGGATATCACTATTTTCTTACCTTCATTGATGATTTGAGTAGATATAGGTATATTTACTTAATGAAACACAAGTCTGAAACGTTTGAAAAGTTCAAGCAATTTCAGAGTGAAGTTGAAGATCATCGTGACAAGAAGATAAAATGTCTACGATATGATCGTGGAGGTGAATATCCGAGTTACGAGTTTGGTATGCAACTTAAGACAATGTGGAAATTGTTTCACAACTCACGCCACCTGGAACACCATAGTGTGATGGTGTGTCCGAACGTCGTAGTCGTGTTCTATTGGATATGGTGCGTACTATGATGTCTCTTATCGATTTGCCACTATCGTTTTGGGGTTATGCATTAGAGAGAACTACATTCAGTTTAAATAGGGCACCATCTAAGTCCGTTGAGATGACACCGTATGAATTTTGGTTTGGCAGAAACCTAAGCTGTCATTTCTCAGAGTTTGGGAATGCGACGCTTATGTCTGATAAGCTCGAACCCAAAGCGGAAAAGTGCATCTTCATAGGATACCCTAAGGAAATAGTTGGGTATACCTTCTATCTCAGATCCAAGGGCAAAGTGTTTGTTGCTAAAAACGGGTCCTTTCTCGAGAAAGAGTTTCTCTCGAAAGAATTGAGTGGGAGGAAAGTAGAACTTGATGAGGTTGTTGAACCGTCACTTCAGTTGGATAGTAGCACGACGCAGAAAGAAGTTTCTGCGATGCCTACACCAAGTGAAGAGGAAGCAAATGATGATGATCATGAAGCTTCGGATCAAGTTACTACCGAACCTCGTAGGTCAACAAAAACTCGCACCGCCCCTGAGTGGTACATCAATCCTGTCTTGGAGGTCATGTTGTTAGACAACAGTGAACCTACGAGCTATGAAGAAGCGATGGTGGGCCCGGATTCCAACAAATGGCTAGGAGCCATGAAATCCGAGAAAGGATCCATGTATGAAAACCAAATATGGACTTTGGTAGACTTGTCCGCTGAACGGCAGGCCGTTGAGTACAAATGGACCTTTAAGAAGAAGATAGAGGCTGATGGTAAATGTCACCATTTATAAAGCTCGACTTGTCGCAAAGAAGTTTCCGACAAAGTTCAAGGAGTTGAATATGATGAGACTTTCTCACCTGTAGCGATGCTAAAGTCTGTTGGAATTATGTTAGCAGTTTCTGCATTTTTCGATTATGAAATCTGGCACATGGATGTTAAAACATCGTTTCCTTAATGGTTTCCTTAAGGAAAGGTTGTATGTGATACAATCGGAAGGTTTTTTCAGTCCTAAGGATGCTAAAATGTATGCAAGCTCCAGCAATCCTTCTATGGGCTAGAGCAAGCATCTCGGAGTTGGAATATACGCTTTGATGAGGTGATCAAAGTTTTTGGGTCTATACAAAGTTTATGAGAAACTTGTATTTAAAATAAAATGAGTGGGAGCCCTATAAAATTTCTGATAAGTATATGTGGATGACATATTGTTGATCAGAAATGATGTAGAATTTCTGGAAAGCATAAAGGGTTGTTTGAAAGGAGTTTTTCAAAGGAAACATGGAATGAAGCTACTTAAATGTTGGGCATCAGGATCAATAGAGATAGATCAAGACGTCTGATGAGACTTTCAATGAGTACATACCTAGACGAGATTTTGAAAGAGTTCAAAATGGATCAGTCAAAGAAAGAGTTCTTTTCTGATTTGTAAGGTGTGGAGTTGAGTGAGACTCAAAGCTCGACCACGGCAGAAGAAAGAGAAAGGACGAAGGTCGTCCCCTATGCCTTATCCATAGGCTCTGTATAGTATGCCATGCTGTGTACCGCACCTGGTGTGTGCCTTTGTAGGACCGAAAGTATGTCTAGAGGGGGGGGGCGTGATTAGACTACTTGACAAGATAAAAATCTACCTTTTCCCAATTTTAAGTGTTGGCAGATTTTAGCATTCATAGCAACAAGCACACCCTACACATGCATGTCTAAGAGTATAGCAGCGAAAAGTAACAACAAGCATGAGTAGAAAAAGGAAGGGTAGGAAGATCAAACGCAATTTGTAGACACGATGATTTTTCCCGTGGTTCCGATAGGTGGTGCTATCGTACGTCCACGTTTATGGAGTCTTCAACCCACGGAGGGTAACGGTCGCGAGAGTCCACGTAGGGCTCCACCCATAAGGGTCCACGAAGTAGCATCCTTGACTATTCCATAACGGCTTCCGTCCACGAAGGACTAGCCTCACTATGGGTAGATCTTCACGAAGTAGGCGATCTCCTTGCCCTTACAAACTTCTTGGTTCAACTCCACAACACGAAGTAGGAGGCTCCCAAGCGACACCTAACCAATCTAGGAGGCACCACCCTCCAAAAGGTAATAGGCTCGGCAATGTCGATGAACTCCTTGCTCTTGTGCTTCAAGATGATAGACTCCTCAACACACAATCACTCTCTCACAGACTTGGCTATGATGGAAGAGATTGATTTGGTGGAAGGCAACTTGGGGAGGCTAGAGATCAAGATTCATATGGATGGAGTGGAATGGCTTGATCTCAACACAAGGGTAGGTGGCTCTCTCTCAGAAAATTGGTTGCGGCAAGTATGGAATAGTTCCGAGTGCTTCTCTTTCGAGTGGGTGGTGGTGAAGGGGTAAATATAGGCATCTCCAAAAATCCAACCGTTACACCTTAAGTGACCAACTCGGTGACACCAATGTGTGAATCTCGGTGGTACCGAAGTGACCAAAAGGTGACAACTTTTGAATCTCGGTGAGACCGACATATAAAAATCGATTGTACCGATTAGGTGACCAACGGTCAGATTGCGCAACTCGGTGACGCCGATCCAGAAAACTCAGTGGTACCGATTTTGTGAATCGAGGTAACAGAAAGTTGGCAACCCAAACTCGGTGGCACCAAAGTGGAATCGGTTGCACCGATGTGCTTGGGTTTGGCATGGGTCTGTCTGAGTTTGGGAATCGGTGGCACCGAGTGGAAAGTGTTGGTTGCACCGATTTTGGATAGTTGACTTTGGACAGACTTTTGTGGAAGAGCTTGTGGGTGTTTTTGGTGACTATCACTTGTGCACGTTTGAGCATTTTGTTCACCAACAGTACCTTACCCCCTTTTGATAGTATTGGCTTTCCTATGGACTCAAAGTGATTTCTCACAAAGTAAAATGTAGAGTCCTCTTCCTTGAAGCTTTGTCAATCCATTTCCTTGCATCTTGGGGTATCTCCACAGTCCTTTTGCCATCCCCATCATTGAACTTTTCCTGAAATATGCTTAGTGGAAACATTAGTTCAATGACATATATGTTGTTATTAATTACCAAAACCACCAAGGGAGCAAATGTGCTTTCAGCCTTGCCATGAGTCTGTCAAGGGGTACAAGAGTGGTCCAGGAGTGGATCACTGGACAGCGGTCAAAATTATCCTTAGTAACAAGAGGACTAAGGAAATGTTTCTCGATTATGGAGGTGACAAAGAGTTCGTCGTAAAGGGTTACGTCGATGCAAGCATTGACACCAATCCGGATGACTCTGAGTAGCAATCCGGATACGTATAGTGGAGCAAGCATTTGGAATAGCTCCAAGTGGAGCGTGGTAGCATCTGCAGTATGACATATAGATTTGCAAAGAATACACGGATCTGAATGTTGCAGACCGTCGACTAAAACCTCTCTCACATGCAAAACATGATCAAACCCCAGAACTCATTGGGTGTTAGATTCATAACAATGTAAATCACATACCGATGTGAGCTAAATTATTGACTCTAGTGCAAGTGGGAGACTGTTGGAAATATGCCCTAGAGGCAATAATAAAATGGTTATTATTATATTTCCTTGTTCATGATAATCGTTTATTATCCATGCTATAATTGTATTGATTGGAAACTCAAATACATGTGTGAGTACATAGACAACACTGTGTCCCTAGTATGCCTCTAAGAGACTAGCTCGTTGATCAAAGATGGTCAAGGTTTCCTAGCCATAGACATGAGATGTCATTTGATAAATGGGATCACATCATTAGGAGAATGATGTGATGGACAAGACCCAAACTATGAACGTAGCATATGATCGTGTCAGATTATTGCTATTGTTTCTGCATGTCAAAGTATCTGTTCCTATGACCATGAGATCATGCAACTCACTGACACCGGAGGAATACCTTGTGTGTATCAAACGTCGTAACGTAACTGGGTGACTATAAAGATGCTCTACAGGTATCTCCGAGGGTGTCTGTTGAGTGGGCATGGATCAAGATCGGGATTTGTTACTCCGTGTGATGGAGAGGTATCTCAGGGCCCACTCGGTAATACAACATCACAATAAGCCTTGCAAGCAAAGTGACTAAAGAGTTAGCCATGGGATCTTGTATTATGGAACGAGTAAAGAGACTTGCCGGCAACGAGATTGAACTAGGTATACAGATACCGACGATCGAATCTCGGGCAAGTAACATACCGAAGGACAAAGGGAACATCATACGGGATTAACTGAATCCTTGACATAGAGGTTCGACCGATAAATATCTTCGTATAATATGTAGGAACCAATATGGGCATCCAGGTCCCTCTATTGGTTATTGACCATAGAGGTGTCTCGGTCATGTCTACATAGTTCTCGAACCCGCAGGGTCTGCACACTTAACGTTCGGTGACGTTTCGGTAGTATTGAGTTATGTATGGTGGTTACCGAAGGTTGTTCGGAGTCCCGAATGAGATCCTGGATATCACGAGGAGCTCCGGAATGGTCCGGAGGTAAATATTGATATATAGGAAGTCCCGTTTTGGTCACCAGAAAAAGTTCGTGCGTCACCGGTAGTGTACCGGGAGTGCCGGGAGGGTTCCGGGGGACCAGCGGGAGGGGCCCACTCACCCCAAGGGCCACATGGACCTAGGGGATGGCGCACCAGACGCTGGTGGGCTGGCCGGCCAGCCCCTAAGGGGCCCATGCGAAATAGGAAAGGAGGAGGCCAAGTGGGAAGGAGTCCTCCCAAGACTCCACCTACCTTGTGGGAGGAGGAGTGCTAGTTGGGAGAGGACTCCTCCTCTATGGTTCGGCCGAACCCTCGTAGGTGGAGGGTTTTGGGCTGCCTCCTCCCCTCCCTTCCTCCTATATATACTAGAGGATTTGAGGGCAGCCCTCACCTGAAAAGCCACGGCTGCCTCTCTCTCCCTCTAGATCTGTTCTCCACTAGATCGTCTTGGTCGTGCTTGGCGAAGCCCTACCGGGATAGCTCCACCACCACCGCCACCACGCCGTTGTGCTGGCGGAGAACTCATCTACCTCTCCACCCTCGCTTGCTGGATCAAGGAGGTGGAGATCGTCATCGAGCTGTACGTGTGCTGAACGCGGAGGTGCCGTCCGTTCGGCGCTAGATCGGAAGGACCGTGATTGGATCGTGGGACGGATCGTGATTGGATCGCAGGACGGATCGTGATTGGATCGTGGGATGGCTTGCGATTTGGATCGCGAAGACATTCGACTACATCAACCGCGTTTCTTAACGCTTCCCGCTTAGCGATCTACAAGGGTATGTAGATCCACTCTCCCTCTCGTAGATGCTCATCACCATGGATAGATCTTGCGTGTGCGTAGGAATTTTTTTGTTTCCCATGCAACGTTCTCCAACACCATCCGACGCAGCCTGCCATGCATGCGCACAACTACCCGATGCAGCCTGCCCTGCATGCGCGCCGCCACCCGACATAGCCTGCCCTGCATGCGCGCCGCCACGCAGCTTCGTCGCATTAGGGCAATTACAACACCCTTGGGACGCAGCTTTACTGATCGACACGCCTCGATTCAGTGTGGAAAACGGAGGCTCCAATGAATGCATTCAAATGGGTGCGTCGCACCGCGGAACGCAATCAAACGGGCGCGTCGCATCGTGGCTATTTAAACACCTCCCGATTACATCTTCATCTCAACTCGATCTCATCCATCTTCTTCACCAAAAGCAAAAGCAAAACGCCAGATCCTGCCCAAGACAAGATGCATTTCTACGGCCCAACCTAATGTCTGCCAGCCATCATGCTGGAGATGCGGTACCCCACCGGGGTCGTCGTGGAGGACACCCTACGCGTATGGGCCATCTCAAGGTGGAGGGGCCCGACGGAACTGGCAAACTTCTTCCTCGTTGCCAGCTACCGCAACCTACCACACGGCTCTCCGGTGATGTTCCACGTGGAAGAGGTTCGTGCCAACGGAGGCCTTGTGATTGGCCTCATTGCTCACTTCACCAACTGCTTTGACGCCCACTTCCTCCTCGGCAAAGTCTTATGGTGTGTGTGCGAATTCATCGCCTTCGCCAGGCATAACATCTTCACCAACTTTGACAACGTCTTCCCCACTACAAACAGTATGCACACTCTTCCCTACAACACCGAGGACGAGGAGTGAACTTGGTGGTGGAGGGGCCAGTCCATGCTAAGTTCTATTTGTAAGGGCACTACTATAAGCCCTAATATCAATTTCTATTTATGTACTATGCGTGTTCCATACATATTAAGGGAATATATCAAGGGATATCTATCTATCTATGTAATATATCAAATTGACTTCGTAATCTTGATGTCCTAATCTTTCGATGTGTTGTCAAACGGTGGTGGAACTACCCAAAAAATGTTGGGCGGGTCGGATAGTAAAAATAGTGCTACTAAACGAAAAATAAATTATTGTGCGAAAAACTTCATGCAAAATCATACAAACTTCATGTAAATACATTAAAGTGCATGCAAACAACTCAAAATACAATCATAAGATTTCATAAATATTTTATTTAAATAGAACGACATATTAGTTGCGTCCCTACTCCCAATCCTAAACTAAATCTTCTGGTTCAACCTGCGAGCAGCACGCGACAAGCACGTCGTCGAAGCTCAGGCCATCCCAGAAGGCACATCACCCGACAATGTTAGAGTGCGGCATCGAGTTGGGGCCGTCAAAGCGCTGCATCTGAGTGGTGCGGTCCTGCTCAAGGATCCGTGGCCATGTTGGGCTGTTGGGATCGAAGGCTGGATGCGCCCTTTCCTCCGGCGTTAGACCTGCATGAAACTTATGGACAGCGCGGGCAAAGGGCACCATACCGACAACAGGGACAGGTGCCGCCAGAAGCCCCCCCCCCCCCACTCAGAAACCAGCCCGTTGACAAATGTGTGACCGGCGCCGCCGGGATGTCACAGATGGCAAGGAACTTGGCTTCACAGAGAGTGATACTACGCAGCCACGCCATGGATGCGAAAGGAAAGGAGGGAGAGGACAGGCTAGGGTTTGTGCTGCAATGGCGCCGGCGGCGGATAGGGTTGTGGAGGCGATCGAGGAAATGGGATGGGGGGCTGCATATGTAGCACGGGAAGGGGTGGGTTTGCGGCGTTAAGCCACCATCAATGGGCACTGTGGCGCAACTTCCCGTGTGTGAAAACGCGAGCAGTAGTGTATCTGGAAACCGTAAGCGACGTTGATCCAGTTTTGCATGCCCATGGGTCCCACATGTCAGCCGCAGACTGTGTAGGATCAACTGGCGATGCGCAATAAGTAATGCACGCAGCCAAATGTGGGTCCCATGTGACTGTATGCACTGGCGACGCGAATGCATGCGGCCTTACATGGTGGTCCCATGCATCAGCGTGCGATCCGAATGCATGCAGACTTACATGATGGTTCCACGCGTCAGAAACGGCAATGTGAATGCATGCGACCTTACATGTCGGTCCCATGCATCAGCACCGGCGATGTGAATGCATGCGGCCTTATATACCGGTCCCACGCGTCTACACCGGCGTTGTGACGGTGAAAGGCTTTGACCCGACGTCAAGGCCCTGTTTGGCCTCTTGTGAGGCGCGGATGAGTGGAGGAGGGGGAAAGTGAGCACAGTAAGATGGGTGTGGTAAAACTAAGGATAACTAAGGAAGCAGGGGCACGACAATAGAAATCCCTTCAACTAAACTACAAGTTAGAATGCGGAAATAAACTAAGTTAGAACATAAAGTAAACAAGGGGGTTTTGTAGCTGTAGGATTGAATAGAGAGAAAGGCGGTGTCTAGGCTTCGGTCTCACTAGTACTAGAGGGGCATCATAGTGGCAGCAGATTAATACAAGTATACGTGCAGGTGATAACAAGATCACAAGAAAGGACGTCTCCCAACATTACGTGCAACATGACTAAACACTAGAACATGCCACAAAGACTAATTTTGCATACTAGATCATACCTCAACCTAGAACCAGATCAATCACTCAAACATAGATGAATAGACACACAAAGAGGAATGATTCATTGATGTCATCAACATGTTCAATCCTACAAATTACAGGTGAGAAGATGAAGATGGAGAGGGAGATGGTGATGGAGATGGACACCGGTGCACACAGCCTAGCCAGGACCTGTGCCCGGGGACGATGGTGGTGATGAGGGTGGTGCCTCCGCCTCCTTGCGTGGTGTGGTGTTGGTGGGAGAGGCCTCCCCCAAGGGGGAGAGCCTCCCGACGGCTTCCCGGAGTTGTGGTGCATAATGGTGGTTTAAGATGATGGCTAGAGTTGGAGGTGTTTATATAAGAGGCCTTCTCGGGTCTCCTCTGTTGATGTGGATCGTCGTCCTCCATCCCAGGGCTCTAGATGAGCCCTGTCCTATCCCAGACCTTTCCTTATGAGATAAGGATCCCGTGGGAACAATTCGGGAAAAAATCAATGAAGAATCCCGTTTGGAGAGGCAACTTTCGGAGCTCTCTGCACGTCAAACGACCGTCCAAATGACTGTGTGCGGTCACATGAAAAGTCATTTATGTTATGTCTTCCTCCGGTAAAACGGCTGCCATTTCTTCATATGAACTCAGAATTTGACGTTCCTAGGATTGTTGGATTTGTATGAATGACGCTGATACATTTCTCGTCTTGGATATTGATTTGGAGCACTTTGAAAACATCATTTTTTCTGACCTCCGGAATGGCTAAGTCTAGCCCCTAGGTGTCTCCGTATTGAACCCATCCTTGGTCCTTTCATCGTGCTTGGTCCTAGGTTGCTCCATAACACCTGTAGACACAAGAAAAGAAAGAAAAAAAACTAGAATACTAAATGTGCAATGCTCACAATATAAAGTGTAAATACCGGTAATCATGCATAATGGACATAATATATCAAGAGAACATGCAACGTATGAGCTGTAAAAATGCGTAAAATATAGATCCATCAGGTTCTTGTAATTGTTTGTAACAAGTTTAAACAATAGGACATCAACCTACAACTATTGTAGAGCAAAGCCTGTAGATTTAGCCAAAAGCTTCTAAAATTTGGAAAAGACCTCTCTTGTATAGAATTCCAGAGCCTGCTTCTCAATGTTGTAATTACAAAGAAAAAAGCTTCCAAAATTAATAAAATTTGCTACATAGGTTCAGATGAGTGATATTTTTACACTCATTTCACCCTTGTTTAAACCGAGATATTCCCCTAAAAGAGAGATATTCCCTCCGATATTGCCACCAATGACTAATGAGTGCAAAGGATTCCACAAATCCTCTCTTTAATGTTTTTCCATAGGAAATGGGCCAAAAAGGGAAGAAATCACGTGGAGGAATGGAAAGGAAGGAAAATGGAGGATGAAACAATCAACATGAGGCGCCAGAATGTAACCAAAGTAAAAGACGGCGTTCCATACGGGCACATGCGCCCGTATGAGCGGTTGTTTGGTGTGGAAACTGAGGCAGGTCGTCTACCTGAACAAGTTTTATAAAGGGGACCCTGTTGAAATTGTAAAAGAACAGTGTCGAGCATAACCAGAACCTCTTCATCATATTCATCAGCCACAAATCCTAGCCGCTGCCATTTCCATCTCCATTGCCATCTCCACCACCATAGTGCTCTTGCATCTAGTTCATACTTGTAATCGTGCATCGCATAAGGCATCATTGTAAGACATATTGTAATCGGTCAATCCCAATATGTGTTCTTCAATATTTGCTTCTTGCGATCTGATCTGTATGTGTGAGTAGTTCGATAAGGTATGGGTTGGGGATGAGCCTTGCAACCCCAGGTATTTGTTGAGGGGATCAATGGAAGTCTCTGACATAACGTCTTGTATGTGTGCAATAAAATTGTTTCATGAAGTGTCTCTTGTCTTGTCCGCGATATTCATCCCTGCAGGTACCCAGGATCATGGAGAACAAGAACCGGTGAGGCTAGGAGCAAGGGGACCGTGAAGTGTTATACTGAACACCAGTGACAGTAAGGTTTAGTAGGGTAACATGGATCAGATCCTTGGGGATTCATGAGGTGTAGACATTAAACACTCAATGCTTTTGTCTGATACTATTATGTTAATTATCGGGGCAACCCCGTGAGATGGATAGGGTCTTCGGTAGGACAACTGATTCTTGATGCAGGACTCGTGCCGGTCAAGATGTTATTTGGACACATCCCCACTCTAATATGAAACAAGCACATCTTGATGGGTGACTTGTAGAGCACAAACTAATATCCTTTTTTCCCAACACAAATACATGGTTATAAGCATTAAGACCTCATACCCGTACCTCTTTTTATTATAAGTATTTGAATCACTATTTGCTTGTTGATCCGGTCAAAAGATCGATTTGACACTTTGGTAAAAGCTTGCTAGAGACCATTGCTTCAAGGGAATCTTCCTCTCCTGGGTTCGATACCCAGGGTCACCTATGGGGAAATAGGTGTAGGATACCCTTTTATGTTCCAACAACGGATCAATAAGGAGTTATCAGGTTCCAAGTAATATTGCAACCAAACTATACTGCAAAACAACAAAATAGATGTCCAGAAACCAAAAATGCTAGATGATTGGATTTACTTTGCCCGCAGTGACGACCTCATTGCTTCATTAATGAAACAAGCATTCTCCACTATGTCTAACATCAGCTCCTAACATAGCTCAAATTGCTCCATGAACGTCCAAACCGAGTCTCTAGCATGCTTTAAAGTATTGAAGCAGGAATTCAACCCCTCGAGTCGCTCGGTTGTGCTTGTGAGTGGGAAGAATTTTTTCCTTAAGTACACGGGTGCCCACGTCTTCCTGATTCACCATATATGTTTCAGGTGTTTCTTATCAGGCAAATGAAACCAAAGCATGATCTAGGTTTTCTATACTATCCTAGTGAAACTTGCCAATACACTCAATGTATTGAACCTTGTGGCTCCAACACATCATGTTGCAGGAATTACCATATCGAGGGAGAGATACGAAGTAGGGTTACAACGCTATACCCAACTCTTGTTTGTTAGTTGATGGACGCCACAAGACTAGATTATATTTCCTTTGCATAATTGTATAAGATAGCCTTGAGCTAGGCATGTATGTATTGTAAAGAGACTGGATCTGCAAATGTAATACTATGAAATGTGATCTAATTTGGATTGCATGGTGAGCTGTGTGTGTCAGCTATTGATTCAGTCACCGACACAGTAAAGCATAGAGAGTCGGGGGCCCTATCGGGACTGGGTCACCACATGATACACATAGGGGGCTTATTGCGTTTGCTAAGTGTATATGAAAGCACAATATGCTCCCTTGGTAGTTTTGACAATTCATGACAACATACATTGTCTCTTGGACTAATATTTCTACCTACTGTATTTCAGGTGAAAGTCCATAGAGAGAGATGGGTTGGCAAAAAGGATTGTGTGGAGATACCCCTGGATGCAAGGAAATGGATTGGCAAAGCTTCAAGAAAGATGAGTCTACATTTTACTTTGTGAGAAATCACTTTGAGTCCATAGGAAAGCCAATACTATTAAAAGGGGGTAAGGTACTGTTGGTCAACAGGATGCTCCACGTGCACAAGTGATAGTCACCAAAAACACCCACAAACTCTCCCACAAATTCTGTCTAAGCCATTCATGAAAATCGGTGAAGCCAACATTTTCAAGTCGGTTCCACCGATTCCCAAACTCACACAGAGCCATGCCAAACCCTAGCACATCGGTGCAACCGATCCCACTTCGGTGCCACCGAGTTCAGCTTGCCAACTTTCTGTTACATTGATTCACAAAATCGGAATTTCCGAGTTTTTGGATCGGCGTCACTGAGATTTGGATTCTGACCGTTGGACACCTGATCGGTACCGCCGAGATTTCTATATCGGTCTCACCGAGATTCAAAAGTTTCTACCTTTGGAGCAACTCGGTACCACCGAGTTTTACACTTCGGTGTCACCGAGTTGGTCACTTTAGGTGTAACGGTTGGATTTTTGGGGATGCCTATATATACCCCTTCACCACCACCCACTCGAAAGAAAAGCACTCAGAACTATTCCATACTTGCCCCATCCAATTTTCTGAGAGAGAGCCACCTACTCATGTGTTGAGATCAAGCTATTCTATTCCTACCAAATGAATCTTGATCTCTAGCCTCCCCAAGTTGCTTTCCACCAAATCAATCTCTTCCACCAAAGCCAATTCTGTGAGAGAGTGATTGTGTGTTGAAGAGTCTATCATCTTGAAGCACAAGAGCAAGGAGTTCATCGACATTACCGAGTCTATTACCTTTTGGAGGGTGGTGCCTCCTAGATTGGTTAGGTGTCGCTTGGGAGCCTCCTACTTCGTGTTGTGGAGTTGAACCAAGAAGTTTGTACGGGCAAGGAGATCGCCTACTTCGTGAAGATCTACCCATAGTGAGGCTAGTCGTTCGTGGACGGAAGCCGTTATGGAATAGTCAAGGCTGCTACTTCGTGGACCCTTATGGGTGGAGCCCTCCATGGACTCTCGCGACCGTTACCCCTTGTGGGTTGAAGACTCCATAAACGTGGACGTACGATAGCACCACCTATCGGAACCACGGGAAAAATCTTAATGTCCCTCATGCGTTTGATCTCCCTATCTCAACTCCTTACTTCCATGTGCAATGCCTTTATTTTTCCGCTGCCATATTTGTTGACTTGCATGTGTAGGGTGTGCTAGACTTCCTATAATTGTTAAAATCTGCAAACCAATTAACTTGGGAAAAGGTTAGGTTTTATATTTGCTAATAGTCTATTCACCCCCCCTATAGACACACGCTTCTAGTGATCCTACAAGTGGTATCAGAGCATTGGTCTCCATTGCATCGATTTCATCACCGTGGAGGAAGATGGATGTGTCTAGTTTGGAAAGTATGAGTTGTAGAGTGCCTATTCTTGATGAGGAGTACTATAGTCAATGGAAATATAAGATGCTTGAGCTATTCAATGATTTTCATTTGAGCAAGTATGTTAAGAACCCCTATGTACCTCACATTGATCCTTTACATCCCACACACGAAGAGGAAATTGATATGCTATGCAATCTTAGAACTGTTAATCTTATCGTTAAAGGATTGCCTAGGATTGTGCTTAATCAAATGTAGAATTTTGAATGTGCTTATACTTTGTGGAATGACTTGGAGAAATGATATCCAAGTTATTCATTGAGTAATCTTGATGAAATTCTTCATAAGACTATTGTCTTTCACAAAATGATGCCTAGTGATCCCAAGTTTGATGACTATCTATTTGAGCTTAGAGACCTCATGCGTGCTAAAGGAAATGTCATAACTATCAACAACATCATTGTAGAAGCCATTCAAATTCATAATCTTGAACATTGTCATGATCACAACCCTAACGAATCTCTTGTTAATTGTGACGAGGATTTCCCACTTGATGATGACAATGTGGAACATGGCTACTATGATGAAGATGAGTTGTTCGACATCGAGCATGAGAAGATCATGAAGAATCTAGGTCTCATGGCAAACTTCAAGGATTACATGTCCGGAGGAAAAGAGTGGATTCTTGATAGTGGATGCACCGATCATATGACCGGAGATAGAGAGATGTTTGAAGAGATCACACCAAACCATGGACCGCGAAGGTATGTAACTTTTGGAGACAACTCCAAGTGTAAGGTACTTGGTCTTGGTAAGGTGGACATATCCCATGATAGCTCTATTCAAAACGTCATGCTTGTTGAATCCCTTGGCTACAATCTTCTTTCCGTATCTAGACTTGCCGACTTCGGTTTTAATGTGCTATTCACGAAAGTAGTTTGCCAAGTGTTTCGTCAAGATAATCATAACATGGTCTTTACCGATTTCTGTAGAGGTGATCTATATATTGTCGATTTCACTAAGAGATCCAAACCTCGTACTTGTCTTATTGCAAAATCTTCTAAAGGTTGGCTTTGGCATAGAAGACTAGGACATGTTGGCATGCGTAATCTAGACAAGCTTATCAAAGGTGATCATATACTTGGTGTTAAAGATGTTATCTTTGACAAAGATAGACTTTGTAGTGCTTGTCAAGCCGGAAAGCAAGTAGGTGGAAGTCATCCCGTAAAGAATATCATGACTACTAGGAGACCACTCGAGTTACTTCACATGTATCTCTTTGGTCCCAATGCTTACAAGAGCCTCGGTGGAAATTCCTATGGTCTAGTTATAGTTGATGATTTTTCCAGATTTACATGGGTATTCTTTCTTGATGATAAGTCGCAGGTACAAAAGATCTTCAAGAACTTCGCTCGCAAAGCGCAAAATCAGTTTGAGGTGAAGATCAAGAAGGTTCGGAGCGATAACGGATCGGAGTTCAAGAACACCCATGTAGATACCTTTTTTGACGAAGAAGGTGTTTTACATGAGTTCTCGGCTACGTACACTCCTCAACAAAATGGAGTTGTTGAGAGGAAGAACAGAACTCTTATTGAGATGGCAAGAACGATGCTTGACGAATACAAGACGCCAAGACACTTTTGGGCAGAAGCCGTGGAAACAACATGTCATGCCACAAACCGACTCTACTTGCACAAGCTTCTCGGTAAAACGGCATACGAGCTGCTCACCGGTAACAAACCCCAAGTTGGATACTTTCGGGTATTCAGCTCAAAGTGCTACATTCTTGATAAGCATCTTCGTACTAAATTTGCTCCTAAATCTCATGAAGGATTCCTACTTGGTTACGGATCGAACTCTCACACTTACCGTTTCTACAACAACTTCACTCGAAAAGTTGAAGAGACGGTAGATGTTAAGTTTGATGAATCTAATGGTTTGCAAGTCAAACAATTGCCAAATGATGTAGGAGATAAGGATCCTTCGGAAGCTATCCAAGACTTCTCCATCGGCAAGATTCGTCCCATGGAGGTGAAGGAAAGTACTTCGTCAACTCAAGTGGAAGCCCCTACTTCACGTCAAGGTGATCCTCAACACAACATGGAAGCATCCACAAGCGGTACACGACAAGATGAAGAGGAGGAAGTACATCATGAAGATCCACCACAACCTCCTTCACCACCACCTCAAGGAAACGACACCTTCAACAACAACGAAGATGAAGGAGATGATGATGAAGAAGCTCCACCGTCCAACAAGCCAAAGCTACCGCGAGTTCGAGCAAGAGTGACCAAGAACCATCCTCTAAACCAAATCTTTGGTGACATACAAACCGGGAGAATCACTCGCTCTAAAACTCGCTTAGCTAATTGTTGTGAGCATTATTCTTTCATCTCTAGCATTGAACCCTTGAAGGTAGAACAAGCTCTTGAAAACCCGGATTGGGTGAACGCCATGCATGAAGATCTTCACAACTTCGAGAGGAACGAAGTGTGGACACTCGTGGAGAAGCCCAAGGATGAGCACAACATCATCGGAACCAAATGGGTGTTTCTGAACAAGCAAGATGAAGACGGTCAAGTTGTACGCAACAAGGCGCGTCTCGTAGCCCAAGGATATACGCAAGTCGAAGGTATGGACTACGGTGAGACCTATGCCCCTGTCGCTAGACTTGAAGCTATTCGCATTCTACTTGCTTATGCCAATCACCATGATATCACGCTTTATCAAATGGACATTAAAAGTGCATTTTTAAATGGTGAGATTGAAGAAGAGGTCTATGTCAAACAACCCCCTGGTTTTGTGAATCCTAAGAAACCTAATCATGTTTACAAGCTTCGTAAAGCTCTTTATGGTCTTAAGCAAGCCCCACGTGCTTGGTATAAATGCTTAACGAAGTTTCTCATTGAAAAGGGTTTTGAAATTGGTAAAATTGACGCAACCTTATTCACTAAAAGAGTTAATGGTGAATTATTTGTGTGCCAAATCTATGTGGATGATATTATCTTTGGATCTACTATCCCACAATTTAGTGAAAGATTTGGAAGGTTGATGTCTGAGAAGTATGAGATGTCCATGATGTGTGAGCTGAAATTCTTTCTTGGTTTGGAAATCAAGCAAACGAGAGAAGGAACCTTCGTCTCTCAAACCAAGTATACCAAGGACTTGATCAAGAAGTTCAACATGCAAGAGTGTAAAGGTATGAAAACTCCTATGCCTACTAGTGGACATGTTGATCTTACCAAGGAGGACGAACCGGTTGATCAAAAAGTTTATCGATCTATGATTGGTTCATTGCTATATCTATGTGCCTCCCATCCCGATATTATGCTTAGTGTTTGCATGTGTGCTAGATATCAAGGTGCACCTAAAGAGTGTCATCTTTTGGCCATGAAATGTATTGTGAGATATTTGATACAAACACCAAACTTTGGCATTTGGTATCCCAAGGGATCTTCCTTTTATCTTGTTGGCTATTCCGATTCGGACTATGCCAGTGACAAGGTTGATAGAAAATCCACCTCGAGTACATGTCAATTTCTTGGGAGATCTCTTGCGTCTTAGTTGTCAGAGTCAAAACCGGCGGATCTCGGGTAGGGGGTCCCAAGCAGTGGGTCTTGGATCGATGGGTAATAGGAGACAAGGGAGACGGTGTTTACCCAGGTTCGGGCCCTCCTATGGAGGTAAAACCCTACGTCCTGCTTTGTTTGTATTGATGATGGTGTATCGCGTACAGAGTTGATCTACCACGAGATCGTATGTAGTGGTCTAAACCCTAAGAGCTATGCTCGTATGATGATATGATCTATGATGATCTGATTGTCCCTAATGACTAGCCTGGCCTCGGCTTATATAACACACCAGAGGCCTAGGATAACAAGAGTCCTAGTCGGCTACGTCGGTGGAGAGGAGTCCTTGTCTTGATCACCAAGTCTTGTGGAATCTTCCTCGTATGCATCATGGGCTGTCTGAACTGGCCCATTAATGAACCGCCCTAGGGGTCCTCGGCCCAACCCACTGGTCAGGAGACGACGTGGTTAGTGCCCCCTAGTCCAGGACACCGTCAGTAGCCCCCTGAACTGGTCATCAAGTTAGGGACGCTCCTCGGTTCTTCCAAACAGTTCTTCGTCTTTGGCCGTCGGTCTTGAAAACTGGTTCAATAAATCTTCCCATCACTAATCTTGAGGATCACCGAGGTGAATCCGAAGAGTTCACAAGTCAGGCATCCGAGGAGCCCCTTTAAGTTATCGGCCCGTATTAATGCCTCATTATTTTTACGCCACAACTCGGGTCCGAAGTGTTTCCCGTGTGGCGGTATCCTCTTGTGTCCGAGCTCCAATGCCGAACTGTATCCGAGGTGTCTTTCTGAGCCCGAGCTCCAACGCTGGTCGGCATCCGAGGTGTCATAGGATACCTCGGTCTCTGAATATTTGAAGTAGTTCATCTGAGCTTAAATATCGGGATAGTCTTTTATGGAGCCAGCCGTTCGCATTCGAGCTTTATGCCGGACTGCTTCCGAAGTGTCTTCGATCTTGAGCTTTATGCCGGATTGCTTCCGAGCTCCAACGATGATCAGCGTCCGAGGTGTCATAAACTACCTCGGTCTTTAAAAGATTGAACGAATTCAGCCGAGCTTAATGCCGGAAATGCCCTCTATGGAGCCAGCCACTTGCGCCCGAGCTTTATGCCGGACTGCTTCCGAGGTGGTGCACCACCCCGACCGCGGGCTGATTTTTTGTGGATATTTTCGAATGGTGCAATTTATTCTCTGCCGAGATATATAGCCAGTAGCCCTCAAGGTGCGTGTCGGTCTAAAACCTGAGATGCCCCTGAAGGAAAAAATAATAATCAAAATAAAACCACTAATCCCAGTAGCCCCTGAGACTTAGGTCAATTTGCAAAATCGGCCTGAGCATCAAGTTCTTGCTCGGTGGCATTCGTTAGGGATGTAAACGCGGTACGCAGTAGTTTCCGAGACTCGGGTTGGGTGCGGCCGACCAACCTAAGGATCGAATCTCCTCAGAAACCGTATTGCACTTTAAATTTGCTGCATTGAATATGCAATGCAGTAGCCCCCGAGCCTTAATTTGGGCACGGGTGGACGAATTGAGGATCGATATTTGTTTGACACAAACTTTGTTACGTTTGACACAATTTATGTGTAATGATTCTACGTATCCAATTACTTTACATCATTAATGCTCGGATCCTCATTGTACAAGACTTTGTTGACCGACCATCGGCTTCAACCTCCTTGGCTAGCAGCCGAGGAGAGTTTGCCCTACTTTATAAAGCCTTTATAAGGGCAAAGATTTACGGCAAACGAGGCAATCCGGCCATACGGTTTTATAAACAAAGGTACGCGGAGAGCTATGTTATATTACGATTTAACGTAAGAAACATCTTTTGGAAAAAAATGTTCATTTATAAGTTCCTTTTCCCAGGATATCATGTTAACCATGATCGTGAAACCTCAACTCCGATCAATGTGGGAGGAAAATATTGAGGATTTAGTTTGGGGAATGTTCCCGAACTCTATGGTCTTTAATGAACCAAAATTTTCGCTTTCGCCGTTGCCGACCAATTATATTCTTAAGATGGCTAGCTTTCGGCTTCACCCAGTCTAAGGTACTATCCCGGATGACCCGGAAGTAACAATCACAGAGGTGCTCCCTTTACCCCCTAGCCGAACAATCGGGAACGTAGGGGGTAAGCACAGGAGCCAGGCAACCCAGCTTGGCCAAAATCTTAAATCAAATTGATGCATATCTATGGCGTTATAACGATCACTATGGAAGGCAGCGTTCATATATTAAATACAAACGCTGATGATATGTTGGGATCTCCAGGAATCCCAATGTATCTATGCCGAGGTGCCACAAGGAACCCTCGGTATGGTTTATTTTGACTCCGTCGCGACTGTTTATAATCTGAAAGTAGCCTATCGTCGGCTTCCACCCCTTTGTAGATGCTACGTAGGGTGTTTCCATACAAACAAGACAACCCTTAGCCGACGTCTCAGTGCCCGGAGGCTGTTGTGTTAGTGGAAATGAGGCAATCGGATATTTAGGCTTTATAACTTTCACTTAGTCATAGGAGCATATGTTTGGGGGCAACTTAATAGCCCCCGGTATACGTCGACTCCTCGGATTATTCGAGGTTGAACCACCCACAACTTGGCCTTTTCAAGAAAGAAAGGCCCTTCGTTTTACTCGGATAACCTCGATCGGCTATATTTGGTTGAACACCTCCTGCGGTTTGCTGACCGATTTACGCTTGTTGTGATAGTCAGTTTTCGGCTTTCTCCAACTGAGGCACTTAACTAGTTAAACCGGAAGTGACAATCGCAGTGGTTCTCCCTTTACCCCTTAGCCGAACAAAGCGGAAACGTAAGGGGTAAGCATAGGAGCCGGGCAATCCAGCTATAGACCAAAGACACAACTCGAAATCAATGCATATAAATGCGAAATACCGAGGACATTTTGCCGAGGACTGCATGGAGTACCTCGGTGTTTGGTGGGTTCGGTGTTAACCGCAGACCCCCTTTAATACTGCCGATGCGTGAAATGCATCTGGCATTGTACTACAAGAGTTATGCTCGGAAATACCAAAAAACTTATGCAAAAAACTTTATGTTAGATAAAATAAAATTGTGCCACTCCAAAATTGATCTAAAATTTAATTTGTGCTTCGGTCGTGTTTTAACCTGATACATCCGATCTCCGGACTCCAAGCGGGCCAGCCTTTGGCTTCAACCTCCATATCCCGACGGCGGAGTGTTTCTCTGAGGCCTGTTTAGCGAACTAAACTCGAGTGGCTTTAGAAAGAAAATAGGCTATCCCGCTATTGACCACACGCTAGTGTCGGAAAAAGGAGTAGTAGAAAAAGACTTTGCAACGACTAAGAAGAAAACGCAGTTATTATAAAACGGCTCATACAAATTTAAGAGCCCCTTGACTAAATCGGGTAAACAATTTTTTAACAAACAAAGTTTCTTTGTCTAACAAAAAATATAATGTTTGGTTGCACCGAACAAAAAATAAAATTTCAAAGAGAGCTGAGCATGAAAATGACTTAGTTGGTTAATGTGCTCGGTGCGGTTCGGCGTTGTGGCGTGACGAAGACGTAGTCCTCGGCCTGGCCGAGGTCCCAGCCCCCAAGCCCGAGGTAATCGAGCGAAGAGCTCGGGTCGAGAAGTGGCAATGCAACACGGTTGCTATGGCGAGGCGAAGCCCCAGGTCCAGCCGAGGAGAGTAGTTCGGCAGCGTGACGGCGAAGCCCCCAGTTATCATGGGAAAAGAAAGTTTTTTTAACAAACAAACTATTTTATTTAAAACAAATATAATTCTTGGTCGAATCGAACAAAAGTTTAAAAATTGAGCATGAAAGTGACTTAGCTGGTTAATGTGCTTGAGACGTGTGTCGAGCTTGTAGTGGGCCCAGGTCCCAGCCCCCCAAGCCGGTCACGAGGTAGCCGAAGAAGAGCTCGGCTTGATGAAGTGACAACACAATAATTCCGAAGGGCCGAGGAGAAACCCCCGCTCCAGTCGAGCAGACGGAGTAGTTCGGCAGCGTGACTGAGCGAAGAGTTCGGCTTGACGAAGTGGCAACGCTGCACGGTCGATGTGGAGAGGCGAAGTCCCTGGTCCAGCTAACATGGCGAAGCTGGTCGGCTGGTGACGCCGAAGTCCCAGAAGCAGGTTGATGAAGAGATGCCAAAGCCCCCAGTCTAGCCGAGGTGACGGAGCAGGTCGGCTGGTGACGCCGAAGTCTCATGCCAGCCGAGGTGTCGAAATAGGTTGACTGGTGACGCCGAAGTCTCGGTCCAGCCGAGGTGTCGAAGCTGGTCGGCTGGTGATGCCGAATTCGCATGCCAGCCGAGGTGTTGAAGCTGGTCGGCTGGTGACGCCGAATTCTCATGCCAGCCGAGGTGTCGAAGCAGGTCGGCGTGGTGGACGTCAGCTTGAAAAAGTAATGGCGCAGCGATGCCGACGCAGGTCGGAATTTGTGACGAGGTCAATGCTGGCTTGATGAAGCAACGGAGCGCCCGACCCGTACAACCTGTGGATGACGAGGTTCTCTTAATGATTATTCGGCCCTCGCGATGCCGAACTCTTGGTCGGTTGACCGAGGTGATGAGAAAATTTCCTTCAAAAAGGACGCCTCACAACCCGTTCAAGAAAAAGATGAACTCAAGTCGGATTAGTTTTCGCGCAGAAAATAGATCCAAAATTCGTTGTACTCATCGGACGTTTCCCGGAGTTTCGACGGTAGGATCGAGCTGAAATTTGGCGGGGTGATCTGTATAGGAATTCTGCAGCCGATGAACGGTGGGATTTTCGAAAGGATATCTGAGCTAGATACTGGACACCTCGTCCTAAACTCATCCAGATTCCCGTCCAGATTCGATAGGGCTCCGGTATATTGGAGATTGCTGGAGATTCCTCCATCGGAACACGATGAACTTTTGCAGGGTTGTTGTAGATACAAATCTGCACAATTCCACCAAAGCAATCGTCAAAACGACGCTCGAGGAAATGAGGATGACGAACACAAATTCGCTGCCCAGAAAAAACTGCAATATGCAGACGAGCCATCGATCCTTCTAGCGATCACAGCGGAACTCTCAATGAAAGCACCAATGTCGGTGTCAAAACCGGCGGATCTCGGGTAGGGGGTCCCGAGTTGTGGGTCTTGGATCGATGGGTAACAGGAGACAAGGGAGACGGTGTTTACCCAGGTTCGGGCCCTGCTATGGAGGTAAAACCCTACGTCTTGCTTTATTTGTATTGATGATGGTGTATCGAGTACATAGTTGATCTACCACGAGATCGTATGTAGTGGTCTAAACCCTAAGAGCTATGCTCGTATGATGATATGATTTATGATGATCTGACTGTCCCTAATGACTAGCCTGGCCTCGGCTTATATAACACACCAGAGGCTTAGGATAACAAGAGTCCTAGTCGGCTACGTCGGTGGAGAGGAATCTTTGTCTTGATCACCAAGTCTTGTGGAATCTTCCTCGTATGCATCATGGGCTGTCCGAACTGGCCCATTAATGAACCGCCCTGGGGGTCCTCGGCCCGACCCACTGGTCGGGAGACGACGTGGTGAGTGCCCCCTAGTCCACGACACCGTCATTGGTCCTCCAAGAAACAAAACTCGGTATCTCTATCTACCGCCGAAGCTGAGTATATTGCCGCCGGATCATGTTGCGCTCAATTGCTATGGATGACACAAACGCTTAAGGATTATGGAATCCATGTGAAAAATGTTCCATTACTTTGTGACAATGAAAGTGCTATTAAGATCGGTCATAATCCAGTGCAACACTCTCGAACTAAGCATATTCAAGTTTGACATCATTTCATTCGTGATCATGTTGCCAAAGGAGATACTAATCTCAAGCATGTTCGTACCAACAAGCAATTGGCCGATATCTTTACTAAGCCACTTGATGAGAAAGTGTTTTGTCACTTGAGGAGTGAGTTGAACATCCTTGATGCTTCAAACTTTAGCTAGACTCACTCGATTGCATGCAAGAGCATGAGCTTACATGATACTTCCATGATACACTTGACATGTTATCTTATACCATAGAATTCTATGCTCCCTTGTATTGCATCTAACCTTTTGTAGGTACTTGAAAAACAACATTCCACAAGATTGCCATCAACTCATATCTTAAGCA
This sequence comes from Elymus sibiricus, assembly GCA_039707655.1. Taxonomy (NCBI): domain Eukaryota; kingdom Viridiplantae; phylum Streptophyta; class Magnoliopsida; order Poales; family Poaceae; genus Elymus; species Elymus sibiricus. Next base: position 108,504,290 of record CM077667.1, on the reverse strand, counting down.
ATCTTGTCTTGGCCAAGTATCCACAACCCCTCTTGATGATGGAAGGAAGAAGACAACTCAACCATATCCTTGACATATATTTGATGTGATCATATTTGCTAATTCTCAATTCATATCATGTCAAATGGATATATATATTGTTCTTCCTTACATGACTAACCTATGTAGGTGATGAGTGTACCAAAACAAGAAGGATTGCTCCCAACTCAAGATGATCTTCATCAATCTCGAGCATCCTCATCAAGTTCACCTACAAGCCACGACATCAACATCACTCAAAGGTATGTACTCATATCCTTGAAAAAGCTTTACTCCAAGTCATGAGATAAAGCAACACAAGTGATATGAAAACATTAAAATGCTTAATCGAAAATTGGTAACCCCATTTTGAGCTTAACGATGAGTATGACCTATGATCAAGTATTCTTGCTTGGCTCCTAAGTCAATATACTCTAATATAGGTGACCTAGTCACCGATCATCATCTAGGTAAGTATCTTGTTTGGTTCATTCATTATTTGCAAGATTTCTTGGAACCACTCAAATCTTCTCTAGTTGATGTCAGGACCGGATTTCCAGGATAATAGTTCCCAGTAAATGGCCCTTGTGCTCATCAGCCCCAGGATTACTGTTAGCTGATGAGACACAATCTTGATACAGAAATTCCAAGAAAAATACAAAATATGTAGTACAAGACCATTCTGGTCTATGAGTACAACAAAAGGTTTCTAGTGGTTGATGGCGGAAGCGGTTTGCGGATCATCAGCGTCTATGGGACTCCATTTCCCACGGGAACAGCTGACCTGGTTAATTCCTATCTTCGCGAGGCTGTTATCATCGTTGTCTAGATTTCGGGCTGTCTTCGTGGCGCTCCTCTCCAAACAAGAAATCTGGCCAAGACAATAGCCAGGGACAAGCCAGTGAGTACTTTGAATGTACTCGCAAACATTAAGAACACAAGTATAAAATAACAGATGATAATCATGCTCTGAAATATTCCATGATCACTTAGTTAGTCACGAAATAAAATCAATGACGCATGCAAGCAGGTTATTCACATTAAACATGAATAAGCAATCAGAGAATAAAATAAACCGATCGGGTGTCTGAAGCGACGCCTCGAAAGGATAATAATATAAGGCATGCCTCAGTCGGGCGTCTGAGCGACGCCACATAAAGGGCTTATAAGGAAAATAAATAACAAGCATGCCACAGTCGGGCGTCTGAGCGACACCACATACAGGGCTTATAAGGAAAATAAATAACAAGCATGCCACAGTCGGGCGTCTGAGCGACACCACCTAAAGGGCTTATATAAGAATAATCAGAATGAGTATCCAGGAGGTAGAACCGTCCCAAGGATACTCAATAATACCATTATTAAAATTGGTTAGTCCATAATAATAATAGTCATAATCATCATTTGTCACACGTCATGATAAATGTTCCGGTTTAGAAGTTTTTCCTCCGAAGACCAACACTAAGACCGACACTTGACCCATCCCAGACTGTAGTCCTTAACCGCGGACACGGCTATTCGAATAGATATAAACTCTGCAGAGGGTGTACTCTTTACCCACAAGTAACGGATTCCTTTAGTCCACCGGGACTAATTCCGTTTACGGTCTTTGAGTTGAAAACACGCCTGACCTGCACACACCAGCTTAACTTACCGGTGCCTGGAATCACCCACGACACTCGTTAAGCGAAACTCTAAGTGGGGAGGCTCCAACCTCGATTAGCATGGGATCACAAAATTTATAACGCGCGCAAATTAGGGGAGCTACCCCCTTCGGCTCCAACCGAAAACACCCATGCCCCCGGACCAAGTGACATGCCTACCAGTGATCAGTGGTATCTTTCACTATGGCCTCTCTGTACGGTGTCTGCAAGGAAAGGGGTTGACGACTTACTCAACCGTACCCGACCCGAGGCAGGGACAAGTGGTAGCACGATTCAAGTATGGGGGGTTACTGGCACAAGACTCGATCTACGGTCGACTCAGGAGGTTAAAATGTTTCCTGCATGATTTGCATAATTTCACAACATCAGACAGAAATCACCACTCACCATACCCCTTCATGCCTCACTGACCATTCTCGCTCCAACGAGATGTCAGCACCAAACTCGTGTCTACTCGAGACAGTAACTCCTCCGGATCCCTTCCGGTAGGCATGAGAGGTATAAGAGGATGAATACCGCCAGAAGTATTATAATTCCAACAGCAAGGAATTTCCATCATGCACTCACGAGCATGATCACAACATCACATAGGATAATGCATGCTTCAAATTTATCTGGTGTTGTAGTCACATCATATAACCCACATCAAATATTATACCAGGGTTCAGAATGCTTGCCTTCAAGTTGTGGAGAGGTAGAGTGCATCTTAAAACTTTCGAAAGTTTTCTCCTCTCTTTAATTCCTATTTTGAGAAATATTCAAATTAACACATAAATTGAAAACAGTACAAAAAGTTGTCTCGGAAAATTTTCAAATAAATATGAAAATAAACTAGATGAAATTTGAGAGAGGTAGGAAAAAGAATCAAATCAATCAGAGTTTTATTTTAAAAGTTATAGCCAGTCAAAGTTAGGGTCAAATCTGTTTTTAGTATAAATTAGAAAAAGAAAACGGTTCGAAACAGAAAACGCTTTCGAGCAGGGGGAAACGTACTCCTGTACTTTACGCTTTCGCAAAAGAGAAACGCACCTAGCAAAATACGCATTCACTTATCCAGCGCATGCGAGACTGGCTAGTCACTGACAGTGGGCCCGCCTGGCCCACTGGTCAGGTTTGACTAGTCTTCTCTCCCTCCCTCTTCCTGGGATAGAGACGGACGCGTCTCCGGCGATCGGCGCCGGCGAACGGCGGCTTCTCACGGGGCTCCGATGGCGGGGATGGATCCGCTGCTTCTGTGCGGTCCTACCAGTGGTCGACATGGCCGGAGGGGAGGGTAGGTTCGTCGGCGGCGAGCTCCGAGGCGGACGGAGGTTCGGGAGTAATGTGGGGCAGTGGCCTATGGTGGCTCCCAGTCGAGGCTGAGAGGTGGGAAGGCTTCGTGGAGGCTAGGTGAAGCTAATGGCGGCGATAGATGGGCTAAGGGACCCTGGTCATGACGAATTTGACCGAAACACGGCGGCGGCCGAAGCTACCGGAGTTGGGGAGGACGACGGCCTCCGGTTGAAGTGGAGCTAGGGGCGGCTTGCTACGGCTTCCAGGAGGCTCATGCAGATACGCTGCGGCTACGGGGTCCTATTTATAGCCCGGGGAGGCCGGTTCCCGCGGCTGCAGATAAGATCGCCGGCGAACCGACGTTCTGTTGCTGCAGGGCAACGTGGCAGCGACGGGCGCTAGCGGACGAGCTCGCGGATGAGCTTGGCCTGTTCCAGAGGGCAGCTGGCGAGCGGTTGTGGCTTGGGCGGTGCCGTCCGTGGCAAGCTCTGGCGGCGGCAGTGGCTGCTTGCGGGGACGGCGACGAGCTACAGAGGGGAAGGTTGGCAGGGTCTTGGCGCATCGCGGCAGAACCAGGAGACAGGGGAGATGAATGGAACGAGCAGGGGAGGCGGCAGCTGGTCGCGGCGGCTCGGGAGCAGCACGAGCAAAACGTGCACTCTGGCCGCGCCCAGTGCACGCACGCCAGGCGTTCGACGAAATGCCAGCGCTAGCTATAGGGCTTGGGTGATGCTGCAAATTAACAGGACGGTTAGGGTGCAAGAAATAAGCCTAATCGACATGGTTGTTGGGTCAAGGGATCAAGTGCACAAAGTAATCATAGAACCATGTCAAAATTGGCCAGACACACAAGGTGTTCGATAAAATGCCATGGCTACCTAGAGCATCTTGCTGGCCACCAACATCTCCAGGTTGGGGTCTCTTTGGATCCACAAGAGGATGGTAAGGTTAGTTTGAGAAAAACAGAAACTATTTAGTGCAAGTTTTGCAAAACTACAGTTCTGGACAGAAAATGTAGGCTATTATTGCATGTGTCAAAAGTATTCCAATGGGTCCAATCTCCTGGACTTAAGGGTTTGATAGGGTGGACTAAAAGCAGGAAAAATCCCAAGGGCAAATAGGGCAAGATAAAATGGGGTTGCAGTACAAACTACCAAACTGGACCAGAATGGAGATGAGGATGGTTTGCTCAAAATTTCCAAAACACCAAGTTGGGCTTTTGCACAAATGTGATCCAGGGACATCACATGACTTCTACAAATTTTTGTGGAATTTATAAATGGAGTTATAAAATAGTTGCAGTGCAATTGAGGCTCTTAAACTGGGTAAAATGCTATTAAATGAATTAAATCTTGACAAATTTTATTTTTTTAAAAATTATTCCACTGGTTTTAATGAGTGAAATAAAATGATTAAATAAAACACACAAGCCACACAACAATATTCAAAAGTTTTCAGATAAGACAGAACAAATTTTTGAAATTTAGACAAAAGAAGTGGCTTTGAAGTCATAGGAAAATCCAAAAAGAAAAATCTTAATTTCCTGGCAAAATCTTAATTAACAAAACATGGTTAAATATTTGGGGTGTTACAACACTACCCCCCTTAAGAAAAATCTCGTCCTCGAGATTTGTTAAGGACGGTTTCAAAAATATAACTTCTACTAACAATATCCCGAAAATTAAACATCCTGTTCACACGATATGACGAGGCTACAAGGAGTGGGCAGATAATTGGTGCAACTATAGTGAGGTACTGGCGTTGCGTGGAAAAATCTACCGTTGGGGAAACCGAGAGATTTTTACTTAAGGCTACGGTAAAATTTAGAATTAATAAAATTCCAAATTCCCATATTACGCTGGTCGTACCCGAGTGCATAGTGCTCTCTCTGGCTGACAGGTGGACCCGGGGCCCACTGTCAGTCTCTTCTTCTACCTCTAGTTCTCATCTCTTCCTCTCTCTCGCGTGCTTTCCCGCGCTTTTTCCTCGACGGCGCCTAGCGCGTAGGGCTTCTAGGCCGTACCGCGATAGTGCGCGGCGTGCTGGCTGCCGGCGTAGTGTGCGCTCACCTCGCGGGCCAGTGTGCTATCGGCACTGCTCGCGGATTCGCCTCCGAACACCAGCGATCGAGCGATGAGCGGCGCTGGTGGACTTCGTTCACCGTACACCGATCTCGAGCTATAAAAATGACCGCGGTGCTTCTCTCTTCTTCCTCACGCCTGGCCTCGCTTCTACTTCTTCTCCATTTCTGTTTGCAGGAGCTCGAGACGAGGCTCTAATGGCAGAGGTGATGCCGGACTGGTTCCTGATTCTGCTGTGTGGAGGGTTGGCGGCAGTGCTGGGGTTTTCCGTGCTCTTATGCGCGATGATCCTCGATGATCGTCGTGATGCTGCTGCTCGAGTGTTGGCTCTTCGCGGCGGCGGTGATCATGAGGATTAAGTGTCGGTGTCAGGTGCTAACTGCGGTCCGCGAGCTGGAGGCAATTGTACTAGAATAATTACCCACAAATTTCTCTTTCAGAAACTGTGGTGTGCTAGTGTGGTGATCAGTTAGGTGCAAAATGTGTGCGCGGTCTTACAATTTGTGCCTGTGGCCGAGTGGTTGTGGCAGTGAATCTGTTGCCGTGATGCTGTGTGAATTTAAATTTATGCCATGGAGAAATGTTGTTGCAATAGCTCAAGGAAAATCCCACCTCGGGATTTACTGAGAGCGAAAATAGTTGATCAAAAATTCACAGCAGTAAAAAAAATTACTCACACATAATTGAAATCAAACAATTTATTCATCGCACAAACTTAGGATACAACGCATAAGCTGCAACACATAAATAAGTGCTAGGCTAACAAACATAGTAGTGGCGTCTACGGCGCAAACGTAAAAGATGCTGGGTCCTGAGGAAATGTCTGCGGCACTGGGGCACATTCTTCTTCTATCGGAGGAAGCGGATTGACTAGTCGAAGAACGCGCCTTTCCTGGTCTGGCCTCAGTGGTCTGCCAATGGCGATCTGAGGATTTAAAGCAGCGAGCCTCTGAAGATAACTCATTACTCGCTGGGTCAAATGCTCTTGAGCGATGACGTACTGGGCAAGATTGGCCAGTACTGGGTCCCTCTCAATTCGTCCACCGGGAAAAGAAGCTACTTCTCCGGGTGCTGCATGACTCGGGAAGTAAGAATACCCCCTTTCGCTGGCATAGGGTACTGCGAAGCGAAGACGAGTAATTGCTTCGTACGCAGCAGCTTCTATGGCCATTTGCGGAGTCGGCATAGATCTCCCCACGAAAGAGACTTCCGTTGGGTCTTGGTTTGCGTTTGAGGGAGGGATGTGCACTACTGCCCAGTATTTTGAGGCGACTGGGGTGATCCTTGTTTTGAGCAGCTCGTACTGGGGTGGATGGGTAGAACTCATGGTACTGCAGGTAAAGTCCCACAATATCTTAACAAAACTACCTGGGGTTGCATCTGGAGTTCTCAGATGAATGCTAGGGCTCGGCATGGAAAAAATGGCTGTGAGGGTTGTGCACAAAGTGAGGGATGCCTCGCAAGGTCACGGAGGGGCCTCTTATATAGCAGTAGGGCTGGGTTATCGATTGCGGTGTGGGGGCAAATTAGTTTGACAGTTCTGCTCTATGGGGGGGTCGGGGTCAATGCCACAGATACGCATATCTCACAAAAGTGACGTATTACTGTGGTTGTCGTCTGGGGTGGTTTTTGGGTACTTACGCCTGAAATATTATATGCAACTGAACGCCAACATACTATTATACGGATACTATTAAAATAATGGCATGCAAACAAACTGCATTTTATTTACGGCGACTACAAGGTCACACAATTACAAGGCGTATAATACTAAGACTCAGTACTACTCGAGTGACTTAGTCTACCTCGTTAATATCTAAACGAGTGTGCCTTGTGGATGTCGAGGCTTCTCCATGGGCTTCTCCGTCGGGGTTTGCTGGCTGGGGTTGAGGATCTGCAGGGTCGGGGTAGTGATGATGGCCATCGCGGGGGTTGGTGGTCACAATCCCGTTGGAGCGTGTCCCCACAATGCGACGGAGCTCCTCCGGGGATACCAATGCGTTACGGTCGGCTGCAGGGGCAGACCTCAAGGTCTCAATCGGTTGTCCGAATAGCACGACCGGGTTGTCGGTGTCGGACGCATCTTCTCCTCTTGCCGGGGCTCGACGGGCAAGTTCTCCACGAGCTGCGAGTAGATCAAGAGTGACCTGATCGAACAATGCCTCTAGTGCTCCTACATAGCGCACCAGATGCAGCAAGGCAGGGTCCGTCTCGTGGTCTCCGTTGGCAACCTGGGGTGGCCTACTATACCCGTCACGACTGGGATAGTAGTAGAACGAGCGGCAGTTGACTCTTGGCGACAAGTGCCGGAGTTGAACTATAGCCTCTCGAGCGGCCAGCTGGATGGCTTGTGGCTCAAAGGAAGTTGTCCTTCCGGCGAACCTGTAGGGGCGTTCTGGCGCCATACCCCTACCATAGATGTGCACCGTGGCCCAGAATTGACGACTCTCACCGCTCCTGAGCCCTTGGTACACCACATATTCTGGGGGCTCTTCTATCGCAAAGGCACGACGGGTGAGGTTTGCTAGCACGGTCACAAAACCTCCAAGGTTGGTTGCTGTGGTCTCATTGTGAACCATGGGGCCAGGCATCTTGGCTTGGTTCTGGGGTAGAGGCTGTGATGTGCTGGGTTGGGGCTAACGTTCCTTTTATAGAAAAGAAAAAAAAGAACGGAGTCTTCCCTCGCACGCATGCGAATGGGACAATTTAGGTGTCGGTCACGGGCGCGTGATCGACGGGCTAGGCTGGTAGGTTGGGCACCGACTGCCAAAAGGTGTCGGGGTCACTGTGTGGCTATCGTACACGAGAAGCTTGGCTGTGGTTAGGTTAAGGTCTGGTGGGTGTGTTAACCTAGGTTTATCGACCTGGCTAAGATAGGATTAGCCAATGGTCAGCCTGGCTCTGATACCAAGGTTGTCAGGACCGGATTTCCAGGATAATACTCCCTCCGTCCCAAAATAAGTGTCGTTGATCTAGTATAAAATTTGTACTAACATAGTACTAAATCTACGACAGTTATTTTGGGACGGAGGGAGTAGTTCCCAGTAAATGGCCCTTGTGCTCATCAGCCCCAGGATTACTGTTAGCTGATGAGACACAATCTTGATACAGAAATTCCAAGCAAAATACAAAATATGTAGTACAAGACCATTCTGGTCTATGAGTACAACAAAAGGTTTCTAGTGGTTGATGGCGGAAGCGGTTTGCGGATCATCAACGTCTATGGGACTCCATTTCCCACAGGAACAACTGACCTGGTTAATTCCTATCTTCGCGAGGCTATTATCATCGTTGTCTAGATTCCGGGCTGTCTTCGTGGCGCTCCTCTCCAAACAAGAAATCTGGCCAAGACAATAGCCAGGGACAAGCCAGTGAGTACTTTGAATGTACTCGCAAACATTAAGAACACAAGTATAATATAACAGATGATAATCATGCACTGAAATATTCCATGATCACTTAGTTAGTCACGAAATAAAATCCATGACGCATGCAAGCAGGTTATTCACATTAAACATGAATAAGCAATCAGAGAATAAAATAAACCGATCGGGTGTCTGAAGAGACGCCTCGAAAGGATAATGATATAAGGCATGCCTCAGTCGGGCGTCTGAGCGACGCCACATAAAGGGCTTATAAGGAAAATAAATAACAAGCATGCCACAGTCGGGCGTCTGAGCGACACCACATACAGGGCTTATAAGGAAAATAAATAACAAGCATGCCACAGTCGGGCGTCTGAGCGACACCACCTAAAGGGCTTATATAAGAATAATCACAACGAGTATCCAGGAGGTAGAACCGTCCCAAGGATACTCAATAATACCATTATTAAAATTGGTTATTCCACAATAATAATAGTCATAATCATCATTTGTCACACGTCATGATAAATGTTCCGGTTTAGAAGTTTTTCCTCCGAAGACCGACACTAAGACCGACACTTGACCCATCCCAGACTGTAGTCCTTAACCGCGGACACGGCTATTCGAATAGATATAAACTCTGCAGAGGGTGTACTCTTTACCCACAAGTAACGGATTCCTTTAGTCCACCGGGACTAATTCCGTTTACGGTCTTTGAGTTGAAAACACGCCTGACCTGCACACACCAGCTTAACTTACCGGTGCCTGGAATCACCCACGACACTCGTTAAGCGAAACTCTAAGTGGGGAGGCTCCAACCTCGATTAGCATGGGATCACAAAATTTATAACGCGCGCAAATTAGGGGAGCTACCCCCTTCGGCTCCAACCGAAAACACCCATGCCCCCGGACCAAGTGACATGCCTACCAGTGATCAGTGGTATCTTTCCCTATGGCCTCTCTGTACGATGTGTGCAAGGAAAGGGGTTGACGACTTACTCAACCGTACCCAACCCGAGGCAGGGACAAGTGGTAGCACGATTCAAGTATGGGGGGTTACTGGCACAAGACTCGATCTACGGTCGACTCAGGAGGTTAAAATGTTTCCTGCATGATTTGCATAATTTCACAACATCAGACAGAAATCACCACTCACCATACCCCTTCATGCCTCACTGACCATTCTCGCTCCAACGAGATGCCAGCACCAAACTCGTGTCTACTCGAGACAGTAACTCCTCCGGATCCCTTCCGGTAGGCATGAGAGGTATAAGAGGATGAATACCGCCAGAAGTATTATAATTCCAACAGCAAGGAATTTCCATCATGCACTCACGAGCATGATCACAACATCACATAGGATAATGCATGCTTCAAATTTATCTGGTGTTGTAGCCACATCATATAACCCACATCAAATATTATACCAGGGTTCAGAATGCTTGCCTTCAAGTTGTGGAGAGGTAGAGTGCATCTTAAAACTTTCGAAAGTTTTCTCCTCTCTTTAATTCCTATTTTGAGAAATATTCAAATTAACACATAAATTGAAAACAGTACAAAAAGTTGTCTCAGAAAATTTTCAAATAAATATGAAAATAAACTAGATGAAATTTGAGAGAGGTAGGAGAAAGAATCAAATCATTCGGAGTTTTATTTTAAAAGTTATAGCCAATCAAAGTTAGGGTCAAATCTGTTTTTAATATAAATTAGAAAAAGAAAACGGTTCGAAACAGAAAACGCTTTCGAGCAGGGGGAAACATACTCCTGTACTTTACGCTTTCGCAAAAGAGAAACGCACCTAGCAAAATACGCCTTCACTTATCCAGCGCATGCGAGACTGGCTAGTCACTGACAGTGGGCCCGCCTGGCCCACTGGTCAGGTTTGACTAGTCTTCTCTCCCTCCCTCTTCCTGGGACAGAGACGGACGCGTCTCCGGCGATCGCTGCCGGCGAACGGCGGCTTCTCACGGGGCTCCGATGGCGGGGATGGATCCGCTGCTTCAGGGCGGTCCTACCAATGGTCGACATGGCCGGAGGGGAGGGTAGGTTCGTCGGCGGCGAGCTCCGAGGCGGACGGAGGTTCGGGAGTAATTTGGGGCAGTGGCCTATGGTGGCTCCCAGTCGAGGCTGAGAGGTGGGGAGGCTTCGTGGAGGCTAGGTGAAGCTAATGGCGGCGATAGATGGGCTAAGGGACCCTGGTCACGACGAATTTGACTGAAACACGGCGGCGGCCGAAGCTACCGGAGTTGGGGAGGACGACGGCCTCCGGTTGAATTGGAGCTAGGGGCGGCTTGCTACGGCTTCCAGGAGGCTCATGCAGATACGCTGCGGCTACGGGGTCCTATTTATAGCCCGGGGAGGCCGGTTCCCGCGGCTGCGGATAAGATCGCCGGCGAACCGACGTTCTGTTGCTGCAGGGCGACGTGGCAGCGACGGGCGCTAGCGGACGAGCTCGCGGATGAGCTCGGCCTGTTCCAGAGGGCAGCTGGCGAGCGGTTGTGGCTTGGGCGGTGCCGTCCGTGGCAAGCTCTGGCGGCGGCAGTGGCTGCTTGCGGGGACGGCGACGAGCTATAGAGGGGAAGGCTCGCAGGGTCTTGAAGCGTCGTGGCAGAACCAGGAGACAGGGGAGATGAATGGAAGGAGCGGGGGAGGCGGCAGCTGGTGGCGGCGGCTCGGGATTTATAAATGGAGTTATAAAATAGTTGCAGTGCAATTGAGGCTCTTAAACTGGGTAAAATGCTATTAAATGAATTAAATCTTGACAAATTTTATTTTTTTTAAAAATTATTCCACTGGTTTTAATGAGTGAAATAAAATGATTATATAAAACACACAAGCCACACAACAATATTCAAAAGTTTTCAGATAGGACAGAAGAATTTTTTGAAATTCAGACAAAAGAAGTGGCTTTGAAGTCATAGGAAAATCCATAAAGAAAAATCTTAATTTCCTGGCAAAATCTTAATTAACAAAACATGGTTAAATTTTTGGGGTGTTACAGTTGATGTTTCTCTTTATAAATCCTTTTGTATTTCCTTTGTAAATATCTTTAAAATTTTATCGGAAGTTTTCTAAAATTATTTGATGTTTTCTAGAAGTTGCCAAGTTTCTGTTATGACCTCGGAGCCTCCGATTCAAATGACTCGGTTCTACCGATTATGCAGACAGGATGCAAATACACATCTCGGTTCCACCGACTTATCTGCCTCGGAGCCACCGACTTTGCTATCTTTTCTATCCTTTGTTAACTTAGCAATTCTCCATTTCTTCGATGATCCCTTATTATTATTAAAAAAAGGGGGGGGGGACTCTATTCTAGGATCCCTGACTCAAAGGAGGAGAAGTCTTACAAGCTCTCAAATTAGTCAAAGAGGGAGAAATTATTTTCCATGATTCCCTCAGTTTTTAATGCTCTCTATGTTTCTAAAGTTTTTCATGATCCCTACATTCCATGACCCTTGTTCTCAAGGATCCCTTCTAACTCCATGATCCCTGTGTCTGACCCTGAGTATGGACCTTTTTGGAAATTAATGCCAAAGGGGGAGAAATACCAAACCTTCAAAAAGCAAAAGGGGGAGATACATGCTTCAATGCAAAGGGGGAGAAACAATCAAGGGGGAGAATATCAAAGCTTATACTTATATAGACAAGGGAAGAATACCAAAGTAGGGGGAGAAAAATATGTTTGTTTCATTTGACTACTCATGTTAGAATTTTCTCACCCTATCCAATCCCAATATCTATATTCTAAGATTCAGGAGGAGAGGATGACCTACTATTTCATATCAAGGGGAGAAAGTTCTAAATGATCTTGGAGACATATCAATCTTAAGAAATACTACCTTCTACATGTTCTCCACATCTTGGTACTATTGAGCTCTATTGCTTTTAATTGGTAGAATACTCTTGTGTTTCCTAACATTGTTTTCTCAAGTGTATTTCTACTACAAGAATGCTCAAGAACTCAAGGTAAGTATATTCATCATATCTTTGATCAAGATGGTCTCTTGCTTCTTGCACATATTGTTTGCAAGAGTGAAGTCTTGAACAAGGATGTAACTCATTCACATATATCTGATGCATATAGCCAAGATACACATGACTCATTATATCCCTTCTACTATATGTGTGTCCATAGATTACAAAGCAACTATCCTTTAAAAGGGATTGCACACATTTAGGGGGAGAAAATCTAAGTCATGTTTCTCTCAAGGTCTTCATAATATCTATGCATATCTTTATTTGAAGCTTTGATTGTATGTTGTCATCAATTACCAAAAAGGGGGAGATTGAAAGCACAATATGCTCCCTTGGTGGTTTTGATAATTCATGACAACATACATTGTCTCTTGGACTAATATTTCTACCTAGTGTATTTCAGGTGAAAGTCCATAGAGAGAGATGGGTTGGCAAAAAGGATTGTGTGGAGATACCCCTGGATGCAAGGAAATGGATTGGCAAAGCTTCAAGAAAGAAGACTCTACATTTTACTTTGTGAGAAATCACTTTGAGTCCATAGGAAAGCCAATACTATTAAAAGGGGGTAAGGAACTGTTGGTGAACAAGATGCTCCATGTGCACAAGTGATAGTCACCAAAAACACCCACAAACTCTCCCACAAATTCTGTCTAAGCCATTCATGAAAATCGGTGAAGCCAACATTTTCCACTCGGTTCCACCGATTCCCAAACTCAGACAGAGCCATACAAACCCAAGCACATCGGTGCAATCGATCCCACTTTGGTGCCACCGAGTTCAGCTTGCCAACTTTCTGTTACATCGATTCACAAAATCGGAATTTCCGAGTTTTTGGATCGGCGTCACTGAGATTTGGATTCTGACCGTTGGACACCTGATCGGTACCGCCGAGATTTCTATATCGGTCTCACCGAGATTCAAAAGTTGCTACCTTTGGAGCAACTCGGTACCACCGAGTTTTACACTTCGGTGTCACTGAGTTGGTCACTTTAGGTGTAACGGTTGGATTTTTGGGGATGCCTACGTATACCCCTTCACCACCACCCACTCGAAAGAAAAGCACTCAGAACTATTCCATACCTGCCCCATCCAATTTTCTGAGGGAGAGCCACCTACTCATGTGTTGAGATCAAGCTATTCCATTCCTACCATATGAATCTTGATCTCTAGCCTCCCCAAGTTGCTTTCCACCAAATCAATCTCTTCCACCAAAGCCAAATCTGTGAGAGAGTGATTGTGTGTTGAGGAGTCTATCATCTTGAAGCACAAGATCAAGGAGTTCATTGACATTACCGAGCCTATTACCTTTTGGAGGGTGGTGCCTCCTAGATTGGTTAGGTGTCGCTTGGGAGCCTCCTACTTCGTGTTGTGTGTTGAACCAAGAAGTTTGTACGGGCAAGGAGATCGCCTACTTCATGAAGATCTACCCATAGTGAGGCTAGTCCTTCGTGGATGGAAGCCGTTATGGAATAGTCAAGGTTGCTACTTCATGGACCCTTATCGGTGGAGCCCTCCGTGGACTCTCGCGACCATTACCCTTCATGGGTTGAAGACTCCATAAACGTGGACGTACGATAGCACCACCTATCAAAACCACGGGAAAAATCTTTGTGTCCCTCATGCGTTTGATCTCCCTATCTCAACTCCTTACTTCCATGTTCAATGTCTTTATTTTTCCGCTGCCATATTTGTTGACTTGCATGCGTAGGGTGTGCTAGACTTGCTATAATTGTTAAAATCTGCCAACCAATTAACTTGGGAAAAGGTTAGGTTTTATATTTGCTAATAGTCTATTCACCCCCCTCTAGACACACACTTCTAGCGATCCTACAGTATACACCGGTTATTAGTACCTTTGCCATCATTGTACGACCCATCCAATGATTTATGACTCAAGTATGGTGATACTATGAAAATATGCATAGTGTTTTGATTTAACTTTGAGTTATAGGGATCCCACACTATTAAGAGGGGATCAATGGGGCTCGTTCAAGATTTGCTCGAGTCATCATTTTGTCATAGTCATCCTGCACATTCACAGCTCCACAAATATCTTAGCCAAAAATACATACTACAAACATACTTACACAAAGAACTTTGCCAGAGAAAAGAATCCCCTCACCGAACAGTCATACCATTCGAACAACAATTCAGATCATCCTTGTATCGCCCAGATGATCTGGCTAGAGCCACAAGGGACACCCAAAGCACGGTGTTGTAGTCGGATCTTCCGTACAGGTTGCCAGATCGTCCATCCATTGCCCAGATCGTCCGGGCCCCTATTCGGATCATTCGGCAATCGCCCGGATATCCCACCCGATTGCCTATCTAGAAAGCATTTTCATCCGGGCTGGCCCAGACATTCCAGACTCCATCTCAGACGTCTGGCGAGCCGACGTGCATCCACCTACGTTTTCAAAGCCGGATTGTCTAGTTTCTCTCCAGGACGCCCGGACCCCCGGCGTGGTTGTTTGAGTTTGACCTAGTCGAATCATCAGGATACTTAGTCGCACTAGTGCAGGCGCCTGCTATACAAATGGGTTTTAACCCCTTTCCACGACGTACTTTGAAACCGTCGCTTGCATGTGTGGGCGATAAGGGGTTCCATCCCACACGACACAGAAAAAATCGTCAGCGATGCCTGCGCCCGGTCACACACGATGGCCAAAAATATATCGTGTGCGATTCGAAGGGCCATCACAAACAGATATATTGGGGAAGTCGTGTGAGATGTGCTTAGCATCCCACACTCAAACGTACGTTTCCGTTCGTATTGTACATCACACACAGTTTTCTGCATAACATCGTCTGTGTTAGGGGTGGCCATCACGCACGGTGCCTAGAAGAAACTGTTTTATGTGAAAATGTTTGTGAATGGGTGTTCTAACGCACACAGTTGTTGGCCGGAAGTCGTGTGTGATTTTTCTTTGATCCAACATGCCAACTTTCTAGAAATCGTGTGGGTTTGTTGAGGTCATCGCTCACGGTGTTCTATGACAAACCGTCTACAATAGAAAACCCCAATAATCAGGCTAATTGCTATATTATTTATAATCCAGCTAGTAATTAAATTGACACTTCATATCAAGCACACAATATATTTCATTTCGTATTAGGGCAACCATGATTTCATATTGAAACACATCAGAGTACAACATCATATAGGCATATACTACCTAGCTACCCAATTACACGACAGGACCAAGTTTCACATGCAACATGTAAAACCTTTGGAAAGTAGCATCATATACGGTAAATAGGCAGATGAATCTCGTCTAGAAAACTGTTGAAGCGGAAGGCAAACATTGAGCCTTCACTGATGTCGAAGGTCATTGCAACTTTATGCCAGTGCCTGTGTATGGTTGCCCGCCCATCCTTCATCCTCTTGAGGAAGACTTCAAGATTATACCATAGGTGTTGTATGAATACCTTCCTCGCCTCTTGACCATACAGGTGGTTTGAGACGTACTCATCGATGAACTGCTTTGGAAAGGACTGGAACAAATATATGCATAAATTTTGTTTCGAAAAATTGAAATGTCTCAAAGGGAAAAAAAGACAAGGTAAAAGAGATAGTACCATCCTATAGTTGACTAATGTCGTTTTGTTTGTGCAGACAAACAGATTGTTGTTTTTCATCGCTAGTTTCTTTATCTTAAAAATCTTTCTGAGTTTCTTGATTTGATTGATATTCGTGAACACATCATTTCCCCACATGCAAAATGGGTCGAACAATGGGTCTAAACCTCTTACAGAAGGACCTACATGTGCAAGACCAAATTATTAAAAACCTAAATATTCGAATGGTTCCTGCAATTGCACAATAACGTACTATTAGCCAAAGGATCATGAAAGTGCAAACCTCGATGGTAAACTTCAGTGTCTCCTATTGTCCCCCTGTAACGTATTTAAGATAGATATTGATCAGGTTATAAGTGAGATTTGGCATGCTATCAGTAAAATAAGTTAATGAAAAATAAACGCATTGCAGATCTAACATATTAATTCAAGCCACATGGAAAAGCCAAGCATGCTAAGAACTATGAGATATAGCAATTGTATGTTTCACATGCATAACAATACAAAAGTGTACCAATAATAGTCGAACACCACATTGCACATGATCACCAAAACAAAGGAACCAAACAGTTAACTGAGCATCACATTGCATAATAGAACATACTAGAAGGTCAGATTGCATAGTAGCATTACATTGCATATTTCAGCAGAATTTCTTAAGGAAAGGCAGGAGCAGCACATGCAACACGTAAAGCAAACATGCTTAACATGTGTAGCTAGCTGAACACAGGTCATTAGGAATTAAGCTAAAAAAACAAGCTATTCCTCGTCGTCGGAGATATCGATAATGATGAGCTTGGACGAGGGAGAGGCCTCCACATCGTGGGTGCCCTCCTTGTAGTGGTTAGTGGCCTCAGCCTGTCCGGGCACCAACCTGCCGGCTCTGGAGTTGACGAAAGCACGGGCACGCTGAGAGGCATCGACGGTGGCCTCGACGGTGAGGTGCTGCTCCAAGATCTGGGGGTCGGCACGCATGGCAGCCATCACGGCCTCATCCGCGCGTGCGGCTGCGATTTGCTTCTCCGCTGCCAGATGCTCCATGAGATCATGGCTATACTGCGTGCACCATGTCTTCCGGCGGTGATTATGTGGGGGGTGGGCCAGTGATTTTGGTGGAAGGTGTCGCGCCGGCGGTCGGGGCATGTGGAATGGAGGAGGAGGGGGTGGAGGGGGAGGGCGGTATGGGGAAGGTGCTGATTACCTCACTAGATGGAGGAGGCCGAGCAGCAGGAAGGAGCGTCGCCGACGAGGAGGTGGTGCTGCAAACAAGCAGTGAAGGTTTGAACTTAGGAAAGGAAGGGGGGAAGCAGGGGAAAATGTGGCTTTTGGTTGGTATGAGGGGCGGGTGAGGTAGATATTTGCGTGGCAGCCCGAAATTTCGTTCGGTGTGGCGAAAAACTAGCGCGCACAGTCACATTGGACACAATCCCTTTACCATAACTATGTGCGATAATCAACAACACAAATGAACCCTATAGTTTACCCCGTGCGTGATGGGATTGAACGTGGAAATTTTGGTCTCCAAGCTTCCGAAGTAAGATATCGGATACTACATTGCACACGGTACTTGCATTTCATTTCCATTTGGAAGAGAAAATGGGGATACGGCGGCAAATTTTGGTCCGAATTTCCCTCGTTACATTGGTCATCGACGTCATTGCTTAATTTAACAACAATTGCAAATTGGAGTACTACACAAAAGAGCCTACAACACTGCCCGCACTTACTTAATCGAGCAACTAAACATTAGTTAGTTGACCTAAACATTACTCTAACATAAGACCATCGTTCTAAACAGAGACTAATATTCCGCCTGGCATTCGTTGATCTCTGCCGCCTCCTCGATGCCCAGCTCCTGCTCGACGACCTCCGGTGTAAGGAGATCCATGGCATCCATCGCCACATACTCCACCAGCATCTCACAGTCCTCGTCCACCATCTCTTTGGATAAGTCCGCCATGAGCCGGGCGTGGGCGGCCTTGGTCCGGGCATGGACGGCCACAATCTTGGCTAGGGAGGCCGCCGACAAACGGACGCCTGCTAGACCACACTCAGCGATTACCAACTCATTGGACATGGGTTGTCGACCGGTGTCAGAGAAGGCAGCTGTGATTTGTGCACTGACCGACACGAGATGGGTGTGGGCGGCCTCGAGATGGGACTGGGCGTCCTCCATCAGGGCTACGGTGACCGCCGAGAAACTGACAGTTGATGTGCCGTTCTCGCCATTTGCTTTCCCCGTCGCGGTTGTTGTTGCCGCCCTCTCAGCTGCAGCAGCTGCCTTTTCGGTTGTTGCAGCCGCCCTGTCGGAGGTAGCGGCCGCGTTCAAGCATGTTGATAGCACGCTCATGGCTGATGCGGCTGCGCTCGGGCAGGAGTGGGTTTCCGAAGTTGCCCTCACGATGGGGATCCACGTCCCCATCTTTCACCGACGATGATTGAACAGTAAAATGGTCTGAGGAGTCAGTGCTAAAAGATCGTGGATGTCGCCTAGAGGGGGGGGGTGAATAGGCGCTTTAAAATAATTACGGTTTAGGCTTGAACAAAGGCGGAATAAAACTAACGTTTACTTTGTCAAGCACAAAACCTAAATACACTAGGCTCACCTATGTGCACCAACAACTTATGCTAAGCAAGATAAACAACTTAGAGATAGCAAGATATATGACTTCAAGCTCGAAGGCTCTCACAAAGTAAGTGCATAAGTAAAGGGCTCGGGTAAGAGATAACCGAGGGACGCGGAGACGACGATGTATCCCGAAGTTCACACCCTTGCGGATGCTAATCTCTGTTAGAGCGGTGTGGAGGCACAATGCTCCCCAACAATGCCACTAGGGCCACCGTATTCTCCTCACGCCCTCGCACAATGCAAGGTCCCGTGATTCCACTAATGGTGCCCTTGAAGGCGGCAACCGAACCTTTACAAACAAGGTTGGGGCAATCTCCACAACTTAATTGGAGGCTCCCAACACAACCACGGAGCTTCACCACAATGGAATGTGGCTCCGAGGTGACCTCAACCGTCTAGGGTGCCCAAGCACCCAAGAGGAACAAGCTCAAGGGTACCAAGTACCCAAGAGTAACAAGCTCTAGGGTGCTCAAACACCCAAGAGTAATAAGCTTCTCAACTATTTCACCACCACGAATCACCGTGGAGAAATCAAACCGATGCAACTAATGCAATGGCAAGAACACACCAAGTGCTCAAGTCCCTCTCTCTCAAATCCCACCAAAGCAACAAAAGCTATGGAGGAAAGTGAGAGGAAGAACAAGGAGAACACCAAGAACTCCAAGATCTAGATCCAAGGGGTTCCCCTCACTTAGAGGAGAAAGTGATTGGTGGAAATGTGGATCTAGATCTCCTCTCTCTTTTCCCTCAAGAAGGAGCAAGAATCATTGGAGGGATTGAGAGATAGCAAAGCTCTAGAAGGTCAACAATGGAGGAGAGAGAGCTGCAAGGGGATGAAAGAACCATTGGGGGCAAGGGGGAAGAAGACCCCTTTTTAAAGGAGCCCCCAAATCCAACCGTTACCTGTCTCAGCCCGCACAGAGCGGTACTACCGCTCCGCAGAGCGGTACTACCGCTCGGGCGGTAGTAATTCAAAAAACAGCAGGCGAGAACACGGAACTGGAGCGGTAGTGCCGCACTTAGCGGTACTACCGTTCCAACCAAGCGGTACTACCGCTAAAGTGAAAAGAGCAACAGAAGCTTGCACACTCTGCGAAAAAACAAGCGGTGGTAGCAGCGGTAGTGGAGGGCGGAAGTACCGCACCAAGCGGTACTACCGCCCAGCAGAGCGGTACTACCGCCCTGAGCGGTACGACCGCACTACTACCGTTTAACAGAAAATGATACCAGAAGAAATACCCCCAAGCGGTACACGCCGCGGTAGACCACAGCGGTACTACCGCATAAGCGGTACTACCGTGGTACCGAGCGGTACTACCGCTTGGGTGACAGGAAAACTGCCCAGAGAAGCTACGGTCCCGGCAAGACCCGCTCCCGGCAAGGACTTGCCGGGAAAGCTCGCAAGCCAGCGGTACTACCGCGCTGGAGAGCGGTACTACCGCACAAGCGGTACTACCGCTGATCAGAGCGGTACTACCGCACAGAGAGCAACAGAGAATACAATAAAACCTGAACTGCCACAACTTCTGCAAATGAGCTCCGAATTGAGCAAACTCAAGCTTGTTGGATAGATGACGACAAATACTATGCAACAGCGACTGCCGCACTACTACCGTTTAACAGAAAACGGCAACAGAGACGTGCACAGAAGGAAACCCCGCATAGAGGGCGGAAGTACCGCACCAAGCGGTACTACCGCCCAGCAGAGCGGTACTACCGCCCTGAGCGGTACTACCGCACTACTGCCGCACTACTACCGTTTAACAGAAAACGGCAACAGAGACGTGCACAGAAGGAAACCCCGCAAGCGGTAGTGGCGGCGGTAGTACCGCCAGAGCGGTACTACCGTGCTACTACCGCTCTACTACCGTGAATGGCAATCTGGCAACAGAGAGTTGCACGCTCGGGGAAACCCCAAGCGGTAGTGCCACGGAAGTACCAGCGGTACTACCGCATAAGCGGTACTACCGTGGGCACCAGCGGTACTACCGCTTGCAAGCTACTGAAAATCCACAGAAAACAGAGGATACAAATAAAACCAGAACTGCCATAACTTCTGCAAATGAGCTCCGAATTGAGCAAACTCAAGCTTGTTGGATAGAAGACAACGAGTACTATCCAAACAGCGACAGGGGAGATATGCCTAACATATAGAGATGAGAAACCTCTATGAATGAAGAACCGGCATAAACTCCAACATCGAAAACATCATAGAAGATGCATAGATGAACTCCGTTTTCGATGACCTCGAGCTTGTCATGAAGATGACCAAAAGCTCAAAGACTCACAAAGAGAAACACCAAACACGAACCAAGAAAGATGATGCAAGGATGCAATGGTTTGAGCTCTCTACGAAGATACGATAAAGCTACTAACTTGAGAGCCCCCCTTGATAGTACGGCTATCGATCCTATAACCTGGTCTCCCAACAACTACCATGAGACCGGTAAAATAGAAAACCTATCAAGGGCAAACCTTTGCCTTGCGCATAGTCCACTTGAGCTAGATGATGACGATCTTGACCTCCTCAAGTTGGACCACCTTTCTTGATTGCGCCGGCTCAATGAAGACTAGTTGATTGCTCCCCCATACTCCACTATGGGTGAGCCACTCTTCATATGTAGTCTTGATCAACGTTGAATCTTTCCAACTCTCTTCATTAGGATGATGTCTTGAAGGTAAACATGAATGTTCACACAATCTTCTTCTTCAAGACATGCTTGCAATAGGCTCAACACTCACATGACCAATCTTTGGATAAATCCTTGAATAGCACCTTGGTCAACACACATTCTTCTTCTAATAACCTTGAAACCAACAAATGGTCTTCAAGCAATGCCTATGGACAAACCCTTCAAATATAACTCAAGGCAACCATTAGTCCATAGAGATTGTCATCAATTACCAAAACCAAACATGGGGGCAGCACATGTTCTTTCAAGTGCGGTAAACTGTCGGCGGTGGACTGTAGCCGACGAAGCTTCTGGACTAAGCCGTGCGTATATGATGATTGGCCCAAGATATTTTGTACTGCATCACATACTATTTGTGATCATGAACTGTTTGTGAAAGACTTGATTTTCAAAATGTTTTTAAAACAAAAATTGAGGTTACTTCGACAAAGGACGGTGTTTGGATTGCAATAAGATTTATCTATAGTGAACACTAACCAATATGAGTGTCGTGCTAAAATATGGAATTATTTAGGGTTTGTTTGGCATTTTTATACATTAATTGAGTTTTCTAGATATTTAATGTGTATAATTCAAATTTGAACTACCATCCCAATGTCTGTTGCATCGAAATGGGTTGAAAAAACATATTAGTGTCCATGGCCTAATCTTTAGGTCACGGGCAAGAAATGGGAATGAATTTCAAACATCTCGTCATCTTGGCTCGGCCACAAACATTGAGAAACTTGGTTTTTAAAATATAGTTGTTCCAAAATGCGTCAGAAATTCAGAAAACTGGGCATGTTGTCATGACATGGCTCATATGTGCCATGGTAAAAAAAACTATCCAATTTGTTACAAGTTTAGGCACAAGTCCCTTACAAACCGGAGCCTCTCACGACAAGCTTTGTGGTTCCGATAGGGAACTGATACGTCTCCAACGTATCTATAATTTTTGATTGTTCCATGCTGATATATTATCATTACAGGATACTTTTTGGGTCTTTATTTACCAATTTATAATATTTTTTAGCACTAACCTATTGACCCAGTGCCCAGTGCCAATTGTTGTTTTCTGCGTGTTTTTGCCTTTTCAGGTTTACTGTACCAAACAAAGTCCAATTGCCACGAAACTTTTTGATGAAGATCTAGAAGCTTCGGAAGGAAGCCGGGAGGTGCACAAGGGCCCCACCACACATCAGGGCGCCTCCCGACATAATTCTTCGGCCTATAAATTCTCTAATATCATAAAAACCCTGGAGGCAGTCCCGAAACCCTTTTTCCACCGCCGCAAGTCTATGTTCCGTCGTGAGGCCATCTGGAGCTCCGTTCCGGCACCCTGCGGAGGGCGGATCGATCACGGAGGGCCACTTCATCAACCTTAATGCCCTCAAGATGATGTGTGAGTAGTTCTCCACAGACCTACGGGTCCATAGCTAGTACCTAGATGGCAATCTCTCTCTCTTATGATCTTCAATACAATGATCATCGCATCTTCGCTTTGATCTATCCGATGTAATCCTAGTGTGCGGTGTGTTTGTTGGGATCCGATGAATTATGGATTTATGTTCAGATTATTCATGAAAATTATTTGACCTCTGAATTATATTATCTCTTAAGTGCATGATCATTATAGCTTCGTAATGATCTCCGATCTATTGATATGCTTTGGCCAAGTACATTGATATTTCATCGGTGGGAGTGGTGCGTTTTGGTAGTTTCAACCTGGCGAGTTTCTATATCCAAGTGACAAAGTAGGGGACAAGATGCGTCTTTGTGTTGTTGCTACTAAGGATAAAATGATGGGGTTCATTCATATTGTTTGAGTTTACTTTGTCCACATCATGTCATCGTTCTCCAAGCATTACTCTGTTTTACTTAATACTGTAGATGCATGCTAGATAGCGGTCGATGAGTGGACTAATAGTAATAGGTGCAGGCAGGAGTCGGCCTATTTGCTTATGGACGTGATGCCTATATACACATGATCATGGCCGTGAACATCGCATAACTATCCGCTTTTCTATCAATTGCCCAACAGTAATTTGTTACCCACCGTATGTTGCCTACATGAGAGATGCCGCTAGGGAAAACTATGCCCCCCGGGTCTATTCACTTATATATTTACAAACGCTACAATTACCTCGCTGCCTTTATTTGCTGTTTTATTTAGCTCGTCTCATAAAAATCAAAAATACAAAAATATTTATCTTTGCTAGTTACTAGTTTACTTCCTCGCTTGCTAGTTTGCTTGTTTTGCTTGTTACCTTGCTCACTTGCCTAGCTATGTTGCCTTTATCTTTATCAAAAACAAACAGAAAGTTTGAAGCAAAAACTTAAAGATAAATGGATCCTCATCCACTTGCTAATATTTTCAATAGACCCAATTATGTTGAACCAATTGCTAGTGAGTTGATTGCACTAGATTTTTCTTATGAGGTCTTTCTTGAAATTCATAAATCTAAAAATTGTGATGAAGTGTTAAAAGAAATTTATAAAGTGATTAATGATAGTTCCTTGAATGAAAAGCATGATTGCTATGTTGCTAGTAGAAATTCTATGAATATCAATTGTGCTAATGATCATGATTGGGGTGATAGTCATGATGTTCCTTGTGGTCTTGATAATTCTAGCCTTCATGATGAATCTATTATTGAGTATGATATTCGCAACACTACTAGAAGTGGGGTTGGAAGAGTGTCAACTTTAGGTAATAATGATCCCACTACTTTGGAGAATGATCAATATTTTGATAGTTATATTGTTGAGTTTGATTATGATCCTACTTATAATTATTACGAGAGAGGCAAACATGGTTATAAGAATTTGCACGTTACTCAATTACCTCTCCTTGTGTTAAAGTTATTAATGGTTCATTCTTCCTACATGCATATGCTAGATATTTATTGTCTTGATAATTTGTTTTCCTATGAAATACCTATGCATATGAAGTATGTTAGACTTAAATGAGTTTGTCACATGCTTTATGATGCTCTCTTTGTGCTTCAATTCTTATGTTTTATGTGAGCATCATTAAAATCTCAAGCTTATGTTAATGGCTAAAAAGAAAGAGCTTGTTGGGAGACAAACCAATACTTTCTATTTATTTTTAATAGCATGATTATTGCCTCTGTAATTATTATGTTTTTGTGTTTAAATTAGTGTTTGTGCCAAGTAAAGCCTTTGGGATGACTCACAAGATAAGTAGAATCAATGCTGAAACAAAATAGAAACTTTTGACTCAAGTACAAGAATTTTCATTTTTACTCGAGCGTGATAATGATCTGAAATTTTTACAGAGTGTTGCTATACAAATTTTCGAGGTTGTCCTGATTTTACAGAATTTTTAGAGTTACAGAAGTCTAGTCTATCTACAGATTGCTACAGACTGTTCTGTTTTAGACAGATTCTGTTTTTGCTTGCATAGTTGCTTGTTTTGATTATGCTATGTATTGTATCGGGGGGGGGGGGGGGGTATAAGCCATGGAGAAGTTAGAATACAGTACCTATTATGCATTTATGAAATTTGAATCAATTTATAACAGTACTTAAAGTATGCAATATGTTTCTTATACTAACAGATCTCACGAGGTTTTGTTGAGTTTTGTGTGATTGAAGTTTTCAAGTTTTGGGTGTTATCTTGATGGACAAAGGAATAAGGAGTGGAAAGAGCCTAAGCTTGGGGATGCCCAAGGCACCCAAGGTAATATTTTAAAGGAGACTCGAGCGTCTAAGCTTGGGGATGCCCCGGGAGGCATCCCCTCTTTCGTCTCAAATCCATCGGCATGTCACTTGAAGCTATATTTTTATTCGTCACATGATATGAGTTTTGCTTGGAGCGTCGTTTGCTTTTGTTTACTTTTACTTTCAGTTTACCACAATTATTGTTTCCTGGACACACCTATTTAATAGACACACCTTCATCATAATTTGTTAGAATACTCTATGTGCGTCACTTATATGTTTTGAGCTTAGCAGTTGCTCTAGTACTTCACTTATATCTTTTTGAGCACGGTAGCGTGTAGATTTTATAGAAATGATTTCACTCTCGTTCTTCACTTATATTTGTTTGAGAGTTAATAAATAGTGACGTTAATATGCATGGGCCATACACATTAGTCAAAGAATATTAGGTATTCAATGAGTGATAATCAAAACCATCATGTAGCACATATAAAGAAATTGTGGGTTAATGATATTGATGTAGTAATGTGAAATAGGTGTGAGTTCATAATTGTTAAACCGTAGAAGTGTCGATATTAAGAAAGGTTGAACTTTTTGTTCATTTAAAAAGTTAAAGAGGCATGGTGATGATGTGTGAGCATTTCTATTCCTTGTTGAAATCCTAGTGTTGTTTCGGGTCGGAAGCGCGCGATGGTTAACTCCTACCAACCTCTTCCCTCGGGGCATGCGATTAGTACTTTGATTTATGATAAACTAATAAAACTTTGCAATAAGTATATGAGTTCTTTATGACTAATGTGAAACCATGGACATACGCAATCTCACCTTTTTCATAATTTGCTAGCCTCTTCGGGACCGTGCATAGCCCGTTCTCACCTCGAGGATCGGTGCAAATTTCGCCGGTGCGTCCAAACCCCGTGACATGACACGCTCTGTTGAACATAAGCCTTATTATATCTTCCTCAAAACAGCCACCATACCTACCTATCATGGCATTTCCATAGCCATTCCGAGATATATTGCCATGCAAATTCCATCGTCACTTCACATGACTAGTTTGTTCATTGTCATATTGCTTTGCATGATCATATAGAGCTGACATAGTATTTGTGGCAAAGCCACCTTTCATCATGTTTTTGATACATGTCACGCTAGATCATTGCACATCCTGGTACACTGCCAGAGGCATTCATACAGAGTCATATCTTCATATCAGTTCTCCATATTAAGTAGTAAGTAAATAAAAGTGTGATGATCATCATTATTAGAGCATTGTCCCAGTGAGGAAAGAATGATGGAGACGATGATTCTCCCATAAGTCGAGATGAGACTCCGGACGGAAATAAAGATGGGGGAGGCCAAATGAGCCCACCATCCATTCAAAAAAATATGAGAGAAAATGAGAGAGGGGACTTTGCTACCAACCTTTACCACACCTGTGCCTCAAAGTGGCACCATGTTCCTCTTGTAGAGAGTCTCATGATATATCACTTTCATATGCTAGTGGGAATTACCTATTCATTATTACAAACTTGGCTTGTATATTCCTATGACGGGCTTCCTCATATGCACGAGGTCTTCATGAGCAAGCAAGTTGGATGCTCACCCCACTTAGCTTCATTTGAGATTTCATACACTTATAGCTCTAGTGCATCATTTGAATGGCAATCCCTACTCCTTGCATTGACATCTATTGATGGGCATCTCCGTAGCCCGTTGGCACACCTAGTTGATGTGAGACTATCTTCTCCACTTCCTACCCCTTTCATATCTACCACCACACTCCATCCACTTAAATGCTATATCCAATGGTTCACGCTCATGTATTGCGTGAAGAATAAAAAGTTGATGCATATTGAAAAAGTACGAATCAAATGCCTGACTTGGACACCGTGGTGCTTAACATTTGTATTAATGTGGTGAAGATGGAGCCATGCCTTGCTAATACAATAAGATGAATGGGGGGGGGGGGTAAACATTTCTTAAGGATCGTATACTTTTAAGAATTAACAATTATGGTTCTTACATTTCAATTATTTCTATGTTAATATTTGTTGATTCATCTTTTCTCAATGAGCATACATGCACAAGATTACATAGTGGATAGCATGTCACATCAAAAATTCTGTTTTTATCATTTACCTACTTGAGGACGAGCAGGAATTAAGCTTGGGGATGCTTGATACGTCTCCAGCGTATCTATAATTTTTGATTGTTCCATGCTGATATATTATCATTCTAGGATACTTTTTGGTTCTTTATTTACCAATTTATAATATTTTTAAGCACTAACCAATTGACCCAGTGCGAGTTGCTGTTTTCTGCGTGTTTTTGCCTTTTCAGGTTTACTGTACCAAACAAAGTCCAATTGCCACGAAACTTTTTGATATTTTTTTCTGGACTATATGAAGACCTAGAAGCTTCAAAAGGAAGCCAGCAGGTGCACGAGGGCCCCACCACACATCAAGGTGCGCCCTGGGGGGGGGTCGTGCAATGATATGTGGTGGCCCTCCAGCCACCTCCCGACGTCCTTCTTCGGCCTATAAATTCTCTAATATCCAAAAAAACCTAGAGGCAGTCCCGAAACCCTTTTTCTGCCGCCGCAAGTCTATGTTCCGTCGTGAGGCCATCTGGAGCTCCGTTCCGGCACCCGCGGAGGGCGGATCGATCACGGAGGGCCTCTTCATCAACCTTGCTGCCCTCATGATGATGTGTGAGTAGTTCACCACAGACCTACGGGTCCATAGCTAGTACCTAGATGGCAATCTCTCTCTCTTATGATCTTCAATACAATGATCATCGCATCTTCGCTTTGATCTATCTGATGTAATCCTAGTGTGCGGTGTGTTTGTTGGGGTCCAATGAATTGTGGGTTTATGTTCAGATTATTCATGAAAAGTATTTGAGATGCCTCTGAATTATATTATCTCTTAAGTGTATGATCATTATAGCTTCGTATTGCTCTCTGATCTATTGATATGCTTTGGCCAAGTAGATTGATATTTCATCGGTGGGAGTGGTGCGTTGTGGTAGGTTCAACCTGGCGAGTTTCTATATCCCAGTGACAAAGTAGGGGACAAGATGCGTCTTTGTGTTGTTGCTACTAAGGATAAAACGATGGGGTTCATTCATATTGTTTGAGTTTACTTTGTCTACATCATGTCATCGTTCTCCAAGCATTACTCTGTTTTACTTAATATTCTAGATGCATGCTGGATAGCGGTCGATGAGTGGAGTAATAGTAATAGGTGCAGGCAGGAGTTGGCCTATTTGCTTATGGACGTGATGCCTATATACACATGATCATTGCTGTGAACATCGCATAACTATCCGCTTTTCTATCAATTGCCTAACAGTAATTTGTTGCCCACCGTATGATGCCTACATGAGAGATGCCGCTAGGGAAAACTAACAATTACCTCGCTGCCTTTATTTACTTTTTATTTATTTTTCAATTTATATTTATCAACAATTATCTACACAACTCAATTGCTTGCAAATAACGAGATCAAGGCGATTCACAACCCTCTTGCCCGCGTTGGGTGCAAGTTGTTTGTTCATTTGTGTGCAGCCGCTTAAGACGGTTGAGGATTGATATTCCTATTGGTTCGATAAACCTTGGTTTCATAACTGAGGGAAATACTTACTCACTTTGTGCTGCTCACGGAAAACCCAACGCAGATCATAAGTATCAGGAACACATCACCTTACGTGGGCAAAACAACATCCGCTCATCTTCTCGCCTTGAACTTTTTTTAGAGGCAACATAGACCAGTAGGAGTGTCTTGCTAAAATATGGAATTATTTAGGGTTCTTTTTGCAATTTTATACATTAATTAAGTTTTTCTAGGCATTTAATGTGGATAATTAAAATTTGAACTAAAATCACAAGGTTCGGTGCATCAAAATGGGTTGAAAAATCATATAAGTGTCCATGGCTGCATTCTTTGGGCCCCATGCAAGATATGTGAATGAATTTCAAACATGTCGGGGTCTTGTCTCGGCCACAAACATTGAGAAACTTGGTTTTAAATTCATGTATAAATCAAAAACTCGTTAGAAATTCGTGAATCTTGTCATGGTGTCATGACATGGCTCATATGTGCCCTGGTAAAAAAAAGACCAATTTGGGACAGGTTTTGGCACAAGCCCCTTAGGCCAAATCCAACGCTAGACCCCAAATCGTTCACATACGTCCATTTGGGTCAAAACACGACCCAATGGGAATACCCAAATGGACAAAGTGGCCCAGAGGTGTCCGTTTTTGTCCGGCCCGACCCCAAACCCGAAGGAAATTTCCACCACCAATGCGTCTTAAACGGACAGAAGCATACACTCTAGTAGCTCTCTTCGTTCGCTCGTGTCCGTCCCTAACCCACAAATCAGTGACCCACACACAACCCCGATGACCTTTCGTTCCCGTGTCAGCCGTGGCGCTCCGCCCGCAGCCCCGCGGCGACCTGCTCCGCCAGCTGCCCGCCGTCGCGCTCCGCTCGGTGCCCGCTGCCCGCCACCACGACCTGCTTCGCCCGCTGTGCTCTGAGCTCCCCACCGCCGCGCCCATGCCCGCAAACTACTTTTGGCACCCAAGCCCGCGACCTGCTCCTGGGTCCACTCCCGCCCGGCATCTCATGGCTCTGCACCTCGCAAGCAGCAGCGGATGGAGGACGCTGCTGCCAAAAGCTCGCCGCCCACCCGTCCGCTCGCACCTTCGTGAGTCGCTACCCAGCCCGTCTGCATGCCTCTGCGAGCTCGCCGCCCGCGCACTCCGCTGTGAGCTTGCCACCCAGCCGGTCCGCACGTGCTGCCCAGCCCGTCCGTGCGCGTGGATGCAAGCCGAGGTGGCCGATGTGTGCGAGCGCTAGCTAGCTAGCTGCTAGCCACGGCCATGCATGCACATGCGTGCTAGCTAGCAAGCTAGCTACCAGTCGCTGCCATGCGTGCACGTCGACTGCGTTGGATTGGAGGACGGGTCAGGCGCGGGCGAGCTGCACAGGCGGGACGACATTGCGCCGAGGCGGCACGAGCAAGGAGTTGGTAGGGAGACGGACGGGTAGAGCTGCGCGGGCTGGGTGACGCTGCGAGGAGGCGGGGCGGCGTGACGAGCAGGGGTGGGGCGAGCTCGTCGGCGAGGAGAGCAGGGGCGGTGCGAGCTTGTCTGTGCGGCGAGCAGGGGAGAGGCGGTGGGCGAGCGTGCGAGTGTGGCGTGGGCGAGCTGCTACCAAAGGACGGGCACGCCAGCATTACGCGGTGGAGAAGACAGCTCCGGCGAACACGGTCCATGGCGGGATGGAGAGCTCGCGACGGGGTGAGCGCGTCCATTTGGGTTCAGGCAACGGCGAGCTAAGGGCAAGACCCGGTGTCGAACATGTTCCGGGCGGAGGAGCTCGGGGTGAGGCATATCTGTTTGGGGTTAGTGGCCTCATGCGCGTTGGGCGCAGATGCGTCCAACGACTGTCTGCACCCTAGACATCCGGCAAAATCCAACGAGGAGCAGAAGGAAATGACAAGTGGTTTCAGCAAGGTAATTTCTGCAAGCACTGAAATTGTAGGTAACAAATAGTTTGATAGCAAAATAATTGGTAACGAGCAAGTAACGGTAACGGCAAATAAGGTGCAGCAAGGTAGCCCAATCCTTTTGTTGCAAAGGACATGCCAGAACAGTCTCTAGTAATAAGCAACGTGTTCTTGAGGGTGCACGGGAATTTCATCTAGTCACTTCTATCATGTTGGTTTGATTCGTGTTCGCTACTTTGATAATTTGATATGTGGGTGGACCGGTGCTTGGGTGATGTTCTTACTTGAACAACCTCCCACTTATGATTAACCCCCTCGCAAGCATCCGCAACTACGGGAAAATTATTAAGATAAAATCTAACCATAGCATTAAATGTTTGGATTCTAATCAGCCCCTTATGAAGTAACGCATAAACTAGGGTTTAAGCTTCTGTCACTCTAGCAACAAATCATCTAATAACTACTCCACAATGCATTCGCTTAGGCCCATGAATGGTGAAGTGTCATGTAGTCGACGTTCACATGACACGACTAAAGGAATCACAACATACATATCATCAAAATATCGAACACATATCAAATTCACATGATTACTTGCAATATGACTTCTCTTGTGACCTCAAGAACAAAGGTAACTACTCACAAATAATAAACATGCTCAATATCAAAGGGTATTTAATAGCATAATGGATCTAAACATATAATCTGCCACCAAATAAACCATATAGTAATCAACTATGCAAGGTGATCAACACTACTAGTCACCCACAGGTACCAATCTGAGGTTCCGGTACAAAGATTGAACACAAGAGATGAACTAGGGTTTGAGAGGAGATGGTGTTGTTGAAGATGTTGATGAATATTGGCCTCCCAAATATGAGAGGGGTGTTGGTGATGACGATGGCTTCGATTTCCCCCTCCGGGAGGGAAGTTCCCCCGGCGGATTCGCTTCGCTGGAGGGCAAAAGTGCTCCTGCCCAAGTTCCGCCTCGAGGCGGCGGCGCTTCATCCCGAAAGTCCTCCTCTTATTTTTCTAGGTTTAATGAGAATATATACCAGAAGATGGGCACCGGAGGTGGGCCAAGGAGGGCACAACCCACCAGGGCGCGCCCAGGGGGGCCTGGCGCGCCCTGGTGTCTTGTGCCCACCAAGGTGGGCCCCTCCGGTAGTTTTTTGCTCCAGTATTTTTTTATTCCAAAAATAATCTCCGTCAAATTTCAGCTTCATTGGAGTTGTGCAGAATAGGTATCTCTGATGTGCTTTTTTCAGGTTCAGAATTCCAGCTGCCGGTATTCTCCCTCTTTGTGTAAACCTTGCATATTATGAGAGAAAAGGCATTAGAATCACTCCCTAAATCATTATTATTCAACAAAACATAATAAATAACAGTAGGAAATCATGATGCAAAATGGACGTATCAACTCCCCCAAGCTTAGACCTCGCTTGTCCTCAAGCGAAAGCCAATATTGAAAAGCATGTCCACATGGTTTGAGAGAGAGGTGTCGATAAAAACAAAATACGAACATAGTAGCATCATGCTTATTATCATAACAACAACAAACTCTAACATAAAACTTATTCATACACTTTTATCATATAACTTCTCATGAACAAGTAACAATTCATCACAGCATAGAAGTATAAAGCATAAACCTTATTGAAAACCAACAAACTATGATCTCAGTCAACTTTGCAACTACAATTCATCATATTTTTAGGAAGGGTCTCATGTCGGAGCCTTTTGGCAAGTCCACATACTCAACCATCATTTAGTCTTCTATGATTGCTAACACTCACGGCATACCCATGAACAAAAAGTTTCAACCGGACACATAGGAAGATAAGGACTTGTAGTTTCGCCTCCCAACGTATTCACCTCAAGGGTGATGTCAACAATAATAACTCATGCCCACTCATATCCAACTGGATATGTGGGCCTAGATCTTTCCTCACCACATGATGCTTGCAAAAAGAAAAAGTAAAAAAGGAATAGGGAAGAATACTTTGACTCTTGCATTAAAGTAAATACATAAAAGTAAAAGATACTCCCTTCGCAGAGGGAAGCAGAGGTTGTCATGCGCTTTTTAGTTTGTATGCCGAATCCCTTAATGTAAAAGAACGCCACGCTATATTGCCCCCTATGATATCAACCTTTATTATGCAGTCCATCGCTTTTATTACTTTGCCATCATAATTTCGTATGGCGCTCAATTTTCTCTTACACTAATTGATCAAAACACTTTTAGAAGCATTTTTTATTGCCTTATTGCACCGATGACAACTTACTTGAAGGATCTTACTCGATCCATAGGTAGGTATGGTGGACTCTCAAAGAATGAATTTGGGTTTGGGTTTTTGGATGCACAAGTAGTATCTCTACTTAGTGCCGAATTTTTGGCTAGCAAAGATATTGAGCAAGCACCACATGTTGAAGGATCTATGACAATATAACTTCTATGTGGATATGAACAAACATAAATCATTATGTTGTCTTCCTCATCCAACGTCAAAAATTTTGACATATAATATTTGATGGGGGCTCACAATCATAAAAGATGTCCAAGATAGTGTATTTGCATGTGAATCTTCCCTTCCCTTATTAGTTCTTTCATGAATTGCATCATTGACCAATCCTATGTTTGTCAATCTCCAATAAAATTTACTAGTTATACTTTTCCTTATGTGATGTCATTACTCACCATAAGATTAGCGTATGATTCTTTCCATTTATTTTTCTTTCTTTTTATTTTGATTGCAACAAGAAAGTAGGGAGGCAAAAACTCAAACTAAACTTTATTATATAACTCTCACTCTATTACATAGATAGATAGGCCACGAAACAAACACACGAAAATAGATCATGCTAAACTTTTATTCAACTGAAGTAAAGGGAAACTAAAGATCGAACTAAAATAGGTAAAGGTGAATAAAAGTGATGGTGATACGATACCGGGGCACCTCCCCCAAGCTTGGCTCAAGCCAAGGGGAGTGCCCATACCCGTGTGCTCAAGGCTTCTTTGGTGGTGGTGATGATGTGGCCTACTTCTTCAACTTATATTTAAGCATAAAATTTTCCTCCCTTAGATCATCGTTCTCCAACTCGAGCTTTAGTATCTTTTTGCATAATGCTGCCTTGCTCTCCTGCAGAAAACGAGATGGGATAAATTGGTGATACGTATCTATAATTTTTGCTTGTTCCATGCTGTTATATTATCATTCTTGGATGTTTTACAATCATTTTATTACAACTTTATATCATTTTTTAGGACTAACCTATTGACATAGTGCCAAAGTGCCAGTTGCTGTTTTTGCTTGTTTTTTACTTCGCAGAAAATCAGTACCAAATAGAGATGAAACGCTGCGGGGATTTTTGTGGATTTTTTACGGACCAGAAGAAACCAGATGGGCCAAAGAACACCAGAAGAGGGGGCCCAGGCTGGCCAGCACCCACCAGGGCGCGCCAGAGCCCCCCTGGCGCGGCCTGGTGGGGGCTGGTTACCTCGGGCACCCCCTCAACTGACTATCGTGCCTATAAATTCCCTGGAAATCAAAAAACCCTAGAGGAGTCGACAAAACACAATTCCAGCCGCCGCAAGTTCCAGAACCGCGAGATCCAATCTAAACACCATCACGACGGGGTTCATCTTCCTCATAGGTGCCCTTCCGATGATGCGTGAGTAGTCCACCATAGACCTACGGGTCCGTAGGCAGTAGCTAGATGGCTTCTTCTCTCTCTCTTATGATTCTCAATACAATGGTCTCTTGGAGATCTATTTGATGTAAACTTTTGCGGTGTGTTTGTTGGGATCCAATGAATTTTGAGTTCATGATCAGTTTCTATCCATGAATATTATTTGAGTGTTCTTTGATCTCTTATATGCATGATTACTTATAGCCTCGTATTTCTCCTTCGAATATTTGGTTTAGTTAGGCCAACTAGATCGATTTTTCTTGCCATGGGAAGAGGTGCTTTGTGATGGGTTCGATCTTGCGGTGTTCTTTCCCAGTGACAGAAGGGGCAGCAAGACACGCATGTATCGTTGCTATTAAGGATAACAAGAAGGGGTGTATTCCTACATGAATAGATCTTGTCTACATCATGTCATCATTCTTATTGCATTACTCCGTTTTTCCATGAACTTAATACACTAGATGCATGCTGGATAGCGCTCGATGTGTGGAGTAATAGAGGTAGATGCAGACAGGAGTCGGTCTATCTATCTTGGACGTGATGCCTATATAATGATCATCACCTTGGTAATCGTCATGAATATTCAATTTTCTATCAATTGCCCAACAGTAATTTGTTCACCCACCATGCGCTATACTCATGAGAGAAGCCACTAGTGAACTCTACGGCCCCCGGGTCTACTTTTCCTATCATATTGCTTTCCGATCTACGTTTTTTGCAATCTTTGTTTTCAGATCTACAAAACCAAAAACCCAAAAATATATTGCTGCATATTTACTCTTTTTATTTGTGTTCTTGAGAGATCTATCTCTCCTATCTATCACTACCTAATCTATCTATTTATCGTAGAGAGATTGACAACCTCTCTTTCGCGTCGGGTTGCAAGTATTTGTTGTTTGTGTGCAGGTGCTGCTTATTGGGTGGTGGTGATCCTCCTACTGGATCGAGAACCTTGGTTTCATAACTGAGGGAAATTCTTACCGTCGCTGTGCTGCATCATCCCTTCCTCTTTGGGGAAATACCGACGCAGTCCAAGCCACGTCAAAGGAATTTTTGGCGCCGTTGCCTGGGAGGAAGCGGTCTCTTCTACGTGCCTATCGTAGGCGCCGAGGGAACTCCATCATCATCTACCAGGTTCCTAATCACAAATCTCATCTCCTTGCAATTACATTATTTGCCATTTGCATCTCGTTTTCCTCTCCCCTACTTCACCAATTTGCTGTTTTATTCGCCCTGTTTTTCGTTTGCCCTTTTTCTCGTCGGATCTCTTGCTTTGTCACCATGGCTAGTTCTTCCTTTATTGCGTGCACTCCCGATAATGAGGTTCTTAATTTTAAGCAAAGGGGGGGAACCTAAAAGATGCTTGGTATAGGATTTGCAATGCTCATAATAGATCTATCCATAAGCAATCTACCGCTGTTCTTCTTCGCAGTTTTTATGTGGGCATCACCACTTGGTATAGATTCGTCCTTGATACGATTACCGGTGGGAATTTCTTGATGTGTCCATATTTGGATGCTTTTAATGCTTTGGGAAGTTTAGTGGGATTGCCACCTATCATGATCAATGAAACAACTTTAACTCTCGAACACGTTATGGAGAGATTAGATGCTATTGAGAAGAAGATGATTACTAAAGAACATCTTGATGATCTAGATAAAAGGATGCATAATCTTGCTAATAAAATTGGGGCTAAGGCAGGAGATGCCATTAAGTTGCTAAAAGCGAAAGAAACCGTGGTTAACGAAAGGGTAGAAGAAAGTCCTTACCGTATTGATAAGTTGGAAGAGATTTTTAGTAATTTGGGTTCAGATTTTTCTTCTATCAAAACTATTGAAAAAACTCCCGTAAAAATTGGCAAGACCACACAAGTCACTAAGAACAAAGTTGCTACACCTAGTGGGCACAAGGGGGATCTTAAAATGATTAGTATTCATCCCGACTTTGTTGAAATTATAAGAGATCCTATTTAGAAGAATGATTTTTTTGGTTTTCTTCCTAGGAGTGTTATCATTAAGAACATGCATGCTAAATATTTGAAGAAATCTAGTTGTGTGATTGAAGAGTTGAAAACCAAAGATGACAATACTTGAATCTATCCATTATGCCTAGCTAGGGGCGTAAAACGATAGCGCTTGCTGGGAGGCAACCCAATGAATAAATAATTTTTTGCTTTTTCCTTTCTGTTTTTGTGTGTTGACACAATTATGCCTCTGTTATGATTGTGTTTTTATGGTTTATTTAGTGTTTGTGCCAAGTAAAGCCTTTAGGATGATTCATAGGATGGGTAGAAGACATGCTGAATCTGAAACAGAAACTTTGCGTCCAGTATATGAATTTTCGTTTTTTGCTGGAACGTGATCTTGACCTGAAATTTTAACACAGTGTTGCTATACAAATTCCTTACGTTTTCCTAATTGTTCAGAATTTGTAGAGTTACAGAAGTATGGGTAGAGTACAGATTACTACAGACTGTTCTGTTTAAGACAGATTCTGTTTTCGTTGCGTTGTCTGCTTGTTTTGATGAATCTGTGGTTTGTATTGGGGGGTATAAGCCATGGTAAAGTTAAAATACAGTAGGTATAATGCAACTATAAAATTTGAATGGGTTTACAACAGTACCCAAAGTAGTGATTTGCTTTCTTATACTAATGGATCTCACGAAGATTTTATTGAGTTTTGTGTGATTGAAGTTTTCAAGTTTTGGGTGAGATCACGATGGATGAAGGAATAAGGAGTAGCAAAAGCCTAAGATTGGAGATGCTACCGCACCCCCACGATATATCCAAAGAGTAACAAGCAACTAAGCTTGGGGATGCCCCGAGTGGCATCCCCTCTTTCTTCTAACGACCATCCGTATTTTACTTGGAGCTATATTTTTATTCGTCACATATCATGTCTTTTGCTTGGAGCGTCTTGTAACTTTGCTTGCTTTGTTTGTTAGTTTTTCCTTTGGATCCTTGCTGTACACACCTATTTGAGAGAGCCACAATCATGCTATGATTTGTTAGAATTGCTCTATGTGCTTCATTTAAACTTTTTGAGCTATAGAATTGCTCTAGTGCTTCACTTATATCTTTTTTAGCACAGTGTGCTTGGAAACTTTTGTAGAAATACTCTCATGCTTCACTTAGATTAATTTGAGAGTTAGTAAAATTTTGAAGAAATCCTCTCATGCTTCACTTACACCTTTTTTGAGAGATGAAATCTTTATGCTCATGTGCTTCACTTAAATTTGTTTGAGCTTGCCAAAAAGCAATGGCAATATATGAAACTAGTCCCAAAGTGATAGATATCCAAGGAGGATATAATACAAACTTTCATGAAGATCATTGGACAAATTAAACTTTATTCCTTGTAATAGTTTTGAAACATGATAATAGTAATATGTGAGTCATGTTAATGTGTAATTATGCTTAGTAGGAATATTGGTGTTAAGGTTTGTGATTCCCTATGCATGCACGAAAGTCAATAGTTATGCAATGAAGTTATATCCTACTTGTGGTGCATGATTTGGTGTTAGTTATGTTTGCTCACTTATGTGATTTTTCGTTTCTTGGTTTGGTTGCTTCCCAATCTATTTGCTAGCCTTCATTTGTACTAATTAGAAATACTACTTGTGCATCCAAAATCCTTAAACCAAGTTTGGCCTTATGAGTCCACCATGCCTACCTATATGTGGTATTTCCATGCCGTTCCAAGCAAATTTGTATGTGCCATCTCTAAATTTTCAAAATAAATTTTCTCTTTTGTGTGCCCGTACCGCTCATGAAACGGTGGGGAGTGTCCAATATTTTTCCATGCTAGATGTGTTATTCTCAATATGAGTGTTTATTCACTTGTCATTGCATGAGAGTGCGGCGGTAATAGGGATGCCCATTCCCGAAATGAAAAAGAAAAAAAATTACTTTATGTTGTCAAATAATAAATTCCTTGGAAAGTGTTGGTATGGAAGGCAACCGTGGGTACGGCCCGCCATGGAAAGTGAAAGTTTGGTGGAAAAAGGAATAAACTTTATTTGTTGTTTGGGAACCGCCTATGATATATCTAGCATGGAAAGTATTGTGAGCTACTTTGTCGTTTTCATTGATAGGAAAAGCATGCCACCAAAAATATTTTTTCTCTCTCAATTTAAAACTTTGAGCTCTGGCACCTCTACAAATCCCTACTTCCCTCTGCGAAGGGCCTATCTATTTACTTCATGCAATTTTTATTTT
The DNA here is from genome assembly GCA_039707655.1 of Elymus sibiricus. Lineage (NCBI taxonomy): Eukaryota > Viridiplantae > Streptophyta > Magnoliopsida > Poales > Poaceae > Elymus > Elymus sibiricus. Next base: position 108,465,924 of record CM077667.1, on the reverse strand, counting down.
TGCTTTGAGTCTCCATCTTCTCTTATAAGCACCAACTAGGGGGCACTATGATCGTACTTGAGCATTGGGCATAGCTAATATTTGAGTGTGTTTCATGAATGGATCAATTATTGAGCATGATGGGCTAGGGAAACTTTCTTTAGTGTTGATATTTTTGAAAGACATGGTTGCTTGTTGACATGCTTGAGTATTGAAGTCATTATGTTAAAACTAGACTATTGCTTTGAATCATTTACAAGTCCAAATGTCCATGCTATACAAAGAAGAAAAGAATATGATGAACATGTTAGGCAGCATTCCACATCAAAAATTCTGTTTTTATCATTTACCTACTCGAGGACAAGTAGGAATTAAGCTTGGGGATGCTGATACGTCTCCAACGTATCTATAAATTTTGCTTGTTCCATGCTGTTATATTATCATTCTTGGATGTTTTACAATCATTTTATTACAACTTTATATCATTTTTTGGGACTAACCTATTGACATAGTGCCAAAGTGCCAGTTGCTGTTTTTGCTTGTTTTTTACTTCACAGAAAATCAGTACCAAACAGAGATGAAACACTGCGGGGATTTTTGTGGATTTTTTACGGACCAGAAGAAACCAGATGGGCCAATTAACACCAGAAGAGGGGGACCAGGCTGGCCAGCACCCACCAGGGCGCGCCAGAGGCCCCGTGGCGTGCCCTGGTGGGGGCTGGGCACCTCGGGCACCCCCTCAACCGACTATCGCACCTATAAATTCCCTGGAAATCCAAAAACCCTAGAGGAGTTGACGAAACACAATTCCAGCCGCCGCAAGTTCCAGAACCGCGAGATCCAATCTAAACACCATCACGGAGGGGTTCATCTTCCTCATAGGTGCCTCTCCGATGATGCGTGAGTAGTCCACCATAGGCCTACGGGTCCGTAGGCAGTAGCTAGATGACTTCTTCTCTCTCTCTTATGATTCTCAATACAACGGTCTCTTGGAGATCTATTTGATGTAAACTTTTGCGGTGTGTTTGTTGGGATCCGATGAATTTTGAGTTCATGATCAGTTTCTATCCATGAATATTATTTGAGTCTTGTTTGATCTCTTATATGCATGATTACTTATAGCCTCGTATTTCTTCTTCGAATATTTGGTTTAGTTAGGCCAACTAGATCGATTTTTCTTGCCATGGGAAGAGGTGCTTTGTGATGGGTTCGATCTTGCGGTGTTCTTTCCCAGTGACAAAAGGGGCAGCAAGACACGCATGTATCGTTGCTATTAAGGATAACAAGATGGGGTCTATTCCTACATGAATAGATCTTGTCTACATCATGTCATCGTTCTTATTGCATTACTCCGTTTTCTATCAATTGCCCAACAGTAATTTGTTCACCCACCGTGCGCTATACTCATGAGAGAAGCCACTAGTGAACCCTACGCCCCCCGGGTCTACTTTTCCTACCATATTGCTTTCCGATCTACGTTTTTTGCAATCTTTGTTTTCAGATCTACAAAACCAAAAACCCAAAAATATATTGCTGCATATTTACTTTTTTTTGTGTTCTTGAGAGATCTATCTCTCCTATCTATCACTACCTAATCTATCTATTTACCGTAGAGAGATTGACAACCTCTCTTTCGCGTCGGGTTGCAATTATTTGTTGTTTGTGTGCAGGTGCTGCTTATTGGGTGGTGGTGATCCTCCTACTGGTTCGATAACCTTGGTTTCATAACCGAGGGAAATACTTACCGTCGCTGTGCTGCATCATCCCTTCCTCTTTGGGGAAATACCGACGCAGTCCAAGCCACGTCAATTGGACCTCAGGTTTGTAGCTTCTAGGGAGGCTTGACTTCTTGAATTCCACATGCATGTCTCCAGGTTGAGGTAATGGATCATCCTCTTCCTCAGAGCTATCATCCTTTGTTTCCATCATGGTAGCGTCTTACTCCTCATCTGAGGTCCATAGATAGGGGTAAATTACCCTAAAGATCTTTGGGTCTTCACCATAGTGATCAACATAGCTCTCCCCCTCCGAATCTTGAGACGACATATTTTCAGATCTGCCAGGAAAATAGCACGAAACAAGAACATAGGTTTTTTCTGCGATGCAGTTGTCAAAACAGCCGGGGGGTATATATAGAGAATTTTTATTCTTGGGAAACAAGCATATGGAAGGAAAACGGAGTCGGGAAGGTGTCCGAGGTGGGCACAACCCACCAGGGCGCGCCCTGGCGTATCGTGCTCACCTCGATCACCTTCCGGTTTATTTCTTTATTTCCAAAATTCTCTAATATTCCAAAACTAACAAAAAATATTTTTGCGGATTTTTCGGAGTCCGTTTACTTACCGTATCACGTACCTCCTATTTTTTTCAGAATTCTGGAGTGTTCCGGAAGGTTTCTTTTATGTGTTCCTCCGGTGTCATGGTTTGGATAACTTTGCTTTCAACGTTAATAGGCGTACCTGAGATGTAATGCTTAATTCTTTGTCCATTGACCACCTTCGGGTTAGTACCTTCGGCGTTATTAATCTTGATAGCTCCAGAATGATAAACCTCTTCGATAATATAAGGTCCTTCCTATTTGGAGAGAAGCTTACCTACAAAAAATCTTAAACGAGAGTTGAACAAAAGAACATAGTCTCCTATTTTGAACTCCCGCTTTTGGATTCTTTTGTCATGCCATCTTTTTACATTTTCTTTAAATAGTTTGGCATTTTCATAGGCTTGGGTTCTCCATTCATCAAGTGGGCTAATATAAAATAGCCTCTTCTCACCGGCAAGTTTGAAATCATAGTTAAGTTCTTTAATTGCCCAAAATGCTTTATGTTCTAATTCTAGAGGCAAATGACAAGCTTTTCCATATATCATTTTGTATGGAGACATACCCATAGGATTTCTATAAGTTGTTCTATAGGCCCAAAGTGCATCATCTAATTTCATAGACCAATTCTTACGAGACCTATTGACAGTTTTTTGTAATATCAATTTTATTTCTCTATTGCTAAGTTCAACTTCACCACTAGATTGAGGATGCGATGCAATTCTATGGTTAACATCATATTTAGCAAGCATCTTACGGAAAGCACCATGAATAAAGTGTGAACCACCATCAGTCATTAAATATCTAGGGACTTCAAACCTCGGGAAGATAACCTCTTTAAGCATTTTAATGGAGGTGTGGTGATCAGCACTACTAGTTGGAATAGCTTTTACCCACTTAGTGACATAATGAACAGCAACCAAAATATGAGTGTACCCGTTAGAGGAAGGAAAAGGTCCCATATAATCAAAACCCCAAACGTCAAAAGGTTCAACAACAAGTGAATAATTCATAGGCATTTCCTGATGCTTACCGATATTTCCAATTCTTTGACATTCATCACAAGACAAGACAAACCTATGGGCATCCTTGAAGAGAGTAGGCCAATAAAAACCAGATTGCAATACCTTATGAGCAGTTGTATCTCCCGCATGATGTCCTCCATAAGCTTTGGAATGACATTTCCGTAGGATTTGTTCCTATTCATGCTCAGGTACACAACGTCTAATAATACCATCTACTCCTTCTTTATAAATATGTGGGTCATCCCAAAAGTAATGTCTTAAGTCATAGAAGAATTTTTTTCTTTTGTTGTTATGTGAAGCTAGGTGGTATATATTTAGCAACAATGTAGTTAGCATAATCAGCATACCAAGGGGTATTTTGAGAACCACTTATTACAGCTAACTGTTCGTCAAGAAAACTGTCATCAATAGGTAGTGGGTCATCAAGAATATTTTCTAACCTAGACAAGTTATCAGCTACGGGGTTCTCAGCTCCCTTCCTATCAACGATATGTAAGTCAAATTCTTGAAGCAAGAGAACCCACCTAATGAGTCTAGGTTTAACATCTTTCTTTTCCATAAGATATTTTATAGCAGCATGATCGATGTGAACAATAACCTTGGAGTCAACAATATAGGATCTAAATTTATCACAGGCAAACACAACTGCTAAAAATTCTTTTTCACTAGTGGCATAATTTTGTTGGGCACTGTCTAGAGTTTTACTAGCATAGTGGATAACATTCAATTTCTTATCAACTCTTTGTCCTAGCACAGCACCAACAGCATAATCACTAGCGTCACACATAATTTCAAAAGGCAAGTTCCAATGAGGTGGTTGAACGATAGGTGCAGAGGTTAAGGCTTTCTTGAGTGTTTCAAAGGCTTCCACACAATCATCATCAAAAACAAGGAATATCCTTTTGCAAAAGATTAGTAAGAGACCTAGAAATTTTAGAGAAGTCTTTAATGAACCTCCTATAAAAAACAACATGACCAAGGAAACTTCGAATACCTTTAATATCTTTAGGACATGGCATTTTCTCAATTGCATTAACTTTAGCTTTATCCACCTCAATACCTCGTTTAGATATTTTATGCCCCAAGACAATACTTTCATTAACCATAAAGTGGCACTTCTCCCAATTCAAGACAAGATTAATTTGTTCTCGTCTCTGCAAAACTCGATCAAGGTTGCTTAAGCAATCATCAAAAGAAGTTCCGTAAACGGAAAAATCATCCATGAAAACCTCCACAATCTTTTCACAAAAGTCAGAGAATATAGCAGTCATACATCTTTGAAAGGTACCAGGTGCATTGCATAAACCAAAAGGCATACGTCTATAAGCATAGGTTCCAAAAGGGCAAGTAAATGTGGTTTTCTCTTGATCGGATTGTGACACAGGTATTTGAGAGAAACCAGAATATCCGTCTAGGAAGCAAAAGTGTGTGTGCTTAGATAATCTTTCTAGCATTTGATCAATGAAAGGCAGCGGGTAATGATCTTTCTAGTAGCTTTATTTAATTTTCTAAAATCAATTACCATTCTATAGCCAGTGATAATTCTTTGTGGAATGAGTTCATTTTTATCATTGGGAACAACGGTAATACCTCCTTTCTTAGGGACACAATGAACGGGACTTACCCATCTTCTATCAGCAATGGGATAGATTGTACCTGCTTCTAGAAGTTTTAATATTTCAGTTCTTACCACTTCCTTCATCTTAGGATTCAGTCGCCATTGGTGATCAACAACTGGTTTAGCACCAGGTTCCATATTAATCTTGTGCTGATATAGAGTGGGACTAATGCCCTTAAGATCATCAAGAGTATATCCATTAGCAGTCTGGTGCTTCCTTAGAACTTTTAATATTCTTTCTTCTTCATGTTCTGAAAGGTTAGCACTAATAATAACATGATATATCTTTTTCTCCTCAAGATAAGCATACTTCAAAGTGTCAGGCAATTGCTTTAATTCGAACACAGGATCACCTTTAGGTGGAGGAGGACCTCCAAGAGTTTCAATAGGAAAATTGTGTTTCAGGAGAGGTTGTTGTTCAAAGAAAATTTGATCTATTTCATTTCTTTCACGCAAGTGCATATCATTTTCAAGGTCAAGAAAATATTGTTCTAATGGATCAGTAGGAGGCACAACAATAGAAACATGACCAATTATTTCATCTTTACTAGATAACGCTTTATCACGAGGTTGTCTACTAAACTTGGAAAAATTAAACTCATGAGACACACCACCAAAACTGACACCGACGGTTTGTTTTTCACAATCTATCTTAGCATTGACGGTGCTCAAGAAAGGTCTACCAAAGATAATGGGACAAAAGTCATCTTGTGGGGAACCAAGAACTAGAAAATCAGTAGGGTATTTTACTTTCCCACACAAGACTTCATCATCTCTAAAAATCCCAAGTGGTGTGATGGTGTCTCTATTAGCAAGTTTAATAGTAACATCAATGTCTTCTATTTCAGTAGGTGCTATTTCATCCCTAATTTCTTGGTATAAGGTAAAAGGGATAGCACTCACACTAGCACCCAAATCACATAAACCATGATAGCAATGATCTCCTATTTTGACTGAGAGAACAAGCATCCCTTCTATGGGTCTATGTTTATCTTTTTCATTAGGTTTAGCAATTCTAGCAACTTCATCACAGAAGTAGATAACATGCCCATCAATATTTTATACCAAGAGATCTTTAACCATAGCAACACTAGGTTCTACTTTAATTTGCTCAGGGGGCTTAGGTGCTCTTATATTACTCTTACAAACCACAGTAGATACCTTAGCATGTTCCTTTATCCTAACATGGAAAGGTGATTTTTCAATATAAGCGGTAGGCACAACTGGATCAACATTGTAAAGGATGGTTTCTTCTTTAGCTATGACCGGTTCTTTAATTTATTCTTTAATAGGGGGATGATATTTAAACCACTTCTCCTTAGGGAGATCAACGTGAGTAGCAAATGCTTCACAGAAAGAGGCTACTATCTCAGAGTCAAGTCCTTATTTAGTGCTGAACTTATGAAAAGTATCGGTATTCATAAAAGATTTAACACAATCAAGCTCAAGCTTTATACCTGACTCATTACCTTCTTCGAGTTCCCAATCTTCAGAGTTGCGTTTAATTCTTTCCAAGAGATCCCACTTGAATTCAATAGTTTTCTTCATATAAGAACCACCACAAGAAGTATCGAGCATGGATTGATCATTATGAGAAAGCCGAGCATAAAAATTCTGAATGATAACTTCTTTAGGGATGTCATGATTGGGGCATGAATATAACATTGAATTAAGCCTCCCCCAAGCTAGAGCGATGCTTTCTCCTTCACGAGGCCAAAAATTATATATATAATTCCGATCACGATGAACTAGATGCATAGGATAAAACTTTTGGTGGAATTCTAATTGCAATCGATTCCAGTTCCATGATCCAATATCATCACATAGCCTATACCATGTCAATGCTTTTCCCTTCAAAGATAAAGGGAAAACCTTCTTCTTAACTTCATCTCCGGATAAACCCGCAAGCTTAAATAATCTACAAATTTCATCCACATGTATTACATGCATATCAGGATGTTCAGTTTCGTCTCCTGCATAAGGATTAGCTAGCAGTTATTCTACCATACCCGAAGGAATTTCATAACCAATATTTTCAGTAGGTGCAGTAGGTTGAGGGGCAACTAATTGTGGTTACGGTCGAGGTGAAGATACCCCAAACAAACGCCTCAAAGTATTGATTTCCATAGTAGCAAGTGATAATAAATTTCAGCACGTAGTATAAGTTTTTCCTTACAGATTTCCACTTACCAAGAGCACTTCACTCCCCGGCAACGGCGCCAGAAAAGAGTCTTGATGACCCACAAGTATACGGGGTCAATCATAGTCCTTTCGATAAGTAAGAGTGTCAAACCCAACGAGGAGCAGAAGGAAATGACAAGCGGTTTTCAGCAAGGTAATTTCTGCAATCACTGAAATTGTAGGCAACAGATAGTTTGCTAGCAAGATAATTGGTAACGAGCAAGTAACGGTAATGGAAAATAAAGTGCAGCAAGGTATCCCAATCCTTTTGTGGCAAAGGATAGGCCAGAACAGTCTCTTATAATAGGCAAAGTGTTCTTGAGGGTACACGAGAATTTCATCTAGTCACTTTTATCATGTTGGTTTGATTTGCGCTCGCTACTTTGATAATTTGATATGTGGGTGGACCGGTGCTTGGGTGCTGTTCATACTTGAACAACCTCCCACTTATGATTAACCCCCTCGCAAGCATCCTCAACTACGAGAAAAGTATTAAGATAAAATCTAACCATAGCATTAAACGTTTGGATCCAAATCAGCCCCTTACGAAGTAGCGCATAAACTAGGGTTTAAGCTTCTATCACTCTAGCAACCCATCATCTAATAACTACTCCACAATGCATTCCCTTAGGCCCATGAATGGTGAATTGTCATGTAGTCGACGTACACATGAAACCACTAAGGGAATCACAACATACATATCATCAAAATATCGAACACATATCAAATTCACATGATTACTTGCAACATGACTTCTCCCGTGACCTCAAGAACAAAGGTAACTACTCACAAATAATAAACTTTCTCAAGATCAGAGGGGTATTGAATAGCATAACGGATCTGAACATATAATCTTCCACCAAATAAACCATATAGTAATCAACTACGCAAGGTGATCAACACTACTAGTCACCCATAGGTACCAATCTGAGGTTTCGGTACAAATATTGAACACAAAAGTTGAACTAGGGTTTGAGAGGAGATGGTGTTGTTGAAGATGTTGATGATGATTGGACTACCAAAGATGAGAGGGGTGTTGGTGATGACGATGGCTTCGATTTCCCCCTCCGGGAGGGAAGTTCCCCCGGCGGAATCGCTCTGCCGGAGGGCAAAAGTGCTCCTGCCCAAGTTCCGCCTCGAGGCGGCGGTGCTTCGTCCCGAAAGTCGTCCTATTATTTTTTCTAGGTCAAAAGTGAATATATACCAGAAGATGGGCACCGGAGGTGGGCCAAGGAGGGCACAACCCACCAGGACGCGCCCAGGGGGGCCTGGCGCGCCCTGGTGTCTTGTGCCCACCAGGATGGCCCCCTCCGGTAGTTTTTTGCTCAAATATTTTTTATTTATTCCAAACATAATCTCTATAAAATTTCAGCTTCATTGGAGTTGTGCAGAATAGGTATCTCTAATGTGCTTTTTTCAGGTCCAGAATTCCAGCTGCCTGTATTCTCCCTCTTTGTGTAAACCTTGCATATTATGAGAGAAAAGGCATTAGAATCACTCCCTAAAGCATTATTATTCAACAAAACATAATAAATAATAGTAGGAAATCATGATGCAAAATGGACGTATCAACAGACAATCCGGGAAGATTTGCATCTATCATATTGGGTAAATTGCCATTTGTCAAATCGGAAACATTGACATTTGTCGAGCTAGTAACGTTGGCATTTGTTAACATTGTAGCACTGGCATTTTTCAAATTTTGCAGGAACAAAATGACAATCAGGGTGCAATTTTGCAACTGAAATTCACTAAACATGGATTTCATTCATACATGAAGCAATGGTCTTTGTACAAAACAGTTCAACTCAACAGCTGAATCGAACAAACTTTTCCCCAATTGTTGCCAACCACGTACTGAAATAGCTAGTTCAACTATATATACTAGCTAATTTAAAGTATGTGGTACAGTTCAACCATATCTATAGTTAGATGAACTGAACAAAATAGCCCCTAAATACTAGTAGTACTATATGGAGGGGCTTTGTACTACTTCCAGCAGAATCGAGCGCGCTCAGTAAGAGCCAGTGCAAGAGGAGCCTGCCGATGAGTCGTGTCCGTTGGTGGAGTTGTGTCCGTTGCCTACCAGTGCTGCCCTCCGGCGCTCAAGACACCCCTCCTCGAGGCGGCGGGACTCGGTGTAAATCTCCGCATTTTGCGCCGCCATTGTGGCTTCTGCTGCGGCCACGATGTCGATGAGCTTCTTTGCGTGCGCGACCTGGCGCTCCACCTCCTTCTCTCGGAAGTAGATGTAGCGCGCAAGGTTTGCGACATAGAAGCCCGGCGGAGGGCCTTTGGCGGCCTCCACCTCCCGCATTCGGGCCGAGGTGGCGGAGCGGGTGATGACCCCGCCGCCTGACGGCGGGGTCGTGGCCAAGACGGACGACGGTGTGGTGGCGGCCCCGGCAGCTGCCGACGTGGTGGCATCGATGGCGGCCACCGGTAGCAGCTGTCTTTGGGCAGTGGTGGTGGAGCGTGTAGTTGGTGGCGTGCGCACACCCACCAAGGGCGCCACATGCACTACACATTTCAGAGGACGGCTGTGCCTACGCGGTGAAGCCTCCTAGCTGGAGTTGTCCTCTGGCGGAGTGGCTGAGCGACGACGAATAGCCGGTGCCATTGGCGATTGGGGGAGAAGCAAATTAGACAAGCTACTGGGAGGGAGGGGATGAAGGCAATGTGGAGTTGCCGGCCATGACGGTTTACATAGGAGGCCGACAAGCATTGGGAATTTGGGGATTCCGCCGAGCCGGGCGGGAAGCTAGAGCCGTAGCATGGTTTTGTGCGCAAGAACCTGTGCGGTTGTGCGTGGGAACGGGATCATCGAGCCGACGCGTGGCCAAAAGCGGTGTCGAAGCATGTACTGGAATCCTTGGGCGGCAAAGCGGTGACAAGACGTGAGAGAGGAGAACGGGGTGATGCGCAGGCAGACGGATCATAATAATAAAACGTCTGCGATATTAATACAGGCAAACGACACTTCCCAACGTAGCATCGGTAATGATTTCATCCATCTCTGACAATTGTTTGGCAGCAACCGTCTGCCCACAACACACACATCTTGTCAGTATGAATCGTTTGGGTTAATATTGCTCTTCCCACACAATTCTGATGAATGAACTATTTGTCGGGTATCACACACACCTTGTTATGGTATCTCGTTTGTGTTCTAGATGTATCAATGCAAACAGTTTCTCCGAGCGAACTGTATGCCGTACTTTGCACACATATGTATTTTGTGAACCGTTTGTGTTATCTTGTCTAATCGCAAACAGTTCATAAGAACCAACTGTATGCCCTGCATCACACTCACTATTCTAATCTCAAACATGCCTGATGGACCAGTCATTGCACACAGTTTTCTTTATTGGCGACGGAGCTATAACTATACCGTTTGCGATGGCTCGATCGCACACAGTTTCGGCGAAGGGTCTCCGATTAATGTGTCGTCTTTGGACCTTGCTGCAGTAGTGTCGGATCATCCGATCATTGCATGTATTGGCCTGTTAACTATCCAGATAGTCAGTACACCTAATATCCACTGCTCAAACAACTTTTTTCACCGAGCCAATATATACCCCTCTCTCACTCCGGAGAGGGCTGAAGACTACACTCATATTCATCTCAAGAAAACAAGTGCTCCTTCTCACACTCTCGCACACTCAATCTTAGATCCAAAGAAAATTTGTGAGAGATCCACTGTTTCTCCTTCTTGTGAGCAAAGCAAATCGTGATTTTAGCAATTCTTGGGCAATCCCCCATTGATCTTGTTATCTTAGAGGTTGGAGACTCCTAGGCGATAGGAGTTCTTTAGGGAGAAATTTTCCATTGTGATTACCCTCAAAAACTTTGTGAAGGTTTGGAGCCCACCTCGAGGTCTACACTAGTGGTTTAGATTCTCCTTCATGGTGATATGTCAAGGGGAGAATAGGTTAAGCCTTTGTGGCGTTGGTGTGCTTTTGTGGTAACATCTGCCCCTGCAACGGTGATTAGTTTTCCTCCAAGGAAGTGAACATCAGGATATATCCTTGTCTTTGGAGTTTTGGTTATCCCTAACCCTAAATCTCTAATTGTGGTTATTTATCTCTTGTTCCTTATTTATACCATATTGTGCTTGCTAGTATCTATATTAGCTGTTGGTAAACCTCCACATGCATTTGAATCATCCTTGCAATTGTTAGGCTCACTTTCATAGTCCTCATAATTTCCTAAAATTACTAAGTAGTCATTAAAATGTGTAATCGTACCTATTCACCGTCTCGATCCTTTCAGAGTGCCCACCATATATAGAACCATTTGAAAGATGCGACTGGTTAAGGAGAGCCTCGATGAACTGAAAGTCAACCCACATGTCGAATACGCAAGTATTCTAGGTTTGACTTAATGGTCTATGTGTTGACTTTGTAATGCCAAGTCCAACGTGTTTTTTCTTCATGTTAGGTTAAGTCCGCGTGTTCACAAGCGGAGGACAAATATAAGGTCGCGGAGATGCTTCGTTAGGGAGAGGGAGCCCCCTCCCCCACAGGGTGGCTGTAGCGTCCGACCCCGAGATCGCTCGTGCAGCGGTCGAGAGGGCATCTTCCAACGTTGAGAGGGAAACCGCGGACGCCGAGAGGGCAACTAAAATGGCATGGAGGGTAGAGTCCTATGCCGAGGTCGCGATCACCTTCCCTAAGAGGATGGTTACTGCAGCTGAGAGGGCGGTATCATCCGACAAGATTACTTGAGCAACCGTCGATACCATTGCGCCCGCCCTTTCCATGATCGAGACCGTGACAGCCACTTGTCGCGCCTCGTAGGTTAGCAACAGATAGAATTTAAGTTGTTCACTTTGTATGTTATATTTTGGTTGTGACACTTGTTGGTCGGTACAATTTAGTAGGCCTTTGCTCACTAAACCTGATTTAAATTCAAATTCATTCAAAAATTTCAAACAATATAAAAAAGTAGTAGTGTTCAACAATGTAGACGTTAAGGATTTGTGTATTAACTTTCAGTATGATGGTGCTCCCTTTGTCAGAGATGCTGATGACCCACAAGTATAGGGGATCAATCATAGTCCTTTCGATAAGTGAGAGTGTCAAACCCAACGAGGAGCAGAAGGAAATGATAAGCAGTTTTCAGCAAGGTATTCTCTACAAGTGTTGTGAGTAACAGTGATAGATAGTTTTGTAGCAAGATAATTCGTAACAACTGACAAGTAACAATAGTAGCAAAGATAGAGCAAGGTAGCCCAATCCTTTTTATAGCAAAGGACAGGCATGAAAGTACTCTTATATTAAGCAAACGCTCCCGAGGACACATGGGAATTTCTGTCTAGTCATGTTCATCATGTTGAGTTGATTTGCGTTCGTTACTTTGATAATTTGATATGTGGGTGGACCGGTGCTAAAGTGCTGTTATTACTTGAACAAGCAACCCACTTATTATTACCCCTCTCGCAAGCATCCGCAACTACGAAAGAAGAATTAAGATAAATCTAACCATAGCATGAAACGTGTGTATCCAAATCAACCCCTTATGAACTAACGCATAAACTGGGGTTTAAGCTTCTGTCACTCTCGCAACCCATCATCTACTTGTTACTCCACAATGCCTTCCCTTAGGCCCATAAAATGGTAAAGTGCCATGTAGTCAACGTCCACACGACACCACTAAGAGAAGCAACAACATACACATCATCAAAATATCAAACGAATACCAACTTCACATGATTACTTATAACAAGACTTCTCCCATGTCCTCAGGAACAAAAGTAACTACTCACACATCATCAACATGTTCAAGATCAGAGGTATAATAATGGTGATCAAGGATCTGAACATAATATCTTCCACCAAGTAAACCAACAAGCATCAACTACGAGATGTTATCAACACTAATAGTAACCCACAGGTACCAATCTGATGTTTTGAGACAAAGATTGAATACAAGAGGGTTTGAGATGAGATGGTGCTGGTGAAGATGTTAATGAATATTGGTCCTGCCACGAAGGAGGAAGCATTGGTGATGACGATGGCTTCGATATCCCCCTCCCGGAGGGAAGTTTCCCTGGCAGAATCTCTCTGCCGGAGAGCAAAAGGGCCTCTGCCCAGGTTTCCACCTTGAGATGGCAGTGCTTCATCCCGAAAGTATCTTCTTGATTTTTTTCCACTATTCAAGATGTCCCCTGATATGCCAATAAATCGGCCGATTTGTCGCTTGCCGGTGTCCGTCCGATAAGATAAATCGGCCGATAAAGTGGCCAATATGTCAATAAATCGGCCGATATGCTGATAAACCAGGCGATTTACCCCTTATCATGGGTCGGCCGATAAGTTCCCGATAAGCGATATCCCCAACATTGATTTTTTTCTAGCGTAAAACACACAATATGGGAGAAGAGGGGGGGTCGGGAGACCTGCTGGCCCCCCACAAGCTAACAGGGCGCGCTCTGTTGGCTTGTGGCTAGCAGGTAGCCCCCCTCTGGTATATTTTTGGCCCAATAATTCTTATATATTCCATAAAAATTCTCCGTGAAGTTTCAGGTCATATGGAGTCCAGTGATTTTTTAGTCTTTTTCTTGGTTTTCAAGTCCAGAATCCTAGTTTCCGGTGATTTCCCTCTTTGTGATGTACCTTGCATATTCAGAGAGAAAAGGCATAAGAATTGTATCATAATGATGGATAATGGACAAGAATAACATAAATATCAATAAGAATTTATGATGCAAAATGGACGTATCAACTCCCCCAAGCTTAGACCTCGCTTGTCCTCAAGCGAAAGCCGAACTCGATAATAATGACCACATAATTTGAGAGAGAGGCGTCGATAAAAACAGAATACAGACATGAGAGAATCATGAATATTAACATAGCAGCAAGTTTTTCATCATATAACTTCTCATAAACAAGTAACAATCTATCCACAATTGTTGAGCTATGAAGCATAAACTTTATTAGCAATCAACAAACCATGTTCTTAGTAATTGAGACAATCACAATTCATCATATTCCAGAGAAGAGTCTATGTAAGAGCTTTCATTCTAGCAAGTTCACATACTCAACTATCATTTAGTCTTCTATGATTGCTAACACTCATTGCATATTTTTGGAGCTAATGTTTCCATTGGACACATAGGAAGATGGGGGATTTATTATCTTTGCCACCCAACTCATTTACCTCAAGGATAATGTCAACAATACTAATCATGATCACCTATATCCAACCAGATATATATCTGAATCTTTCCTCAACATATAATGCTTGTCAACTGGAGAGTTAATAGGTAGGAATAGGGATGAACATTATTTGCTCGAGCATAAAAGTAAATACATGAAAGTAAAAGATATGCCCTTCGTAGAGGGAAGCAGAGGTTGTCATGTGCTTTTTATTTTTGGATGTACAAACTCTTAGTGGAAAGAAACGCCACTTTATATTGCTCCTTATGATAGAAAACTTTATTATGTAATCTGTCTCTTTTATTTCTTTGCCATCACAAGATCGTACAAAGTTTATTTTCCCTTACAATAAAAGATCATACATATTTAAGATCAATTTGTATTGCTTCATGCACCGATGACAACTTACTTGAAGGATATCATTCAACCCATAGGTAGGTATGGTGGACTATCATGGAAAGAACCTGGGTTTAAGGGGTTATGGACGCACAAGTAGTATCTCTACTTAGTGCGGAATTTTTTGGGCTAGCAAAATATCTAAAGCAAGCACCACATGTTAAAGGATCCATGACAATATAACTTCTATGTGAATGTAAACAAACATGATCATTACGTTGTCTTCCATGTCCAACATCAACACTCGATCATTATATAATATTTGGTGGGGGCTCGCAATCATAAAAGATGTCCAAGATAGTGTATTTTATGTGAATCACTCTCCTGTATCGTAATCTTGCATAGATTGTATGAATAACTAATACTATGTTTGTTTATTCCCAACAACTTTTATCTCACATACTTCTTCTATGTGAAGTCATTACCCCCCATGGGATTAGCATATGATTTTTCTAATTCTTTTTTTATTTCATTGCTATGATTGATGCATGAGAGTAAAGCAAGCAAACTTAAAATAATCTTTATTATATAACTCTCATACTCGATTGCAAGGATAGATAGATGTCAAAGCAAAAATTCTAAGCAAAGCAAATCTGAAATTTTATTTCTCTAAATCACGACATAACTAAGGATAGAACTAAGATAGATGATAATGGTAAAAGTGATGGTGATACGATACCGGGGCACCTCCCCCAAGCTTGGAACAAGCTAAGGGTGGTGCCCATACCCATGTACTCAAGCGTCCCTCTTGGGTGATGGTGGTGATGATGATGTAGGTTGGTCCTTTGCGATGGTTAGCAGGACAACCCTTAACTCATCTCATGGAGTAGCTGCTGAATCATTGCAGTGTTCTTTTGTACTTCCACCATAATATGTTTATTCTCTGGCCACCAAGAGCCTTTTCCTGCATCACTTTCACTTGAACGAGAGATGTCCAAATTGGATGGTATATGCGAGCGAGAAATATTCTCAACTCCGTAATTGTGAATCATATTGTGAAAGTTGTTTGCATGTAACCTGCCAAGGGGCCTCCTCGGGGTAGATTCACCTTGCGCTTCATGAGCTAGCTGAGCTCTCCTCCCCATTCGTGGGCAAGGGTTCAGAGAAGTGGAGATGCCTTCTAGCGTCCCACGTTCGAAGGCAAGGGATGCACTTCCATAGAGTCGATAGGTTCCTCTCCCGAGATAACTTCCTCAGATCCTTCTCGTTCAAGTCCCATTTGCAACAGCCAAGCTTGGCCACCAACGTTGTTGGAGGAGGACGAAGACATAGCTTCCACACCTTGAGAAATCTGTTAGAAAAACAGCGCAAAACAAGAACAGAGGGGAAACTTGCGATGCGGTGGTCAAAACATACGGGATTATATATAATGAATTTTTCAAGGTCAGAATACGTGTCCAGGAAGAAAACAGAGTCCGGGAGGCACACGAGGGCCCCACAAGCTATTAGGGCGCGCCCTATTGGCTTGTGCCTCCCTCGTGGGTCCCCCTGACTTGTTTTTATTTTTGGAATTTTTCTAAAATACCAAAACCAACATAACATATTTTTTTGGAATTTTTGGAGTCGGTTTACTTACCGTATCACATACCTACCCCTTTTCAGCTTTCTGGAGTGTTCCGGAAGGTCTCTCTTATGTGTTCTTCCGGAGTCATAACTTGGATTATATTACTTTCACTATTGACAGGCGTACCGAGATATAGTGTTTAATTTTTTGCCCATTTACCACTCTTGGATTTTTGCCTTCGAAGTTGTTAATCCTGATAGCATCGGAGCGATAGACCTCCTCGACTACATAAGGACCTTCCCATTTGGAGAGAAGCTTACCTGCAAAAAATATGAAACGAGAATTGTACAAAAGAACTAGGTCTCCTACATTGAATTCTCGTTTTTTGATTCTCTTGTCATGCCATCTTTTAACTTTTTCTTTACACAACTTGGTATTTTCATAATCTTGTGTCCTCCATTCATCTAATGAGCTAATATCAAGTAGACGGTTTTCACTGGCAAGTTTAAAATCATAGTTAAGTTCTTTAATTGCCCAATAAGCTTTATGTTCTAACTCAAGAGGTAAATGACATGCTTTTCCGTAGACCATTTTATATGGGACATTCCCATAGGGTTTTTATAAGCAGTTCTATGAGCCCATAAAGCATCATCAAGTTTCTTAGACCAATTCTTTCTATATCTATTAACAGCCTTTTGCAAGATCAACTTCATTTCTAGATTGCTCAATTCAACTTGACCGCTAGACCGCGGATGATAAGGTGATGCAATCCTATGGTTAACATCGTATTTAGCTAGAAGTTTAAGGAAAGCACCATGAATAAAATGTGAACCACCATCAGTCATTAAATATCCAGGGACTCCAAACCTCGGGAAAATAACATCTTTAAGCATTTTAATAGAAGTGTTATGATCAGCACTACTAGTTGGAATAGCTTCTACCCACTTAGTAACGTAATCCACATCAACTAGAATATGAGTATACCCATTAGAGGAAGGGAAAAGTCCCATATAATCAAATCCCCAGACATCAAATGGTTCAATAGCAAGTGAATAATTCATAGGCATTTCCTGACGTCTACCAATGTTACCAATTCTTTGACATTCATCACAAGAAAGGACATACTTATGAGCATCTTTGAAAATAGTAGGCCAATAGAAACCAGATTGTAATACCTTGTGTGCAGTTCTGTCACCAGCATGGTGCTCTCCGTAGGCCTTGGAGTGACACTTCCGTAGGATCTGTACCTGTTCATGCTTAGGTACACAACGTATAACACCATCCACTCCTTTATAAAGATGAGGGTCATCCCAAAAGTAATGTCTTAAATCATAAAAGAACTTTTTCTTTTGTTGGTAGGTGAAATTAGGTGGTATGTATTTAGCAACAATGTAATTAGTATAATCCGCATGCCAAGGACTACTATGGGAAGCATTTATAACAACAAGTTGCTCATCAGTAAAATTATCATCAATAGGCAGTGGGTCATCAAGAACATTTCCATCCTAGACAATTATCTGCTACGGAGTTTTCAGCTCCTTTCCTATCAACAATGTGCAGATCAAATTCTTGAAGTAAAAGTACCCACCTAATCAGTCTAGGCTTAGCATCTTTCTTTTCCATAAGGTATTTGATAGCAGCATGATTGGTGTGAATAGTAACTTTGGAATCAACAATATAAGGTCTAAACTTATCACATGCAAAGACAACTGCTAAAAATTCCTTCTCAGTAGTGGCATAGTTTCTTTGGGCACTGTCTAGAGTTTTACTAGCATAATGAATGACATTCAATTTCTTGTCTACTCTTTGCCCTAGGACAACACCAACATCATAATCACTGGCATCACACATAATTTCAAATGGTAAATTCCAATCAGGTGGCTGAACAAGAGGTGCAGAAATCAAGGTTTTCTTAAGTATTTCAAATGCTTCTACACAATCATCATAAAAAACAAAAAGGAATATCTTTTTGAAGAAGATTAGTTAGTGGCCTAGAAATCTTTAATGAAACGCCTATAAAAACCAGCATGACCAAGAAAACTTCTTATACCTTTTACATCTTAAGGGCATGGCATTTTCTCGATTGCATCAACTTTAGTTTTGTCTACCTCAATGCCTCGTTCAGAGATTTTATGCCCAAGTACTATACCTTCATTCACCATAAAGTGGCACTTCTCCCAATTCAAGACAAGATTAGTTTCTTCACATCTCTGCGAAACTCAATCGAAGTTGCTCAAGCAATCATCAAAAGAAGTCCCGTAAACGGAAAAATCATCCATGAAAACCTCAACAATCTTTTCACAAAAATCAGAGAATATAGCAGTCATACATCTTTGAAAGATAGAAGGTGCAATGCATAAACCAAAAGGCATAAGTCTATAAGCATAAGTTCCAAAAGGGCATGTGAAAGTAGTTTTCTCTTGGTCTTCTTTTGACACAGGTATTTGAGAGAAACCAGAATATCCATCATGAAAACAAAAGTGTGTGTGCTTTGATAATCTTTTTAACATTTGATCAATAAAAGGCAAGGGGTAATGATATTTTCTAGTAGCTTTATTTAAATTCCTGAAATAAATTACCATCCTATAACCAGTTACGATTCTTTGTGGAATAAGATCATTTTTATCATTAGGAACAACAGCTATACCTCCTTTCTTAGGAACACAATGAACAGGACTTACCCATGTACTATCAGCAATAGGATAAATTATACCTGCCTCCAGAAGCTTTAGTATTTCAGTTCTTACCACTTCCTTCATCTTAGGATTTAAGCAGCGTTGATGATCAACGGCAGGTTTAGCATCTGGTTCCATATTAATCTTGTGCTGGCATAGAGTGGGGATAATGCCCTTAAGATCATCAAGAGTATATCCAATAGCAGCCCTGTGCTTCTTCAAAGTTCTAAGTAATCTATTTTCTTCATGCTCTGAAAGTTTAGCACTAATAATAACAGGATATATCTTCTTTTCATCCAGATAAGCATATTTCAAAGTATGAGGTAATGTCTTTAGCTCAAACATGGGATCTCCCTTAGGCGGAGGAGGATCCCCTAAAATATCAACATGCAAGTTGTGCTTAAGAATATGTGTTTGTCTAAGAAATATATCATTTATATCATTTCTTTCATTCATATGCATATCATTCTCATGTTCTAGCAAATATTGTTCTAATGGATCATTAGGAGGCACGACAATAGAAGCGAGACCAATTACTTCATCCTTACTAGGTAATTCTTTTTCATATTGTTTTCTGCCAAACTTAGAGAAATTAAATTGATGAGACACATCTTCAAAGCTTACTTTGAGTTTCTCAGTAACACAATCAATTCCAGCATTAACAGTATTCAAGAAAGGTATACCAAAAATAATGGGACAAAAACTATCTTGTTTTGTACCAAGTACTAATAAATCAGTAGGGTACTTAATTTTTCCACACAAGACTTTAACATCTCTAAAAATCCCAAGTGGAAATGCTGTCTCTGTTTGCAAGCTTAATGGTGACATCAATATCTTCAATCTCAGAGGGTGCCATGTCATTCATAATTTCTTGATATAAAGTAAAAGGTATAGCACTAACACTAGCACCCATGTCACACAAGCCAAGATAATAATGATCTTCAATTTTAACATAAACAATAGGCATGCCAACAACTGGTTTATTTTTGTCTTAACTCAACCTGAAGCTTTCTAGCAGATTTTGCAATTCTAGCAGCTTCATCACAGAAGTAAATAACCTCACCATCAATATTATCCATTAAGAGATCTTTAACCATAGCAATATTAGGCTCAACATTTATTTGTTCAGAGGGTTTAGGTGTTCTAATAATTTGTATTAACCACAGTTGTAGCTTTAGCATGTTCCTTAATCCTAACAGGAAAAGGAGGTTTCTCAATGTAAGTAGTAGGCACAACTGGATCAACATGATAAACAATTGTTTCCTCTTTAACTTTAACAGGTACTCTAATGATTTTTCAATAGGTGGGTGATATTTGAACTACTTCTCCTTAGGGAGATCAACATGACTAGCAAATGATTCACATAAAGAAGCTACTATCTCAGAGTCAAGCCCTATTTTATTGCTAAACTCATGGAAAGTATCAGTTTCCATAAAAGATTTAACACAATCAAAGTTAAGCTTCACACCTGACTCTTTACCTTTGTCGAATTCCCAATCTTCAGAGTTGCGTTTAATTCTTTCCAGAAGATCCCATTTGAATTCCATAGTCCTCTTCATGTAGGAACCAGTAGAAGAAGAATCGAGTATTAATTGATCACCATGAGAAATTCAAGCATAAAATTTTGTATAATCATTTCTCTTGAGAGCTCATTGTTGGGGAAAGTGTGCATCATAGATTTAAGCCTCCCCCAAGCTTGAGCAATGCTTTCTCCTTCATGAGGTCGGAAATTATATATAAAGTTCCGATCACGATGGACTAGATGCATAGGATAAAACTTTTGATGAAATTCCAGCTTCAAGCGATTACAGTCCCATGATCCAATATCATCCAATAGCCTGTATCACATCAATGCTTTTCCGTCCAAAGATAAAGGGAAAACCTTCTTCTTAAGTTTGTCTCCGGATAAACATGTAAGCTTAAATAATCCACAAATCTCATCTACATATATCAAGTGGTAATCAGGATGAGTTGTACCGGCATAAGGATTAGCTAGCAGTTTCTCCACCATACCTGAAGGAATCTCATAATAAATATTTTTAGTAGGTTCATTAGCTTGAAAGGCAACTTTTTCCACTTCCGTTCGAGGCAAAGATGCCCCGAACAAGCCACTCAAAGTGAGACCGTCCATAGTAACAAGCAATAGTAAATTTCAGCACGTACCGAAAATGTTTCCTTACCAAGTTCCACTTCCCAAAGGCGCTTCACTCCCCGGCAACGGTGCCAAAAAAGAGTCTTGATGACCCACATGTATAGGGGATCAACCGTAGTCCTTTCGATAAGTAAGAGTGTCGAACCTAACGAGGAGCGGAAGAAAATGATAAGCAGTTTTCAGTAAGGTATTCTCTGCAAGTGTTGTGAGCAACAATGATAGATAGTTTTGTAGCAAGATAATTCATTACAAGTGACAACTAACAATAGTAGCAAAGATGCAGCAAGATAGCCCAATCCTTTTTATAGCAAAGGACAGGCCTAGAAGTACTCTTATATTAAGCAAACGCTCCCGAGGACACATGTGAATTTCTGTGTAGTCATGTTCATCATGTTGAGTTGATTAGCGTTCGTTACTTTGATAATTTGATATGTGGGTGGACTGGTGCTAAGATTCTGCCCTTACTTGAACAAGCAACCCACTTATAATCACCCCCTCTCGCAAGCATCCTCAACTACGAAAGAATAATTAGGATAAATCTAACCATAGCATGAAACGTGTGGATCCAAATCAGCCCCTTATGAAGTAACGAATAAAATGGGGTTTAAGCTTCTATCACTCTCGCAACCCATCATTTTCTTGTTACTCCACAATGCCTTCCCTTAGGCTCATAACATGGTGAAGTGTCGTGTAGTTGACGTTCACATGAAACCACTAAGAGAAGCAACAACATACACATCATCAAAATATCGAACGAATACCAACTTCACATGATTACTTATAACAAGACTTCTCTCATGTCCTCTGGAACAAAAGTAACTACTCACACATCATCAACATGTTCAAGATCAGAGGTATAATAATAGTTCTCAAGGATCTAAACATAATATCTTCCACCAAGTAAACCAACATGCATCAACTACAAGATGTAATCAACACTACTAGTAACCCACAGGTACCAATCTGAGGTTTTGAGACAAAGATTGAGTACAAGAGATGAACTAGGGTTTGAGATGAGATGGTGCTGGCGAAGATGTTGGTAAAGATTGGTCCTCCCATGAAGGAGGAAGCGTTGGTGATGATGGTGGCTTCGATCTCCCCCTCCCGAAGGGAAGTTTCCCCGACAGAATCACTTTGCCGGAGAGCAAAAGGGCCTCTGCCCAGGTTTCCGCCTCGAGACGGCGGCGCTTCATCCCGAAAGTATCTTCTTAATTTTTTCTAGGGTAAAACACACCATATAGGAGAAGAGGGGGGGGGGTCGGGAGACCTGCTGGGCCCCCACAAGCTAACAGGGCAAGCCCTGTTGGATTGTGGCCAGTAGGTGGCCCCCGTCTGGTATATTTTTGGCCCAATAATTCTTATATATTCCATAAAAATTCTCCGTGAAGTTTTAGGTCATTTGGAGTCCAGTGATTTTTCTGCCTTTTTCTTGGATTTCACGTCCAGAATCCCAGTTTTCAATGATTTCCCTCTTTGTGACGTACCTTGCATATTCAGAGAGAAAAGGCATAAGAATTGTATCATAATGATGGATAATGGACAAGAATAACATAAATATCTATAAGAAATTATGATGCAAAATGGACGTATCATATGCTCATGGATAATGGATCCTGACTATTGTCGTAGGGTATCGTTCCTTTCTTTTCCTTCCTCTACCGATCTTGGTAACAAGGAAGGAAGAGAAGGAATGACCATCACCGAGGGTTGAAATACCAGTGAGGGAGGTGTCCCGGAGACTACGGTTCATGGTCCTTTGAATCGTTCAATAGTAAGGAGGAAACAGAGAATGATTAGTCCAAGTAAGTGCTCAATGAGAAGAGCAATCATGAAGTAGACAATGGGGCAGGACAACTTATCAGGTTGAGTGGGTTCAAGAACTTGACAGTCCTCTTCCAGATCGTCCTAATTGTGGTGTTGCTTTTCATGTGCTTGTATGTGACATGCATTGGCCACATTGTTGTTTAGCGACGAGACGCTCGTGCTAAGTAACTACTTTTTGACTTCATATGATGGTTGTGTGGACCATATATGATTCTTTAGTGAGTCTTGCTATGTATGTGATCCTTATAGAGTCTACAATTTTTTGTATGTGATTATTATTGGATATTACTGTTATATCTGTTTTTGCTGCAGGGTTATATCAAAAACAATTGAAATCTGGGTGACAATGCCTTTTTACGAGAGGGACACTCGATAAACTACTCTTTTCCAAGAATCAATCTCGGCAGCTGGCAGCTTAGCTGACTGTTTGCCAAGAGCCTAGAGAAGAATCTCAGCAAAAAGGAGTACCTGGGGAGTTGTTGGTGTATATAAGCCGAGAGCTTGACAATGGCTCTGCAAAAGGTGACGTGGCAGCTCCTGGGGAATTTTTATTGCTATGTAAGACGACAACTCAAACTCGACAACTAGGAAAGTGGTTGTTGAGTTCTCCTTAGGTTGTGGGCAAAGACCTGATGACGCCGTCCTCGGCTCATGGACGTGAAGTCGCTTTATTTTGCCAAGAGTACCCCTTTGGCTCTCAGCAATTAGTATGCCGAGCTCCTGACAGACGGTTCTCGGTAATGTTCTGTTTGTCTGAGAGTTGTACGTCGAATGGGTTTTACCGACAACGGTTCTCGGCAAAGACGTTTCCAAGTTTTTTGAGGCCTTCCCGAGTGTCTTAGGCACTCGGCAAAGGAGTCGATTCAAGTAGTGTGATCTTCAATACATAAACTTGTTCAAAAACACAAGATCAATTTGAGGTATGTAGCATTCTCTAAATCATCAACTTGAGTATGTTTCCCGTTGATGCATCAAGTACAGTTGCCAATACTTCCTCATTATTTTGCTGAAATTGGCTTCGGTAAATAAAATGATAATTCAAGACAAATCATGAAACAATTCACCGAATTTTTATTTTTAAAAAGTAGGACAAAAATCTCGCTAACACACACGCATGTGAGCCATCACGACTCGCCAGAAACGTTGCCGGCCAGTGTTTTTGCGGAGCATTCACTGTTATGCGTGAAAATAATACACGCGATATTCCAAAAATATTTGAATGGACGCGATCATGGTGCCTGATCAATACACACATGCCATCCGTTTAGATTCTGGAAGATCTTAACTGTCCGGACGGCCCCATCCAGGCCGTCCATCCATCTCGCGATTGCACGGCCCGGAGCCGTACTCACGTGCATGCATGCATTCGCCCGATCCTTCACGGGCCGCAACGATACCCTCTGCATCTTTCTCGCCAAGGGAATATAAATTCACCTCTAGGGCCGGTCCAAGCAAATTTTGGGCCCCGGGGCGAAATCAAAATAAATAAATTTTATACTAAACTTTTATATTCGTCTAAACATATTACTTCATCGGACTACAACCTAAACGAGTTCTGCACTTAGTTGGCATAATTAGTCACACAACAACATTGCTACATATTAATTATTGTATTCTTTGTCCTATGGTTGTAATGTACATCAACAACACAATTACGCTAAATTTAAGTTATCTATCTTAACAAAAGTTTATTTTGATCATTTGCATAAATTGTATATATATATATATATATGTGCGCGCGCGCGCGCGTGCGTGCGTGCGTGCGTGCGTGCGTGTGTGTGTGTATTGTGTAGGCGGGGGGTGCGTCCATGTTTATTTAAATATCATGATAGAGCTTTCCAAAGCATATTGTCTAAAAAAACTTAAAAGTGGTTTCTCGTGTATTATTAGGTAAGTATATCTGTAGAAATTTATAGAGTATAAATTGAGTAGTTGCCAACTGAATCTTGCAAATTAAGTTTAGTAATAAATTGGCAATACGTGCTTGCTCTTTACTAGATAGTTGATAGCGAAGTAGCACCACTTATAGTAATCACTTGTGCAAAGATAAAAATGACGTCATTTTAATTTTTGTGTACTGATTTTATTATTTGATATGCATTTATGTGATGTGTTTGAATTTATCTAGTGTAGCTATCGGTCTTTCAAATCAAAAGTTGTGCATGAAACTGCACATATAAATCTACTTAAGATAGCGTTGATTACAAAGAGTCTAACTAACCTTAATATCACTAGTGGTTTGTTTATACAAGGTACATGCTGTTGGTTTGCAGGACTTTGCTCATCCAAATTCAGAATTTTCTTTTTTTTCCCACACATTCCATGATATTTTGACCTACTGAGTAATATTATGGTGGTTAGTAGTATAGTTTACACTCCTAGAATCGCGTTTTGTCCCGAGTTCCAATTATTCACCGAGTGCATTCTGTCGGGCACTCGACGAATTTTTGTCTGCTGAGTTTGATCCGTAACTGAACTCGGCGTTAATTTGTAACTCGGCAGAGCGGTGTTGTTTGCCGGGTTCTGACAAAAACAGACTCGCCGAACAAATAAACGGCGAAGAAAATAGTTCGCCGAGTTCCTGACAGAAAAAACTCGGCAAACACTGACATGTGGGCCATGTCTGGCGGCAATGGACGGAGCCGTGACGGCGGCCTTCCTTTGCCGGGTTTTGACTAACGGCAACTCGGCAAACATTTTTCTATTTTCTCTTTCTTAATTGGAATGCGAGGAGTAATATATTTGCCGAGTTCCCGATGGAAAGAACTCGGCAAACTTATGGCCCTGGACTTGTGTTTAGTCCCACCTCGCTACTTGAGGAGCGACGGACCAAGTTAAATTGCTGCCTTGTCCGGAAGCAATAAGCTACATTCATCATTGCACCCTTTGTGGAAGATATGACAGTTCCTACGAAGCTTATCTGCCTAACATAAGCTGATCACATGCTTATAATAGTCAGATATGTTTCATAGCGACACTTTATATCTTCACAAAGGGAGCAATGCTGACCGCTTGGCTCTTTTTTGATACTGTCTGTCTCGGTCGCTCTTGTTTTATCGGACTGCTTCGATCCATATTGCCCGATTTGGTCGCTCTTCGTTGGTCTATATACTGCCCGTGTCTCGGTCGACGTCGCTCTTTTTTTTTATACTGTCTGTCTCGGTCGCTCTTGTTTTATTGGACTGCTTCGATCCATATTGCCCGATTTGGTCGCTCTTCGTTGGTCTATATATTGCCCGTGTCTCGGTCGCTCTCTTGTTTTATCTGGTTGTCCATCCAAAATGTTGTGTAGTAGTGTATCATTACTTGACAAAATTAGCTCAAAAAAAGAGATGAAGACTTGCCCACGCAAAAACCTTTGCTCAAGGGGAAATATCTCATCTCCTCTCATTACCCGGAAAGGCGATATATGCATGCAGCATGCGTGAGATATTCTTCTCTTGCGAGTATTATTTTGGTAACTACAGCTGGAGAGATCAACACAGAGACACAATTGGTTCAACTTTACTGCTATAGCTCAAAGATATCTAAAAGCAATCGAGCTAGACATAAATATATATATCAACTATATCAGGCGTAGCTCTGGCTGAACAAGCATAGACCTATCAAGTGATCATCAATCATAGTATTCATCCTAAAAGCTTCAAAGCTTCTTATTATAAGCTTTGTGGTTACAGCCTGCAAGAACATTGCATGCACGGATGTGATGCCACTAAACTAGAGAGAAAGAGAGGGCATTGCATGCTTGGTCCGTTTTTGCACCTCTAGATCGGGCCAAACGGTGCAATTCTTTCTGGAAAGGCAGTGAAAGTTGTAAGCATGCATGCATGTGTTGGTCTATATACTGCCCGTGTCTCGGTCGCTCTTTCGTTTTATCGGGTTGTCCACCCTGGGTTTGAGAGGGTTTTGTGGCACCCTCTGGGATCTCAACTACATGCAACGTGCATATCAACGCTTAGCTCACAACTAGGATTTCAGCTATGTACATATGAAACCAGGCACGTAACCGGTCAAGTTAACTGCCCACTGACGACGCCCCTCTTTTTTGACTCATTTCATTAAGTTCCGTCGGTCCATATTGCATGTCTCGGTCGCTCTTGTTTTATTCGTCAGATCATTTCATTAAGTTAGTTCTGCGGTGCTCGGCTCTTTTTTGAATCATTGCATGCATTAAGCTTCGTCGGTCCATACAGCTCGTCTCGGTCGCTCTAGTTTCACCGGGTCGTCTACCCGATGGTTTGAGCGGGTTCGTTGGTCTATATACTGCCCGTGTCTCGGTCGCTCTCTCTTGTTTTATCGGGTTGTCCACTCGATGGTTTGAGCGGGGTTTGTGGCACCCATTGGGATCTCAACTACATACAGCGTGCATATCAACGCCTATTTTCAGCTACGTACATACGAAACCAGGTGTAACTGATACGTCTCCAACGTATATATAATTTTTGATTGTTCCTTGATGATATATTATCATTCTAGGATACTTTTTGGGTCTTTATTTACCAATTTATATTTTTTTTGAGCACTAACCTATTGACCCAGTGCCCAGTGCGAGTTGTTGTTTTCTACGTGTTTTTTGCTTTTCAGGTTTACATTACAAACGAAGTCCAATTGCCACGAAACTTTTTGATGATTTTTTCTGGACCAAAAGAAGACCTGGAAGTTTCGGAAGGAGGCCGGGGGGGCGCATGAGGGCCGCACAAGCCAACAGGGCGAGCCCCCATGGGGCGCGCCCTGATGGCTTGTGCCTCCCTCGGCTGCCTCCCGACGCCCCTCTCTGGCCTATAAATTCTATTTCACCCTAAAAATAATGGAGGTAGTCCCGAAACCCTTTTTGTACCGCCGCAAGTCTCTGTTCCATCGCGAGACCATATGGAGCTCCGTTCCGGCACCCTGCTGGAGGGGGGATCGATCATGGAGGGCCTCTTCATCAACCTTGCTGTCCTCATGATGATGTGTGAGTAGTTTACCATAGACCTACGGGTCCATAGCTAGTACCTAGATGGCAATCTCTCTATCTCTTGATCTTCAATACAATGGTGATCGCATCTTTGCTTTGATCTATCCGATGTAATCCTATTGTGCGGTGTGTTTGTTGGGATCCGATGAATTGTGGCTTTATGTTCAGATTATTCATGAAAAGTATTTGAGATACCTCTGATATATATTGTCTCTTAATTGCATGATCATTATAGCTTCGTAATGCTCTTCGATCTATTAATGTGCTTTGGCCAAGTAGATTGATATTTCATCGGTGGGAGTGGTGCGTTGTGGTAGGTTCAACCTGGCGAGTTTCTATATCCCAGTGACAAAGTAGGGGACAAGATGCGTCTTTGTGTTGTTACTAGTAAGGATAACACGATGGGGTTCATTCATATTGCTTGAGTTTACTTTGTCTACATCATGTCATCGTTCTCCATGCATTACTTTGTTTTACTTAATACTCTAGATGCATGCTGGATAGCGGTCGATGAGTGGAATAATAGTAATAGGTGCAGGAAGGAGTCGGCTTATTTGTTTATGGACGTGATGCCTATATACACATGATCATTGCCGTGAAAATCGCATAACTATCCGTTTTTCTATCAATTGCCCAACAATAATTTTTTACCCACTGTATGATGTCTACATGAGAGATGCCGCTAGGGAAAACTATGGCCTCCGGGTCTATTCACTTATATATTTAGAAACGCTAGTATTACCTTGCTTCCTTTATTTACTTTTTTTTTATTTTGCAATTTACAATTATCTACACAACTCATTTGCTTGCAAATAACGAGATCAAGGGGATTGACAACCCTCTAGCCCGCGTTGGGTGCAAGTTGTTTGTTCATTTGTGTGCAGCCGCTGAAGACGGTTGAGGATTGATATTCCTATTGGTTCGATAACCTTGGTTTCATAACTGAGGGAAATACTTACCCACTTTGTGTTGCAATAACCCGTTCCTCTTCACGGAAAACCCAACGCAGATCACAAGTATCAGTAACCGGTCAAGTTAACTGCCAACTCACGACGCCCCTCTTTTTTGACTCATTTCATGCATTAAGCTACGTCGGTCCGTACTGCGTGTCTCGGTCGCTCTTGTTTTATCTGTCCGATCATTTCATGAAGCTAGCTAGCTCCGCGGTGCTTGGCTCTTTTTTGAATCATTGCATGCATTAAGCTTCATTGGTCCATATAGCTCGTCTCGATCGCTCTTGTTTCACCGGGCCGTCTACCCAATGGTTTGAGCGGGGTTTGTGGCACCCACACTAGCTAGGATCTCAACTAGCTACATGCAAAATGTGCATATCAACGCTTAGCTCTTTTGAATCATTGCATTAAGATTTGTCGATCTATACACTGCCCGTCTCGGTCGCTCTTGTTTTATCGGACTGCATCCATATATATATATATATATATATATATATATATATATATATATATATATATATATATTGCCCTACTATTCGGTCGGTCTTCGTTGGTCTATATAATGCCCGTATCTCGATCGCTCTTGTTTTATCGGGTTGTGTCCACCGGCCGCCCGTATGCGCATGCATGCACGTGCAGATCGATGGTTTTTGTTCTACAAATAAAAACATACGTACATGTCCTGGGGTCACTATGTTGCCGAGTGCCCGAGGGAATGAGCTCAGCAAATAGATGATCCTTCGCCAGCCATCTCCCACGCAAGCAGTGGCGAATCCACAAAAAAATGGAGGGGGGGCTGGGCTGCCTATGTGGTGCACACATGTGTTGGGTTAGGCTAGCAAATAGTTGGATTAGGCCTTGAGACTAGTAGTAAAAATATTTTTTGCAGCATTAGAGGGGGGGGCTTAAGCCTGTTAAAGCCCCCCTAGTAGATTCGCTCCTGCACGCAAGGCTGGAGTATTTTGGTTTAGTCCCACCTCGCCAAGCGAGTAGCAACTCGACCAGCTTAAATAGCCGTGTTGTCCATAAGTTGTAAGCTTCACTCATCACTTGGATATATATGCGGACTGTGATTATGCATCTTGTTTGGTCGTATGTAGAGATTCTTCTGTGTACAGACGTAGAGAAGATTCACAATGACAGTCCATATATACCTTTGATGACTGATATTCTTTTTTTTCTCATTATTTGGTTGTATGTATAGATTCTTCTGTGTACAGACGCAGAAGAAGATTCCCAATGACAGTCCATATATACCTTTTGATGACTGATATTATTTTTTTCTCATTACCATGATGTAAATGTGTATAATTAATTAAGAGGGGATGTGTGAAAAACAAATGATCGATGATAGAACAGAGCGATAAAAGATACGCGATGAGTTTTTTCCATGCATATGCATGCATGCATAAATGTAAATGTGCTCTATAATTAAGAGGGACGATGCATGTGTGAAAACAAATGATGATGATTGTGCAGTGGAGAGAAAAGAGAGAAGAAACGATGACTTTCAAATTTGGGTCAGTCGATTTTTGGTTGAAGCAACAGCCGGGAGGAAGAACTCGCCGACTGGAGAGGGGAGGAAGATGCAGGCTACCGGCCCCATCATCTCTCTTAGGGTGGGGGTGGGGGAGGGTACCGACAAGAGGCCAGGGCCTAAAGGGGGTGGCCGAGGTATAGTAATAGGTAGCACGGCGGTGGGAGGAGGTTCCGGGGAGGGCGGGGCGGTGAGGTTGCTACCGCCGGCCGCGGGCGGTGGCCGATGGTTTGGCCGGTGGTACGTGAGGCAACTAGAAGAACATGTGCCGGAAGGTTGAAGATGACTTGGCAGCCGTTAGATCGAAGAACGAGGGTGTGGAGAGTCGACTCAAAGTGGGAATTCAGTCGATTGGTAGCTAGCCAGTCCACATATCAACATAGAAATCATTGCATATATATATATATATACATGCATAAAATTAAAAATAATAAAACACATGCAAAATAATTAACTACCTAGCTCATAGTATAGTGAGCTAGCAACAACCAATATAGAAAAGCCAAGTCCAAATTGTACATCTAGCAAATTAAACCAGAGTTCCACAACGACGATCATCGGACCCAAACTTAGCTAGCTTAATTAGTTATAATTAATTAAACTATGATATGCATATATAAAGCTAGCAGCAGCTAGAACTTATTCTTCTTCGATGACCCCTCTGGGCCATCGTCCGGGCGACGACGCTTGGTGATGAACGCTGGCGGGTCGTCATCGTCGTCATCCTCCTCCTCTTCGTCCTCGTCGTCCTCCTCCTCCTCCTCCTCCTCGTCCCCGCCGTGCTCCTTGGACTGCGCCTCCTCATCCTCGTCGTCATCGTCCTCTGGCGGGGGCGACGGCCCTTCCGTTTGGAGGATGAACATGGAGTCGTCGGATGTGAAGAGGTCGGAGGACATGTCTGGCCCACCCTCCACCTCGATAACGCGCTCTGGGCTCTCCTCGCTGGAGGTCTCGACGTATGGGTTAATCATACGTCGGGTGACTATCCCGCCTACATTTTTACGGTAACAATTAGTAGTTGCATTTTAACATATATATCATCATGTTAAATTACTCATGTAATTAACTAGCTAATTACTAACTAACAATTAATTTGCAAAATAAACTATATATATGTGCCATATCTATATATAAATTTTAGAAAGGGGTTAATTAATTCTCTCTGCTATATATATATGTCTCAACCTAATTAACAGTGACATTTTACACTATATATATAGCTACATTCGAAAAATTTGCCCAAAACAAACACATATATATGTCTACAGATCAAAACTAACTTTTTTGCTAACAATGCAATAATTACCAGATCGATATCAAAATAGATCACTACAAACCTGCTGTAAATCTATAAATCATCTGTTTCATTAATATATACACAAAGAAATAATTAAAATTTAAAATGGGGGGAAAACGGCCCCCCGTGGCAGCGCTCACCTCTCGGCGACGACGTAGAAGAAACCGCGGTCGTCGTCGTCGTCGTTGTCCGGCGCCCGTGGCCGCGTCACTAGTCGCACCCGATGATGCAGCCCTCTTGGCCACGTCGGCGCCCCTGGCGGAAGCGGCGCTGCTACCCACGCCCGTAGACGACGAGGCGGCAGACGCCGCGTCCACGACGACGCCCGTCGCTGAGCCGACGCTCTTCGCGGGAGCCGCTGGTGGATCCATGCTACTGGAGCGGGCGGCGGAGGAGCAGTGGAGCGCGAGCGGCGGAGGGAGAGAGGAGCGTCACGCGGCGGAGGAGGAGAGGAAATAGGCCGGTTTGTTTGCTGTGGTTTCCGTGTGCGCGCAGTTAAGAGAGAGCTTTAAACGAACGGTCCATGCTTTTGCCGAGCTTAGGAACTCGGCAAAGAAGTTGAACCGTCACCCGCGGTTGCCACGTACCCGCTGGCCAGTTCACACGTACGCCCCCGGACCCACAGTCAGAACATTGCCGAGTTGTTTCCGGAGGGAACTCAGCATATACGTGACTTTTTGTTTTTGAGAAAAAGATGCGTGCCTGGGCGTGCTATCAACCATATATTTGTGAATTGGGTGCTCATTCTTTTGAGGAAGTAAGCTTTGTATTCAAATCAAAAATTGCAGATCTATGGTTTAATGCCATATTCCGTGCATTTAGTGCATTTCTAAGGTTTAATGTCAGAAATTGCAGATCTGCGCCGCCCCATACAAAAATCATGGATAGATAGGACTCAATGTCCCTGCCTGTGGTCCTCGGTCCATGCCCAGTCCATGCGCGCCCAACGGGGAGGAAGGGCCTGGCACCGAGGGCCACAGAGAGGTCGTCGGCGTGCGGTTTGTTGTCGTTTAAATCCTCGGAAATTCTCGGGGGCTGAGAAATTCACGAGGCCTTGCGCGGCGTCTTCAAACGTCCTCCCGAGGGTGTGATAAAAATTTGAGGCCATTCCGCAGAAGCTTTCACGGAGGTTGTGTGGAAACTGGACCTTCTCCTTTGAAAGATCATGATTTAGAGAGGGCGCGCGTCTTGTTTGTGAAGTTGGTGCGGTGCCCGCTCCTCCGTTGGACTTGAAACTTTTTCTGGGATCACCAAAGTCCATTCGAAGGCACGTGCCAGGTCATGGCATTTTTCGGGGGCCGCCAACCATATGCCGTGCATTTAGTGCATTTCTAGGGTTTAATGCCAAAAATTGCAGATCTGCACCGCCCCCACATAAAATCATGGAAAGATAGGGCTTGATGTCCCTGCATGTGGTCCTCGGTCCATGCCAAGTCCCTGCGCGCCAAACGCGGAGGAAGGGCCCGTCACCGGGGGCGATGGAGAGGTCGCTGGCGTGCAGTTTCTTTTCGTTCAAATCCTTGGAAATTCTCGGGGGCCGAGAAATTCACGAGGCCTTGCGCGGCGTCTTCGAACGGCCCCCGGAGGGTGTGATAAAAATTTGAGGCCGTTCCGCAGAAGCCTTCACGGAGGTTGTGTGGAAACTGGACCTTCTCCTTGGAAAGATCTTCATTCAGAGAGGGGAGCGTCTTGTTTGTGAAGTTGGTGCGGTGCCCGCTCCTCCGTTGGACATGAAACTTTTTCTCTGATCACCAGAGTCCATTCGAAGGCACGTGCCAGGTCATGGCATTTTCCAGGGGCCGCCAGCCATATCCGTGCATTTAGTGCATTTCTAGGGTTTAATGCCAGAAATTGCAGATTTGCGCCGCCCCCACATAAAATCATGAGCAGATAGGGCTCGATGTCCCTGCTTGTGGTCCTCAGTCCATGCCCAGCCCCTGCACTCCCAACGGGGAGGAAGGGCCCGACACCGGGGGCCACGGAGGTTGCCGGCGTGCGGTTTGTTTGTTGGAAATATGCCCTAGAGGCAATAATAAATTGGTTATTATTATATTTCCTTGTTCGTGATAATCGTTTATTATCCATGCTGTAATTG
Source organism: Elymus sibiricus (assembly GCA_039707655.1). Classification (NCBI taxonomy): domain Eukaryota; kingdom Viridiplantae; phylum Streptophyta; class Magnoliopsida; order Poales; family Poaceae; genus Elymus; species Elymus sibiricus. The sequence continues at coordinate 108,432,254 of CM077667.1, read as the reverse complement.
TATTGATTGGAAACTCAAATACATGTGTGGGTACATAGACAACACTGTGTCCCTAGTATGCCTCTAGTTAACTAGTTCGTTAATCAAAGATGGTCAAGGTTTCCTGGCCATAGACATGAGATGTCATTTGATAACGGGATCACATCATTAGGAGAATGATGTGATGGACAAGACCCAAACTATAAACATAGCATATGATCGTGTCAGTTTATTGCTATAGTTTTCTGCATGTCAAGTATCTGTTCCTATGACCATGAGATCATGCAACTCACTGACACCGGAGGAATACCTTGTGTGTATCAAACGTCACAATGTAACTAGGTGACTATAAAGATGCTCTACAGGTATCTCCGAGGGTGTCTGTTGAGTGGGCATGGATCAAGACTGGGATTTGTTACTCCGTGTGACGGAGAGGTATCTCAGGGCCCACTCGGTAATACAACATCACAATAAGCCTTGCAAGCAATGTGACTAAGTGTTAGCCACGGGATCTTGTATTACAGAACGAGTAAAGAGACTTGCCGGTAACGAGATTGAACTAGGTATAGAGATACCGACGATCGAATCTCGGGCAAGTAACATACCGAAGAACAAAGGGAACAGCGTACGGGATTAACTCAATCCTTGACATAGAGGTTCAACCGATAAAGATCTTCGTAGAATATGTAGGAACCAATATGGGCATCCAGGTCCCGCTATTGGTTATTGACCGTAGAGGTGTCTTGGTCATGTCTACATAGTTCTCGAACCCGCAGGGTCTGCACACTTAAGGTTCGGTGACGTTTCGGTATAGTAGAGTTATGTATGGTGGTGACCGAAGGTTGTTCGGAGTCCCGGATGAGATCCTGGACGTCACGAGGAACTCCGGAATGGTCTGGAGGTAAAGATTGATATATAGGAAGTCATGTTTTGGTCACCGGAAAAGTTTCGGGTATTTCGGTAGTGTACCTGGAGTGCCGGGAGGGGTACCGGGGACCATCGGGAGGGGTGTCTCGACCCAAAGGACCTCATGGGCTGTGGGAGGAGTCAAACCAGCCCCTAGTGGGCTGGCCTAACCCCCCACCCCCCACCCCCACTAAGGCCCATGTGGCTTTGGGTGGAAAAAATCCAAAGGAGGAAAGGTGGAAAGGGTTTCCAAGTGGAGAGGAGGAATCCTACTCCTAATAGGATTGGAGTAGGACTCCTCCACCTCCAATTTCGGCCAAACCTTGAGGGTTTGAGGCTGCCTCCTCCCCTCCCTCCCTCCTATATATACTAGAGGATTTAGAGGGAAGAGCTAGCCCTAATTGCCACGTGCTCCCTCTACTTCATCTAGATCGGTTTCTCCTCTAGTCTAGTTTCAGCGGTGCTTAGGCGAAGCCCTGCCGGAATTGTTCCACCACCATCGCCGCCGCGCCGTCGCACTGCCGGAGAACTCTTCTACCTCTCTGCTCCCTCTTGCTGGATCAAGAAGGCGGAGATCGTCATCGAGCTGTACGTGTGCTGAACGCGGAGGTGCCGTCTGTTCGGCGCTAGATTGGAAGGACCGTGATCAGGATCGCGAGACGATTCGTGATTTGATCGCGGGACGGATCGTGATGGGATCGCGGGACGGATCGAGATTGGATCGCGAGCTGGATCGTGATGGGATCGCGGGACGCTCGGCGATTTGGATCGCGAAGACGTTCGACTACATCAACCACGTTTCTTAACGCTTCCCGCTTAGCGATCTACAAGGGTATGTAGATCCACTCTCCCTCTCGTAGATGCTCATCACCATGGATAGATCTTGCTTGTGCGTAGGAAATTTTTTGTTTCCCATGCAACGTTCCCCAACATTGTTGTCGTTTAAATCCTCGGAAATTCTCGGGGGCCGAGAAATTCACGAGGCCTTGCCCGGTGAGAATCCGACTATTACCTGAGTTATGTAAGAAGAGAAAGACAGTTATACACCTCAGGGTGATGCAAGATATGAAGCCAGACAAAGTTGAGACAACAATTTTTGCAATGATTATCAAGGCCAGTTTCCTCACGCCCGACAAAGTGATATCATTAACCTTTGTCAGTGTCTGCATGGCTGACGACCGCCAGGAACCCTATATAAGTAACTATGAACCTGAGTTCGGATGATCATTGTCTTACGAATAAATAGTGGAGGATGAGAAAGCTGGTCATGTGAGCAAAGACACCCTACCAAGGGGATCACGATAAGATATGCCTGCCGGAATATTGCACCTGATAGCACCTATGGTCACCCGAGGAATCAAGAGCGTGCAAGGCCAAGTTCTTTCAGCCAAGGATCCAGGCAGAGAGAACCATAATGAAAGAGCAAGATCGTCCATACAGGTATGGTAGTGGTTGCCTGGTACAGATATTCCGGACAGTATGGATCGGTACCGATCACCATGGGTACACACCCACGGGGTCTATTCCATCTACAAGGACCCCATATCGAGTCAACCCGCTCAGTCCAACCTGGTGTGCTCAGAATCGTTAGAAGGAGAATATTCGAATCTGTAAGGACAATTCGGCAGTCGGATTCCGGCAACCGTGTCAAAGCATTACACGGCCTACTGTTCACTTAAAGGTGCTGACAGACGGAACGATCAGAATGTTGGACAACAACCTCGGAGCATGTGTCCTCACATGTGGGAATCAGTTAAAGGACAGCCTACCGTGAACAAGATTCGTCTGCCAAAACCACCATCAGTCAAGCCTGCATAAAATACCACTATAAGGGCATACACCTTTGCGCTGATCACGACAGATGACAGTCAAATATTTGGTAGGAATTTCATACCCGAGACAGTGGAGATATCCAAGATGGCTTAGCAAACCACACTGAAGCCAGGCAGTGCGTCAGATAAAATCCAGAGGGAGCATTGTACAAAGGTAAAAAGGAAACCCGAGTTGGAAACGGTTTCCTCAAGTAGGGATGTTTATGTTTAACCCTGAGCAACCAAATCTCGAGGACGAGATTTCTTTAAGGGGGGTAGATTTGTAACACCCTGGATTTTGCCCATTTCTTTTTCTTTTGATTTTGGTCTGGTTTTGCTTTTCGGTGGCTTGGTAGTCTTGGAACATGGAGGGATCACCCTTGATTTCTCTTCCCTAGTGTCATGCCAACCTCTAAACCCTCCCAAGACCTTGTAATTTCCACCTGGAACCAATCCCAATAATCTTTTTTTGGGAATATTCCTTTTTCCAATTAAAGGAATAAACCTGTTGCCTTGGGTTGTGAAGCAACCCACATTTCCATCATTCCAAAAATTCCCAAATAGTTCTCATAAATTTCTTGGGTCATATATTCTTCAGATATGACAAAATACTTCCTTGCCATGTTCAAAAATATCTCACAAATATTCCTTTTCTGATTCTGCCCTAGCTGTCAAGTTGAGAAGCAAGTACCGTTTATATTGGCCTTCTTGCCCTCAAACTTTTTGTGCACTCTTTCCTATCCATATCATTGCCACACGCCAAAATTCAACTCAATTTGGCTAGTAAATATCTCTTGGCAAATTCCCAAAGTTCCTGATCCAGAGGAAGCTTTGTGAAGCAAGTGCTAGCTAAGAGTATGCAAATGAGTTGAAATTTTGCAAGCATCTTCATATGCTAAAATTAACACTCTCCACAAGAGTTGAGCATCATCCCATCTTCTATGAGCACACACCTTCAAATCTTAGCTTCTGGTCATATTTTCCTGTTGTGAAGCAACTATATTTTATATTGCTTCATAATTGCTGAAAATTTACCAGGGCATTCTTCTACCCATATAACCTATCTCCACAAAATTTGGGCTCATTTTGTTTAGCCATTTCTCCTCAGATATTTTTCTAAGATTCTGTCCAGTGGGATGTTGTGTGAAGAAAGTACCATTTTGGTTTATCCAGATGGTATGAAATTCATACAGTATCTTCATATGCCATAATAACTAGCCTCCTCCAAATTTCAGCTCCAACCCTGTTGTTATATGAGTGCCACATCAAGATTTGTGTTCTGGACCAGATTGGTCAGTTGCAAAGCAACTATGCTAAATACTTGTCCAAATCCCTCCAAATTGCACAGGATTATAGTCCTTCTTAACCTAAACCTCCCAGACATCAGCTTTGGTTCTTATCACTTCTCTGTTCATCATAATGGTGTAGTCAAGTTTGCTACAGAAAACTTGCAGTGACCTTTGCCATCACACCAGTTACCCATTTTCTGATCTCTCACTTCCAGGCTGCCTTGGGGAGCAAGGAATACACCCCAGACAAGGTGTGCCAGCCTCTCTTGTCCCCTCCGAGCAAGTACACGCGGTGACCACGCGTTTGGACGCCTACGCACGCGCTCTGTAGCGTTTGGCCGCGTCCAGAGCGCCGCCCAGCTCCTGTCCTCTCGGCCTCGACGATTTCCGCCTCTCCCTCGACACCTAGCCATGTCTAGGAGCTTCACCTAGTCGTCGCCTTCCTCCTGGACCCCTCTCCCCCTCCAGTTTCTTCCTCACCGCGTCGCGACGAGCCCCGCCACTATTCTGCCCGTGACCACCATCGTCGTCTTCCTCTGTCCTCTTCTGTTCCGAGCCCTCCCGAAGCCACTACCTGCTTATCCACGCTCCCGGAGGTCCCTGCCGACATCGCCTCCTCCTTTCGCGACCTTCACGCACTTCTTCTCGGTGGATCCCTCACCCCAGGCAAGCCAGGACACCCATTCCATGAAGCATTTCAATAGCATTACATATTTAATTGAATCACTTGCATTTATAAATGAATTACTTTCCTTTACTTGCTATATAATAATTCATAGTAATTTACTTAAATGTATAGTTGCTGCCATCTCAAGTTATTGTGAGAGATAACCATGCTTGCTAAATGTTGCTAAAACTAAACCAAGTCGGTTGATCCGGAGCCACCATTCCGGGCTTATCCGTGCAGCCACATTTGCCGGTATGGGACGGCCTTGACTTGGTCTGGCTTCGTGCTGTTTTATCGGTACCACCAAAGAGGGAAGGTTATGCGTGCGCGCTACCCTGGCCCAGTAGGCGGCGATAACCTTGTGAGCCCAGTTTGGTTATTGAGCTCAAGTCCCCGTTTGGGACAGTTTGTTTGGCCATGACGGTGGCAGGTGTCACGAGGACACAGGGGCCACCCAAGGCATGACTCTGGGGGAGAATGATTGTCGGTGGTACGGTAGAGGAATCACGGGTCAGGCAGGTTTCGTTGGAGCAACGCTGGTCCACCCGAATGGGATCACGAGGCCAGGTGCTCCATGGTGTGGGTAAAGTGCGCAACCTCTGCAGAGTGAAAAATCTATTCGAATAGCCGCGTCCACGGTATTGGATAGTCCGTCCAGGCCTCACTAGGTGGTCAACCATAATAATGATAATAGTGATGGAGGAACTTGTCTTATACTCTGGGGATCATGATTATTCAGAGGGTTGCGGAACAACCCGGAAGAGAGTAAGTTGATGATCGGAAACAGTAAGTAAACTACTTAGGCATTTAATATAATAATTGCCATGCTATTGTTTGCTGCATTGTTTGGTTGTCGTGAGCTTGCGAGTACATTCAAAGTACTCACCTGGCGTGTCATGCCAGTTTGCAGGTCCTGCCAGGTTTGCTTGTTTGTCGAGGATGTCAAGTTTGCGAGCTAGGATACGCGTTCCAGCCAGAGTCCCTGCGGAGTGGAGTCCATCACCGCAGTCGTCGTTCCGCTGCCGAGAGTTACTCCGCTTCCTCGGGATGTTCCACTGTTAGCATAGAGCTACCCTGGGCAGGCATAGTATTGCCGTGCCGATGTAATCCATGTGCCCTTGTAACCTTTTCCATAGTAATAAAAAGTTGATTTATTCTATGCCAACAGTGCTGTATTCCGGAAGACTTGTCTCTGGGATGGAATACGGGGCGTTCCGGTCTCCTCTGAGCCGGGGTGCCACAAGCGTTGGTATCAGAGCCAGGTCTGGCTGTAGGACGCCCTAGACAGCGCGAGTGTTAGTAACCGGTAGTATAGGGTTTAGTCGATTTGCTGCACTTGTTTGTTGCATTTGTCTGCTGCATAGAATGCATATAGATTAATTATCTTGTCACTAATGATTGATCTGGTGAGTGTAGGTGGCATCGGCTTCGATTCACTACCTGCACCCTCCAGTTGCATTCTGGCTCTTTGGTGTGGTGTCATCTCCGTCCCAGCGGAGTGATGCCAAGGTGCTTGGTGTGTCGATCCCTTGCAGGATTGATGCACAGGTACCACACCAATATATTCTCTTTAGACACCCCTATAGTTTCGGTGATAGACATGTTTCTATCCCGGATCATGCCATCCCACTCATCGCTTTGGGAAACCCTTACTGATCTTAGTTATCAGAACAGGGCAATGCCCGCAAGCCTTTCTTTTCATCGCTATCCCACCCTGCCGTCCATCCTCGGGAGAAGTACGGTTTTCTTCCGTTCGCTTGATGATGATGTGGTCGTGACCCCCGTGTTCCGACCCACGATCACCAAGTTTGCCCTCGCCTCCGTGTCCGTCCAGCTGCAACCGGTGTAAGCCCCTGTTTGGTGTAGCTTTGTTTACACCAACTCCTTCCACACATGGATTCACTTTCGTGCACACCGCCACAGCATGTTAGACCGTAGTACCAGAGTTCTTGCGAGATTTGTGTGCTTAAGTAGGCATGCATATTATTGCTGTGAATAGCTGTAATATATGATCTTGCTTGTGTGCTTTTGTTTTAGTCGTTTCTTTTGCTTCTTTCGTTGGGCCCTTGGTGTTACCTTATTTCCCCTTATGGAAGTTGCTCACCGACACTGGACTCAAAGAATCAGTGAAGAGACAACCATTTGAAAGCTCAGCTCAACAAAATGGAATTTTCAGTAGACTGCATTACATTGGGAATATTAGGCCTGAATATAAATGGTGTTCTGGATTGATTATCAGCATCAAAGTATACACCAGTGCAACCTTCACAACAGTAATCATTGAATCAGCAAGAAGAATAGTCGAACAACTTTCCTCATACAACAAGTAATCGACAGCAGAAACATTAAGGGATATATATATGCACTTAGCTTGCATATGGCAAAAAGAAAGCTTCAGGTGTAAGCAACCCAGTCTTTCTCCGCAAGCTACCAGAGAAGCTTACGACGCAAGGTTCCTGTGTCTTCCTCGATACGACACACGGATATTTGCCCATACAAGACACCCATGCTTCTCCAGTAAGCTATCACAGCAAGCTTCTGGCATAAGGTACCGAGTCTTCCCCAGCAAGCCTTTAAGGGGGGAAGCGTCTGAGGTACGGTACCCAGTCTTCTTCAGCACGATACCCCAGCAGAAGCTTCAAGCACAAGCTATCCAGTCTTCCTTGACACGACAATCTTGATGGCTTACAACGCAAGCTAAGTAACCTTCGTCGGTAAGGCATCGCATCCTCACTAGTACAAGCTATTCCACCAACAATTGGCAGCATATGACCATGCATCTCAAGGGTCAACTCCACAACAGTTTGGTCAGAAGGCAAAAATCAGTCAGGACACAAGCCTGCTTCAGGAATCAAGCGCTCAGCCGCATATACTCAATAGATATGGTGGACATGCTGCCAAGGCCATATCAGTCAATCATACAATGATGACAGCCCGGTGAGAATCCGACTATTACCTGAGTTATGTAAGAAGAGAAAGATGGTTATACACCTCAGGGTGATGCAAGATATGAAGCCAGACAAAGTTGAGACAACAATTTTTGCAGTGATTATCAAGGCCAGTTTCCTCACGCCCGACAAAGTGATATCATTAACCTTTGTCAGTGTCTGCATGGCTGACGACCGCCAGGAACCCTATATAAGTAGCTATGAACCTGAGTTCGGATGATCATTGTCTTACGAATAAAGCGTGGAGGATGAGAAAGCTGGTCATGTGAGCAAAGACACCCTGCCAGGGGGATCAGGATAAGATATGTCTGCCGGAATATTGCACCTGATAGCACCTATGGTCACCCGAGGAATCAAGAGCGTACAAGGCCAAGTTCTTTCAGCCAAGGATCCAGGCAGAGAGAACCATAATGAAAGAGCAAGATCGTCCATACAGGTATGGTAGTGGTTGTCTGGTACAGATATTCCGGACGGTATGGATCGGAACCGATCACCATGGGCACACACCCACGGAGTCTATTCCATCTGCAAGGACCTCATATCGAGTCAACCCGCTCAGTCCAACCAGGTGTGCTCAGAATCGCTAGAAGGCGAATATTCGAATCTGTCAGGACAATTCGGCAGTCAGATTCCGGCAACCGTGTCAAAGCATTACACGGCCTACTATTCACTTAAAGGTGCCGACAGATGGAACTCTCAGAATGTTGGACAACAACCTCGGAGCATGTGTCCTCACATGTGGGAATCAGATAAAGGACAGCCTGCCGTGAACAAGATTCGTCTGCCAAAACCACCATCAGTCAAGCCTGCATAAAATACAGTTATAAGGGCATACACCTTTGCGCTGATCACGACAGATGACAGTCAAATATTTGGTAGGAATTTCATACCCGAGACAGTGGAGATATCCAAGATGGCTTAGCAAACCACACTGAAGCCAGGCAGTGCGTCAGATAAAATCCAGCGGGAGCATTGTCCAAAGGTAAAAAAGGAAACCCGAGTTGGAAACGGTTTCCTCAAGTAGGGATGTTTATGTTTAACCCTGAGCAACCAAATCTCGACGACGAGATTTCTTTAAGGGGGGTAGGTTTGTAACACCCTGGATTTTGCCCATTTCTTTTTCTTTTGATTTTGGTCTGGTTTTGCTTTTCGGTGGCTTGGTAGTCTTGGAACATGGAGGGATCACCCTTGATTTCTCTTCCCTAGTGGCTTGCCAACCTCTAAACCCTCCCAAGACCTTGTCATTTCCACCTGGAACCAATCCCAATAATCTTTTTTATGGGAATATTCCTTTTTCCTATTAAAGGAATAAACCTGTTGCCTTGGGTTGTGAAGCAACCCACATTTCCATCATTCCAAAAATTCCCAAATAATTCTCATAAATTTCTTGGGTCATATCTTCCTCAGATATGACAAAATACTTCCTTGCCATGTTAAAAAATATTTCACAAATATTCCTTTTCTGATTCTGCCCTAGCTGTCAAGTTGAGAAGCAAGTACCCTTTATAATGGCCTTCTTGCCCTCAAACTTTTTGTGCACTCTTTCCTATCCATATCATTGCCACATGCCAAAATTCAACTCAATTTGGCTAGTAAATATCTCTTGGCAAATTCCCAAAGTTCCTGATCCAGAGGAAGCTTTGTGAAGCAAGTGCTAGCTAAGAGTATGCAAATGAGTTGAAATTTTGCAAGCATCTTCATATGCTAAAATTAACACTGTCCACAAGAGTTGAGCATCATCCCATCTTCTATGAGCGCACACCTTCAAATCTTAGCTTCTGGTCATATTTTCCTGTTGTGAAGCAACTATATTTTATATTGCTTCATAATTGCTGAAAATTTACCAGGGCATTCTTCTACCCATATAACCTATCTCCACAAAATTTGGGCTCATTTTGTTTAGCCATTTCTCCTCAGATATTTTTCTAAGATTCTGTCCAGTGGGATGCTGTGTGAAGAAAGTACCATTTTAGTTTATCCAGATGGTATGAAATTCATACAGTATCTTCATATGCCATAATAACTAGCCTCCTCCAAATTTCAGCTCCAACCCTGTTGTTATATGAGTGCCACATCAAGATTTGTGTTCTGGACCAGATTGGTCAGTTGCAAAGCAACTATGCTAAATACTTGTCCAAATCCCTCCAAATTGCACAGGATTATAGTCCTTCTTAACCTAAACCTCCCAGACATCAGCTTTGGTTCTTATCACTTCTCTGTTCATCATAATGGTGTAGTCAAGTTTGCTACAGAAAACTTGCAGTGACCTTTGCCATCACACCAGTTACCCATTTTCTGATCTCTCACTTCCAGACTGCCTTGGGGAGCAAGGACTACACCCCAGACAAGGTGTGCCAGCCTCTCTTGTCCCCTCCGAGCAAGTACATGCGGTGACCACGCGTTTGGATGCCTACACACGCGCTTTGTAGCGTTTGGCCGCGTCCAGAGCGCCGCCCAGCTCCTGTCCTCTTGGCCTCGACGGTTTCCGCCTCTCCCTCGACACCTAGCCATGTCTAGGAGCTTCACCTAGTCGTCGCCTTCCTCCTGGACCCCTCTCCCCCTCCAGTTTCTTCCTCACCGCGCCGCGACGAGCCCCGCCACTATTCTGCCCGTGACCACCGTCGTCGTCTTCCTCTGTCCTCTTCCGTTCCGAGCCCTCCCGAAGCCACTACCTCCTTCTCCACGCTCCCGGAGGTCCCTGCCGACATCGCCTCCTCCTTCCGCGACCTTCCCGCACTTCTTCCCGGTGGATCCCTCACCCCAGGCAAGCCAGGACACCCATTCCATGAAGCATTTCAATAGCATTACATATTTAATTGAATCACTTGCATTTATAAATGAATTACTTTCCTTTACTTGCTATATAATAATTCATAGTAATTTACTTAAATGTATAGTTGCTGCCATCTCAAGTTATTGTGAGAGATAACCATGCTTGCTAAATGTTGCTAAAACTAAACCTAGTCGGTTGATCCGGAGCCACATGTCCGGGCTTATCCGTGCAACCACATTTGCCGGTATGGGACGGCCTTGACTTGGTCTGGCTTCGTGCTGTTTTATCGGTACCACCAAAGAGGGAAGGTTATGCGTGTGCGCTACCCTGGCCCGGTAGGCGGCGATAACCTTGTGAGCCCAGTTTGGTTATTGAGCTCAAGTCCCCGTTTGGGACAGTTTGTTTGGCCACAACGGTGGCAGGTGTCATGAGGACACAGGGGCCACCCAAGGCATGACTCTGGGGGAGAATGACTGTCAGTGGTACGGTAGAGGAGTCACGGGCAGGCAGGTTTCATTGGAGCAACGCTGGTCCACCCGAATGGGATCATGAGGCCAGGTGCTCCATGGTGTGGGTAAAGTGCGCAACCTCTGCAGAGTGAAAAATCTATTCGAGTAGCCGCGTCCACAGTATTGGACAGTCCGTCCAGGCCTCACTAGGTGGTCAACCATAATAATGATAATAGTGATGGAGGAACTTGTCTTATACTCTGGGGATCATGATTATTCAGAGGGTTGCGGAACAACCCGGAAAAGAGTAAGTTGATGATCGGAAACAGTAAGTAAACTACTTAGGCATTTAATATAATAATTGCCATGCTATTGTTTGCTGCATTGTTTGGTTGTCGTGAGCTTGCGAGTACATTCAAAGTACTCACCTGGCGTGTCATGCCAGTTTGCAGGTCCTGCCAGCAAGGTAGTCAGAGTCGGGATTCGGAGTCGGGTCGATTTTCCTTAGACAGAATCGAGTCGTAGTATCGAGTCATGGAATCGAGGATTCTACTCGATTTACGCAAATAAGATATTTTGTATCCATGCCAGAAATTTAATTGGGTTCTATAGAGTTTTAACGCTAAATATGGAGCAAAAGCCGCACACATCAATGCTAACCTACAATCTAGCTTGCATGTATGGAACACATATGAGAGGGAAATATATAGAACATTTAAATCTTCAATGCATGAAATTTACTTAGGAGTTTTTTTTAGAGTTTGTGAATAGCCAAACACTTGTATAGCTAACCCGTAGTGCTGAACCTTGAAGGGTCTTGCTCTCCTTCTCCGATCAATCTTGACGCATCCTCCTTCTCACGCCAATTCCATCCGTCGACATGTCTGATCCTCAGTTTTGATCTAGGGTTTCTGAGAGCCAGATCAAAGATGTCGGCGGCTGAGCGTTTGGGGCTTGGGAGGGGAATAAAGGGCCATGAGGCATGTGAAAAAGCGTTTGGATGATGGCATACTATTCTTCTACAACTCAACAAACGGCTTAGATAAATTAGTAGAATCGGACATAGTCCATAGCATAGTCGGGATTCTGCAGTTTTGTACAGGATTCTATGATTTGGATCGTGACTCAACATGGATTCTACCTGATCCGGATTCATAGTGGGACTTGAATCGACATGCTTATGTAGGGTCGTGAAGTCGTAGGATTCTAGGAGTCGAGTTAGGATTCTGACTACCTTGCCTGCCAGGTTTGCTTGTTTGTCGAGGATGTCAAGTTTGCGAGCTAGGATACGCGTTCCAGCCAGAGTCCCTGCGGAGTGGAGTCCATCACCGCAGTCGTTGTTCCGCTGCCGAGAGTTACTCCGCTTCCTCGGGCTGTTCCACTGTTAGCATAGAGCTACCCTGGGCATGCATAGTATTGCCGTGCCGATGTAATCCATGTGCCCTTGTAACCTTTTCCATAGTAATAAAAAGCTGATTTATTCTATGCCAACAGTGCTGTATTCTAGAAGACTTGTCTCTGGGCTGGAATACGGGGCGTTCCGGTCTCCTCTGAGCTGGGGTGCCACAATGGCATTTTCCGGGGGCCGCCAACCATATTTAGTGCATTTCTAGGGTTTAATGCCAGAAATTGCAGATCTGCGCCGCCCCCACATAAAATCATGGACAGATAGGGCTCGATGTCCCTGCCTGTGATCCTCGGTCCATGCCCAGTCCCTGCGCGCCAAATGAGGAGGAAGGGCCCGGCACCGGGGACCACGGAGAGGTCGCCAGCGTGCGGTTTCTTGTCGTTTAAATCCTTGGAAATTCTCGGGGGCCGAGAAATTCATGAGTCCTTGCACGGCATGTTCGAACGGCCCCCGGGGGGTGTGATAAAAATTTGAGGCCGTTCCGCAGAAGCCTTCACGGAGGTTGAGTGGAAACTGGACCTTCTCCTTGGAAAGATCTTGATTCACAAAGGGGGCGCGTCTTGTTTGTGAATTTGGTGCAGTGCCAGCTCCTCCGTTGGACTTGAAACTTTTTCTGGGATCACCAGAGTCCATTCGAAGGCACGTGCTAGGTCATGCCATTTTTCGGGGGACGCCAGCCATATTCCATGCATTTAGTGCATTTCTAGGGTTTAATGCCAGAAATTGCAGATCTGCGCCGCCCCCACATAAAATCATGGAAAGATAGGGCTCGATGTCCCTGCCTGTGGTCCTCGGTCCATGCCCAGTCCCTGCGCGCCCAACGGGAAGGAAGGGCCCGGCATCGGGGGCCATGGAGAGGTCGTTGGCGTGCGGTTTCTTGCCGTTTAAATCCTCGGAAATTCTTGGGGGCCGAGAAATTCACGAGGCCTTGTGTGGCATCTTCAACGGCCCCGGAGGGTGTGATAAAAATTTGAGGCCGTTCCGCAGAAGCCTTCACGGAGGTTGTGTGGAAACTGGACCTTCTCCTTGGAAAGATCTTGATTCAGAGAGGGGGCGCGCCTTGTTTCTGAAGTTGGTGTGGTGCCCGCTCCTCCGTTGGACTTGAAACTTTTTCTGGGATCACCAGAGTCCATTCGTAGGCACGTGCCAAGTCACGCCATTTTCTGGGGGCCGCCAGCCATATTTCGTGCATTTAGTGCATTTCTAGGGTTTAATGCGAGAAATTGCAGATCTGCGCCGCCCCCACATAAAATCATGGACAGATAGGGCTTGTCCCGGCATGTGGTCCTCAGTCCATGACCAGTCCCTGCGCGCCCAACGGGGAGGAAGGGATCTGGCACCAGGGGCCACAGAGAGGTCGCCGGCGTGCGGTCTGTTGCCGTTTAAATCCTCGGAAATTCTCGAGGCCCGAGAAATTCACGAGGCCTTGCGCGGCGTCTTCGAACGGCCCCCGGAGGGTGTGATAAAAAATTTAGGCCGTTCCGCAGAAGCCTTCACGGAGGTTGTGTGGAAACTTGACCTTCTCCTTAGAAAGATCTTGATTCAGAGAGGGGGCGCATCTTGTTTGTGAAGTTGGTGTGGTGCCCGCTCCTCCGTTGAACTTGAAACTTTTTCTAGGATCACCACAGTCCATTCGAAGGCACGTGCCAGGTCCTGGAATTTTCCGGGAGGCGCCAGCCATATTCTGTGTGTTTAGTGCATTTCTAGGGTTTAATGCCACAAATTGTAGATCTACGCTGCCCGCACATAAAATCATGGACAGATAGGGCTCGATGTCCGTGCGTGTGGTCCTCGGTCCATGCCCAGTCCCTCCGCGCCCAACGGGGATGAAGGGCCCGGCACCGGGGGCCACGGAGAGGACGCCGTGTGTGCTTTGTTACCGTTTAAATCCTCGGAAATTCTCGGGGGCCGATAAATTCACAAGGCCTTGCGCGGTGTATTTGAACGACCCCCGGAGGGTAGGATAAAATTTGAGGCCGTTCCGTAGAAGCCTTCATGGAGGTTGTGTGGAAACAGGACCTTCTCCTAGGAAAGATCTTGATTCTAAGAGGGTGCCAAGGACGTAGCAAAGAGAGTGTGTTTGTGAATTAACAAGAAAAAGTTAAAAAGAAGAAATGAAGAAGCAAAAGGAAAAAAAAAACAATAGCTTTGCCGAGTTTTGTGTGTATGAAACTCGGCCTAGTTAGCGCGGGTAATATTTCGAGAAAATTGTAACTCTCGCGTCCTTATATCTCATACGTCCATTTTGCATTATGATTTCCTACTGTTATTTATAATGGTTTTATGCATAATAATGCTTTAGGGAGTGATTCTAATGCCTTTTCTCTCATAATATGCAAGGTTTACACAAAGAGGGAGAATACCGGCAGCTGGAATTCTGAACCTGAAAAAGCATATTAGAGCTACCTATCCTGCACATCTCCAAATAAGCTGAAACTTTACGGAGAACTATTTTGGAATATATGAAAAATACTGGAGCAAATAACTACCGGAGGGGGGCCACCTGGTGAGCACAAGACACCAGGGTGCACCAGGGCCCCCAGGCGCGCCCTGGTGGGTTGTGCTCAGCCCAACCCACCTCCGGTGCCCATCTTCTGGTACTTAAGGAATTTTGACCTAGAAAAAATAAGGATAGGAATTTCGGGAGGGAACGCCGCCGTCTCAAGGAGGAACTTGGGCACGGGCACTTTTGCCCTCCGGCGGAGCGATTCCGCCGGGGGAACTTCCCTCCTTGAGGGGGAAATCGAAGCCATCGTCATCACCAACACCCCTCTCACCTTTGGGAGGCCAATCTTCATCAACATCTTCAACAGCACCATCTCCTCTCAAACCCTAGTTCATCTCTTGTGTTCAATCTTTGTACCGGAACCTCAGATTGGTACCTGTGGGTGACTGGTAGTGTTGATTACATATTGTAGTTGATTACTATATGATTTATTTGGTAGAAGATTATATGTTCAGATCCATTATGCTATTTAATACCCCTCTGATCTTGAGCGTGAATATTATTTGTGAGTAGTTACCTTTGTTCTTGAGGTCACGGGAGAAGTCGTGTTGCAAGTAATCATGTGAATTTGATAAGTGTTCGATATTTTGATGATATGTATGTTGTGATTCCCTTAGTGGTGTCATGTGAACGTTGACTACATGACACTTCACCATCCTTGGGCCTAAGGGAATGCACTGTGGAATAGTTATTAGATGATGGGTTGCTAGAGTGACAGAAGCTTAAACCGTAGTTTATGCGCTACTTCGTAAGGGGCTGATTTGGATCCAAACGTTTAATGCTATGGTTAGATTTTATCTTAATACTTTTCTCGTAGTTGTGGATGCTTGTGAGGGGGTTAATCATAAGTGGGAGTTTGTTTAAGTAAGAACAGCACCCAAGCACCGGTCCACCCACATATCAAATTATCAAAGTAGCGAGCGCAAATCAAACCAACATGATAAAAGTGACTAGATGAAATTCTCGTGTACCCTCAAGAACACTTTGCCTATTATAAGAGACTGTTCTGGCCTATCCTTTGCCACAAAAGGATTGGGATACCTTGCTGCACTTTATTTTCCGTTACCGTTACTTGCTCGTTACCAATTATCTTGCTAGCAAACTATCTGTTGCCTACAATTTCAGTGCTTGCAGAAATTACCTTGCTGAAAACCGCTTGTCATTTCCTTCTGCTCCTCGTTGGGTTTGACACTCTTACTTATCGAAAGGACTATGATTGACCCCGTATACTTGTGGGTCATCAAGACTCTTTTCTGGCGCCGTTGCCGGGGAGTGAAGTGCTCTTGGTAAGTGGAAATCTGTAAGGAAAAACTTATACTACGTGCTGAAATTTATTATCACTTGCTACTATGGAAATCAATACTTTGAGGCGTTTGTTTGGGGTATCTTCACCTCGACCGTAACCACAATTAGTTGCCCCTCAACCTATTGCACCTACTGAAAATATTGGTTATGAAATTCCTTCGGGTATGGTAGAATAACTGCTAGCTAATCCTTATGCAGGAGACGAAACTGAACATCCTGATATGCATGTAATACATGTGGATGAAATTTGTGGATTATTTAAGCTTGCGGGTTTATCCGGAGATGAAGTTAAGAAGAAGGTTTTCCCTTTATCTTTGAAGGGAAAAGCATTGACATGGTATAGGCTATGTGATGATATTGGATCAAGGAACTGGAATCGATTGCAATTAGAATTCCACCAAAAGTTTTATCCTATGCATCTAGTTCATCGTGATCGGAATTATATATATAATTTTTGGCCTCGTGAAGGAGAAAGCATCGCTCTAGCTTGGGGGAGGCTTAAGTCAATGTTATATTCATGCCCCAACCATGAGCTCCCGAGAGAAATTATTATTCAAAAATTTTATGCTCGGCTTTCTAATAATGATCGATCCATGCTCGATACTTCTTGTACTGGTTCTTTTATGAAGAAGACTATTGAATTCAAGTGGGATCTTTTAGAAATAATTAAATGCAACTTAGAAGATTGGGAACTCGCGAAGGTAATGAGTCAGTTATTAAGCTTAAGTTTGATTGTGTTAAATCATTTATGAATACCGATGCTTTTCACAAATTTAGCACTAAATATGGACTTGACTCTGAGATGGTAGCCTCTTTCTATGAATCATCTGCTACCCATGTTGATCTCCCTAAGGAGAAGTGGTTTAAATATCATCCCCATATTAAATAAGAAATTAAAGAACTGGTAAAAGCTAAGGATGAAACCATCATTTACAATGTTGATCCAGTTGTGCCTACTGCTTATATTGAAAAACCACCTTTCCCTGTTAGGATAAAGGAACGTGCTAAGGTATCAACTGTGGTTCGCAAAAGTAATATTAAAGCACCTAAGCCCTCTGAACAAGTTAAAGTAGAACCTAGTGTTGCTATGGTTAAAGATCTCTTGGTACAAAATATTGATGGGCATGTTATTTACTTCTGTGATGAAGCTGCTAGAATTGCCAAACCTGATGAAAAAGATAAACATAGACCCGTAGTGGGCATGCCTGTTGTCTCAGTCAAAATAGGAGATCATTGCTATCATGGTTTATGTGATATGGGTGCTAGTGTGAGTGCTATTCCTTTTACTTATACCAAGAAATTATGAATGATATAGCACCAGTCGAAATAGAAGACATTGATGTTACTATTAAACTTGCTAATAGAGACACCATCACACCACTTGGGATTGTTAGAGATGTTGAAGTCTTGTGTGGGAAAATAAAATATCCTACTGATTTTCTAGTTCTTGGTTCCCAACAAGATGACTTTTGTCCCATTATCTTTGGTAGACCTTTCTTGAACATCATCAATGCTAAGATAGATTGTGAAAAATAAACTGTCGGTGTTGTTTTGGTGATGTGTCTCATGAATTTAATTTTTCCAAGTTTAGTAGACAACCTTGTGATAAAGAATTGTCTAGTAAGGATGAAATAATTGGTCTTGCTTCTATTGCTGTACCTCCTACTGATCCACTAGAACAATATTTGCTAGACAATGGAATGATATGCACTTGCCTGAAAGAAATGAAATAGATAAAAATTTCTTTGAACAACAGCCTCTCCTAAAACACAATTTGCCTATTGAAACTCTAGGAGGTCCTCCTCCACCCAAAGGTGATCCTGTGTTTGAGTTAAAACAATTTCCCGACACTTTGAAGTATGCTTATCTCGATGAGAAAAAGATATATCCTGTCATTATTAGTGCTAACCTTTCAAAACATGAAGAAGAAAGATTATTAAAAATACTGAGGAAGCACCGGGCTGCTATTGGATATCTCTTGATGATCTTAAGGGCATTAGCCCCACTCTATGTCAGCACAAGATTAATATGGAACCTGATGCCAAACCCGTTGTTGATCACCAACGACGATTGAATCCTAAGATGAAAGAAGTGGTAAGAACTGAAATATTAAAGCTTCTTGAAGCAGGTATAATCTATCCCATAGTTGATAGTAGATGGGTAAGTCCCGTTCATTGTGTCCCTAAGAAGGGAGGAATTACTTTTGTTCCTAATGATAAAAATGAACTCATCCACAGAGAATTGTCACTGGCTATAGAATGCTAATTGATTTTAGAAAATTAAATAAGGCTACTAGAAAAGATCATTACCCTCTGCCTTTCATTGATCAAATGCTAGAAACATTATCTAAGCACACACACTTTTGTTTTCTGGATGGATATTCTGGTTTCTCTCAAATACCTCTATCACAATCTGATCAAGAGAAAACCACCTTTACTTGTCCTTTTGGAACATATGCTTATAGACGTATGCTTTTGGTTTATGCAATGCACCTGCTACCTTTCAAAGATGTATGAATGCTATATTCTCTGATTTTGTGAAAAGATTGTGGAGGTTTTCATGGATGATTTTTCCGTTTACGGAACTTCTTTTAATGATTGCTTAAGCAACCTTGATCGAGTTTTGCAGAGATGTGAACAAACTAATCTCATCTTGAATTGGGAGAAGTGCCACTTTATGGTTAATGAAGGTATTGTCTTGGGGCATAAAATATCTGAACGAGGTATTGAGGTGGATAAAGCTAAAGTTGATGCAATTGAGAAAATGCCATGTCCTAAAGATATTAAAGGTATTCGGAGTTTCCTTGGTCATGATGGTTTATATAGGAGGTTCATTAAAGACTTCTCTAAAATTTCTAGGCCTCTTACTAATCTTCTACAAAAGGATATTCCATTTGTTTTTGATGATGATTGTGTAGAAGCCTTTGAAACACTGAAGAAACCCTTAACTTCTGCACCTATCGTTCAACCACCTGATTGGGACTTGCCTTTTGAAATTATGTGTGATGCTAGTGATTATGTTGTTGGTGCTGTTCTAGGAAAAAGAGTTGATAAGAAATTAAAAGTTATCCATTATGCTAGCAAAACTCTAGACAGTGCCCAACGAAATTATGCTACTACTGAAAAAGAATTTTTAGCAGTTGTGTTTGCTTGTGATAAATTTAGATCCTACATTGTTGATTCCAAAGTCATTGTTCACACCGATCATGCTGCTATAAAATATCTTATGGAAAAGAAAGATGCTAAACCTAGACTCATTAGGTGGGTTCTCTTGCTTCAAGAATTTGATTTACATATCACTGATAGGAAGGGAAGTGAGAACCCCGTAGCTGATAACTTGTCTAGATTAGAAAATATTCTTGATGACCCACTACCTATTGATGATAGTTTTCCTGGTGAATAGTTAGCTGCAATAAATGTTTCTCAAAACACTCCTTGGTATGCTGATTATGCTAACTACATTGTTGCTAAATATATACCACCTAGTTTCACATACCAACAAAAGAAAAAATTCTTCTATGATTTAAGACATTACTTTTGGGATGACCCACATCTTTATAAAGAAGGGGTAGATGGTATTATTAGATGTTGTGTACCTGAGCATGAACAGGACCAAATTCTACGGAAATGTCATTCCGAAGCTTATGGAGGACATCATGCGGGAGATAGAACTGCTCACAAGGTATTGCAATCTGGTTTTTATTGGCCTACTCTCTTCAAGGATGCCCGTAAGTGTAGGGAAACGCAGTAGAAAACAAAAAAATTCTGACCTACGCACCAGCCCAGGACCACTATGGAGACTGCATACAAGGTTTGATCTTTTTCGTTACCGACTCGTAGCGCAGCGGAAGTAGAGTCGATGACGATCGGCGGTGCAGATCCCCGCAGCTAGGATTTACAACCTCCCAACCGCGAGGATGTACTCCCTCGCCTGCTCCCCGGACGGATCTCCAGGCAGCCCTTCGGGAGGCCTCAGGACAGTCCCTCGGATAGTCCCACCGGACGGATCCTCGGACAGCCCTTCGGGAGGCCTCTGGATAGTCCCTCGGATAGTCCCACCGGACGGATCCTCGGATAGTCCCACCGGACGGATCCTCGGACAGCCCTCCGGGAGGCCTCACTGACAGCCCTTCGGGCGGGTCACTCGGACAGCCCTTCGGGAGGACCCCCGAAACACGGACAGTAACTCGGACAGCCCTTCGGGAGGCACTCTCGAACTAAGACCGAAACTACGATCTCTCTACAGAGTTGCACACATACGGTGTCATCTATCCGGCAGGGCTTCGCCGTCCAGAACTAGTTCCCACCGGAACCCAGACAGCCTTTCGGCTCTACGAAACTATTTCGCTGGGAGGGAGAGAGAAGCCAGAAATGTCATGGCACTTGTATGTGAGAAGGAGTGAGTGTGGAGGCAGCCCCTCCACCTCTATTTATAGGAAATCCAAGGGGTAGGGTTTCTTGGCCCCCAAGCCTTCTAGAAACCTTTTGGGAAAATATCCCAAAAGGTGACTTTTCCATAAATATCCCAAAAAGCACTTTCACTATTCACGACGACATTTTTCAGCGTCCGGTCAAACTGAAAATATTTATGTGGGCTTAGAACATTTCCAGTACCCACTAAAATAACTTTCAATGCGATCCGGAACAATTCCGGTTTAGTGATTTTCATCTGCGAAAAGCATCTGAAGCGGTTTCGGCAGCTCCGGAACATTTCCGGTTTTCATCCCGGAAAATTCCAGAAAGTTTCCAGAATGATTCTGGCACCCTCCAAGAATTATCAGGCATGTGCCAAAACCAATTTGACTTTATGGTATCCCCTGAAACAACTTTTCAGTTTTACCGAAACTGTTCCGGTGTTCTCTCTGCGGAACTTTTCCGGTGTCCGAAACTTTTCCGGTGTCCGAAAACTTTTTTGGTGATTTTCTCTCAGACTCCCTGTCTAGTATTCAGCAGATAGATGACCCTTAAGCGTGTGACCCTATAGGTTCGGTGAAGCATAGACATGACCCGGAACCCCTTCCGATCAATGATCAACATCGGAGCCGTGGACACCCATATTGACCCCTATACCCACACGAATGAATATTCGAGTGAACCTCCAGTTGCCGTGTGCTATTCCTGTTGCTTCGCGATATGTTTCAAATACCTGAGGTGAGACATGTAGGCATCCCCGTGGATCAACAACTTGTCCACTATGCCAGTTACCTCGTTACCGGTATTGTTCTCTTTTCTCGTTCCCGTGTTCCGGCATCCTCGTGATCAAATCACAAAGTGTCTGGCCAGACGATGATGGATACCGTAACACCGAGAGGGCCCAGAGATATCTCTCCATCGTCGGTGGAGCAAATCCCAATCTTGAGCTATCAAGTTACTTGACACACTTTTCCATGAACCCGTAAGCCGCCGTAATAGCCACCCATTTACGGATGACGTTTAACAAACCCCAAAGTTCATGAAGCAAGCATGAAGAAACTCGATACTCTCATGGTCTAAGGAATCATGCAAACGTTAACCATCTCTGTGTTATAAACCATTAACTAGTGACGAATGTATCTCATAGCATAACATCAATTCGGGTCGATTCAACACAAATGTTCTTCCAACATTGTGCCCTCAAAATTGCCGGCATAGCCATGCCCATGATCAGGAAAATAGGATCATCATGCAATACTTGAGCCAGTCTTAGAGGCTTGACTAGGAATATATTTTACCGTTTATTATCCCACACGTGCACATGAGTTTCCCTCCAAGCCTCGTTTTATTTGTAGACTCGAGAATCATTGCAGTTATAGCATGGAACATAAACATAATTATGAACAGGGAGATAATCAATAACATTTATTATTGTCTCTAGGGCATATCTCCTACAGTAAGTTTGTCTTGTCTTGTGATGAATGTCAAAGAATTGGTAATATCGGTAAGCGACAGGAAATGCCTATGAATTATTCACTTGTTGTTGAACCATTTGATGTTTGGGGTTTTGACTATATGGGACCTTTTCCTTCCTCTAATGGGTATACTCATATCTTGGTTGCTGTTGATTATGTTACTAAGTGGGTAGAAGCTGTTCCAACTAGTAGTGCTGATCATAACACCTCCATTAAAATGCTTAAAGAAGTTATCTTCCCGAGGTTTGGAGTCCCTAGATATTTAATGACTGATGGTGGTTCACACTTTATGCATGGTGCTTTCCGTAAGATGCTTGCTAAATATGATGTTAACCATAGAATTGCATCACCCTATGATCCTCAATCTAGTGGTCAAGTGGAACTTAGCAGTAGAGAAATAAAATTGATATTACAAAAAACTGTCAATAGGTCTCGAAAGAATTGGTCAAAGAAACTAGATGCTGCACTTTGGGCCTATGGAACAACTTATAAAAGTCCTATGGGTATGTCTCCATACGAAATGGTATATGGAAAAGCTTGTCATTTACCTCTAGAGTTAGAACATAAAGCATTTTGGGCAATTAAAGAACTTGATACGTCTCCAACGTATCTATAATTTTTTATTGTTCCATGCTATTATATTATCTGTTTTGGATGTTTTATATGCATTAATATGCTATTTTATATTATTTTTGGGACTAACATATTAATCTAGAGCCTAGTGCCAGTTTCTGTTTTTTCCTTCTTTTTGAGTATTGCAGATAAGGAATATTAAACGGAGTCCAAGCGGAATAAAATCTTCGGAATAATTTTTCTTGGACCAGAAGCAACCCAGAGGACTTGGAGACCAAGGCAGGGGAGCCACCGTGTGGCGACAAGCCACAGGGGCGCGCCCTAGGGGGGGGGCGCCCCCTGGCTTGTGGCCCCACGGCAACTCCTCCAACCCTATTCTTCGGCCTATAAATTCAGAAATATTCCCTGGATACCAAAAAGAGCCACGAAAACACTTTTTCGCCGCCAGGAGCCTCGGTTCCCGTGAGATCCAATCTTGGAGCCTTTTCCGGTAATCTGCCGGAGGGGGATTCGATCACGGAGGGCATCTACATCAACTCCATTGCCCCTCCGATGATGCGTGAGTAGTTCACCACAGACCTTCGGGTCCATAGCTAGTAGCTAGATGGCTTCTTCTCTCTCTTTGCTCTTCAATACCATGTTCTTCATGATCTTCATGGAAATCTATCCGATGTAATACTCTTTTGCGGTGTGTTTGTCGAGATCCGATGAATTGTGGGTTTATGTTCAGATTATCTATGAATATTATTTGAGTCTTTTCTGAATTCTTATATGCATGATTTCATATCTTTGCAAGTCTCTTCGAGTTATTGGTTTGGTTTGGCCAACTAGATTGGTAATTCTTGCAATGGGAGAAGTGCTTAGTTTTGGGTTCAATCTTGCGGTGTCCTCACCCAATGACATAGTAGGGGTAGCAAGGCACGAATTGTATTGTTGCCATCGAGGATAAAAAGATGGGGTTTTCATCATATTGCTTGAGTTTATCCCTCTACATCATGTCATCTTACCTAATGCATTACTCTGTCCTTCATGAACTTAATACGCTAGATGCAGGCAGTAGTCGGTCGATGTCTGGAGTAATAGTAGTAGATGCAGAATCGTTTCGGTCTACTCGACACGGATGTGATGCCTATATGCATAATCATTGCCTTGGATATCTTCATAATTATTCGCTTTTCTATCAATTGCTCGACAGTAATTTGTTCACCCACCGTAATACTTGCCATCATGAGAGAAGCCTCTAGTGAAACCTATGGCCCCCGGGTCTATTTTCCATCTTATACTTTCAGATCTAAAACCAAAAATACCAAAAATACCTTGCTGCATTATTTTTACTTTTGTTTTACTTTCCGTTCAAGCAAACTATTCTATCTATCTCTATCAGATCTCATCTTTGCAAGTAACCGTGAAGGGATTGACAACCCCTTTATAGCGTTGGGTGCAAGTGTTTGATTCTTTGTGTAGGTACATCTATTGGGGACTTGCTTGTATCTCCTACTGGATTGATACCTTGGTTCTCAACAACTGAGGGAAATACTTATCTACTTTGCTGCATCATCCGTTCCTCTTCACAGAAACCAACGCATGCTCGAGAAGTAGCAAGAAGGATTTCTGGCGCCGTTGTCGGGGAGATACATAGCAAGTCAAGAGAAGAACTTTCCCGTCAACTTGTCAATTTCTGACGTGGTTGCCGGAGAGATCTACATCAAGCCTACCAAGTACCCATCACAAACTCATCTCTTGCATTTACTTTATTTGCCATTTGCCTCTCGTTTTCCTCTCCCCCACTTCTAAAACGATTTTCCAAAAAGATTTTCCTTTTTATTCGCCTTTCTTCCGTTCGTCTTTTCGTTTGCTTTTGTTTGCTTGTGTGTTAGATCGCTCAAACTCATGGCTAGCCTTGCTACTATCGCTATTACTCCCGAGAATGAAGTTCTTAATTTTAAGCAAAGAGAGGGAGAGAATTTAAAAGATGCTTGGTATAGGATTTGCAATGCTCAAAATAGATCTACTCGTAAGCAATCTACTACCGTTCTCCTTCGCAATTTTTATGTGGGTGTTTTTCCTTGGAATAGATATGTTTTGGATACCATTACGGGAGGGAATTTCTTGGGGAACAATACCTTTGATTCTTATAATGCTATGATAAATTTGGTAGGTTCACCCCCTCTCATGGTTAATGAAACTATCTTAACTTTGGAACATGTTATGCGAAGGCTTGATATCATTGAAAATAAAGTTGCTACTATAGAGCTCATTGAAAACTTGGATAAAAAGATCCATAATCATATCACCCAATATGGATCTAAGGTAGGAGTTACCCTAAAAATCCTAAAGGAAAAAGAACCCATACTTAATGAAAAATTGGATCAAGACTCCTCTAGAATTTGAAAGCTAGAGGACATTATTACCAACTTGGATTCCGCTTTTGCTTCTGTTCAAACCACCCCAAACTCTCCTCCTCCTAAAACTGCCAAGTTTATTTATGTTCCCAAGAATAAGGGTGAATCCTCTAGTAGAGGGGAGGATCTTAAGATGATAAGTGTTCACCCTAGCATTATTAATATTTCCCGGGAACCAATTGCTACAAGTAAGTTTCTTGATTTCTTTCCTAGGAGTATGATAATTGATAAAACCAAAGAATCTCCTAGGGTTTATAAGTGTGCAATTGATGAGTTGCATACCAAATATGACAATACCTAGATCTATTGCGTTTTGCCTAGCTAGGGGCGTTAAACAATAGCGCTTGTTGGGAGGCAACCCAATTTTATTTTTGCTTTCTGTTTTTTGTTTCTGTTTTGGTGTGTTTTCCACATTATTACTTCTGTAATAATTGTATTTTCTTGTTTAAATTAGTGTTTGAGCCAAGTAATACCTTTGGGATGGTCTACGGTGTTTGTTGATTTGATTTTGCTGAAAAACAGAAACTTTTGCTCTCAGTCCAGGAATTTTGTAAATTCACTGGAACGTGCTTTTGATCTGAAATTTTTACACAAGATTGATATACAAATTTCCCTGATTGTCCTAATTTTTCAGAATTTTTTGGAGTTACAGAAGTATTCGAAGTCTATAGATTGCTACAGACTGTTCTGTTTTTAACAGATTCTGTTTTCTTTGTGTTGTTTGCTTATTTTGATGAATCTATGGGTTGTATCGGGGGGTATGAACCATGGAGAAGTTAGAATACAGTAGATATTACACCAATATAAATAAAGAATGAGTTCACAACAGTACCTAAAGTGGTGATTTATTTTTCTTATACTAACGGATCTCATGAGTTTTGTGTTGTGAAGTTTTCAAGTTTTGGGTAAAGATTTGATGGACTATGGAATAAGGAGTGGCAAGAGCCTAAGCTTGGGGATGCCCAAGGCACCCCAAGCCATATTCAAGGATACCAAAAAGCCTAAGCTTGGGGATGCCCCGGAAGGCATCCCCTCTTTCATCTTCAATCCATCGGTAAATTTACTTGAGGCTATATTTTTATTCACCACATGATATGTGTTTTGCTTGGAGCGTCTTGTATGATATGAGTCTTTGCTTTTTAGTTTGCCACAATCATCCTTGCTGCACACACTCTTTTTGAGAGAGACACGCTGAATCGTGAATTTATTAGAATACTCTATGTGCTTCACTTATATCTTTTGAGCTAGGCAATGTTGCTCTAGTGCTTCACTTATATCTTTTTAGAGCACGGTGGTGTTATATTTTATAGAAATTATTAAACTCTCGTACCTCACTTATATTATTTTGAGAGTTTCTTAAAACAGCATGGTAATTTGTTTAGGTTATGAATTTAGTCCTAATATAATAGGCATCCAAGAGGGATATAATAAAAACTTTCATATTAAGTGCATTGGATACTATGAGAAGTTTGATTCCTTGCATATAGTTTTGACATAATGAAGATGGTAATATGAGAGTCATGCTAGTGAGTAGTTGTGAATTGGAAGAGATACTTGTGTTGAAGTTTGTGATTCCCGTAGCATGCACGTATGGTGAACCGTTATGTAACGAAGTCGGAGCATGATTTGTTTAATGATTGTCAACCTTTGTGTGAGGGTCGGGAGCGCGCGATGGTTAACTCCTACCAACCTCTCCCCTAGGGGCATGCGTCTAATGCTTTGTTTGATAACTAATAGACTTTTGCAATAAGTATGTGAGTTCTTTATGACTAATGTTGAGTCCATGGATTATACGCACTATCACCCTTCCACCTTTGCTAGCCTCTCTAGTACCGCGCAACTTTCGCCGGTACATCAAACCCACCTTCCTCAAAACAGCCACCATATATGTTCCTCAAAACAGCCACCATACCTACCTATTATGGCATTTCCATAGCCATTCCGAGATATATTGCCATGCAACTTCCACCGTTCCGCTTTTCATGACATGCACCATCACTTTCATCTTGCATATAGAGTCATATTTTGTCATAGGTATCGAGTTGTAATTTTCTTTTTGAGTTGTAAGTAAATAAAAGTGTGATGATTTTCATTATTAGAGCATTGTCACGTGTGAGAAAAGGATGATGGAAGCCATGACTCCCTCACAAGTTGGATGAGTATCCGGACTTTACAAAAAAATAAAGAGGCCAGCGAAGCCCAAATAAAAAAAAGAGGCCAAAGATGCCCACCAAAAAGAAAAAAAATGAGAGAAAGAGAGAAGGGACAATTGCTACTATATTTTTCCACACTTGTGCTTCAAAGTAGCACCATGATCTTCATGATAGAGAGTCTCCTATTTTGTCACTTTCATATAACTAGTGGAGTTTCATCTTGCACGACCACTTAGTTTTCTTTTTGAGCTTTCATACACTTATAGCTCTAAAATGCATTTGTTGCATGGCAATCCCTACTCACTCACATTGATATCTATCGATGGGCATCTCCATAGCCCGTTGATACGCCTAGTTGATGTGACACTATCTTCTTCCTTTTTCCTTGCAACCTCCACCATATTCTATTCCACCTATAGTGCTATATCCATGGCTCATGCTCATGTATTGCGTGAGAGTTGAAAAGGTTTGAGAACATCAAAAGTGTGAAACAATTGCTTGACTTGTTCATCGGGGTTGTGCATGATTTAGATACTTTGTGTGGGGAAGATGGAGCATAGCCAGACCATATGATTTTGTAGGGATAACTTTCTAAGGCCATGTTATTTCGAAAGGACACAATTGCCTTGTTGGTGTTCTCGAAGTATTACTGTTTTTATGTCAATATTAGACTATTGTTTTGAATCTTACGGATCTGAATATTCATGCCACAATAAAGAATATTACATGGATAAATATGTTATGTAGCATTCCACATCAAAAAATCTGTTTTTATCATTTACCTACTCGAGGACGAGCAGGAATTAAGCTTGGGGATGCTTGATACGTCTCCAACGTATCTATAATTTTTGATTGTTCCATACTATTATATTATCTGTTTTGGATGTTTTATATGCATTAATATGCTATTTTATATTATTTTTGGGACTAACCTATTAATCTAGAGCCTAGTGCCAGTTTCTGTTTTTTCCTTGTTTTTGAGTATTGCAGATAAGGAATATTAAACGGAGTCCAAATGGAATAAAATCTTCGGAATAATTTTTCTTGGACCAGAAGCAACCCAGAGGACTTGGAGACCAAGGCAGGGGAGCCACCGTGTGGCGACAAGCCATAGGAGTGCGCCCTAGGGGGGGCGCGCCCTCCTGGCTTGTGGCCCCACAGCAACTCCTCCAACCCTATTCTTCGGCCTATAAATTCAGAAATATTCCCTGGATACCAAAAAGAGCCACGAAAACACTTTTCCGCCGCCAGGAGCCTCGGTTCCCGTGAGATCCAATCTTGGAGCCTTTTCCGGTAATCTGCCGGAGGGGGATTCGATCACGGAGGGCATCTACATCAACTCCATTGCCCCTCCGATGATGCGTGAGTAGTTCACCACAGACCTTTGGGTCCATAGCTAGTAGCTAGATGGCTTCTTCTCTCTCTTTGCTCTTCAATACCATGTTCTTCATGATCTTCATGGAGATCTATCCGATGTAATACTCTTTTAAGGTGTGTTTGTCGAGATCCGATGAATTGTGGGTTTATGTTCAGATTATCTATGAATATTATTTGAGTCTTTTCTGAATTCTTATATGCATGATTTCATATCTTTGCATGTCTCTTCAAGTTATTGGTTTGGTTTGGCCAACTAGATTGGTAATTCTTGCAATGGGAGAAGTGCTTAGTTTTGGGTTCAATCTTGCGGTGTCCTCACCCAGTGACATAGTAGGGGTAGCGAGGCACGAATTGTATTGTTGCCATCGAGGATAAAAAGATGGGGTTTTCATCATATTGCTTGAGTTTATCCCTCTACATCATGTCATCTTACCTAATGCGTTACTCTGTTCTTGATGAACTTAATACTCTAGATGCAGGCAGGAGTCGGTCGATGTGTGGAGTAATAGTAGTAGATGCAGAATCGTTTCGGTCTACTTGACACGGACGTGATGCCTATATGCATAATCATTGTCTTGGATATCTTCATAATTATTCGCTTTTCTATCAATTGCTCGACAGTAATTTGTTCACCCACCGTAATACTTGCCATCATGAGAGAAGCCTCTAGTGAAACCTATGGCCCCTGGGTCTATTTTCCATCTTATACTTTCAGATCTAAAACCAAAAATACCAAAAATACCTTGCTACATTATTTTTACTTTTGTTTTACTTTCCGTTCAAGCAATCTATTCTATCTATCTCTATCAGATCTCATCCTTGCAAGTAACCGTGAAGGGATTGACAACCCCTTTATAGCGTTGGGTGCAAGTGTTTGATTCTTTGTGTAGGTACATCTATTGGGGACTTGCTTGTATCTCCTACTGGATTGATACCTTGGTTCTCAACAGCTGAAGGAAATACTTATCTACTTTGCTGCATCATCCATTCCTCTTCACGGAAACCAATGCATGCTCGAGAAGTAGCAGAACTCAATTATGATTTTAAACTTGCCGGTGAGAAGAGGTTATTTGATATTAGCTCACTAGATGAATGGAGAACTCAAGCTTATGAAAATGCCAAAGTAATCAAAGAAAAGTTAAAAGATGGCATGATAAAAGAATTCAAAAGCGGGAATTCAAAGTTGGAGAATATGTTCTTTTGTACAACTCTCGTTTTAGTTTTTTTGCAGGAAAGCTTCTTTCCAAATGGGAAGGACCATATATTATCGAAGAGGTTTATCATTGTGGAGCTATCAAGATTAATAATGCCGAAGGTACTAACCTGAAGGTGGTCAATGGACAAAGAATTAAACACTATATCTCAGGTACGCCTATTAATGTTGAAAGCAATGTTATCCAAACCATGACACCGGAGGAACACATAAAAGAAACCTTCCGGAACACTCCAGAATTCTGAAAAGGAGGAGGTACGTGATACGATAAGTAAACGGACTCCGAAAAATCCGCAAAAATATTTTCTGTCAGTTTTGGAATATTACAAAAATTAGGAAAATAAGAAATAAATAGGAAAGCAACCGAGGTGAGCACGATACACCAGGGCGTGCCAGCCCTGTCAGGTGTGCCCTGGTGGGTTGTGCCCACCTCGGACACCTTCCTCACTCTGTTTTCCTTCCATATTCTTGTTTCCCAAGATAAAAAATTCTTTATATATACCCTCGATTGTTTTTACCACCGCATCACAGAAAAATCCCTTGTTCTTGTTTCGTGTTGTTTTCCTGACAGGTCTGAAAATATGTCTTCTCAAGATTCAGAGGGGGAGAGCTATGTTGCTGACTATATTGCAAACCCTAAGATCTACGGAGAGGTGGATCATTATGGATGGACCACAGATGAGGAGGAAGACGGCGCCACGAAGGAAACAAAAGATGATAGCTCTGAGGAAGAGGATGAACCACTACCTCAACCCAGAGACATGCATGTGGAATTCAAGAAATCAAGCCTCCCTAAAGGATACAAACCTGAGGTTCAATTTATTCCATCTCATTTTCTGCAGGAGGGCAAGGCGGCATTATGCAAAAAGATATTAAAGCTCGAGTTAGAGAATGAGGATCTAAGGGAGGAAACTTTTATGCTCAAATATAAATTGAAGAAGAAGGCTACTTCTTCACCACCACCTTCATCATCTTCACCAAAGGAGACTTGAGTACACGGGTATGGGCACTCCCCTTGGCTTGAGCCAAGCTTGGGGGAGATGCCCCGGTATCGTATCACCATCACTTTTATTTACCTTTACCTATTTTAGTTCTATCCTTAGTTCTTTCATGATTTAGTTGAATAAAAGTTTAGTATGATCTATTTTCGAGTGTTAGTTTCGTGATCTATCTATCTATGTAATCGAGTGAGAGTTATATAATAAAGTTTAGTTTGAGCTTTTGCTTCTTTACTTTCTTGTTGCAATCAAAATAAAAAGGAAATAAATGAAAAGGATCATATGATAATCTTATGGTAAGTAATGACATCACATAAGGAAAAGTATAAGTAGTAAATTTTATTGGAGATTGACAAACATAGCATTGGTCAATGATTCAATTCATGAAAGAATTAATAAGGGAAGAGAAGATTCACATGCAAATACACTATCTTGGACATCTTTTATGATTGTGAGCCCCCATTAAATATTATATGCCAAAAAAATGACGTTGGACAAGGAAGACAACGTAATGATTTATGTTTGTTCATATTCACATAGAAGTTATATTGTCATAGATCCTTCAACATGTGGTGCTTGCTCAATATCTTTGCTAGCCAAAAATTCCGCACTAAGTAGACATACTACTTGTGCATCCAAAAACCCTAAACCCAAATTCATGTTTTGAGAGTCCACCATACCTACCCATGGATCGAGTAAGACCCTTCAAGTAAGTTGTCATCGGTGCACTAAGGCAATAAAAATTGCTTCTAAATGTGTTTGATCAATTAGTGTAAAAGAAAATTGAGCGTTGTACGAACTTATGAAGGCAAAGTAATAAAAGCGAAGGACTGCATAATAAAGGTTGCTATCATAGGGGGCAATATAACGTGACGTTCTTTTGCATTAAGGGATTTGGCATACAAACTAAAAAGCGTATGACAACCTCTGCTTCCCTCTGCGAAGGGCCTATCTTTTACTTTTATACATTTACTTTTATGCAAGAGTCAAAGTATTCTTCCCTATTCCTTTTTACTTTTTCTTTTTGCAAGCATCATGTGGTGAGGAAAGATCTAGGCACATATATCCAGTTGGATATGAGTGGGCATGAGTTATTATTGTTGACATCACCCTTGAGGAGAATACGTTGGGAGGCGAAACTATAAGTCCCTATCTTTCTATGTGTCCGGTGGAAACTTTTTGCTCATGGGTATGTTGTGAGTGTTAGGAATCATATAAGACTAAATGATGGTTGAGTATGTGGACTTGCCAAAAGGCTCCGACACGAGACCATTCCTGAAAATATGATGAATTGTAGTTGCAAAGTTGACTGAGAACATAGTTTGTTGGTTTTCAATAAGGTTTATGCTTTATACTTCTATGTTGTGATGAATTGTTACTTGTTCATGAGAAGTTATACCATGAAGTTATATAATAAAAGGTATATGAATAAGTTCAATGATGAAGTTTGTTGCTGCTATGATAATAAGCATGATGCTACTATGTCTGTATTTTGTTTTTATCGAAACCTCTCTCTCAAACCATGTGGACATGTTTTTCGATATCGGCTTTCGCTTGAGGACAAGCGAGGTCTAAGCTTGGGGGAGTTCATACGTCCATTTTGCATCATGATTTCCTACTGTTATTTAGATGTTTTTATGCATAATAATGCTTTAGGGAGTGATTCTAATGCCTTTTCTCTCATAATATGCAAGGTTTACACAAAGAGGGAGAATACCGGCAGGTGGAATTCTGGACCTGAAAAAGCATATCAGAGATACCCATTCTGCACATCTCCAAATAAGCTGAAACTTTACGAAGAATTATTCTGGAATATATGAAAAATACTGGAGCAAATAACTACCGGAGGGGGGCCACCTGGTGAGCACAAGACACCAGGGCGCGCCAGGGCCCCCAGGCGCGCCCTGGTGGGTTGTGCTCAGCCCAACCCACCTCCGGTGCCCATCTTCTGGTACTTAAGGTCTTTTGAACTAGAAAAAATAAGGATAGGACTTTCTGGACGGAACGCCGCCGTCTCGAGGCAGAACTTGGGCAGGAGCACTTTTGCCCTCCGGCGGAGCGATTCCGCCGGGGGAACTTCCCTCCCGGAGGGGGAAATCGAAGCCATCGTCATCACCAACACCCCTCTCATCTTTGGGAGGCCAATCTTCATCAACATCTTCAACAGCACCATCTCCTCTCAAACCCTAGTTCATCTCTTGTGTTCAATCTTTGTACCGGAACCTCAGATTGGTACGTGTGGGTGACTAGTAGTGTTGATTACATCTTGTAGTTGATTACTATATGGTTTATTTGTTGGAAGATTATATGTTCAGATCCATTATGCTATTTAATAACCCTCTGACCTTGAGCATGAATATTATTTGTGAGTAGTTACCTTTGTTCTTGAGGTCACGGGAGAAGTCGTGTTGCAAGTAATCATGTGAATTTGATATGTGTTCGATATTTTGATGATATGTATGTTGTGATTCCCTTAGTGGTGTCATGTGAACGTCGTCTACATGAAACTTCACCATCCTTGGGCCTAAGGGAATGCATTGTGGAGTAGTTATTAGATGATGGGTTGCTAGAGTGACAGAAGCCTAAACCCTAGTTTACGCGCTACTTCGTAAGGGGCTGATTTGGATCTAAACGTTTAATGCTATGGTTAGATTTTATCTTAATACTTTTCTCATAGTTGCAGATGCTTGCGAGGAGGTTAATCATAAGTGGGAGGTTTGTTCACGTAAGAACAGCACCCAAGCACCGGTCCACCCACATATCAAATTATCAAAGTAGCGAACGCAAATCAAACCAACATGATAAAAGTGACTAGATGAAATTCCCGTGTACCCTCAAGAACACTTTGCCTATTATAAGAGACTGCTCTGGCCTGTCCTTTGTCACAAAAGGATTGGGCTACCGTCGCCCCCAAGCCAGATCCGCCCCCCACCCCTCCGCAGATTACCCCCGCCCCTCCGCCGCCGTCGCCCCCCAAGCCAGATCCGCCCCCCACCATCGATCTACTCTCCTCTCCGCCCCCGAGCCGGCGTCGTCTTCCTCCTCCAACCCGACGCCCTAGAAGCAGCGCCACCCCACCGTCGCCGTCCTTGTCCACGCGGGCGCCTAGTAGCGGCAGCACTCCGGCGACGCCGTCTTCCTCCTCCACCCCGATAGACAAGGAGCAGGACTTCGCCTCCGACGTCGTCCTCGTCCTCCACCTCTGTGACCGAGCAACGAGAAGCTGCTACCCCTCGACCCTGGCCGCTGGCAGCTCCACCAGGCCTATGTCGGTGACCTCTGCTCCAGCTAGGTGAGTTGTTGCCCCCCTGCTCCAGTTTTTGTTAATTAATTTGTTGGATTCAGGGCTGAATGTTGCTTCTTGGGCACTTGGATCTGTTGGATTCAGTTTCGTCAGTGTAGATTGTTCAGTCAGTTTGGTGCTGGGTAGGCTAGTTACTAATTATTGCATACCTTCTAGTTCCCATGATGTTTTATCTTGCCATATTTGTCAATAACATAAAAGTTTATAGCATTGCCCATCAACTATATAACTTGCTTAAGATTCAATTAACAGGGACAAATACATTCAGTTTAAATCCAGTTAACTTGGTTTGACTTCCAGTCTGATGAGACTCTCTTTGTAAGAGATGTTCTCGAAGGAAAGATGAGAGAAATACCACCACCTAAACGCAATTCTTGAGATGAGAGATGAGAGTTGTTGAAAACAGCCTTGATAGACCGAAAGTCAACACATCTTCTGAATAAGTTAGGCTTCTATGTTATGGTTTAGTCGAAACGGTTTAGTGGTGAGTCGGAATACCAGCGACTGCCCAATATGTAAGCGAGCCTTATAAGGTTAGGGTTTAGCCTTCTGAGTTAGGGGTGAGGATCCCAGGGCATCCTTCGGGATGCACCGAATTCACATCCTTATTTTCAGATGGTTAGTGTTCTTCTACAAGAAGAGTTCAAAGAATAACGACATTTGGTGAGGATTGGGTATCGTTCTAATAAAATGAGTTAAAACACTTAAAAAGCTAATTAGATGAATCAGACATACGGGATATTGAATGCTCATGGGATTCATTATTTGCGGCAGGGCAACTGACTCTATCTTGCGTACACATCGAACAAAGATCTCACTGGCACACAAACCTTATTTCCATGTTACAATGGCAAGTTTGTATTTTGCATTTGCTTCTAATTTGTAGGGGGTTTCTTGTTTTATAACTTCCGTCAAAGTGTTTTATGAATTGCTGATTATAAGTCAGTAGTATACATAGCACTTAGGCAGGAGATATAAAACAAGCTGCTCCCTACAAATTAGAATACAAAGGCACAATATGAACTTGCGGATGTCACATGGGAACAATGTTTGTGGGGGAGAAAAAACTTTGCTTGGTGTTTGCGAAAGACAGGGCTAGTTGTTCCGTCACAAGTAATGAATCAGGTGAGTGTTCAATACCTCGTCTATCTGATTTATCGGGTTAGCTCTTTGAGTCTTCTGGCTCATTTTGTTAACACTGTACACAACCTTCGTTTGATGTTCTTATTCTACGAGTAATGCTATAAACGTTACCGTCAAAGTACATCCTTTGAACGGTAATTTATATAATGTCTTACTCTTCCATGCATCCTAGCAAAACCCATATGTTAATCAAGTACTAGTGAATTGGTGAGCTTTCTGGGTTACGGGGTGAGGATCGCGTGTCATCTATTTGAAGATGATCCGATTTCACATCTGTATCTTCGGAGGGTTAATTAGTGTTCTTTTGCAAGAAGAGTTCAAAGAATAACGACATTTGGTAAAAGACTTAAAAAAACTGATTAGATGAATCAGATGGACGGGATAGTGAATGCTCATTAGATCCATTATTTGCGCCACGGCAACTTGCTCTTTTTTCGTACAAATCGAACAAAGATTTTGCTAGCCCACAAACCTTGTTTCCATGCTGCCATGGAAAGTTTGTATTGTGTCGTTCTTCCTAATTAGCAGGGGTTACTTGAATTATATCTTCTTTCTGCGTGTCTTGGAATTACTGATTTTAAATTAGTAATTTTAACGCACTTAGAAAGTTGATACAATACAAGCTGCTCCCTGCAAATCAGGAAGAAGGCACAATATGGCATTCCCGTTGTCGCATGGGAACAATGTTTTTTTTGGGGGGGGGGGGTAAAAAATTTGCTTGGTGTTTGCGAAAAACAGTGCTAGTTGTTCCGTCACAAGTAGTGAATCAGGTGAGTGTTCAATACCTCGTCTATCTGATTTATCAGGTTAGCTCTTTGAGTCTTCTGGCTCATTTTGTTAAAACGGTACATAGCCTTCATCTGATGTTCTTATTCTATGAGCGACGCTATAGATGTTACCATCAAAGTACATACTTTGCACGGTAATTTATATAATGTTGAACTCTTCCATGCAACCAAGCAAAACCCATATATCTTCTTTTTTCCTTAATTTTAGGTTAACATATCAGTGTCACTAGGGGTCGAAGATGGGGACGTCGAGAAGCTATGCTAGTAGGACGTCACCACTAGAACAGAGGGCGACCATCCTCGGAGAGATCGCTTGTTCCTCGACGGAGATGGCGGGCTCCCTCGCCGATATCGCTCATTTATCTTTTGAGAGGTCGGCCTTGCTCGTCGAGGTCGCTCGTTTAGCGGTTGAGAGGCAGATAGCCTTCGTCGAGCGCGCTAATGCAGTGGCTGAGAAGGCTGCCACGCTCATTGATACGACCTCCCCCTTTGAGGAGAGCGCTCGTGTAGCGGCCGCGAGGGCAGCCGTCTACGACGAGAGCTACCAGGCAGTGGTCACGAGGGTCGCTATCTACGACGTGCGCGCCGCTACATCGGTCATGACGGCGGCCCTCGACGACGAGAGTGCTTGTGCAGCGGTGCAGAGGGTTGTTTTATCCGCCTCAGAAGCTGGTGTATCTGTCTACACCGCGGTGGCCGCCCTTGCAAGAATTCCACCCTGTCTACCCCTTATCCACGAGATATAGTAGGGCTAGCTGAAGATGTAGCCAGCGGAGAGTTCATATGTCCAGGAAGCTAATCATTTTTTTGTGAACTACTCGTCATCCGCCTTATTATGACTTGTATTATGCTAATGAACTTACTATGTTGGTAGGAAGAATGCTATGTGAGTTGCATGCACTATATGTCATGTACACTTGGGTTACGTTTTCTATATCACACTTTCTTATTAATGAAGTGCTAGGTGTCACCACCGACCTTGAGATCATGTCGTTGGGGACCTCGTTTTTCTCTCTCGATGAAGCTCCTACCTTTGGTGTGGACTCCTTCACCGAGCGCGTCAGTGAGAAGTACATAGCCATGCTTGTTCAGGCGAACCCGCAACTTCTCGCCGAGGACTATGCGGTCTACCACTCCATCCAGGACGAGCGAAAGGCCGAAGGCATTCGCGCGATGATGGTCCGCCTCCGTGCCGAGCAGACGAAGTTTCTCGACGACCTAGAGAATGTTGTGGAGGGGAGAGATGAGCTGGTCCCATTCAGTTCGCCGACCGCCAGTGTCGAGGACGTTGGCTCCTCCACCGGGGGGGGGGGGGGGGGACATCCGCACCTTTTTGACTCCACGATGAGCGGCTTCTCCGACTATCTCTCGGAGTAGAGCTCCATTGTAGGACTGTAGTTAGATAGTTTGATGTTGACGTACTGATGTAGCTGGTGATGTTGACTCTGAGTTGCGTTGGTTGATGCTTTTGGGTACATGAATCATGAATGGTTGTGTCGCTGAGTAGCATGAAGGAAGCTGAGCATGCTTACTCCCAGTTTGATAGCATGGAGGAAGCTAAGTATGCTTACTCCCAGTTTGTACTCGCAAACCAGCACATAGCAGGCAATGACGGACGTCCGGTGAGGTGTAGTGGGCTGAAAACCTTGATGATCATTGTCATCATCATGGTGTTGCTTCTATCCTGGGCAGGTTAGTACATCTGGCCATAAGTTTCCAAATATGAGCCTATATTAAATACTACTCCCTCCGTCCCAAAATAAGTGTCGCAACGACACTTATTTTGGGACGGAGGGAGTAGTATTTAATATATATATGAATTTATTCGCAGGCATGGACAAAAAACATATTTTAAAGAAAAATAGATTAGTTCTTTACTGAGTTCGGAACTCGGCAAACGCACAAATGGCCAGTCGGCTGTCAAATATTTACCGAGTTTATTCTGCCAGAAAACTTGGTAAACAGAAAGATGTTTGCCCAGTTTCGGTTTTCAAGAACTGGGCGAAGGTTGGAACTGGGCAATGGAGCTGCGCCATGCGGCGTGACCTTATTGGATAGTAAACTACCAAGTTTGGAACTCGGTGAATATTTTGCCCAGTTCGGCCTACTAACCAACTCGGTAGATATTTGGCACTGGGCAATGTTTGCTGACACGTGGATTATTCCTACTGGGCAAGGTTTGCCGAGTTGAAAACTCGGCAAAGAAAGATGTCACGTCGCACTTTCGTTAACGGCGCGTCCAGACTGACGGTGTGGTTCGCCGAGTTCAAAACCCGGCAAACATTGTTTACTTATTCACCGAGTTCGCGCTAGAATACACTCGGCAGTATTCAGCGGCGAGGCCAGCCTCAAGAATCTGTGGGGTCAATAGTATTTTTTTTGAATTTTTCTTCGCAATGAACAGTATATGTGCAGTGTTTTTAGGCTATTTTGCAAAAAAAAACTGTGGGGTCAGTTGATCCCACAGCTCACACTTAGATTCGCCACTGGCAGTATTAATGATTGCCGAGTGCTGTCCAGCCGAGTGCCTTACACCGAGTTTGAAACTCGACGAACATTTCGTCGAGTTTAATACGTGTTCTGTCGAGTTACCTTGGAACTCGACATTAATAAAGATTCTAGTAGTGGTGTTTGGGGCCCTCATCCTCTCAGGGGCCCAGGGCGGTCGGCCTGTTTGCCCGGTCTATGGGCCGGCTCTGTTCACCTCCTTAATCAAGCCATTCCAAACGGGGACACGGCCGCGATTGCATTCTGTAAATGACGCGCATTTTTTTTATTGTCATCAACACATGCAGCTGTGCGATATAACCGCATGTCATTTTGGGGCTCGCGCACAGCTATCTCCTCTTTCAAACCCGGAAAGGACAGACGGCCGCGATCTCCTGCACCGACCCAACCTAGCTATATGAAATGAATTCCAACACGAGATCTGAATACATGGAGATTTTTTATTTCCATGGCATTATTACTGCTACGACAAACGAGATATTTGGTTTCAATTCACCCCATTTGCTGCTGCTACGCCTACGCTCGCGCGTGCTCCCGTCTCGCGCGCGTATAAATTGATGCACACACGATCGACTGGCTGTGTCATCAGTACGACTACGACGGTACGAGCATCGCTGGAAAGCTCTTCTTCGGCCGATTCAGCTGCTGATCGCGGCGGCGTTGGTGATCATCATGGTCTGCGCGTTAGCTTTGCTCTGCCATCGCTCAACAGCTCGATCGAGAAGTAGTTCATGTAGATTTTCCTTCTCATCATCATCTATATGTTGTTTTTCCTGACGAACGGATCTTGAAAATGTCAGAGGGTTGTAGCAGGACGCACCCCATCGTTCCTCGTCCTGCCGCCGCTGCTGCTGCTTCTTGTGGTATCGGCCGCAGTTCGACCTGCGGCGGCGGCGGCGGCGGCGACCACGGTGTGGAAAGGGGAAGGAACTCGATACAGCGTCATGGCTTTCCATGCCGCCGGGGATGGCGAGACGGATGATTCCAAGGTATAACAACAGCGTAATACTATATGATTCTCGGCGTGCGTGCATCTTCTTCACCACATTGCCGGTCAGATCATATCTTTCTTGCTTATATCTGCATCATCCGCCTTCGTCGCCGACAGGCGTTCGAGGAGACATGGAACTCAGCGTGCAGAGACAGCGGCGGGGCGAACGTGTACGTCCCTACAGGAAGGACCTTCTTGCTGCGCGACGCCACTTTCAACGGACCCTGCAAGTCACCCATCACCGTCCAGGTAACAAACACCTACCGTCTACCGACGATCTGACCGTCCTGGATCATCCATCTTCGTATCTAGTACTAAAATACGTCCAGATAGATCCGTTTGAGCGACAGTTAATATGGGACGGAGGGCTCGCCGACAATATAAACCGAGGTTGGAGTGTTTCTGCAGGTGGACGGGGACATCGTGGCGCCAAACACCCTCTGGCAGCTAAAATCGTCAAGCCTCCTGACCTTCCACGAGGTCGACAACCTGACGGTGGACGGCAGCGGCCAGATCGATGGCCGAGGCGCCCCGTGGTGGAATTGCCACAACCACAAGGTAACAACAACCCACACAAACATAGCCGTTGCTTCCTCAATCCATCTTCATGCATTGTGCACAGTCTGATCAGCTGCCCCTCTCATTTCGACAGAGATGCAGTGCCCGGCCAATGGTAAGCACACACGCAACAACTCTTCCGGTTGTGGATCCAAAAATGCCCCTTTCAGTTTGAGTCCGGTATAGATAGGCAGACATCTGTATGTATGTTGAAACTCATTCAGACCTGCACACACATGTAAACCAGCTGGTGGCATTCTCGTTCTGCAACGGTCTACGGGTGACCAACATACGCCTCAAGGACAGCGCCGAGAAGCACATCAGCATCTACAAGTGCAGCCAGGCGCAGGTGCACAACGTCTCCATCACCGCCCCCGGCGACAGCCCCAACACGGACGGGATCACCATGGGGGGCTCCAACCATGTGCACATCTCCTCCTGCTCCATCCAGTCCGGTACAGCCCCTCCCTCCTTCAATAGCCCTTGATATAACCCATTACTTCCATGTGTGTTGCACTCTTGCCTCAAGTATGTTTGCAACACTCTTGATGTATGCTTGCAACACTGCCACTGACAAAGATACATTGGACAAGTGAAGGCGATGACTGTGTGTCGATTCTGACGGGCACCACCGATGTCAACGTCACCGACATCACGTGTGGGCCTGGTCATGGCATCAGGTAATGCAAATGTACCACCTTTCTTATGCAGGCCTGTACTGACCAAGTGCATAAGGACTGATGAACATCTCTAGTGAGTGGCATACATTAAGCTCAGCAGCTTTTTTCATCTTGGTATGTAGTGTGGGAAGCCTTGGAGCTGATGGTGAAGGCCCAGCGATGGTGGAGAGTGTTACAGTATCCAACTGCAACTTCTTTAATACGACGAACGGTGTCAGGATCAAATCGTGGCAGGTAACACTGAAGCAGCATCTACATGCCTCCTCTCTGTGTTGTGCATATGTGTGCCTTGCATCGGATTAAAGATTTCAAGTTTCAACTAATGGTTGCATACACCACTGCAAGCCATAGGCATATATAGCACTATTCCCCTAATAATATTGCATATATGATGTTATGAATGCAGGGAGGGCAAGGCAAAGCGAACAGATTCATTTTCAGGGACCTCAACATGACTGAGGTCCAACATCCTATCGCCATCGACCAGTTCTATTGCCCCCATGGAAACTGTCCAGAACAGGTAAGGAAACCTACTCAACTCAGTCCATCGCATTGAACGCTCCATCTTCAGGGCAATGGTTGAGACTGAAATTACACTGGTTGCATTTGCAGCAAGGTGGTGTGGCCATAACAGACGCGAAGTTCATCAACATCCAGGGGACGTCCTCCGAGCGAGAGGCCATCAAGATCATGTGCAGCAAAAGTGTGCCGTGCCACGACATCTATCTCGACAATGTCGACCTATCATGGTGTAAGCACACTGCCGCACCACAAGCCAAGGTTCTGAATGCCCATGGGAGCGTCACGAGCAGGGTGAAGCCACAAGTACGGTTCTCGGGCCGTTGATCCCCAGTGTTCTCCGTTGTGAACATAGTGCTTGCTTGGACATAGACAGAGGAGCAGTGCAAAAATGCTTACCTTAGGTGAACGCCATGTAGGGTCAGGGTAGTAGTGTCAACATTGGATTGGCTGTAAGGATGGTAGTTATGACCGACTAGACATACACACAAGTTGTAGGCACCAAGCACAATGTATGTTGTTCAAAGTTATGGATGTCCAACTCTTATTTGTAGACATGCCTAATATAAGATTTACTCTTCCCTC
This sequence comes from Elymus sibiricus, assembly GCA_039707655.1. NCBI lineage: Eukaryota > Viridiplantae > Streptophyta > Magnoliopsida > Poales > Poaceae > Elymus > Elymus sibiricus. The sequence continues at coordinate 108,390,534 of CM077667.1, read as the reverse complement.
ACGGGACCTTTTAGGCCTCGTACATTGCAAGGTGCTTAGAAGGTGCCTAGAGAGATAAACTAGTGTTTTTCTTAAAGCACCGGTGCTTATATGTAAAAGTATAGACACTTAATTATGTACCCGTCTTGTAGAGATGAGCACTGGTGATTAACAAAAACTTAGTTTATTTTACTAAGCTCTCTAAACACTTTGCATGTACAAGGCCTTAGAGCATCTCTAACCGATCCACTAAAAAGCTAAAGAGGAGTAAAATTTCACTTTTTCTTCTCTAATCTCCACCTCACCGATCCCCTAAAAGCTTTAGAGGAGTAACAATTATCCTCCTTGACCGCCCATCTTAAATATACTCGGCCACCCACCCATGGAGTAAAAAAAATCCTCCCCCCTTGGTTGCACCCTTCCCACCCTGCACCGCATCCACTCCGGCATCACCTTACTGGCCTCCGTCGACCACCATGAGCCACCATCGACCCACCTTCCATAGCACCCACCACGCTCCTCCCCCACCTCGATTCGGCCGTTTCTCCTCGTTGGTGGCGCCTAAATCGGCATATCTACGGCCGTCGCCGCCATCGTCGGATTCGACGCACCCACGCGTCGGGCCGTTTTGGAGGGATTCGATGGGGACCGAACCACGCATCCACCTCGATCGCTCCCCTGTCGCCTCTTTGTTTGTCCTCCTCTCTCGCTGCTTGCATCTCAAGCGTTGATCCACCACCAACACCGCCCCTTCCCCCCGTCAACCGGGCTCAGCCATCACTCCTGGCGGCTGGTGTTGCGCCTTGTCTCGAGCATGCCAAAACATTCCGAATGAATTTTCTACAAGTATGAAAAGGACGAAGTGAGTGCCATTTTGTACGGTTGTTGTTCGGATTCGTCGCAATTTGAAACTCATTGTTTGCTCAAAATGGTATGTAGGAAGGATGCAAGTTTTGATACTGAGAAGAAGAGTACATTGATATATTGATAGTGATAAATTTGCTAGATGTTGATGCATTAATTTCTAGACATGTGACTAGAGAGTATGCAATGTCCAAGTTTCGGGAGGCGGAGAAGAAAGAAGTGTGCAAGATCGAGAAGCAAATAAAGAAAAGCAACAATGTAGGCAATGAAGACATATAGAAAGCATCTGTCAGAGTAGTAGGAGCAGTTAGGGAAGTGATGTTTCTATTAAAGTGTGTAATTTTTTGTAGTTTTCATTAGATTGGTTCTCTTAGCAAAGAACTAGTGAAGTATGTGATCAAGATGTTGTTTAATAAAATATTTTGGTAGTGAAGTTTATCTCAGTGCCCTAAAATTAATCGAATTTGGCAAAAAATATTCCGTTAAGTTTAGGGGATCGGTTAGAAACCGCATGTGGCCCTCAGATGAGGAATCCAGCCACTGCAAACCCGCGCACACCTGGTGTGGCAATACACCGGGGAGAACAACCCCACCAGGGCAGGCTTCTTCAAGACAAGTCAATGCAAGATATGCTCTCCCTAATGTTCAAGGCAAAGATGAGAGATTCCCCCAACGAACTGTCCAACTCCGGCTTCACGGCCGACGTGCTTATATCCGAGGTGAGTATTTGCTCAAGTTTTTCCAAGTTTCATCAATCTTTGCTATGTATTGATCATTGTCTATTGTCACAGTCGCATTGCTCGTGGGTGGCCAATGTCTGTTCCCGAGCTCCACAACCTGTAGATCCCCAGCTTGGCGGTCTGATTTGGATCCGGTCCAAGGAACACACCATGGCTGAGAGTTCTGGCTCAGCCCCTCCAGCCAGACGTAGAATGGTGCCAACAACTTGAACTGGTCAACAAAGCTATTGTCTACACCATGCTCACGGGTTCTAATGTCTTCATCTCAATTTACTTTGTGTACTTTGCATCTTCTCAAGAAATTTCTCATTTCCCTTCTCTAAAGAATTTACTGAATACTTCATCGTTCGGTTGCATGTCCCTATGCTCTGGTTTGTATTCAGTCTCCCTATACTAAAGTGTGCATGCCTCTTTGTTAGACTTGTCTATGTGTAATTTTACTTAGTCATCAACATTCCTATGTACCAATGTATTTATCTTAGTTATGAACGCATTCTTGCGTAAGTTTCTCTCTTCTTAGTTGTAGTGTTTGGTCGAAAGTTGTGATGTATTTTGCCATACTCTTTAGATTACTTCCAACTTACTCTAATTTTTCTTCGAAGAACTTGATTTTTAGAAAAAATTGTCGTAATCTTCAATTCACCCCGACCCCTCCCCCTAGTCAACATATTTGATCTAGGTGCTCAGGAACCTTACCTAGATGACGTTGAATCATACTTTGTTTCGTTGTTAAGATGAGTTTAGATTGTGCATGCGTACCTACATTACTACTTTCCTATTTGTTTGCATGGCGTTGCTATGGAAAGTAATAAATGCTGCCTAATTGATACGTGCGATTATTTGTCCATTAATGATAGGGAAGTAACAATTAAGTAATTTACCATACTTGTTGGTAGGTGCAGGATAACTAATTAGGAAAATACGATGCAATAGTTTTAGCATTACGTATGTTAAGAGTTGTGAACAAAATAATGGAAAGAATACAATTATTTTTCTGGTGTATCCATATTGGACTACGTTTGTAGGTATTGAAAACATATAATAAATGATTGGATATATCCAAGTAGGAGAATTTAGAGTATTTTTTAACGAGACTATAGCATAACTTTTTAATGAAAGAAATTGTTTATGAACTTACTATAATGCATTACTATAGAAGAAACATCATTCAGTTTTGCTTTGGAAAGGAGTAATTGCTAGGAGAGAGTACCAGTGCATGCAAACAAACATGAAAAGCCATTATTTTGTCCATTCTGCACCATGCACTAATGAATATTACATGCCATAACGAGCCTAGGTGCCCCCAAACAATTTATTTATATATGAGGGGTGGGTGTAGTGAGTGTTATGCGAGTCGCCGGTTAGCCCATGGTACGTGTGGAGAGTGTAAAAAAAATTCAGCAAATTTCATAAGTAGACACTTGTTCTAAACAAGAAGGTTTTTGACACCTAAACCATCATATTTTTTTGGTTTGCAAACATTTTTTCACGTAATAAGACATCTGGCCTAGTACAAGTTTCTTCGGACGTCTCGAATAATTAAGGCACAACAAATTGCATCTATCGCTTTGATAAAAAAAATTGAGAGCTGATTGACTGTCATATAGTACGTAGCTAGCAAGTCTAGAAGAGGAGAGCAGGATTAGTATGGCCCCGTTGTTCATGCATGCTCACCATCCAGGGAGGTATTTGATGGATTTTCATAACCTTTTAGTCAGTTGAAAGACCATCATATAGTATGTAAATAGCAAGTCTAGAACGGAGGAGACCAGGATTAGTCTGGCTTCTATGTTTAGCATGCGTACACACCGTCCATGGAGGTATTTGATAATGGGTTAGAAGACAGATGCCAAGAATTTATAGGGGAGACCAAGGTGGATCTGGGGAAAGAGGAAAGGGGGTAACTGGGGTTAAGCTGGCCAACGTCGACCAGTTCACCGCCTCCTTCCTCACGAAATAGGCCGTAGCCCCGCTATATTGATATAGCAAACAACCGGTACAACGAAACAACTTGCATTGCTGGGGCGACAGCAAACATACACCCAAAGAAAAGAAAAGAAAAGAAAATGGAGACACCGGCGGATCGACCAAACGACGATGACCCGCGACTGAGGCGCCCTCACCGACAGAGTACCACCACTCTCCTAGCACTGAATCGACGAGTACCAGGCAGCACCTTCAAGAAGGAACGCCATGCTGCTGCCCGGACCAGCACACTGGTCCTAGAGTTTCCCCCGGCATAGAGGGAAGTGAACAAGGGTAGCCACGACGCCCTTCAGGAAGGAAAGATGCCACCCGAAGGCGGCACCGCGTCGGTGTCGAACGAACCAACAAGGATTTCTCCCGAAACACCCCATCAGCAACCCCAGACGATCAGTAGCATAGGAGCCCCGTGAGGACGAGCCTCGACACCACCAGACAAGCCGCCCACCAACCAGCACAAAAACAATCCTGAAGCCACCATCGTCGTCTCACCGAAGTAGCTGCCACGAGGTCTGCAAGCCGAAGGAGAGGAGAGGAATGACCCGGGGACAGCAGAATCGCGGCCAGCGGGAGGGACCAACCTCCACCGCCGAAGACGGTCATCGACCGGACGCGGCCGCAGATCACACCAGTCCCTGTCAGGTCCGGCCGGGCCTAGCGGGCCCGTAAAGCCCTCCTGGGGCACACCAGTCCTAAAAGGGTCCGGCCGGGCCTAGATCGGGCCCGTGAAGATCGTCGCCACGCTGCAACAGGCCGGCCGTCGTCGCCGCCGTCCCCTGCATCCGCGTCATCACCTCCAGCTACAGGTCGAGCCGCAGGTCAGGCCGGCCCGCCCAAACCCATATGGGGCCCGACGGGCCCAGATCTGGGTCGAGGGGCCCGGCCAGCCATCACCGTTGCATGCCGCCGCCGCGGCACTGCGCCGCCCCGCAGGCCCGCGCGCCACGCTGTCGTGCCACCACCACCCGGCCGGAGCCGGGCCGCCGCCTCCCGATGAGCACCGCCGCCAGCCAGGGAGAGCCCCGCCTCCACCAAGTTGACGTGGGGAAAGACCAGCCGCCGCCGCCGGCGCTACCCGGGCTTCGCCCGGCAGCCCCTGCCAGCGGCGACGACGAGGGAGAGGGGTGGGAGGGGGGGCTAGACGGGGGAGGGTAGGGCTGCGCGCCGCCGCCGCGGGGGGCGACGGACGCGCGAGGGGGGTTCAGATTACAAGATTATGCTCAAAGGCCGGCAACGGGCACTCGAGGAGGCATTTTACTGTTTTGGGATGACTCTACAGTTCACTGTTCGGACTTGGTGGTCGGCGAATTCTGCTTGTATTGATTCGAGCGTCAAATGAGAGTTTTCTTTTCACCACGGTGTACGGTCCGTCCACCTCCGGTCGAAAGGAAGCCTTCTACGTTGAGCTTCTCGCGCTCAAGCCACCCATGGGTGAGGGTTGGTTGGTGTGTGGAGATTTTAACTAAATCTATAGAGCACGAGACAAAAATAAGCCTAGCTTCAGCAGGAATAGGATAACAAGATTCCGCGAGGCCCTCGCTGATGGGGAACTCAAGGAAATTCACATGCTGAACCGTCGCTTCACTTGGAGTAACGAACGTCAGGACCCAACTTTAAGCAAGCTTGACTCTTTCTTCTGCAACTCCGATTGGGACATCTCCTATAGCGGCCATATCCTGCACGCCCTTTCGTCCTCCCTCTCCGACCACTGCCCGCTCCTTCTTTCGCATGACTTGGGACCCAAGCGCCCGCGTAGCTTTCGTTTTGAAAATTTCTGGATTGCTATGCCCGGCTTCCAACAAGTGGTCCACCAGGCCTGGGATGCCCCTTCCGATCATGTTGAGCCTTGCCACATCCTGTTTCATAAACTACACAAAACGGCTTTCATGTTGAATTGTTGGAGCAAACGGCTGTTCTCGAACGCAAAGATCCAGCTTCACATGGCTCTCCAGGTCATCCTGCACCTTGACAGCGCTCAAGATCAACGGCCTCTCTCAGATGACGAGGTTGACCTACGTTCGAAGCTTAAGAGGAGGGTTATTGGTCTCGCGGCTTTAGTCAGGGCGAGAAAAAAGCAATGCGCCAGAATAAAAAACCTTAAGGAGGGGGGACGCCAATACCAAGTTTTTTCACCTGAGGGTCAACGCGAGGAGGCGGAAAAACTTCATCCACCGCCTCAAAGTGGGTGTCGGATGGGTCACCTCGCATGAGGAAAAGAATAAAGCGGCACATGATCATTTCAAGGCCATTTTCAGCAGAGGTCAAAGAAGGACAAAAGACTTCAAGTGGGATGCTCTTCCTTTTGCAGATTGCAATCTCTCCAGCCTGGGTGATAACTTCAGTGAGGCCGAGGTGCTTTCGGCCATCTTACAGTTACCCGGCGACAAGGCCCCGGGCCCCGACAGTTTCACCGGCTCGTTCTTCAAATCCTGTTGGGAAACAATTAAAGTGGACATGATGTGCGCGATCAACTCCTTCTCAAACTTCCACGGCGCCAACCTGCACTGGCTCAATTCGGCGAATATTGTGTTACTGCCTAAGAAGGATGGGGCGGAAGATATCTCGGATTTTCGCCCAATAAGTCTGATTCATGCCTTCGCCAAGATCATTGCTAAGGTCATGGCCAATCGCCTCGCCCCATTCATGAACGACCTAGTCTCCAAGGCTCAAAGTGCTTTCATCAAGACTAGAAGTATTCACGACAATTTCATGTTTGTTCGCGGCTTTGTGAGATGGCTCCACCGCACTAAAACGCCGGCCCTTCTGCTAAAGCTGGACATTAAAAAAGCTTTTGACTCGGTGCGCTGGGACTACCTTCTGGACTTACTACAACGACGAGGATTCCCTGCGAGGTTCAGAAATTGGCTTGCTGCTCTTTGGGCCTCGTCTTCCTCGCGGGTTCTACTAAATGGCATTCCAGGAGACCCAATCAAACTTGGGAAGGGGCTTCGTCAGGGGGACCCTCCATCCCCCCTGCTTTTTGTCCTCGTCATCGACCCGTTGCAACAACTGCTTGCAAAAGCCACTGATCAGGGACTTCTCCACCGCCTGCACGGCCGCACCACCACGCTACGTACCTCACTTTACGCCGATGATGCCGCAATCTTCATTGCACCCTTTAAAGAGGACATTGATCAATTGGCTGCTATTTTGGCTAGTTTTGGGGAGGTCACTGGTCTGGTCGCTAATCCCCTCAAGAGTGTGGTTGCCCCCATCCGCTGCGGTAACCTTGACCTCGACGCCATTCTGGAGAGCTTCCCGGCAAAGAAGGTGGGCTTTCCCATGAAATACCTGGGGCTTCCACTTTCCACTCACAACCTGAAGAGTTCTGATTGTCAATTCCTGGTGGACAAGGTGGCGGCCAAGCTCCCACCATGGCAAGGGAATAACATAAATATTGCTGGATGGACTACCCTTGTCAAATCTGTTTTGACTTCTATTGTGATCTTCCACATCACTGCTCTTGACATGCCTCCGGGCACCAAAAAAAGCATCACAAAAATTCAGCGGGCTTTCCTTTGGGCGGGGACCGATCAGATCTCGGGCGGCAAATGCAAAGTCAATTGGAAAGTGGTTTGTCGGCCCACAAACCTGGGTGGCCTGGGTATCCTCGACATCGAAAAATTCTCTCGGGCGCTTAGGCTTCGCTGGTTATGGTTTGCTTGGGTGGACCCTCTTAGGGCCTGGGTTGGCCTCGAAACCCCATGCGACGACAAGGACAAGGACCTGTTCTACGCGGCCACGAATATCACCATTGGGGACAGTTTGATAGCGAGTTTTTGGCACTCCCCTTGGCTAAATGGTCAAAAGCCTAAAATCATTGCTTCGGGCATCTTCGCCCTTTCCAAGCGCCCCAACAGCTGTGTAGCCAAAGTGATGTCCAACAATGATTGGGTCAGGCATATTAACTTTCAAGGCGGCCTTTCAGTTATCCTTCTCCAACAATTTTGTGATCTTTGGTCAAAAGTTCAGCAGATCAATCTTACTACGGGCATCAGGGACAGCATCCGTTGGAAGTTCACGGCGGACGGCTGCTACTCCACGGCCACAGCGTACAGGATGCAGTTCGCTGGTTTGATCAAGTCTGCGTTGCCGCAAATGGTTTGGAAGATTTGGGCGCCCCCTAAGATTAAATTCTTCTCCTGGCTTTTCCTTCAAGATAGAATCTGGACTTCTGACAGGCTGCAGCGCAGAGGTTGGCCCAATTGTGGCCTTTGTCAGCTTTGCAAACAGGAGCCGGAATCGGTGGCCCATATTATGTTCAAATGCAGATTCACTATCAGGGTGTGGAACTTCATTTTCGGTTGGCTGGGTTGGCAATCTACGACCCTCTCTTGGGTCGACCTTGAGACGGTCAACCAATGGTGGGTCTCGAGTGAGGAACGACCAGGCTATTCCAGGAAGGCGATCAACTCTCTGCAGATGCTCATTTGTTGGGAGATGTGGAATGAGAGAAATGCTCGGGTATTCCGAAACAAGGCTTCCCTGCCGGTAAGAGTGGCGGCTTCGATCAAGGAGGAGGCAAAGACGTGGGTAGTGGCTGGAGCCAGGTTTCTAGGTAATATTTTACCGGGAGAGTGATCCCCTTGCCCGGCCCTGTGTGGCCATGTAACATTTTAAAACTATGTTCTCCTTTTTTCCTTAATTAATAATTAATGAGATGAGGCAAAGCTTTTGCCTCCGTTTCAAAAAAAAATGTTTGGGTTACCGTCTCGTTAGTGTGTAAGGTGACGAAGGTTATTTTTTGGATTTTGACGCAATGGCCGTTCACAAAGGAGAAGCCATGGAAAATGTGTTTTATGTGCCTGGCGGATGCCTGATTAATTTGAGTGGGCTATGATGAAAGTGTCATAGGCGTATTGTAGCACAATTGAGGGCAAGTCCTAACTGTTGAGTGTATGCTACATGCCCATGCACAGCCAGGTCTAGATAGGAATTTTATGTTGTGATCTTCCCACATGTTGTAATCTTGCCGGCCACGTCCTTATCTCTTTTGCTTGTTGCATAATTATAGGATTCTACATATTTTTTGAGGAAGGGTGATTTTTTTTAATTCAAGATGAAGCATCAAGAGGATACAAACACAATGAGCACACACCCAACCTCCGCATAACTAGAATGCACACCGTCAATCTTGGTCAAAAAATATGTAGAATCCTATAATTACCCATACACACAAAAATCACACCGGCAACTAGCAAAGTAAACAAGACCGAAGCTCCGCCTTGGTGGAGTAAAAAAGAAAAAATCTCCGAAGCGATCAACAACAATTTTTTCGGGAAGTGTACGGAGCTTAAGTGTCATCGTTACCAGATCCAATCACCAAAGGCCAGATCATGGGTTTTCACCCAGAAGAAACAGCCCCAGTAAATTCGAGCAATGCCTTCAATAAGTTAACGACACAAAATATCGTCATTGCCAGATATGACCAGTAAGGGTCAGACCTCGGGTTTTCACCCCGAAGCTCGAGACCGATGCTTGAGAAGCACCACCAAATCGAAGTCATCCAGTGTTGTCTCCATCACTTTCCACGATCCCAGCAGCTACATGCATAGCACGGTCTTGACATGAGATGACACATAAGTGAAGACCATGCTCGCACAAGCACCAGTTGAGGCATGACAAGAGTCGGTTGCCACCAACAGCTCCAAACAATGAAGGTCGTTGTCACATTTTGCAACGAAAATTGAACTAGGAAGGTCATCAGCACCGCCAAATCCCAATTGAGAACACTCCAGCAGTTCCACGCCAGGACTCTAGATATGGATGTAGGCTATACGTCTAACCACATATATAGGCGCTAGATGCCTGGAAATACAATCACGTCGAGTAATCTTGCCGGCCACGTCCTTATCTCCTTTGCTTGTTGCATAGGACTCTAGATATGGACGTAAGCAATACCTGCAACAACATATATATGTAGGCACTAGATGGTTGGCAATACAATCACATCCCATCTCATCTCCCTCTACATTAACGAATGAGTTGGGTTGGTTGAGATTCTAGGAGGACATTTTCGATGAGACGTTGCGTGCCATCCCTACTATCACACATGTACCCTGCTATGGCATAAAAAAATTACCCATGGATATATAAATAGCGAAATCTTGAACCCATAGGGTAGAGCGGGTATGGGTATGGGATTGTATAACCCATACCCGCATACCCATGTACCCATATAAAATCTATGTGAGCTCAAAATTATCTCTACAGTCTACATTTTTCGTGAATTTTTTAACCTAAAATATATGACTATGTGTTGTTGTTTGTGACTGATGTTTTGATTTATTGTCGTTTACGAGAAAGTGATGTTGTTTATTAAATATGTTATTCTTTATGATGTGTTGTTGTTTATAAGTATGTGTTGTTGTTATCATTTGTTGTTGTAAATTATGATTATATGTTGTTGTTTATAATGATGATTGTTCAAGTTGATGCTTTACAAACATGGGTAATTTTACCCACAGGTATCCGTCTACCCTGTCGGGTAACGGGTACGGAAAAAATTGAACCCGCCAACGGGTATGGATATGGTAAGGGTAAGGATGATGGATAAACTCAGGGGGCGGGTAAGGGTATGGGGTGGCTACACCCGTCCTAGTTTGGAGTAGGCTTTGGACCATTTTGCTAGGAATCCAGCATGGGTCAGAAGTTGGAGGAGGGGGGCCAAGTGAGCGATTGCGCACGATGTGCCAGAAATTTCATAGGATCAAAAACTGGTTTTTTTTTTTTTTTTTTTTGAGTCGAGGATCATAAACTGGCTGACACATACACGCAGACGTGAGTCAGCTAGAAGCCAAGAAACGTTGCCGGTCGCGGGAGCATTCATTCGTAAGCGTGGAAGTAAATACGCGCGATCTTGCAAAATTTCGGCAAGAAGGCGATCTCGGTGCGTGATCAACACACATGGCATTAGTCGGGAAAAAATCCCAACTACGCCATCCAAGCCGTCCGTCTCGCGATCGGACGGCCCCGGACGTGCAAGCAAGCATGCATTTGCTCCGTATCTTGTTCTGGAAGGAAGTGAACACACCTTTTCAATCAAATCAAATCAAGCCATTGCAAGAGCACGAACGGACGGACGGGCGCGATTACATGCTGGAAATGGCGTACGTACGTCGCACTTTCGCCAACGCACGAGCGCATGCGGCTAGCTGTGCGGGATAACCGCATGGCATATCGGGGCTCGCGTACAGCGACGCATCTCCCGTTTCAAAACGGAGAAAGGACAGGCGGCCGCGGTCTCCTGCGCTGATTTGGACACATGTAATATCCGCGGCATTACTGCCAGGACAAAACAAGAGATTTTTTGACTTCAATTCTACCCCCATCTGCTGCTGCGCCTACGCTCGTGCGTGCGCTCTCGTCTCGCGCGCGCGTGTGTATATATAGATGCACACGAGCACACGACTGTTGGCATCATCGGTACGACGGTGCTTGCGACCTACTGCTACTGGCAGGCATCCCCAGCCGGCCCTTCTTCTTCCACCGATTCAGCTGCTAGTCGTGGTAGCATCAATGATCATCATGGTATGCGCGTCAGCTCTGCTCTACCAGCTCGGTCGAAAAGTACATGTAGGTTTTCCTTCTCATTTGCCTGACGTACGGATCTTGAAAAATGGCAGAGGGCCGTGCTGCTGCTTCTTGTGGCATCGGCCGCAGCTCGATCTGCGGAGGCGGAGGCGGCGGCCAGTGTGCGGAACGGAACTCGATACAGCGTCATGGATTTCCACGCCGCTGGGGACGGCGAGACGGATGATTCCAAGGTATAACAAGAGCGTGATACTACATGATTCTCGACTTGCATGCATCTTGGTCACCACATTGCCGGTCAGATCACATATTTCTTTCCTCACTTATCTGCCTCCTCCGTCTTGGTCGCCGGCAGGCGTTCGAGGAGACATGGAAGTCCGCTTGCAGAGACAGCGGTGGCGGGGCGACCGTGCACGTCCCTGGAGGCAGGACCTTCTTGCTGGGAGAGATCCGGTTGCACGGACCCTGCAAGTCACCGATCACCGTGCAGGTAACAAACATCCGTCGACCGTCGACGACGATCAGGCCGTCCTGGATCGTCCATCTACTTCTCATCTACTCTACTTCCCCAGTCTCCGTAAAAAGATAGCACAATATAACCGAGGCTGGTGCTTGTGCAGGTGGACGGGGACATCGTGGCGCCAAACTCCCTCTGGAAGCAAAAGCAAAAGCCATCGAGCCTCCTGACCTTCTACAGGGTCGACAACCTCACGGTGGACGGCAGCGGCCAGATCGACGGCCGAGGCGCGCCGTGGTGGGACTGCTACAACCAAAAGGTAACAAAAACATGGCCGCTGCTTCTTCATTCTCTACTATCTTCATATGTACATTGTCCACAACCTGACGCCCCTCCCTCTCTCTCGTTCCCACAGAAATGCCGTGACCGGCCACAGGTAAGCACACAGACAACCCCTCGCCCGATTGTCTGTCTAACAATACCCCTTTCAGTTTCAGTCTGGAACTACTAGTCAGACATGTGTGTGTGTGTGTCGCAGCGGCGAGTCTAGTAGGGAGGCTTAAACAGGCTTTAGCCTGCCCTCCAAAAAACAACATTTTTTTACTACTAGTACTACTTCCATCCCAGCTCAATAGTCCATCTACTACTAGCTAGTAAACACACATGCACAGCCGCAGGGGCGGAGCCAGGAAATTTGGTCATTGGGTTCGCTCACTCACTCTTTATGAGAACTTGATACTAATTTATAAAGATTAAAGTCTAATTGCAACAACAAGTATAACATCCATAAACAATTAACAAAAACAAATATAGTACTCCCTACGTCCTAAAATAAGTGCCGCGACTTTATATTAACTTTATACTAAACCTATAGTATCACGTATCACAAATTGCGTTGCATTAAAAATAGAGAGTGCAAGACATAGCAGTTCGATAATCAAAATTGGAGGGTCGCATGTAAGGTTTCCTCATTAATCTCATCTTGTTTCTTTGAATTTTTTGTGTACTCTGAAATTCTCTTCCGATCAACCGGATCATAAGGCAAATCATTTAAGTTAATTTTTGTGTGAATAGTAGGCTTCGGGAGACTAGCTGCAGTGGTATTTGATGCACTTCACCTACCTTCAATGGATGATCTTGATATGCCTGTGTCATTATCTGGATCTGGTAACTGAGTTCTCTTCGAATAATACAGTTCCATAACCTAGATCAATCAAAGTCCAGGCAGAAAAACAAATCGATAAACTAGGGCAAAAAGAAAAATATCGTACTAGGCTATTAGACTAGATAGAACATATATGAAAAAGAGAAGATGCCTCGGTGTAATCTAATTACCTTAATTGTTGGGCTACAGTCGTTCTCGCTGTCGATCTGGCAGCTTGCCGCTGGCTTGCGGCGGCCGAGGCGCCGAGCAACACGAACAAACGAAGAAGAGTCGAGAGATGCGAACAGGAAAACCAACAGACGAGAGATGAGGCGTCCGGCCGCCGGTGTTTTTAGGCTAATCTAATCAATCACGATTAGGCCGGGGCATTGAAGTTTGCTCATGGGCTTTTGAGCCCTTTATGTTGCTATCTACGTGATCTGATTATTTGATGGGGTCTGCATCATGTCAGAAAAAAAATTGATGGGGTCAGCGACCACTTTTTACTGGGTTCAGGTGAACCAAATTAGCATCTACATGCACGTACGAGGCAAATTCCGTTGGGTTCAAGTGAACCCAACGCTTATACGCTGGCTCCGCCGCTGCACAGCCGCCATCTAATGTAGTTACTACTTCATGAACACGCATAGCTTTTTTGCATGCACTCCTTGCAGTGAACCTGAACCTATCCCAGCTAATGTGAACTCAGATACCCTTCCCTTAACTAATCCCTCCTCCAACTTATATGGACAACAAGATAGGAAGATAATGGCTATTTTGCAAGATAAATTCAATATTTGGTTCAAAATTTCATATTTTTTTAAAAAAATCTAGAAAAAATCTAGTTAATACTACATATTTTCAGTAGTAAATTTGGAAATTGGGAGCTTGTTTTGACTACAAGATTAGGACATCTTGGTTATTTTTTTTAAAAGGGCGCTTAGTCTTTTCACTGTTGACTTGAGCCTACCCTCTGTTTTCTTCCTAGATTCGCCACTCTGTGTGTGTGTGCGCGCGTGCGCATGTGTGTGCGTGTGTGTGTTGAGACTCATCCAGGCTTGCACATGCATGTAAACCAGTTGGTGTCATTCTCATCCTGCAACGATCTACGGGTGACCAACATACGCCTCAAGGACAGCGCCGACAAGCACATGAGCCTGTACGAGTGCGGCCAGGTGCAGGTGCACAACGTCTCCATCATGGCGCCAGGCGACAGCCCCAACACGGACGGGATCACCATGGGGGCCTCCAACCATGTCCGCATCTCGTCTTGCAACATCCACAGCGGTACAGTCCAACCTCCTTCAGTAGCCCCCGATAGATACTTATGATCCAGTGCACGCGTGTTGCATGCACTCTGGCCTCAAGTGTGTTTGCAACACTCCTGAAGCATGTTTGCAACACTACTGCTGCTGACATAGATACATTGGGCAAGTGCAGGTGATGATTGTGTGTCGATTCTAACGGGCACCTCCGACGTGAACGTCACTGACGTCACGTGTGGGCCTGGCCACGGCATCAGGTATACAGATGCACAGCACAGCCATGCTTATATATGCAGGCCTGTGCTGACCAAGTGCAAAATATATTCTGCTAAGCATTCTCTAGTGAGTAGTGGCATACATTGAGCAAGGCAGCTCTTTTTTGATCTTATTGTGTAGTGTGGGAAGCCTAGGAGGTGCCGGTGAAAAACCAGCGCTGGTGGAAAGAATTACAGTATCCAACTGCAGCTTCTTTAACACGACGACCGGTGTCAGGATCAAATCGTGGCAGGTAACACCGAAGCCGCATCTACATGCCTTCTCTTGTGCACATGTGTGCCTTGCATCAGTTCAAAGATTTCAACTCATGGTTTCATACACCATGTACTAGTATGTTCCCCTAACTTACATGGTGTTACGAATGCAGGGAGGGCGAGGCACAGCGAACGCATTCCTTTTCAGGGACCTCAACATGACCGAAGTACGGTATCCTATCGACATCGACCAGTTCTATTGCCCCCAGAGAAACTGTCCAGAACGGGTGAGGAAACCTACTCGATTGAATTCAGTCACCACCATTACAACAGAGGCATCCCTGAAGACAATGGTTGAAACTGAAAACCGTATTGGTTGTGTTTGCAGGAAGGTGGTGTGGCCATAACGGACGCGAAATTCATCAACATCCAGGGGACGTCCTCGGAGCAAGATGCCATCAACATCCGGTGCAGCAAAAGTGTGCCGTGCCACGGGATTTTTCTCGACAACGTTGACCTCTCTTGGGCCAACCACACGGCCCCAACAAAAGCCCATATCGAAAATGCCCAAGGAAGCGTCGCGGGCACGGTGAAGCCACAAGTACGGTTCCGCGGCCTTTGATCCCCAGCGCTCTCCGGTGTGAACATAGTGCTTGGACATAAACAGAGGAGCGGTGCAAAAATGCTTACCTCTGGTGAGCGCCATGTAAGGCCAGGGTAGCAGTGCTAGAATTGGATTGGTTGTAATGATGCCATCTCATATCCGTCATGCCTACAACTTCTCAATGTATGGCCATTCTCTATTCCATCTATAATATAAGCAGGAGCACCGAGGTGCTGTATGTGGCAGCAATTCAGAGTATCTCGCATGATTCCGTCTCTGACCGGCCGAAAACCACGTACCGGTTGTCCGCGACGTTGTCGTAGGCGAAGTCCCTCAGAAACCTAGCCATGGCACCGCAACGAATCAGTAATTGCTACTACCTCTGTCCCATAATGTAAGACGTTTTTGCAGTTCAATTGAGATGTGAATTGAGGTAACTTACAGGGGGGCGATTTTGAGGAACGCGGCGAGCTGCGGGAACGGCAGGTTGAGGTACTCCATTATCCTCAGCACGGCGTCAGACTTGATGTATGACCTGAGGACAGGAGCAAAAGAAGATTTCTGAAACTTGGTCCTCCATGGCTGATGTCGTGTCGCTCGACAAAAGCAGAGCGGCTCGAGCAGGTTCGGTTTTGGTTACCTGTCCTTCTCGACGAGGACGACGCTGGAGATGTCGTCGGGGCTTCTGCCGGACCGGCGCAGGAGCTTCCTCCCGGAGTCGCTCTGGAGCGGGATGTACCTGATGCTCCTGCCGGGGTCGCGCTCCCGCACGAACCGGACGCCGCCGTTGCAGAGGTTGCACACGCCGTCGAAGAGCATGATGGGCCTCGAGTCGGCGGGCTGGAAGAACTCGGCGTCCGTGGCCGCCTTCACGGGCTCCGCCGCCGACGACGCGGCCACGCGCAGGCTCGCCCGCCGGAGTCCCCGTCCCCCCCTTCCCGCCGGCTGCCGCTGGAGCGGCCGGACGGAGGCCAAGTAGTAGCTGCAGCAGTAGCTTCCGGCCATGGTTGCCATCCTCCTCTCCTCGGCAAGACAGCAGCTCAGCTCAGCTCCTCTCCTCGGCAAGACAGCAGCTCAGCTCAGCTCCTCTCCTCTCCTCTCCTCTCGTGCGATCGATGTGCTGTGCTGTGCAGTGACTTGCTGCAACTTCCGTCTCCTGGAAGCCGAACGCACGGTGCACCTCAGGCCACGTGGCACGTCCAGCAACGGGTAACCTGGCCAGGGTAAAAGAGGCTTGCTGAACGGAGCAACGTTCAGCGACGCACGCTCACGTTCCACGTGGCCACCTGATTAACATTAACAGACGCATCACATTCACGATTCACACCAGTTTTTTTTTTTTTTTGAATAAAAGAGAAAACATTCACACCAGTCACAAGATCAGGAGGAGCAAGCGGAGCGCACGCGCAACGGATTATTTCCAGCCAGAAGTTTGGAGAAAGAAATGCACGCAAAACAGATTTATCATCTGCCAAAGAGTTCACAAACGCTGACGCTAAGAAAATAGTAGTACAGGTTAAACAAGAACACGCGCCATGCCTCGTGCATTGGCCTTCAAGTTTCAGACAACAACGATGACAAAGTAGAGCGACAGGGTGTGGTCGCCACGGCTTTGTTTGGTTTCTTCAGGCCTCCTCCTGGCCTTCTTCGGCGTCTGCCGCAGCAGAGGCCATCAACTCGTCGAATTTCTCGCTCTTGCCCAACTCTATCTCGATCTGCGTGAATCGATCGCCAGGTCAGTTTTACTTGTCGAGAAGTGAAATTTCATACGCAAGAGAATTAGCGCATTGAGAAACAAAGAGATAAGCCAGACTGTTGTTCTTCTCTGACCTTGGCCTTTTGGAATGGGCGGCCTCTCGATTCGTCGTTTATTTCCACCGTGGATGTCCGAATCTCTACACATATCAAGGTTATATAAAAGAGGGAAGTTCAGAGTACATCATGATAAACGTGGGCAATGTCCATGGCAGCAATGCTGACCAAGATATATGATCAGACATAATCTGCAGTAAAAGGAAAGAAGAAGGTTCTTACTCTTCTCAACAGCAAGGCCATTGTTCTTCAGAATCTCCGCCACGGTTACAACCGTCGCAATGGCTGCAAACAGATCTTGGTTAGTGCCAACTTCAACAATAAAGAAAAACATCAAACCACAGAAACTCAATGAATACGGTAGTACCACAAATAAGTCCAGATGGCAGCCAGTAATAACTTACATATGTAATCAATCAATTTTACTTGACAATCTTAAAGACTCATACTTGTGTTTTTCTACATCCATGTCAAAATGCCCATGGTTTGCAGAAGTATTGTGGATAGGGTCATTGTTATATGAGATTACTCAAGAGCGCGAGAGCGAAAGGGTCCATAGTGTAACGGTTGTCGCTCCTGAGTAAGGGTCCATAGTTCCTATTGCGCATGGGTTCGATTCCCCATGGGAGCGAAATACAGGACTGGTTAAAAAACATCCCTCACTGGCAACCATTATATCTACATGGCGCCGGCCAGTAGCAACAATGGTGGCCGGCTTCTGTGTGCGGCCTGTGTGATGACGGTGGCGGACGGCCTAAGTTGCGGTGCGGCGCTCTTCGGGTCCGCACTGTCAGGGTTCGGGGGGTTTCTCAGTCGGAAAGTGAGGTTTCTTCTTGGGAAAAAAAACGTGAGAGGCGGTCTTTCCCCCACTGTCTGAGTACTCAAGAGCGCGAGATACAATCCAATTGAGTTTTGCACAACTGAATACACAATATTCAGTTATGCAAACAGGCATATCCCATGACAGAACACTAATGAGAACAGATTAAGCAAAATATATCACAGGAGAACGTTAGGGTGCAATTCTTTTTATCAAATGAACCCACCAGTTTCTGAAACTGGCAACACCACAGTCCAGGGAAATTGTAAGGGTTTAAGCAATAACAGAATATTTGGCGGATCTAGCTGTCCCGAAAGTCTGTAGTGGTTAGCTACACATCTAAGCTAATACATTCCCTTACTACCCCACAATCATTCGATCAAATTCGCGAAAACACGAGGCCGGAATCACACCATAAATAGTGCAAACATAGCAATCCGATGGAGATTTAGACGATAGCAACCGCCTTCACCAAAATTACATCCCTACTTGCACTTAATAAATCAGAGGCACGGGAGAAACAAGACTCACCCATCCCGAGCGCGGAGAGCTCGACGTCGCCGTGCTGCTGCATGTACCTCTGCAACCAACCAACCAACAAACCAACGAAGCAAAATCGTTTCAGAGACGGCGCCGACGAACGGGGGATCGAACCAAATTAAAAGGTGGATTGGCCGGTGCGGGTTACCTTGGCGAGGTTGACATAGAAGAAGAGGGGCTTCTTCGTGTTGGACACCTGGATGCGGTTGCTGCTGCTGTTGGCGCCCCGCCTCTGCCCCTCCCCTCCGGCGGCGGCGGCGGCCGGCGCGGCGCCCGCCCCCTCGCCGTCCTCCACCTTGAGGCCCCTCACGCCCTCGGTTATCTCCTCCACCGCCATGGGTGCTGGCTGGCTGCCGCGCCGCAAAGCTGCTGGATCGATGGGATTTTTTCTAGGTTTCTCGGTCTAGGTCGTAGTGTCGACCACGTTGCGTGCTGCGTTCGTAGAGAGAGAAACGGACGGAGGCAGAGGAAGAAGGTACGCAAACCCAGCTATCGCGTAACCCTACTTTGCTTGGGCTTTTTTTGCTCGCTGCAATATCTCCCGGAAACGATAACCATTTTTAGGCCCACGAATGGGCCAGCCGTTTTGTTTTTTATGTATCTTTTTATTTCTATTTTTTTTACCAAGTTTATTTTTATTTTTACAAAACATGTTAACACTTTTTTGGAAAAAAATCTCAAAAATGTTTTGTTTTCAAATTTCATCCAAAAAAAACAGAAAATGTACAGAGATTCAGAAAATCTTTAGGATTCGAAAACTGTTCGCTTATTTTCAAAAAAGTTTAGGATTACAAAATTCCTAAACATATTCACAGTTTAAAAAAATCGCAAATTCATAAAAAATCATATTTTCAAAGTATGTTCACAAATTCAAAATTTTCAGGTTGTCAAAATTTGCTCGCAAAGTCAAAAAAATTCTTGGGGAATTTCAAAAAATGTTTGTGTTTTCAAAAAACGTTCATAATTAAAAAATGATTGTGTTTTTAAAAAATAAGATTCCCAAAAATGTTTGTGTTTTCATAAAATTTGATCACAATTTAAAATGTTTTCTTTCAAAAAACAGTTAACTTTTAAAAAAAAATCGTGTTCGAAATTTCAGAAAATGTCTCAATCTATTGCGGCTTATAGTTCTTGTACCCTGCTGCCTATTTAGATACCAAAGCTTACCGACTACGGTTCATAGCCACTAGGATCTATGGCGGTAGGTCCAAGGCTCGATTCCTCATGAGCGCAAGCCGACTAGGATCAAGGGCGGAAGGTCCATGGTTTGATTCCTCACGTGCGCAAGCCAACTAGGATCAATGATGGTAGGGTCGGTCCAGATCGGTGAGCCCCTATACGACGCGTATGTGTTGGACGTTCGCAGATAGAAGGTCCCATATCTCGCTTATAGCTTATGGGAGGAGCTTTTTCTGAAGGTTTTTTTTTCATTTTAGCATAGGTATTGGGATGGCGTGATTCCCTTTTTTTTTGCTCGCTAGTTCGGCGTAAGTTTTGCTCGTTTTATTCTTATGTCTAGTTATATGTTAGACTTGTCTGGGTTCTATCCTTTTTTTCATTCTTGCTTTGGTTTTCTTTACTGTTTTCTTAGGGTTCTTTCTATTCATTCTTCTTTGTTTCTTTCTTGTCTTTTTGTTTGTTACTTGGTTTTCACTATTTTTCACTCTATTCCATACGGTTTCTTTGTTTTCACTTTTCAGTTTTCTTTGTTTATTTTTTGATATTCTTTGTTCCTATTCCGGTTTTCAGTAGTTTTCTTCATTTTTCTTTATTGGTTTGTCGGTTTTCACTGTTTTCACCCTTTTGCGTTGTTTTATTTTATTTTATTATTATTTCGTATTCTCCTTTTTCCTGTGTTTATTTATCCGCTTTCATGTTATGTTCGTTTCTCTTTTCCTATGGGGCAGGAACATTGTTTATACATGTTTAACATTTTTCACATACATCTGGAAATAAAATGTGCATTGAATGTTTTCTAAAATTTGATACCATATATAGTTTTTATACCTAATTTTCATAATATTATAAAAATTATGTACACATTTGAAACATTATTTTTATACATGGTTAACATTTCTAAATTAAATTATTAACATTTTGTCAAATATATGTTTTTGATGTCTACTTTTTCATTTAGGTTGTACATTTTTCGTATACATCAAGAATATTTTTTTCACATATTTAATATTTTATATATATGAAAAAAATTAATCATGTATATATATGTTTTTAATGTCTTCTTATTTTCATACACATTATACATTATTTGTATACATCAAAAACATCTTTATATACACGTTTAACAATTTTCAAATGCATGACAAACATTTTCTGACGCTGACTGTACATTTTCTTTATTTAGATATACAATGACCATTTTTCAAATACAGATTTAAAATACACTACCAACACTTTTCCAACAAGGATTACAAAATACATATTTTAATGAACTTTCCTTCTCTTTTTAAGGATTTTCTGGAAAAATAATAATTATTTTTTCATCACTTTTGCTAAAGGCAAATATATTTAAAAATTGTATCATTCTTGCAAAAAAAATATTTCATGTATCTTGCACATACATTTGTTTACTACTAAATCATCATCTTTCCTTTGAGCAATCAACTAGGTGTACATTTTCTTATTTGGATATCTCATGACCATTTGTCATATACATATTTAAAACACATTACAAACATTTTTTCAAAAGGCTTAAAATTATTTTTATTGTACATCAACTAATTAAGAATATACGCCATCATTTTCTTACAATTAGTTGATGTATATTCTTACATTATTACACATATATTTCTTAACTACCAAATCAACATTTTTCATTTGAGCAATCAACATTTTCTTGACAAATGGACATTGAGAATATTTTAGAATAACAGAAATCGGAAGCAAAGAGTAAGCACATAGGATATATATTCTTAACACGGTACAGACGCAAGAGCTCATATATATGCACGTACACTCACCTCTATAAACATACACACGCACGACCTACCCCTATGAGCACCTCCAAGATACTGAGCCGACATATCATCTTGCTTAAACCCTATCATCTTGAGGCCGGTATTGTATATGAGGCTCGTATATTGTTCGGGTAGTTGGTTGGACGCATAGGGGTCCAAAAAATTAGGGCCCAAAATTTCCTTGACCAGTGAGTTTCTCCTAAATCTTAAAACTATAAAAATATCTCAAACCACTAATCCGGTTATTGATCTGCTTTCACTGCTGGTTTTTAACAACTTTTTCGTGAATATATTTCATCACTTCTTGACCAAGTTATTAGCCACTTAGTTACCATGTTATATTAAGTTAGTTACCATGTTATTGACTGTTGATTTATACAACTGTAAAAATTGATTCATGATACTTGGATGTGTTGATAACACTTATTTTGTTGTTAACATTTGAAAACTCACTCTCTAGCTCTCTATAACATTGCGATGTCTAAGAACATCAAAATCATTGCCCGATAACCATACACAGTCATCGGGACAACTATTGATGCCAATGTGGCAACCACGATAAAATAACATAAAAAATCATCAAAACATGACGACAAGAAATATTGTTTTAGCGCAAAAGGTTTCTAGAAGACTAATTGTCTATTAAAAAATCCTAAAAATATTTATTCTAGAAAATTTTATACAATATTTTACACTAGAGTTATCTCAAAATGGGGAAAGGGTGATAAAGCATGGATTGCATATTGCAAAGAGGTTGATAGAGAATATTGTTGATTCAAATTATAGACAAAGTGGAATGGAAAAGTACCAAGTATATGGTTCTAATCCTAGATCGGGGTTCCATGTGCTAGACTTAAAAAAAAAATGAAACAAGTGCAAAATGTCATGAATATGGCTAACTGGTTTGGTTAACTTCTCACGATGCAAAGGAGCCAAACAATTGATAAAGTTGTTCAGCAAGAACTTCAAAATGAGTGGGAATGTTAGAGATTTTTTTTATATAGAATTCTCTGATTGTGATTTTTTCGCTAAACATAATCTAGCATTTCATGGCACTAATAGCAAGTTGTAACAAGAGAGCAATGCCATTTTCTAGAGTTTCTTCAATATAACACTGAAGATTTAATTTGAAGTTATTCTAGACCTGTCATGTTTTTTAGTACAAATCAGGGTCAAGTTTTCTCTTGTTTGAATACTAAAATTGTGGTTTCAAAATTAATATCTAAGATATATATTACTAAATATTGTGAGAAATAACATATAATAAAGTTATGTGATGAAATTGAAATATGATACATTCGTGTGCATCAAGCTCGACAAAAATGAAAATTCAGTGCATCAAGCATCTGTGAATTTAATGGAGCATTACGCAATGAGCGTAGATTAAATGGTTAGGTTCCTTGTGATGGAATGGACATCAGAGTTCAAGTGTTAGACCTGGCACCGGTGCTCACATTTTCTGGATTTATTTCAGACATTCTGACGATGTTCGTTCTATGGGAATCGATGTTGTCGTCCACTACGAGGCGCATGTACCGACTTCGTCAATCTCGAGATACTGTGCCGGCTTAGTAACTCGGAGGTGCTCGTCGGATGGAACATGTGTGCGTGCGTTCATAGAGGTTGTCTATGTGTGTTTATGTGCGCATATGCAATCTTTGTTAAAGAAAAGCTTAGCGGAGCATTAGTATACCCTTACACTCTTTGATCTCGTTCATGCTCATGATGCATGCATGCACGCATATGTCCCTTGGACTGCTCATACTAAATCATGATCTCATGTCTTTTCCAGCACACATGTAGTGCAACCGCATGATCGCAGGGACACGGCATGCAGTACACATGATTTTTTTCCTGAAACGGCTTTCCGAGCTTCGATCCACTAATTTCGGTCTAAAGTACGAAAACTCGGCCCACACCCTTGGTGCTCACACATGTCCAACTTGCGTGTTGACGAACGATCGACTGCCACCTACTGATGGATTGCTTCTGTTTCTCTGTAGCGGAGAAAGGGATCGACAGCGAAATTAGTAGGAACGCCGGAGACCGCATCTTGAATTCACTGATCACCGTCGCTCTTGGCACATGCGTGACTGTGCTTATCTCGTGCGTGTGGGGATTGCTACTTATGTATTCACAAGTCAATGCTATTGCTAGCTCTAGCTCGTGATCACGCATGAAGGCCGTGATACCAAGTAAAAATTTCGATGCTAATATGGAGTGCCGTGTAACAATCAGAGATATACATCGACCGCGTGGATAAGTATTTCAGCAATCGACAGAAGTGTAATTCACGGCAAACAGGCAGTGTTGGTGAAGGGTTTGTTGAACACTTACGCGGCGGCCACCGGGCAGCTTATTAATCCTTCAAAGTGCTCTATCCTTTTCTCTGATCACTGCTTGCCTACAGTTGCTACCGAGGTTAAGAATGTCCTGGATATTTCTTAGGAAATTTTTGAACCTAAATGTCTCGGTCTCCCAGTTCCAGAGAAGAGAATGCACAAAGGAAGATTTGAAACGTACATGAGAGATTGAGGAAGAGGTTAATTGACTGGAACGAGCAGTGTATATATAAGTGTTCAGGTAATAAGGAGATCTTAATTAAATCAGTAGCTTAGGCCATTCTGGCGTATATTATGAGTGTGTTCAGACTTCCTGCATCGGTGTGCGATGAATTAACCCGTATGATGCGGCAGTACTGGTGGGGTGTTGAGAAAGGCAAAAGAAAGATGCCTTGGTTGAGTTGGGATAAAATGAAACTGCCGAAACCCATGGGGGGCATGGGCTTTCGGGATATGAAGGCGTTCAACCAAGAAGTTCTTGCGAAGCAAGCTTGGAGGCTCATTGATACTCCAGGAAGTTTATGTGCAAGGTTACTTAAAGCTAAATATTTCCCGTGCGGTCATCTACTAGATACGGTGTTTTCTGGCAATGGATCGGCGGTGTGGAAAGAAATTTTGCATGGACTTGAATTATTGAAGAGGGGACTTATCTGGCGTGTAGGGGACATGGCTCTTTCAGAACCTGGAGAGATCTATAGATCCCTCGGACCTACTCCTACCGTCCCATTACACCAAAGCGAAATTGTCGCTTTAGTCGTGTCTCCGATTTCTTGGATGGAAACGGTGCATGGAAGATGGATCGTCTACGTGATCACTTTTGGCCGATGGACATTCAACATATTCTAAAGATCAGCCCACGACAGCGGTCTGATTTTACCTCTTGGTCCTCGGAAAAGAGTGGCCTATTTTCGGTCAAAAGTGCCTATAAGTTGGCCACATGCAATCATAATATCGCTGTTGCGGGGGGTACATCCAATTCCGCCCCTGATGGTAATCGTTCGATTTGGGGCTGCATTTGGAAATCGTCCATCGCTCAAAAGATGAAAATTTCAGCTTGGAAGTTTGCTTCTGGTGCGCTACCAACAGAAAAATGCAAAGTGTTTAGGCATCTGTCGAAACGGTCGACGTGCCTAGTTTATGGTGTAGAGGAGGAGGGCACATTCCATGCTCTAGTATCTTGTGTTCATGCGAGGAATATTTGGATTGGCATGCGAGATAGATGGCCCCTACCCCCTGATGAGTTAGGGCCTCTTTGATTCGCAGGATTCTCAAAACAAAGGAATAGGAAAAATGCAGGAATAGGATGGCATGTCCTATAGTACCCTACAGGATTTTAAAGAATGTTTTGATAGCGCAGAAAAAACAAAGGAATTATACAAAGAGGTTTGAGTGGATGGAAATTTTCCTTCAAAATGTAGTACAAATGGATTCTATGGAAAAAATCCTAAGGATACCAATCCTACGAATCAAACGACCATCAAAGGAAAAAATTCTAAGGGTCCAAATTCTTTAAAAATCCTATGTAATTCCTTTGAATCAAAGGAGCCCTTACTTGTGGACACCGGACGAGAATGGTTAATGCATTTGCTCTCCAGGTGCTCTGACGACATATGTGATACGGTTATTATTCTCATTTGGTAGGTGTGGCAGTTACGTACGGATCAAACACACGGGAAGGAGATCCGACCAGTCCTTGCTACGGTGGATTTCCTTGATAGTTACTACAAATCAATCATATTGGCTGGGCGTTTCTCTATAGAGGAAGTCGTCAAAAGGAAAATGTCATCTTCGGCTATCCCAATTACTAAAGAGAAAACATCAGTTCCGGCAGCGTCGTGGCCACCCTAGTCCCGGCTACGTCGCCCTTTTAGTGGATGGCTCCTTCTAGCCATCAGATATGATGGTTCTGCGGCTGCTGGAATGGTTCTAAAGAAAGTGCAGGTAGCCTCATCTTTTCTGCCTATCGTGTTATTTTTCACTGCAATGATCCGTTGGAAGCAGAAAATACATGCGATCGTGCAAGGGATGGCCCTTGACATTCAACAGTCTACACTTCCAGCCATCGTGCAGTCGGATTCTTTAGAAGCAATGTCTTGTTTATCAAACAATAGTCTTGATCAATCTGCGTAAGCTCATATTTTTTGACAAAGGGTGAATTTTACTGACTCAAAATGGAGCATCAAGAAGATACATAACACAGTGAGCACACACCCGGCCTCTGCACGGCTAGGATGCACACAGCCAACACCATCTCACACACACGGAAAAAACGCCGGCTACTAGCAAAGTCATATAAGACCAAAGCTATGCGTAGGCGAGAAAAAAAAATCCTCAAAGTGATCAGATCTGTGATCGGCAAACTACAACAATGATCATATCCGCACCAACTATTTCATTACACCACATGGACGATACGGGTCGAAAAAAAAGTATTTTAAGGGTCCATTTTAGCTACGACCGAACAAAAACTGCAAAACAAACTGTAAAACTGGGATAAAGAGCTCCTTCCTTCAGTCCGGCGGCCGCCGCCCCTTCCCCCAGTCGGCCGCGCCGACCACGCCGGCCGCGCCCAACCCCGTCGGCCGCGCCCCGTCGCTCGTCGGCCGTGCCCCGCCGGCCGCACCCCATCACCATGTCGGTCGTGCCCGGCTACGCCCTGCTCCGTTGCCAGCCGCGTCGGCCAAGCCGTGCCCCTTTGCCGACCTTGCCGGGAGGATTCCGTCGGCCAGGCTGAGGTCATGGGAGGCCACGGCGAGGTCGAGCTCGTCCAATTCAAACCGACGGCGATCGATTGCGGCGTCCAGCGGCCTTTTCTGGTGTGCGGTGATGAATTCCGGCGAGTTTAGGAAGGATTCCGGCTAACTCCGCGGCGACGTGTTTGCTCCGACGAGGTTTGTCCGGTATATGGGGCCCCTTCAGTTCGGCCTTCCAACCTTCAGACATAAGGGTTTCGGGTGTGGATTTTCCGTGCCCCTTAAAAAATTTACGGGTTGGACCACTTTTACGGTTTCTTCTGGACACTTTTTTCGACCAAAACTGTAAAACGCAAAAAAAATTACGGGTTTGACCACTTATACGGGGTCTGCTAGAGATGCTCTTAGGGAGATTAAACAGTTAATGAGTAGTAGGGAGTTTTATCCTCAAAAAATTCTTCGTAGTCAAAATAGAGTTGCAGATCGGCTAACCCATTATAGCCGTACCGAGAACACAACTACAGTGTGGTTAGTCTCGACTCCACCTTGTATTGAGTAGTTGTGGTCTCTTGATTGTAACTCTATTCCACTGCAATAAAACTCCCTTGACACCGCAAAAAAAAAAAAAGTGTATATGCTAGCTGCATATGCATAGTACTTCCTCTGTCTTGAATTAGGTATATCCGTATTTAAACAAATTGAAGACAAGATTTAGGACGGGTGTGATATTATTTAAGCATTCATTAGCCCGCCAACTTATGTTCACTTCAAAATTAATTAATGATATAGCCCTGAAGGGTAGTATATTTTTTGGGGCAAAAGGAAGAAGAAGAGTACTCTCTTCGATCTATATTAATTGTCGTCGATTTAGTACGGATTTTCATAACCCCTCCCCCCGGGGGCACCCCACCTTTTTTTTCAAAAAAAACAAGAAGGGCTCCTCCGATCTGTATCCACTGGTGTACAATAACCCAGGAAAAACTTCCTCATTTCAGAGTTTTTTTTATTACTTACGTTGCACTCCACACTCTCCACATTAATATTTGAGAACGAGGAGATCATGGGATGTAAGAAAATGCATGAGGAGATCACAATATACACTGGCCAGTCTAGAGCCACACTGGCAGCGTTGACATTCCGTTTCCATGTGGCGCGCGATCCATGCACGTTAACATTCCTTGCCTCAACTCCCGGCCGCCGATCGTTCCACGTTGCGTCTACACGCATCCATGTCACGTACGTACTACTGTACATCTTTAATTACCGGCGGTCAGCGAGCTGGCACGGCGTACAATCCTACAACTGGCTGGCAGTTACTGTATTTTAGTGCCTACTGTGGCACTACTGCCCAATACTATACTGGTATACATTCGTTCATCATACGTACGGGTACACACACACGCTGCTTACACTGGCAGCAAAGTGGAGGCGGGCGACTGGATGCCGCGTACCTTGTCTCCTTGTGACGACGACTTTGCACTGGCAACGTGGAACACGAACGTGTAGCATCTTGACCGGCCCATTCCGGCACGCGTTGCATGCCTACCATCCTAAGAGCATCTACAACCGGACCTCTCAAACCCGCCTCATACGTCCGGGCAGGCTGCCCGGTCACTTTTTTTTAATCCAAACGGGCCTCTCAAACGGCCCTCAAACGTCCGGGCTGACCGGCACCCCCCATATCCAGCCCAAATATGGGGCGGATATGGGGGCGCCCGGGCACGCCCGCCACGTCGGACTGACGAACGGGGCCCAGTCGGAAACGCCCGCCAACCCGGCGGTCCGAAGGTCGTCTCCTCCGTCGGACCGGTCGCGCCGCGTGTCGCAGTTCCAGCGGGCCGCGTAGTGCATTGCCCGGCTATTTAAGTGCACCGGCGGACCCCGAAACCCTACATCCACATCTTCATCCTCATCCTGTCCGCCGCCTCCGCCAGTTTCCACTCCACCCATCCGCAGCCATGCCCCCACGCCGCCGGGTGAGGAGACATCAGTTCCTGACGCCGGAGCGCCGGCTCGAGCTCCTTGAGCGGATCCTGAATAGGCGCGAAGCCCGGATCGCCGCGGGGCTACCTCCGGATGTAGTGGATCCGGAGGATGAGTTGGAGGTGGAGGAGGAGGAGGAGGTGGAGGTGGAGGAGGAGGATGAAGAGGTGGAGGAGGAGGGGGATGAGCCGGGGGAGGAGGATGTGGGGGACGCTGGCGACGGGGATCTCCGGGCGGAGCAGCAGGCCATACTCGATTCCCTCCGGTCAGAGTCGGATGCGGATGCAAGACGCCGTCGCCGGCAGGAGATGGAGGCGCAAGAAGCCGCGGAACACGCGGAGTGCTTGGCCTACATTGATGAGATGGAGTGGGAGGAGGATGAACCGGAGCCCTCCTCCCCGCCCGTCCAGCCGGTGCTCGGCTCCGTCGTCGTGGACATCACCGACGACGAAGAGTAGCTAGGGTAGTACGTAGGATTTACTTTGCATTCTTTTGTATGGATGTAGGGGATGAAATTTGAGAGATGCGGATGCAGATTGAGCAATTTGAGGAGTGCCCGGTCAGTGCCCGCGGACGCGTCCGGGCGCGTCCGCGGGCGTTTGAGGGGCCGGATTTGTCATATCCGGCTGTAGATGCTCTAATAAGGCTCACATGACCTGCGGCTAACACCCCCCCCCCCCTGCTGAAGTATTTTCTCATGTGGAATCGATTTTGAAATGCTCTTTTTTCTGAGAACACCTCGAAAGGGAAAGGCACCAAGGAGTTTCTGCATTGCATTACTGATAGAAGAAGACAATTTACCTGGTTAATCAGGAAAAAAACGGGATGATACAACGGGACGAAGCCCCCACCTTTTGTGAATGGCGAAACTCGGGACACAAATGCAACATCAACGTCGAGCATCAGGACACAAATGCAAATTCCGTCTTGGAGGCGCTGCCATGGCCATTTTCTGTGCCCCTCTTCGAGCATCAGGGGAAACCCTAGATCCTGCGAATCGGACAGCGATGACGCCCTGGCGTCGTTCCCCTTCATGAAGGCGACGTCTTGTATGCTCATGGTGTCCTTGGCGGTAGTTTCGATGATGTTGTTCGTCTTGTTGGTTTGGTTTGGGCCGCGTCCCAGGGTGGCGAGTTTAGCCGTGTTTCTTTTATGTTTGGCCTGAGCATCCCATGTCCCTATGTTCCGGTAGCCATGTTCACGCCGCCTGCGTTTGTGTCATGCGTTGTACCACCCCTGTATTCACTCTTAACTTCTTCTATCAATGGAATGATACGCAAGCTTTGCGTATTCGCGAAAAAATACAACATCAACGCACCTAAGACACCCACATATGCCACCAAAGTATCGCCGCCATACCGAGTCATCTGAGACCCACGATGAGCAAACCAAATCCAGCATGACTCACCCATAAAGACACGGAAGAACCTTGATGGCTCCTGACTGCAAGCGTCACCGCCATAAAAAAGGTAGAGAATCCTTGATGGCTATGCGGGTCATGACGATTTATTCCAGGTCAAGTGATTATGAAGAACTAGAGTTTTTCTCAAAAATATAAACAAGAGTTGATCTCTTTGGGCTGTGCCTTCAAAGCCGCCTAGATTAAACTACAAAATATACATATGTTTTCTGTTTGTAATTTTGCAGGAATTTGTGTCATGATAAGATTCTAAGTCCTTGGATGATAATTTCTCTTGGCTTAGTATTGCTCATTGATCAAAGGCTTTGGCCATTATGACCCGCCAACGGGCATCAGGAGATATGATTGCATCAAACATGCAGATGGTGGATAAAATTTGTACCACTAAAGCTGCCAGAATATGAGTTGTTAAAAGCTCCAAACGTGCACAAAGGCACGGCACAGGCAATCAGTTTTAACTACGGCTATTACAAGGTTATATAGAGCCCAAAATTTGTGGACTCGTGTTTTTCGCAAAAGTTATAACCCAACAGCTCAGCATGCCCGGGTTAACTTCATCTGAGGCCAGCTCCTCGCTTAACTCGTTGACGGGTCATCCTGCGCTAGGTCTTCGGTCTCTTGGATCTGAAGGTTGTTCACATCCCAGTTGCAATTGATTAAGGCTTCAAATTCGGCTTTGTCATGCAAGATTGGAGACGGGTCAACATCAGGGGCAAAGATGTGCTGACGGCGTTGGGGAGTCAGGTTTTTCGGCTCAAAAGTGGGCGCGCGGACTCGCACATTGTTGTCATCATAAGCCGCCTGATATGCTGTCAGATCAGCTTCGGCGGCCAGCCGGCTAGCCAATGCTCGCGATGCCTTGATGGAACGGGCATAGTCTTCTTGAGTGAATTCTGACCCGTCATCCTTCAGCTGTGGAAAGCCGCCACTCATCTCTTCTGGGTTAAGCTCGGGTGCGTAAGCCAACGCCCAGCTCAAAGCAGCTACTGCGCCTTTCCGGGCGGCTGATCTCTTCAGTTCTTCGAATTGCTTGGGGATGGTGGAGAGGCACTTCAACACATCTTTGATAAGCTTTGGCGTGTCCTTCTCGCCCATGAAGGCCCTGATGGTGAAAAGGCTTCCAGCGTACAGCTGCTCAGTGAAGGCATATAAAGCCTTCAGCTCAGCAAGCTGTCATCCGGAAGCTGGCGAGTTCGTTGGCCTACAAGCAGATCAATTTTGTAAGTCACCGGGCGAGTCTTTATAAGACTATTTAAAAAGAATGCCCATAACATAATCAATAGCACTTACCAAAGACAGCCTCAGTCATCCGAGCTACATGGTGTTTCAGGCTGGACAACTCTTCGGTAACGGGCTTAAGTCGGCCCTCGGCGTCTTCTGCGCGTTTGACCAAGACAGCTTGTTCAGCCTCAACAGATTGTTTATAGGCTTCAAAATCCGCCTTGGTTTTTTCCAGCTCTGTTGAGGAGAGCCGCCATTTTGCATCAGCTTCAACTCGGGCGTCTTGTTGCAAGGCCAGATTTTTTCTAAGGTCGGTCAAGCTAGACTCGGCCACATTTAAAGCATCCTGCACAATACCATAGTCAGGCACAAGTTTTTTCAATTCTAAGCCGCCAGCAAGGTCTATAACGACATTGGGAAGTGTTGAGGAAGGTTATTACAAGTCTCAAGCAGATTGCAAGCAATACGCTTGACACTTGGGGGCTAATGTGTATCATTTCTTTCAAAGTCTACACTACAAATAAGACCCGGATCATCTTCAAAAAGATGACCCGGCCCTTGGGGGATACACTTGGCATTTTTTTCTATCATACAGTAAGTGCCGGCTCATTATTTGCATAATGACCCGACCCTTGGGGGCTACACGCTGGTCTATTGAAATATACATATTGCTGAAGACCCGGCTTATCTTCAAGAAAATAAGCCGGCTCTTGGGGGCTACGTAAGGACATACGGAGAGCAAGGAAGATTGAGTACCTCATATTTTCTCTTCATATGCCAACTAAGTTGGCTTCCATATCTCGGCTTGCGGAGAGGCGGCTCAGATATCCAGAGTGCAGCTCATCAGCAGTAAGCTTCTCCAGATTGGGAAGATCAAGTTTAGCCTTTTCCTTCTTAGGTGAAGGCGCCTCATCCTTGCTGATATGTTTGGTCAGCACATTGGAAGGGGCTGGAGCCGTGTAAGCTGTTCCGGTGATGGTAACCTCTTCCTCATGAGCAGTCACATCTTCAGCTGTTGGCAAAGGGCTGGGCGGCTTAGGATCAGTTTCCGGATTAGCCTCAGGAATCACAATATCAACATCCGCCGGTTCAGTAGGCTGGGAAGTCTCATCGTGGACGCCTTGATCAGCTTCAGAGGGCTCGACTTGAATTTTAGGAGTGCCAAGCTTCGTGTTCTCCGGCTGGGACATCCGGACGGGCAGATGACCCGCTTAACTTCCTCTTCTTAGCTTGGGCTCTGTGAACAAAGATTTCATTATAAGTCATATGCAAGGGCAAAATATTAGTAAGCAATATGGGATGCAAAAGAAGCTTACCCTGGGTTGATAACAAGGGGAGGTAATTTTGAGGCGGTTGAGTCGCCCGAAGAAGGAGGTGTTTCCTGAAAAGTTAAAATTGGGAAATATGAACAAGTGACAGCACTAGACTAATGTGCAGGAGAAATAAAACGTAAGTGTGAAATACCTCATTACGGCGTTTTCGAGGAACTGGGGCGTCGGGTAAGCCGGCCACTAGGTCTTCAGAGCCGCCGCTCCGGGTCTGACGCCTGGAGTCATGTCGCTGCTTCTTCAAAAGAAAGTTGGGATCCAAGTGAGCAAGGGGGTGTGAAAACTTTACTTTCCGGATGACCCGCCGTATTTTCTCTCTTGGCAAAGGTTCCGAGTCGGAGGAGATGGTAGTTACCTCTGCTGCGCCGGCTTGACTCGTATCCGCTTCACCCTGAGAGGAGTCAGCGTCAATAAGTTGCATAAAAAGAAGGCCAAGGGAGTCAAGTTCTACCTCCGAGTCATCCAATTCAAGCAGTTCTTGAGCTGATGGCTTCTTCTTACGAGATGGAGCCCGGGTCTTAGTTGCTTTTGTTTTCTTCTTTGAAGGGGGAGCTGTGGTTATTCTTTTCTTCCAAAAGGAAGAGTCGGCCTGCATACATGAATGCATTTGCAGAAAGGTTAAAAGAGGTTTGTGAAGCACAAATCTAAAGGGAAAAAGGAAAGGTTAAAGTAAGATCTTACTTCAGGAGCTGGGTTGAGAGCATAAAAGGGGCTTAACCCCGTCTTGTTGCAAACTTCTTGAGGCTCTCCCAGCAGTGATTTGACAATTGCATTATGGTCTTTGTCTGTCAAGGGCGTCTGATTGAAGCGCTGAGGGTCATCCACCGCGCCAGTGTATTGACACATTAAGCCACTACGGCGGCTCAGCGGTAGAATTCTCCAAGAAACCCAGCAGCGGGTCAAATCAACGCCAGTTAACCCGTTGGCTAACAGAGCCCTTATCTTTGAAAACGTTGGAGCATATTGGGCACGCTCAGCGGCAGTTAGCCGGTCTGGAAGCTCACTGGATTTTCGTCAGTGGATTTTCGTCAGCCGGAGAAGTGTCTCTACAATAGAACCAGGTCTTGTTCCAGTCTTTGGGGTGACTGGGTAGAGTGGCTGAAGGGAAGGATACATCTCTCCGCCTCTGGATGGAGACGCCTCCGAGCTCAAGACTTGGCCCGTCTGCAATTTCAGTTTGGCGGTTGATATAGAAGAAATCCCTGAAGAGGTCAACGGTGGGCTCTTCTTGCAGATAGGCTTCACTGAATACTTGGAATTGGCACAAGTTGGTAACAGAGTTGGGGCCAATATCTTGAGGATGAAGCTTGTAAAAGTGTAAGGCATCCCGGAAAAATTTAGACCCGGGCGGGGAAAAGCCACGAAGAAGATGATCTATGAAGATGACAACTTCCCCTTCCTTGGGCTTGGGAGTGACTTCGTTGCCAGGAACCCGCCAATGGATAACATCCTGAGCCGGCAAGACTCCCATGACTACAAAATCGTTGACCATGTCCTCGGTAACCCCAAAGCCTACCCAATCGCAAGAAG
Source organism: Elymus sibiricus (assembly GCA_039707655.1). Classification (NCBI taxonomy): domain Eukaryota; kingdom Viridiplantae; phylum Streptophyta; class Magnoliopsida; order Poales; family Poaceae; genus Elymus; species Elymus sibiricus. The sequence continues at coordinate 108,356,831 of CM077667.1, read as the reverse complement.
CGGGGGCTTTAGCCATGACGGCGGGTTAAACGATTGTGGAAAGACATGAAAATGTGGCGGGTTAAGAACGCTATATGATTAAAACAACTATGATTCTAAGACGGCGACGCTACTTGGTGGGTCATTATTAAGCTATGAGTCGCCGCTAACTACAGGTATGAAGCGGAGTATATCTTGCCAAGGAGAGCCGACAGTATGATGGCGAGTTAAATAGACAAGTGAATATCGAAAATATTACTAAGTGTGGACAAACAAGTTCCACCAACTACGGCTGCAGCTACAAGATCTACGGACGAAGATAAAAGGAAAATATTTCCTAAACCTAAAAACATCAGCGAAGAACAGGCAAGTTCGTATAAGGATTCCGGTGAAAAAACAATCTACACTGAGTGAGGAATAAGTACTAAGCGGCTGCGCGTTTTTGCTATTGTCTCGGAACCGAAGAGGAGTGTTTCCTTTACGATCTATAGCAAGTGCTCCGACGAACGGCGGCGGGCTCGAAGAACTTCGATGAACTAATGCGGATCTATGAGGGAAGCAATGGAACCTGGAAGAAGCAGGGGATACGGGCGTGCGCCGGCGAGCTCTGGACACAGTCAGGGTGATGCAGCGGCCTTGTTGAGGAGGACGGCGCGGTGGAGCTTCGGCTGCGCGAGCGCCTGGAGGAAGAAGAAGAGAGAAGCAGCGGCGGGGGAAAAGTGAAAAGGATGGGACCCCCCCCCCCCCCCCCCCCGCGCGCCTATTTATAAAGGGGAGATGAAACAGTGTAAGAGCACATTTATCCATGTGTGGTTTTGGTAATTGATGACAATCCCTATGGACTAATGGTTGCCTTGAGTTATATTCGAAGGATTTGTCCGTAGGTACTTCTTGAAGTCCATCTGTTGGTTTCAAGGAGTTTATATGGTGACCAAGGTGGTATTCAAGGTTTATCCAAAGATTGGTCATGTGGGAGTTGAGCTTATTGCAAGCATGTCTTGAAGAAGAAGATTGTGTAAGCATTCATGTTTACCTTCAAGACATCATCTTTATGAAGAGAGAAGATAAGATACAAGGTTGATCAAGACTAAGTCAAAAAGTGAATCAAGTTGATCAACACACAAAGCGTACAAGATGTACCGAGAGGGATCAAGTGATCCCATGGTGTGGTAAGCATTGTCCATTACGCTTTGTGTACTAACCCATGGTCTACGTGAGAGTTCTTTGTGGGGTTAGGTATATTTCCATGGGCTTGCATCAAGAGGAAGATCCCATACATCCCATGGAAGATGACATCAAGTGGAGATCGTCATCAAGGTTGCGATGTGCAAGCTCAAGTGAAGCATCACGGAGAGATCATGCTTGAGGCTTGCCGTTCATTGTGGTGACAATGGACTTGTGAAGATGTGCCGAAGAGTGGCTCACCCATAGTGGAGCATGGGGGAGCAATCAACTAGTCTTCATCAAGCCGGCGCAATCAAGAAAGGTGGTCCATCTTGAGAAAGTCAAGATCGTCATCATCTAGCTCAAGTGGACTATGCGCAAGGCAAAGGTTTTCCCTTGATAGGTTTTCTATTTTACCGGTCTCATGGTGATAGTTTGGAGACCGGGTTATAGGATCGATAGCCGTACTATCAAGGGGGGCTCTCAAGTGAGTAGCTTGATCGCATCGTTCGTCGAGAGCTCAAACCATTGCATCCTTGCATCATCTTTCTTGATTCTTATTTGTATTTTCTCTTTTTGAGGTTTTAGAGCTTGTGCTTATCTTCGTGACAAGCTCTAGTACATCGAAAACGGATTTCATATGCCTCTTCTATTGCGTTTTCGGTGTTGGAGGTTTTACCGGTCTTATTCGAGGAAGGGTTCTCACCATTTTCTTATGGGCCTTTTCTCATTTGCTTCTTATTGATATTTCTATCAAGATTGTGTTAGCCCATGTCGTTAGCTTTCCAACAAACTTGGTTTCGTTGAATTCGGAGTCCGTTTGCAAAAATTGTGGCAGTTTTGGTGTTCTTAAAAGGCTGCAGCGGTACTACCGCGGCTACTACCGCGGTACTACCGCTTGGAGCGGATGTAATTTTTTACTACCGCTCCAGAGCGGTACTACCGCGGCTACTACCGTGGCTACTTCCGCTCCAGACCAAAATCTCGTGTTAAGTCCAGCGGTGGTAGGCACGGATGTATTTTTTTAGTACCGCTTGCAAGCAGTAGTACCGCTACCCTTTGCGGTAGTACCACTATCCCTAGCGGTAGTACCGTGAGGACGAGAGGTAGTACCGCTCCGGCGGTTCTACTGGCCTTTTTCCTCCTCGCTGTTGTTTTTTAAAGGGCTTCCACCGCCCTAGCGGTAGTACCGCTCCCATGAGCGGTAGTACCGCTCTGTGCGGGCTGTGAGCATAACGGTTGTATTTTTCCCCACCTATAAAAGGGGGTCTTCTTCCCCATTGAACCTTATCTCTTTAGCTCGTGTTCTTCCCCCATTGTTGACCTTCTTCGAGCTTGCTAACTCTCAATCCCTTCAATGATTCTTTCTAGTTCTTGAGGGAAAAGAGAGAGGAGATCTAGATCCACATTTCCACCAATCACTTTCTCCTCTAAGTGAGGGGAACCCCTTGGATCTAGATCTTGAAGTTCTTCGTGTTCTTCTTCGTTCTTCCTCTCATTTTCCTCCCTAGCATTAGTTGCTTTGGTGGGATTTGGGAGAGAAGGACCTGGGCACTCCGTGTGCCCTTGCCATTGCATTTGGTGCATAGGTTTGAGTTCTCCACGGTGATACGTGGAAGTGAGAAGTTGAGAAGCTTATTACTCTTGGGTGTTTGAGCACCCTAGAGATTGTTCCTCTTGGGTGCTTTGGCGTCTAGACGGTTGGTGGTGCCTCGGAGCTCAATCATTGTGGTGCAAAGCTCCGGGCAAGCTTCGGGGTCTCCAATTAGGTTGTGGAGATTGCCCCGAGCATTTGAGGTCTCCTCGGAGCCACAATCCATTGTGGTGAAGCTTCGTGGTGTTGTTGGGAGCCTCCAATTAAGTTGTGGAGTTTGCCCCAACCTTATTTGTACGGGTTCGGTGACCGCCCTCAAGGGTCCCTTAGTGGAATCACGACATCTTGCATTGTGCGAGGGCGTGAGGAGATTACGGTGGCCTTAGTGGCATCTTGGGGAGCATTGTGCCTCCACACCGCTCCGAACGGAGATTAGCATCCGCAAGGGTGTGAACTTCGGGATACCTCGTCGTCTCCGCGTGCCTCGGTTATCTCTTACCCGAGCCCTTTACTTATGCACTTTACTTTGTGATAGCCATATTGTTTCTTGCTATATATCTTGCTATCACTTAGTTGTTTATCTTGCTTAGCATAAGTTGTTGGTGCACATAGGTGAGCCTAGTTGTTTTAGGTTTTGTGCTTGACATATTAAACGTTAGTTTTATTCCGCATTTGTTCAAGCCTAAACCGTAATTATTTTAAAGCGCCTATTCACCCCCCCTCTAGGCGACATCCACGTCCTTTCAAACAACAACAGTCCAACGCGGGAATCGAGGAGACGCGATGATGATTGACTAGGAAAGCGCCTCGATTCTCGGGTTGGCCAGTTAATGCAAGGATCCGTTATGATATCATTAAAATCTTTTTGGATTTACCAGATGACGTCATCTATTTCGCATGGCGGGTCATGACGATTTATTCCAGGTTAAGTGATTATGAAGACCGCAAGACTCGCCAACCAGAAGACTTGAAGATTGACATGAACAAGTTCAAATCAATCTAGAGCCTAATGTTGGGGATATAACCCCGTGGTATAACTCGCCCAAGAGGGGCCGGGTTAGGAAGTTGGCGACTTTAACAGTGAGGCCTTAAGCAGGCCGGAAGACTAAGACAAGGCCTGGAAGTAACTTACCAGATGGGCCGGGCGGAGGCCCAGAGCCGGAAGGCAGTGTATGACCCGGAGGTATAAGCCGCCGGGAGATGACTTGCCAAGATAAGGCAAAGTGATTTAGAGATAAGGTAGGTTACTGGATGTAACCCGGCCCGGACTCTTGTAAGCCCAGGGCCTCGACCTGTGTATATAAAGGCGGGTTCCCTGGGCGGCTTAGGACACGAAAACCTTTGATCGAGTGATAGGACAAGCAATTTCGCTCCCTTGTAATCGATACCCAATCAATACAACTCAAAGCAGGACGTAGGCTATTACCTCCTTCGAGAGGGGCTGAACCTGGGTAAACCTGTGTCTTTCGTCCCGATCAACCCTTTCGAGTTAACCGCCGTAGCGATGGCTTCACCCCTAAGTCCTTGCCCTAGGACATCTGCCGTGATAAAACCACGACAATGAGCTAAAGTGGTCCATATCTGTTTTGATGGTGGTGGGGGCGCACCTCGATAGACCTAACGTCGTCCTTGGAATCTGAAGCACCAAAGACATGCCACCCAAGGCTGCCACTGAAACATCCACTATAACTATTGCACCCTCCGCCATCGACCTACACCATCCCAACATACACCACTTGCATGCAAGACGCGACGCCACACGAGCCAAATATCTTGTAGGTCGAGATACCGTTGGTCATGTCCCAGTAGACCACGTCCGCGACGCCAACTCTCGTGGTCGTTGCCTCGACATCCAAGCCAACTAGACACGAGAGTGCCGCATTGGCCGAGCAACAAATTCTGCCACACCTGGAATGCAGAGTTGACACCCACACCAAGGACGACCAGAACCCCACCAAACAGGTATCGTCGGACGGTCTTTCACCGCCCCTCTGCTATGAGAATCCACTGCCGAGAGTCGTTGGCCCGACATCCACCACCTTGTTGATGAAATCACTGTGGCCATCGTCCAGCATCCACCACATGACTACCATCCACGGGAGAATACCACGCCACCACCCAACCGGTCCAAGAGGCAACACAACAGATTGGAGGTAGGCTTGGGACATTTTGAGATTGATTGTCTCCCCTTGAGGAACGAGCTTGCCGCATTCGTAGCAGGTCATGTGGTGGAGAAAGGCTACGAACCTCTATGGTTTTTCACCCTCGAGTCACTTGATGGGAGCGACGTAGAGGAATATTGTATCAAGACGACATGTTGATTTCCTCCCCCTTTTGGGAAAGGGGCCCGTTGTCACTGTGGTAGGGCCAACGGCGACGAGCGTAGACCGTGGGGAAAACTGGCAGGGAATCTAGGGTTTTTCGCCACCGAGTCACTCATGGGAGCGAGGGGGGAGGAATTCGGTTGATGTTTTCTATCTCGCCATCAAATTTTACATGCACATATTCATACTCATGCTGGACATACACAATCTTCACAACTTTTAGAAACTTAAGAGTTAAGCTTTTTATTTTGTGGAAAACCCATGTGTCTGGGACCAGACAAGAAACCGAGCATTTTCCGGTAGAGTAAAACATAGTTCAAGTCAGGATGCTCTCGCATTTACTCATTCTAGTCTTTGCATCGGGCGACAATTGAGTGATTTTGTGGCATTCCTGGCCTTATTCCATTCTGTCCATTCCGGCATGCAGCTAGAAAAGATGCTCCGACAGCCGAGTGACCTGCAGCGATGTGTGATCCGTCCCAATCCCCATGAAAATATCATCAATATCAAAGAAGAGAAAAGAGGTCGAAAAACACTCAATTATTCGAGACGCTATCGGGCCTATCGCGTGGCGGCTAGCTCGGCGCGAGGTACGTGCGCCACACTGCACACATCCCGTGGTACCACGTACGTACCCTGTACGCTGATCCCTCACATGCGTTTTGCTGTGGGCGACAGACAACTTTAACTGACCAGAACACAAGCAAGCAAAGCGGAGGAGAGAATCTCCCGCGGACGGACGGCGGAACAGGAGCCGTCCTCCCCGCACCGATCACCTCGGCGTACGGGGCGCCGGACGGTGTGCCGGCCGGATCTTGTCCGCGCGCGCCCGCCCGCGCCCGCGCCGAGGGAATCGGACTCGACCCGGACTGAAGTTCAGGTTGAGTCGTCAGCAAAAGGAGGGCCGGCCATGCATGCTCTGGCTCTGCTTTTCATCCGGCCGGCCAGGAGGATCGTTCACAGGGGAGCTCTGTTGGGCGTCACGGGGCGTACGAGGGCTCCTGTGGGAATGCTGGAATCGACCGGGGGGACTCGACTGTGCGGTCTGTGCGCGCCACGTTGCTGCTGCCCTCGCTCCGAGGAGCAGACATGTACTGCTGCCATACTGTCCGTGCTAAATTTTTTTAAATAATACACTTATTTTACTAAATTACACAAATAATATACAATTTTGAAAATTTTCAAAAATATTATCCAGTCGGTCTTGGTGTAGCCGACAGGGCCCAGTCGGCCTAGCCGTGGCCGATTGGAGACTGTAGACGGGGCTGGGCCATGCAGTCGGTCACAGCCAAGCCGACAGGCCAGTCGGCCCAGCCGTGGCCGACAGGGTGGTTGTGCGTGCGTGCGTGTTGTGCGCGTGCGTGTGTTCTGTAGCGTGGTCTAGCTTTTGCTAGATCACAGTGATCAGCCCTCTGGACAACCCCTAAACAGCCACTAAACAAAAGTTAAAATGGGTAAAATTCATATGGGCAGGTAGTACACTTGACGAGGTTCAAATGTTTCCATTGGACCAAATTCAAATAAGGCATAGATTAAATGCTACGAAAATCACAAAATGCTAAGTTCTGTTAACTGAAAGACTGAAAACAGCTTTATTTTCATAGCTATTCTATGGCTGTTGATGATCAAGCTAATGAACACTACTATGGATAAAAGTGATACTAACATGTAGATCGCAGAAAAATGCTCACAATTGATATAAGGCACAAAATCATAGGATGTACAGAACAATAGCAATAGCCTTCGGAAAACGGCTAAGTGATGTTTAAAACTGAGCAATTCTCAGACTTGGCAAAATTTCGGAGGTTCAAATTTTACCCATTTTAACTTTCGTTTAGTGGCTGTTTAGGGGTTGTCCAGAGGGCTGACATGCGTGTTGGGCATGCCCGGCCTCGGGATAGCAGCACGTCGTCGCCCCACCTAGGCTCAACGAAGAGGCCAGCCCGCCGGTCTAAATCCTAAGCACAAAGAGGTCGTGGGCCCACTTGCCCTCTGCGCTCCTGCACGATGCGTGGGCGGCCGGAAGCAGACCTAGCACACTCCAGTCCAAGAGCTGTACCGTCCAGTCCAATCCGGCGTGCGTCGCTCCATTGCTGACGTCCGAAGAGCTTTGACTGATACAACGACGCTGAGTACCCATAATTTCTCCCACGCGATGGTTTGTTACGTAAAAAGGCCAACGACCCAACTCAGATCAAATACCCAACCCATTAGCATTTTATTAATGCGGGGCAAGCGCGACCCATGAAGTGCGGTCCCGTCGCCCCGACTCGAGGACGTGTGGCAAGGGCCTCTCCTGCCCGTCCACGCCTCAACATAACCCTTTGGATGCCTTACCGGCGCATCCCACCACATCTCACACACGGGTACCCTTGGGGCCGACCCGTCTCAAGACTGTCGGGAACTCAGGTCCACCTCAACCAGGGTGGTACCGCCTGTCCCTCCAGTCCCGTCTTTCACATGTAAACAATGTCAAGTTAAAGTAACTGTGTGTTTATACACCAAGTGGATATCCGAGGAATCACCCTCGATGGATCCCACTCGAGGTATGTGTATGACAAGAGTCGCTATCGATAAATGGGAAGGAGGAATCACCCTCGATACCCACGACCGATTAGCTACGCTACAGAATTAACACCGGGAGTGCTAAGTGAGGTATCACCCTCGGCACTCGGTAGTAGCTCTGCAGTGCCATACTTAAGGGGTGTGTGGTGATGTGAGGGGCCTGACTCGTCGGTCGGTTGACCGAGTCTTCGGGTCTTCGAGTCGTCGAGTCGTCGATGAAGAAGCAGGGGCAACTGGGACTAAGGGGGGTCACAGGGGATTCACTGATCAACCTATACTAAGCAGTTGGTATGATTGCAGGTAGAGTAACAGTTTATCAAAACAGGCTATGCATCAGAATAGGAGCTAGCTAATACAGTAGCAAAAATCTAATGCAAGAATAAGAGGGAAAAGAATAGGCGATATCGGAATGCTCAAGGGGGGTTGCTTGCCTAGAAGCTCTATCGAGAGGGAAGGGTCGTCGACGACGTAGTCGTACACAGCAGTATCATCGGCAGTCTCAGCGTCTATCGAGAGAGAAGGAGGGGGAAGAAACAGTAAATACAAAGCAAACAATGTAACACAAAGCATAACATGGCAATAAGTTGTGTCGGGTGTGACCTAACGCAGTGTTACACGATACCGATGAAGGGGGAACCCATCCGGGAAAGTTTTCCCGGTTCCGGACATTTGTCAGACGGATGACCGGAGGGGAACGGTTGCAGGTTCGGGTAGTTAGAGGCATGTGGTGAACGAACGGAGCGCGTATTCGGATTCGTCTCGTCGTTCTGAGCAACTTTCATGTACAAAGTTTTTCGATCCGAGTTACGGATGAATTCCTACGAATTTCCGAAGTTTTCTGAATATCTCCGAAATTTTGCGAAGTCTGAGAATTGCTCAGTTTTAAACATCACTTAGCCGTTTTCCGAAGGCTATTGCTATTGTTCTATACATCCTATGATTTTGTGCCTTATATCAATTGTGAGCATTTTTCTGCGATCTACATGTTAGTATCACTTTTATCCATATTAGTGTTCATTAGCTTGATCATCAACAGCCATAGAATAGCTATGAAAATAAAGCTGTTTTCAGTCTTTCAGTTAACAGAACTTAGCATTTTGTGATTTTCGTAGCATTTAATCTATGCCTTATTTGAATTTGGTCCAATGGAAACATTTGAACCTCGTCAAGTGTACTACCTGCCCATATGAATTTTACCCATTTTAACTTTCGTTTAGTGGCTGTTTAGGGGTTGTCCAGAGGGCTGATCACTGTGATCTAGCAAAAGCTAGACCACGCTACAGAACACACGCACGCGCACAGCACGCACGCACGCACAGCCACCCTGTCGGCCACGGCTGGGCCGACTGGCCTGTCGGCTTGGCTGTGGCCGACTGCATGGCCCGGCCCCGTCTACAGTCTCCAATCGGCCACGGCTAGGCCGACTGGGCCTTGTCGGCCACGGCTAGGCCAATTGGGCCCTGTCGGCCACACCAAGACCGACTGGATAATATTTTTGAAAATTTTCAAAATTGTATATTATTTGTGTAATTTAGTAAAATAAGTGTATTATTTAAAAAAAATTAGCTACTGTCCGTAGCGTTCTGCACGGAGGCCCGCGGTGCAATTTCCATTAGTTTTTTTTTTCAATGCTGAAACTGTGAAACTAATAAAAAATGTACACAAACTTCCAAACAAAATTTATGAATGCTAGAAGGACCTCGAAGGAGCCTGGAAGGACAACTCACCGTACGTGGTGGACTTTATTTTTAACACAGTACAAACCCATAAGCTCACATATATACATACACTTGAACATACAGGTGCATATCCTATCATATGAGCGCCTTCTGAGATACTGAGCCGACACAATATTTCGAGATTAAAGAAGTCGCCATACACGTTTTCATAGTTGTACCGGAAATGTCTCCTTTCACTGAACAAACATCGTCCTAATGCCTGAAATAAATTCAAAAAAATACGATCGTCAGTGTCAAGTCTAGGACTTAAACTCTCGTGATTTGTTTCCACCACAAGAAACCTAACCATGTGCGATACGCTCAATTTGTCCTATGCAGTGGATTTGTGGTGTTATTTTATACTCATGTGTCCATTCGATAAAAATATGGGAATGGGAGGGTTGGCAGAGAAAAGGGAACCAACATTTTTCTTGGTAGAAAATAATGGCCAAATTTTTTATAAGCTAGACATGATAAAATCCATATGCTCTTTGTTGCTTTCTCACAAAAAGCTACTTTTTGGAACATTGGGCCTAAACTCCAGAAACAGCTGTACAGTGATTGATTGAATCTCAAGTCTCAAGTGCAAGTAGGCAACTAGCCATCGCTGGAGCTCTATGGGTTGGCAGCCATGGAGTGAAGCTGACGGGGCAGCTAGACACACTCGATAAGGCCTCCACATGCTTCAGCGTACGTACGCGGATAGCCCCTGGAGGCTGGAGGCCTCGACAAAAACGTGATGGCCAAACCCGGCCAGTCAGAGTCAGCACGGCGTGTCTCCGGCCAAACCCCTTTGCATACGCGCAGTACGTTGGCGTGGGAGACACAGATGGGTGACCTGATAGCGATACTGCATGCTATCCCTGACACACATATATAAGTGTTCTTTATGCAGTGGAAATATATAGCTGTTCTTTTCTGCAATGAAAGTATATATAGAACATATATGTGATTGTGCTTATATTTATGCACATATCTGCACACACACACACACACACTTCCTGAACACGTGTGGCGCGTGGGAGCATACAAAACAATATAATTAGTGTAATGGTTTGAAAGTACCAGCAGGGTGCTCTGTCAGTGAATCATTCAGTTGGACAATATCTTTGGGAAATACGTACTAGAACAGTCAAAAATTTCTTTTCATGTGTAAAAAAGACCAGATTTTATGAGTGCAGTAGATTATCGTATAGGGTATCAGTCTCGGTGCTATACTAGTTTTCTATCTCTTGGATGATGTTTTAGGCTTTAATGTACTCTCACTCCTTCTACATCAATGAAAATCAGCACTCTGATGTCTTTTTATCAAAAAAAAACATGGAAGACCAAATACAACGTAATCATAATGGTTTTAAATAGTTGCATGAGTCGTCCATCTACAATAGACAAGAAACCTAGGTTGCTAGAGACGTTGTGGTCATGGACACACTTCTTGCAATGTAAGTTGTCACGCCACTGCTTCGTCACAAACAATCAAAGAAGATCAGAACCATACATAGGAACGAAACTGGAACATCAATGCATAAAACACGCCCACCTCCGCCAAATTAATTTGGCCAAAGCACCGGATCACAATCTCCACCCAACCGGGAGCCATTGATTTATGGTCCAAACACACCACATGTTGTTTGGTGCCAGCTGCGACTAAGACGGGGTTAGAGCCGTTTGGCTTTTATTCCACTTGACATTGCCTCCACCGAAGCAACTGAAATTGATCTTTCAGTGTTGCTATGTGGTTCCCCTCGCCTCCTTGTATGTGTGAGATAAGGGAATACGAAAACCAGACTCCAACTTGTTCACAACTAGTTTTTTCCCTTGAATTCTCTCCTCTCAATTCACAATGTTCTAGTATCACTGTAGAAAAACATTTTCGCAATAAAACAACACGATATTTTTATATACTTAATATGCAACCTCAAAGGGTCCCATGAGAATCAAGCATGGCATTTCTCCAAGGGAAAACTAAAATTCTTTTTTTTTCCGAGGAAACAGCAGGAGCTCTGCCTTTGCATTAAGAAGAAGAGGATTGACCAGTTTATAAGGAAAACTGGCCGTAAACCGATACATCGACACACACCAGCCCCGGGGCCGCGTACCTAACGAGCCGACTTCCCTGTCGCCCAAACGACCAGAGTTGCCACTCCACCACACGACCCGGAGCCGCCACTCCGGCATACAAACCATATTAACTCACACACGTCGGCCCCGAGGCCGCACTCCACACGAGTCGACGACTCTGCCGTCCACGCGGCCAGAACCGACACTCCACATCACAGAGGTGCTCTCCGGAGCCGCCGCTCCGACTTCCCCGCCGGCCCCGAGACCGCGCTCCACCTGAGCCGACGACGCTGCCGCCCACGCGACCAGATCCGACACTCCACAACATTGTTCTCTGGAGCCGCTGCTCCGACTTCCTCACCGGCCCCGAGGCCGCGCACACGCCTGGCCGACGGAGAACCCGCAAAGCCACCCGAGCCACCGCGAACTGACGAAGGACCAGACCTCCAAGGCGTCGCCCCCAAGAGGGAAGCGACAAGCACGCCGCCGACGCCCGTTCCGACCAAGGTCGAAACTTGGGTTTTCACCCGGAGAGTCCGAGACCGAGGCGACAATGGTGGTGAAGGGGCTCCACGACGACGCCTCCAAGGAGGGAACAACGTCCTAGGACGCCGTCGTCGCCGGCAACGACCGAGGTCGAGCTAGGCTTTCGCCTGGAGCTCACCAAATCCATCCTCACCGCAGCCTGCCCAGCACACCGTCTCCGGCAACATGCCGACCGTCCTCGCCCAAGCCACATGACCAAGCACGCAAAGCAGCACGCCGCCACCAACCACCAGCACACAGGCCAGCACCACTGTTGCCTGACCCCACGCACCTCCCCGCCACCCCGGTGGACCAGAGCAGGCGCGCCTCTGCCGGACCGCCGCCACAGGTCGACGGCCCGTCTCACCACCAGATCCGGGCGCGAGGGCCCCTGATCCGCCACATCGCAGGCTGCCGCCGGACGACCTCCGCGAGGGAGGTGCACGTCGACACCGCTGCGTCCTGGGGCCGCCGCCCCAGCGTGCCTTCGCCGGCGAGCAAGCCGCAGATCCCAGCCAACCACCGGCCACCCTCACGGGGCGACGCGCCCAGCCGCCGCCACGTCGGATCCAGGCGGACCTCGATCTGCATCGACCGGCGCCGGGGGGCATGCCCCACCCCAGACGCAGCCAGCCATGCCACCAGAGGAGCCCAAGAAGCACCGCCGGAGGGCCCTCCGTCGCGCCACCGCGACCCGCGAGCTCGCGGCGCCCCGGACCAGCGCCCCGGCACGCGCCAGGACCCTGCACACGAGGGGCGAGAAGACCCGCCGCCGCCGACGACGGCAGGGCTTCGCCCGACCGCGCCCTGTGGCGGCGGCGGGGGAGGAGGGAGGGCTCGGGGAAGACTTTGGGCGGCGGCGGCGGGTTCCTCCCTGTCGCCCACGGGAGCGACGCGGGAGGTCTGAAATTCTCTCGTCCTACGGTTTCCTGTCTAAAAAAAACTAGAATTCTCGAGTAGGGTATTTCTATTATCGCCAATAGGCACCATGACTCTTTTTGGAGATCAGTTGGCTAGGTGCTGGACCCCTAAACGAGCAATAACCAACATGATACCACATCACTCATGAGTCATGACACCACATACTGGTCGTAGAGGCGTTGTACTTCGTCGTGGCTTCGACCATTTATGTTGTTTTATTTGTTGTCTTCTAGGGCTTCTTGAGCTCGTATCCTCGGCAGAACCATGTTTGTACTCTCTTGTGTTGTGTGTGACTTTTGTGTGGTGTGCGTTAGATGGTTCTTGTTGGTACTTTGTTGTGCCTGCGGCAGTTTGCTTTATATATAAAGCAGAGCAAAAGTCTTTTTCGGTACTTTGTCCGTAATTCCGGTTGTAGACAACCATCACATTGGCACAAACTTACTGGCTTCGGATGAACTAGGCGATCTGGCTGAAGTAGGTCAAGACCACCATGTCGACGTGCTTCTCAGCGGAGCATGTTGTCGTCGTTGGGTCAATTTTCCATGTAATGTATGTGCGTGGACCTCTGTTTTCGCAGACGGGTTTGGTGGATCACAGTGTACAGATCGTGTGGTTCTTGTTGTGATCTAAAGAAGATGGGTTTGACAACGAGGCGGTGGGGTTATTATCATGAAAAGGAAAGGAAAAGGGAGAACACAATTGGGCAACGCGCAACTAGCTAAAAACGAGGAGCACGACGCAATGATGCTTATATGCACACAACACACACAGCAAACTCATACATCGTCATCTGTCCTTGCCCTTTTCGAAAATAAAAACCACTTGTTCTTGCCTTCTTGCCTCTCTTTCGCTCGTTCGGCGTGTGGTGTGGCTACGTGATATTTTATCACGCGGCGCGGCGCTTATCTAAGTGAGGGAGGGTCATGCCATGCCATGCCCTTTTCAGCTACCAACCTGTCGCGTGCATGTGCGAGCTCTCTCTATATATACCACCCTCGAGCTCTCTTGCAGCTCACAGGCTCACACCCACACACCCAAGCCACCGCTCTCCTTCCACATCCCTCGCGTCCGGCCCGTACGTCTTCACCGGAGCAAGCGGCCTAGCTAGCGCGCGGCGGCCGGCCATTGCCAGCGACTGGTGAGTACTGGTGTGCAGCTAGCTAGAGAGGAGTGTCGCGGAGCTAGGCGGCCTGCAGCAACGCACGGCTACATATACGTACACGGCAGCTGGGTTGGCGCGGTCCTCGGAAGAGAACAACACTCCAACAAGAAGAAGGGAAGGCTTTTAGGCACGAGAGGATGGTGAACACGGCGTCGGCCGGCGTGAGCAAGGCGGGGGCGGCGCAGGGCAGGGCGCTGCCGCTGGCGTCGCTGAACCACATCTCGGTGGTGTGCCGGTCGCTGGAGAGCTCGCTCGGCTTCTACCGCGACGTCCTCGGCTTCATCCAGATCCGCCGCCCGGGCTCCTTCGACTTCGACGGCGCATGGTACGTACGACACGATCGGCCGGCGGCGCACCGGCGATGTGGTGGAGTATTTCTCAGCCCACATGTGATGACATGGTTGCCGGATTTCAGGCTGTTCAACTTTGGGATCGGCGTGCACCTGCTGCAGGCGGAGGACCCGGAGAGCCTGCCGCCCAGGAAGACGGAGATCAACCCCAAGGACAACCACATCTCCTTCACCACGGTACAGTACCAATCTCATCAATCCACCACCACCATTGCCGCGCTTGTGCCCATGCGCCTTCCCTTCCCATAGGTATTCAGAAAATAGACAGTGGCATTGCGCCATTGCCCACACCTTGGCCTGTTTCTCAGCTAGCTTGCTCTGACCAGTGACTAGAATAGTAATTAAACGATTCTTCCAGAAGCAGATCGATTCAAAAAAAAAAAAAAAAAAGACAGTGGCACATGCTGCTCGATGGATCTGGAGTAGCTAAAAGGACGTGCAAGTGCATGCCAACTCCACATACGTGTGTACAAAAGAGCCGGCTGGAATTTCCGTCGGTTGATTGTCAGCTACTCCTACTGACTACACTTGGCCAAAGTAATACAGCTAGCCGTTCCCGCCTCCGTCCATCCATCCATCCCACAGAGATCTATTTCTCTGCTTCCACCTTCAGGATTTGATTGCCACGCCCGGACGCGCAAGTGGCCTGGACCGATCTCATCCACCTCGTACGCCAGGTCGAGAAACGACAGCCGAGATCCATCCTCATGTACTTATATTTATAGCTAGTCGCTATAGAGTAACTGATGAGCATTGCTCTGGTTGAGTATTCTTGGTCAATGTCAATCGGAGTAGATTTTTCTAAGCAGATCAGATCAACATGTGTACTAGCTAGCTAGCTAGAGTAGCTAGAGTAGGGTGGCACACTACCTTCTTACCATACGTTCCACGGTGGACGTGGAACACGCGGTGATGCGTACGTCCAAACAGATCTCGATCCTAAGGATGATTCCAGCTCAACAAAACAAAACCAACACAACATCAGAACATAGTTACCAAATAGTGGAGCACGTAGTATATTCATTGGAGATCTGGAATTGAAAATCAGGTCATGAAGAATGCATCCACATGCACGATCATGCCGTGACATCACCATGCACGCATGCATGCATGTCCACCCTTGATCTCACTTTAATAACCACATAAAATAAAGTCCTGAAGTCCTGACCTGATACATGCACAGCGTACACTGTACCATTTTTTTTTTGAAACGGAAGTACACTGTACCATCGTTATGCCTCCACAAGATGCACATCGCAGTTGCACCCACGTTGATCATGACACTTCAGGTAGTGGAGGGGACGATTGGCACCAGTCGTCCCTGGCCCTGTTCGATCTCGTCGTGCGCCGATAGCGAGTACCAGCTAGCTAGACTGTCGTGCCCGTCTACTCCGTACTGTGGTTGCACAATTTTCTCTCTGTCTCCATGCACACGCACACCGGAAAGCGATTCTCCACCCGGACTCGATACGGAGCCCCGTGAGCGCTAGCGTGATGGATGGAGCGCGACACGGTGGACGCATGCGTGAGCTGGCCAGTGACAGGTCACATGTGCGTGTATAGTTAGTGCCTAGCACGCTAGCAAACACCTTCCGTATAGTGTCTTGTGCTTATAATTTCGCCTGGCTAGCTAGATTACACATGTGATCATGATTCATGTGATGTGATGGTTTGCGAGAGGATAGGACAGATCCAACATCGAGCAACGAAGGATATTTTTGCGTGGCTGTGGATGCATGTACGACATGCCACGTGTGTGTGTGTGTGTGGCTGACGTGTCATCTGTGGATGCATTGCAGTGCGAGAGCATGGAGGCGGTGCAGCGGCGGCTCAAGGAGCTGGGCATCCGATACGTGCAGCGGCGGGTGGAGGAGGGCGGCATCCACGTCGACCAGATCTTCTTCCACGACCCCGACGGCTTCATGATCGAGGTCTGCACCTGCGACAACCTCCCCGTCATCCCGCTCGTCACGCAGCTCGACGCCGCCTGCGCCCTGCCGCCGGCCGTCGCGCCGCCCAGCTGCAAGAGGGTCTCCATCTCCAACCAGCACCAGCAGCAGCTCAGCAGCAGCATCCCGGCGGCCGTGCCCGACGTCCCGCCAACGGCGCCGCAGCAATGCTTGACCGCGAACGCCAACGGCGGCGGCTGCATCGGCGAGGTCGTCGACCCGGCGGCCAGCATGTCCGCCAGCACCATGATGACCTGCTCCGAGCACGCCTGCATGCAGGTGTAATCATTCGCCCGTTGGCTTGCGAGGACGCGACGTTTTGACGGACTGTCGAGCTCGAGCTCGAGCTGGAGGCAGGCATCGTTTGTTTCTGCGGTTTCTTTTGCGCGTAATTAGCTGTGTTTAGCACCGGCCCGTTTTCTTTTCTTCGTCAAGTATATTCGAGTACGTACCGTACGTAAATTGTATTCAGCTGCATGCACGTAGCTCTGGTGATCGCTTCATTACACTGACGAGATCCGATCTCTCAGCCAGCTAGTTGCTTCCTCTGCATGCATGCCATTGTATGTTGCACATATATATGTACTCTGTGGTCTGTCTGTGTATTCAATCTAGTGACCATTCGCTTTTCACACATGTGTATGTATGCAGATATACATGTAATTAACATATCTCTCTCGAAGTAGGCTTTCGCCCAATAAAACCATCGTCACGTCCATACAAAGGTTCACGTGCACGAGTCCCTCTCAAAGACGTGGCTGTATCGATTGTCGTGGCTTAGTTGCTTCAGCAAAATGCCCTGCTGTGCACCATGTACACTACCAAATCATCACGACATGCGCTCTGTATCATTAAAAAAAAAAGCAGAGTAGAACGATCTACTCGCCATCATGCCCAGCTGCGATGCTCCTTGTGAAGATGCTGCACACATCGCTCTTCTCTGCCCGGCCGCGTCTCAAGTATGGATCAACCTATGATTCGGTGCCGTCTCCATCGATCACTGGACCTTATGTGGGAGGCTGCGACTCCCGGAGGCCTCAACCCCAATATTTGGCCTTCTGTAGCGCTCATCGTTCTTTGAAAAATATATGGGACTCTCGTAATGTTCTAGTCTTCCACGACGAGAATCACCTCCCCTTGCAGGGGTGACTGTTCGAAACATTGTGATAGATTTTTTTCCTCTGTATTTTTCGGTTCAAAAACATTGCGTCAAAGGATGCAGCCAAGTTTTGGCAGCTTTATCTCTCGTCTACATTTGAGTACCTCTCGCAACAGAGTGGTAATATATTCAGATGGGAAAGCTCTTCTCTCCTGTGACCGTTAAAAAAATAGATCTACTCAGCAACGAACAACCTCGAGATGTATCGTGTGTACATGTGGTAGTACAATTGCTATCAAAGATATTATCCTTCCTGATCTAATCAAGCTCTTAATTAGGTTCCATGTTGTCATGTGATCGGCGACTTGTTTGGCATGTTTGCTTCTGCTCTGATCCACCGTTCTTTCAGGCAGTGAATGTACGTAACATGCATGTGATGGCAATTAGTAACTTGCTGTCATGCATGGTACATGCTTAGCTGCTTGCTTCAGGCGCATAATAAAATGGTTGGTTGATCTATCCGATTAGTCAAAGGGTGTGCGGATCTGAACTTTGCAAACTAGAATGTAAGATAATTGTTAACCAGATCAGTCAACCCTACGCGAAATTCTTGCCAGCGGTCAGGAATTTGCATGAGAATTTCAGATCTACATCTGCAAAACCTGCATACACATGGAAGCATGTCCGGTCGATTTTCACCTGCTTTTGTCCCCCTGAGGGGTCAACCGGATGCACATGAAATCAACGAGCCGATACATGAACTATTCCATCCGTAAAGAAATATAAAAGTGTCTAAATCACTAAATGCAGTATTCATTACTAAGGATGACAATTTTATCCATGGTATGGGTACCCGCGGATACCGTACCCGCATGGACATATGGGCATGATTTTATACCCATGAGTAGTACCCGTACCCTACCCATTAAGTCGTGGGTAGGGCACGGGTATAGCCTTGCACCCATGGATATACACATACCCTATCCGTTACTTGTCAGATGTTATTTCGTGATGTGTGTCGTGAGCTTGTGAACCTATGTTAAAGTTGTCACCGCTTGTCGATTTGAATTGATAGTTGTTATGTACTCATCTATCTGTTTCTTAGTTGAGATAAATGGTATTTTGTCAAATGTGTTATATATGATGAATGTAAAATTGTGAATAACTTGTACTGTTTGATTTACCCGTTGGGTACCCAATGGGTATGGGTAATCGTCGGGTATGAGTATAGGTAAAGTTTCATACCTACGGGTATGGAAAGAATTTTGTACCCATTGACTACACAGGTATGGATACGGTATTGCTATACCCGTCCCATACCCTATCCATTACCATTCTTACTCATTGCAGGATGTTGAAATATAGATGGGCCTTGGGTGCATGAATGAATTAATTTCTAAAAAAAACTTAAAGGGCCATTAGGTTTTTATCAAAAGATTTAGTCCCACTACATCAGTGGAGTAGAGTTGAGACTTTTTTTAATAAAAGATTTTCTTCCACATTCTATGGGAGGTTGAGTTTAGGAGTGATACACACGTTACTTTCCCGTTGTCTGCCTCGTCTCGCATCTAGTGTTTCCTGAACGAGCCGAGCTCAAACATGTGTCATGCCTATGCTTTATTTTGTCAGATGCGAATGGATTATTAAATGATAATTAATTCTAATTCATTACTAGATGCTCTACGAATGCGTGACGTCGTCACCTAGATCAGGTCACATCTGCTCTGCTCCTCATGCTCAACCTACTGTGTTCCTATCGCTGCTACTGCTTCCGGCATTCCCACCCCGTTGACCACGTGCAGTGGCGCATGACGGATTTTTTTTTGAGGTAGGGAGAAATCTAGCATAAAAAGTTGTTGTCGCTACCAGTAACAGTGGCGTGTCCAGAGATTGAGGTTTGCCGGGGCGTCAGTTAATGGCAGAGCTCGTTTCTCGCTTTGTGGGTCCGAGCTTGTTGATGCTATTTTGTTACTGCCATCATTTTCAAGAGCACGCCAACTGCTTAAGTTTTTATTACAGAAAAGAACAAAAATAGTTTACAAGAAATCCCATGAAGAACAGGAGATCTAGATAGACAACACTTCTAACTACTCTTAGTTTCTATCAATGACGACTACTCACTCTGTAAAGAAATATAAAAGCATTTAGATCACTATTACGGAGGAAGTACTCTGATAATTGAATTGTCCTAGCTCTCCCAACCATGCTCCAAATACGCAAATCTCAGCACAAAGGTTGAACTCGTATAGCTGTCGGTCTTATTATTCTATCATACATGACTGTGCTGCATTAACAGCTGTTCAAATCTTGTAAATAATGCGATGTACATTTCTTATTTTGAGGGAGTACACTGTGTTGGATTTTTGCTAGTAGGCCATTGGCCCAAAGCCCAACTAAAATCAGAAATTCTCATGACCCATCCATGCATGGCTGTGTGTGGTGTGAGTGGAACTATTTTTTAGTACCATACTGCTAGTTGAGTGGGAGTAGCACCACCTTATAAGGTGAGCTCTTCTACCACTTGTAAGAGCATGGGAAGAGGAGAGGCCCTTGCGCACTCCTCCTCCTCGCTCGCCGTGCCGCGATGCGGGTTGCAGGATTGAGCCGAGCCGAGCTCATACCTACGCGCTTATTTTTGCCGGTCAGGAACAGAAAGTCCGTAACAGACGCGCCACATTCTGAGACGTCGGATCGTGGGCTGTAACCGACTCGGACGTGGGTCTAGTCCACGTCTCTCCACCCCGCCGCACACATATATATATATATACGCGAGGTCCCTACCAACCCTAGCCCCCGTCACAACATATGGTTTCGCACCGTTCCAGATCACTGCGCCGCCATCCAAGTCTTCTCCATCCCTCCTTCCGGCGTGCACCGCTAGAAGGGACAGCAGGCCTCTGGAACCCCGCTTCTTGTGATCCTGTACGGGAGAGAGGCGATCAGGTTTTGGGGAGCGCACTCGCGCGACTGCTGGCAGCGACGATTTCCTCGACGACGACTTCTTCCTCAATCTTGGCAACCTCTTCCTCAACGACATGGGCGACAACATCAATACCGGCGGTTCGACTCCCGCTGCACCGTATGCAATCTTGTCCTCTCTGTTTGAGATCATGCTAGAATTTCTGTGTCTAGTTTGTGCCGTAGATTTGATCTACTTGTTTACTATGCTAGTCTGCATGATTAGTTTAGTCTATACTATTGCTGTCATGATTTATTTACTGTTTATTCGGATTAAATCTTCTAGTAATTTGCTCATATATTCATCAATCCAAAAACCTGATTATAGGCAATTTACTCCAAGTGGTTTTGCTGCACATCTGAAGCCGCCCACCTTCAAGGGGGTGCAATATAAGAGGTGGTGCACGAGAGCAGTTTACTGGTTTCAAACCATGTACTGCTATGACGCCACCAAGGGCAAGCCTGAGGGCGATCTTAATCCTGCACAGCAGGAAGCTTTTGAGAAGATCGATACCCTCTTCAAGGCCACCCTTCTGAGTGTATTTGACGATTCCATTGTGGATTCGTATATGTCGTTTGACAACGGCAAGGACATATGGGTAGCGCTCGAGGCTAAGTTTGGGGCCTCGGACGCTGGCAGCGAGTTGTACGTCATGGAGCAATTCTATGACTACAAGATGACTGATGAGCGCCCTGTTGTTCAGCAAGATCATGAGATACAGTCACTCACAAAGGAGCTTGAGTACTTTAAGCGTGTGTTTCCGGACAAGTTTGTGGCCGGAGGCATCATTGCCAAGCTTCCACCTTCGTGGAACAATTTTGCTACTTCTCTGAAACACAAGAGACATGAGTTTTCCATTCCGAATCTCATTGGTACTCTTGATGTTAAAGAGAAGGCGAGAGCAAAAGACACACGTGCTCGAGTTGCCGAGGGAGCTTCTACTGCCCACATGGTACAGAAGAAGAACTTCCAGCCCAACAAGCCCAAAAACAACAAGAACAAATCTCAGGGCAAAGGCAAGTTTGATGCAAAGAACAAGCCGTCAAAATCTACCAACTTCAAGAAGAATTCTCATAAGAAGGGGAAGGGACTATGCCATGTTTGCGGTGATCCTAATCACTGTGCTCCGAGATGTCCTAACCGCTATGAAGAGCGCGAACTTGAGAAGAGCGGCAAGTCCGCTAATTTTGTCATCGGTGATACTGATATGAAGGATTCTGGGTATGATATTTTTCCTACCATCCTTTCAGTTTGTCATTCTCCAGATTGGTTAATTGACAACGGTGCCAATGTACATGTTTGCGTTGATGCCTCCATGTTTTCTTCTTATCAGGTCATAGGGACTTCTCCCGTGCTGATGGGTAACGGGTCACATGCCATCGTTCGAGGTGTCGGTACGGTCGATCTGAAGTTTACTTCGGGGAAGATCGTGCACCTGAAGAACGTTCATCATGTGCCCTCCATCAATAAAAATCTCGTCAACGGTTCCCGTTTGTGTCGAGACGGTTTTAAGTTGGTTTTTGAGTCCAATAAAGTTGTAATTTCTAAGTATGGACAATTTGTTGGAAAAGGCTATGAGTGCGGAGGCTTGTTCCGCCTGTCTTTGTTAGATATTTGCACTAAAGTTATTAATAATGTTTGCCATGATAATGAGTCTAATATTTGGCATTCGCGACTTTGTCATATTAACTTTGGTTGCATGACGCGGCTAGCCAATATGAGTTTAATTCCGAAATTCACTACTGTCAAGGGCTCCAAGTGTCAAGAGTGTGTGCAAGCTAAGCAACCTCGCAAGTCTGATAAGACTGCAGAGGTGAGAGACTTGGCGCCACTAGAGCTTATACATTCTGATCTTTGTGAGATGAATGGCGTGTTGACAAAAGGTGGAAGAAATATTTCATGACGTTGATTGATGACTCCACTAGATATTGTTATGTGTATCTTCTGAAATCAAAAGATGAGGCTTTAAACTTCTTCAAAAATTATAAAGCTGAAGCAGAGAACCAACTTGATCGAAAAATTAAACGGCTTAGGTCTGATCGTGGTGGAGAGTATTTTTCTAATGAATTTGATTCGTTTTGTGCGGAACATGGTATAATTCATGAGAGGACGCCTCCCTACTCACCTCAGTCAAATGGGGTGGCCGAAAGAAAGAACCGAACTCTAACTGATTTGGTTAACGCCATGTTAGACACATCGGGTCTCTCCAAGGCATGGTGGGGGAGGCACTAATGACTGCATGTAATGTCCTAAACCGAGTTCCTACAAAGCATAAAACCATTACTCCATTTGAGGAATGGAAAGGAAAAGGCTGAAACTCTCTTATCTACGTACTTGGGGTTGTTTGGCGAAAGTCAATATACCAATTCCCAAGAAGCGCAAGCTTGGACCAAAAACCGTGGACTGTGTTCTCCTGGGCTATGCTTTTCATAGCATTGGCTATAGATTTTGATAATAAAATCTGAGGTACCCGACATGCATGTTGGTACGATTATGGAGTCGAATGATGCGACTTTCTTTGAGGACATATTTCCTATGAAGGATATGCCTAACTCATCAAATCAGGAGATACCTACTCTATCTACTCAGGAATTTTCTGTAATTCCTGAACCCACCATTGCGATGGAACACGTTGAGAGCCCTGAGGAGGATGACAATGAAACTCCTGTAAGGAGTAAGAGACAAAGGACTGCAAAGTCCTTTGGTGATGATTTCATTGTGTACCTCGTGGATGACACACCCAGGACTCTTTCAGAAGCCTATGCATCTTCTGATGCTGACTACTGGAAGGAAGCTGTCCGTAGTGAGATGGATTCCATCTTAGCTAATTGAACCTGGGAAGCCACTGATCGTCCATATAGGTGCAAACCCGTGGGATGTAAGTGGGTGTTCAAGAAAAATCTTAGACCTGATGGTACAATTGAAAAGTACAAGCCACGGCTTGTAGCCAAGGGTTATACCCAGAAAGAAGGCGAAGACTTCTTTGATACTTACTCATCTGTGGCTAGACTGACCACTATTCGGGTGCTACTATCATTGGCTGCCTCACACGGTCTTCTCGTTCATCAAATGGACGTTAAGACGGCTTTCCTCAATGGAGAGTTGGATGAGGAAATTTACATGGATCAGCCCGATGGTTTTGTAGTACCTGGTCAGGAAGGAAAGGTGTGCAAGTTATTGAAGTCTTTATATGGCCTTAAACAAGCTCCTAAGCAATGTCATGAGAAGTTCGAAAGAACATTAACTGCTGCAGGCTTTGTTGTAAACGAAGCTGACAAGTGTGTATACTATCGCCATGGTGGGGGCGAAGGAGTTATTCTCTGTTTGTATGTCGATGACATACTAATCTTTGGAACCAACCTTGATTTAATCAAGGAGGTTAATGATTTCTTATCTCGTTGTTTTGAGATGAAGGATCTAGGAGTAGCTGATGTTATTCTGAACATCAAGCTGCTGAGAGATGAGAATGGTGGGATTACACTGCTTCAATCTCACTATGTGGAAAAGGTCTTGAGTCGTTTTGGGTATAGCGACTGCAAGCCTTCTCCAACTCCATATGATGCTAGTGTGTTGCTTCGAAAGAATCAACGGATTGCTAGAGATCAACTCAGGTATTCTTAGATTATTGGCTCGCTTATGTATTTGGCAAGTGCCACGAGGCCTGATATCTTGTTTTCTCTTAGCAAACTAAGCCGGTTTGTATCAAACCCGGGAAATGATCATTGACATGCGCTTGAGAGAGTTATGCGCTATTTGAAAGGCACTGCGAGCTATGGGATTCACCATACTGGGTACCCGAGGGTACTGGAGGGTTATAGTGACTCAAACTGGATATCTCATGCTGATGAGATTAAGGCCACAAGTGGTTATGTTGTTACACTTGGTGGTGGCGCTGTTTCCTGGAAGTCTTGCAAGCAGACCATCTTAACGAGGTCAACTATGGAAGCAGAACTCACAGCATTAGACACGGCCACTGTTGAAGCAGAGTGGCTTCGTCAGCTCTTGATGGACTTACCCGTGGTTGAAAAACCAATACCCGCTATCCTGATGAACTGTGATAATCAAACTATGATCATAAAGATAAACAATGCTAAGGATAATATGAAGTCCTCAAGGCATGTGAAGAGGAGATTGAAATCTGTCAGAAAAATGAAGAACTCCGGAGTTATTGCGTTGGATTATATCCAAACGTCTAAAAACTTGGCAGATCCCATCACAAAGGGTTTATCACGCAATGTGATAGAAAATGCATCGATGGAGATGGGTTTGAGACCCACTGTATGAGTTGTCCATAGTGGTAACCCACTCTATGTGATCGGAGATCCCGTGAAGTACGAGTGGGAGACAAGCTGTTGGGCAGCTAGAAGGAGAGTATCCCTATGTTTGTAATCCCACTCTGTGAAGATGCAACACTCTCATAATCTGCATGGCAGGTTGATAATTATCTTAATGTGTTCCAAGTGGCTTATTTGTGTAAGCAGAGATGTCGTCCTGCAGAGCATCTCCTGAGGAACACGCCTATATGAATTTGACTGTTAAACGTCGCAGTCTATGAGAATTGGGTGATCTCTAATAAATTCATGAAAGGCCCTGGAGTATGACATATACGCTCCACCTGCGGGGAAGCCTTGCTACAGCCCAGTATCGGTCAAGGATTTGTGTGAAACTAGTCCCACAGAAAGCTTGTAGTTCAAGGCATGCATAGTCCACTATTCAAATTGTGATCTAGTGTAGCATACAATTCTAAATGGAAGTTCAACTTAACAGTCTCCATCAAGAACCGGTATATAAACAATGTTTTGGAACTAAGAGATGAGATGTGCCAATGAGACTTTGTGGGGGATTGTTGGATTTTTGCTAGTAGGCGTTTGGCCCAAAGCCTAACTAAAATCTGAAATTCTCATGGCCCATCCATGCATGGCTGTGTGTGGTGTGAGTGGAACTAATTTTTAGTACCATACTGCTAGTTGAGTGGGAGTAGCACCACCTTATAAGGTGAGCTCTTCTACGACTTGTAAGAGCATGAGAAGAGAAGAGGCCCTCGCGCACTCCTCCTCCTCGCTCGCCTCGCCACGCCACGCCTCGCCTCGCCTCGTCACGACGCGACGTGGGTTGCGGGATTGAGCCGAGCCGAGCTCATACCTACGCGCTTATTTTTGCCGGTCAGGAACAGAGAGTCCGTAACAGACGCGCCACGATCTGAGACGTCGGATCGTGGGCTGTAACCGACTCGGACGTGGGTCCAGTCCACGTCTCTCCACCCCGCCGCGCATATATATACGCGAGGTCCCTGCCAACCCTAGTCGTCGTCACAACATATGGTTTCGCACCGTTCCAGATCATTGCGCCGCCATCCAAGTCTTCTCATCCCTCCTTCTGGCATGCACCGCGAGAAGGGACAGCAGGCCTCCGGAACCCCGCTTCTCGTGATCCTGTACGAGAGAGAAGCGATCAGGTTTTTGGGGAGCGCACTCGCGCGACTGCTGGTTTCCTCGACGACGACTTCTTCCCCGATCTCGGCAACCTCTTACTCAACGACATAGGCAACAACATCAACACCGGCAATTAGACTCCTGCTGCACCGTATGCAATCTTGTCCTCTCTGTTTGAGATCATGCTAGAATTTTTGTGTCTAGTTTGTGTCGTAGATTCGATCTACTTGTTTACTATGCTAGTCTACATGATTAGTTTAGTCTATACTATTGCTGTCATGATTTATTTACTATTTATTCGGATTAAATCTTGTAGTAATTTGCTCATATATTCATCACATTGATGTCGAGTCGATGCAATGGAACGGGTGCTTAAAAACATCCAATGCCCACCATGCATGACTGCGGTTGTGGCCACTTCGACTCTTCGCTAAGCTGTAAGAGCTAAATAAAATCAGTGGCCAGCAGCCCAGTAGCGGGAGGGAGTTCACGCAGTGGGCTCACGGCCAAAATAAGGCTGCTCGCATATCTCTTTATCACAGCCAGACCACGACTGTATAAACATATCGCACCTGTATAGACGCTTTATGAACAAAATCAAGGTGGGGCGGCCGCACCTCGCCCTACTGCTACTAGGTCCTCCGCCACTGACCTCGTGCACAGTTGTACAAGAGAGCAGGCTCCGAAACCCCGTCCATTATGATTCCACGTCAGGAGAAGGGCTATTAGGTTTTTGGGGAGTCTTAGGCGTGACTGCTCACTGATGTTTCTTTACTTCGACTATGTCCTCGACCTCCCAACATTGTCATGGGTTGACGACACCTAGAAGAAGGTTGGCTAACTGAAGTTGCTGCAGCCACGGCTTTGTCCAGGTCTACTAAAAGGTATGATATGTTCATCATCTACTTGGCGATGCACGTGCTATGCGTTCTCGTTGGTTTCATAGATGATTTTGGTATGTACTTAGTATGTTCTCACATATTTAGATATCAGTATGTGATTAATATTGTTATTGTCATCATAAATATTCATGGATTAAATTAGTAAGAAAATTGGTAATTTATCCAACACGGGAACCATGCGACAAGAGGCTAGGTAGTTGAAAAGCGGAGGAGCAAATTCTAAACCAATGAATAAATGTACGACCCTATTTTTTAAAAAAATCTTCATGAATTTCGTAAAAACATTCAGAAATTAAATATGTTCTCCGAATGTAAAAAATGTGTTCATGAATTATAAAACTGTTTAGCTATTTAGAAAGAAAAGAATCAAGAATGTTTTAAAATTTACTGATTAGAAAAATGTTCATGAATATATGAAGATGTTCCAGAATGTATAAAATGTACCAAAAAACATAAAAATATCCACAACAACATGTAAATATTCATATTATTCTACAAATATATTCATTAATCCGAAAATAGAAATAATTACCAAAAACTAAAAGGAAAAAAGTCAGAGAAAAAGAGAAACACACGCATGTTCACTATTTCCCAACCTACACGCGAAATAGTAATGTCCACTTCCTAGGCCCAGGCAACATGAAGCCGCAAGGGATTGAAGCTTCTGGCCCGGGTTTTTTTTTCGTGTTTTTGGTCCTTGTTATTTTTTAGTTAAGTTTTAAAATTCACATATATTTTAAGTTTTTGGACATTTAAAAATTAATAAATTTTTAAAAAATAAAAATATTTTTAAAACCTAGGTGCATTTTTTAAATTCATTATCTTTTTTTTTCTAAATACGCAATCATTTTTCCAAACCCATGAACTTTTTTATATCCAAAAATATTTTCTTAAATTCATAATTTTTAATCTGTGAGAATTTTTTGGATTCACATTTTTTAATCCCTTAAAAAAACGAAATTTACCTTTTATTGTACCATTAGTTGCTAGTTTTACATCTCGTGTACATTTGGCTCAATTTCAAGATTATTTAAAGTAGTGAACATTTTTAGATGTTATGAATGTTTTTTTTTCATGGTATAAACAATTTCTTGTAAATTGTGTGAAAATTTGTTTTACATTTTATGAACATTTTTATGGCGCGAATCCCACTGAACATTTTGAAAAAATATCTAATTTATTTCATATTTACATTTAGAACAATTCAAATGTAACTAAAATTATGAAAACAAAAACCTATAAAATAGTACATGCTAGATAGCCTGTGGACCATACATGAAAAAAATGTACCAGCACATGCTACATGGGTTGGGCCCAACACAGGGCTTAAGGCGAGCCGCGAATCCTATTCAGTGTCATACCGCGAAGGTTGCCCGACAGCTACGACGCGCGTATCCACACAAGGTTTTTCTTATGGGCTACCACACGCGTATCCAGAAGAGGTTTTTCTTATGGGCTGCGACGCGCGTATCCACAAGAGGTTTTTCTTATGGGCTGCGACGCGCGTATCCACAAGAGGTTTTTCTTATGGGCTACGACGCGCGTATCCACAAGATGTTTTTCTTATCACGAACGAATTCTATTAATGCTAGAGGAAAACGATAGTTCCAATAAAAAATAGTTCTCAATGCCTTCGATTTAGAGGAATTAACTACTTCAACGATCTTTGATGGTTATACGCCATCCAAAGTACAAACCTGATGTTTGTTTCTTATCCCAACCATTCTTCCTAGCCTGATACCGATCAGAAAGAGGTAATTTCTAACAATGTTTTACTCTGAGTACATCTGGGCCGGCCCAACTAGCTTTGTTTTCGGTTTTGGGAAGGTACTACAACCATCCAAAACCGGTTTTCTTTTCCCGTTTGTGTTTTTTACATATTGTTCTTTTTCGTTTTTTCCTTTACCTTTTAACTTTTTGTATATTTCTTTTTTCCCTTTCGTTTTTATTTCCAAATCTGCGAACATTTTCTGCATTCCGGGAATATATTTCCAAACGGTGAATAATTTTTGAAATTCAAACATTTTGTAAATCAACGAATATTTTTTTAATTTATTTCCCTTTCTAAGAGGCACAACTATGATTCTCGCGGAAGCAAATCCGTGCTCTCACAAAATTAAATCTGTGTGTCTCGTTGAATTTTTTTTCCGAGAGGCACAACACGGAAGGAAATATGTGCCTCCACAAGAAACAAATTTGTGCCTGTTGGCCTGTTGGTTTCTGTGTATCCACGAAACGTAAATTTATGTCTCTCACGGAAGTAAATGTGTGCCTCTCGTGGAAGCGAAAAAACTATTTTTTTTCCTTTCACGGAAGCAAACTCGTGCCTCCACGAGAAGCAAATATGTGCCTCTAATGAAAAAAAAAACATGTTTTTTGACCAAGTTTTTTTCAAGTTTTATTTTGTCCAAAATCTAGGGAAAACACGAGGGGAAACCAAAAAGCCAAAAAAAGCCATCTAAACCCGAAAACACGTACAAAAAAATATGAAAAGGCCAGAGAAAGCGCCACACACGCGACACGGGGACAACGGTTGAGAGTGTGTCAAGTGACACGCTCTCAGACTACCAAGAATGACCTCGCAAAGGGCACCGTTTAGTTTTCAGGCGCTGGTTATAGGCGTGTTCGTACACAGAGCGAGCACAGGGATATTTTCTCCACGTGATTAATAGGCCGGCCCGTTTCTAGTCTCTTCACTTTGACCTGTTTTGAATTATTTTCAAGAGGTTCCCTATGGTTCTTACAGGCCAGGGTTATTGTGGTTTTCCGGGAAGTGTTTTCACATACATTTTCTGTCTTTGTGCCGTTTTTTATTTTTATTATTTTTCGTATTTTTGTTTTTCGTTTTTATTCATTGAAATTTCATGTGTTTTAAATTCATGAACTTTTCTGAAAATCATGAACTAGTTAAATTTATGAACAATTTTTAGCTTCATTAACTTTTTCAAATCCATAAAAAAAATTCAACGAATTAACATTTTTCAGATCCACAAACGCTTTCAAACAGGTGAACTTTTTTCAAATTCGTAAACGTCAGGAACATTTGTCAAATTTACGAACTTTTTATTCAGTAAATAATTTTCAAATATGCGAACTTTTTTTACATCCTTGAACTTTTATTAAAATCATGAACATTTTTTCAGATCTACTAACAGTTTCCAAATTGGTGAATGTTTTTCAATATGTTAACATTTTCAAATCCGTGATTTTTTCAAAACCATGTACTATTTCAAATCCACGAATATTTTTCAAATCCTTAAATATTTTACAAATCTGTGAACTTTTTTAGTTTGTGAACAGTTTCGAAATCAGCGATCATTTTTCAAACCCATGAACTTCTCCAAAAGAATCGATGAACCTTTTTTTTTCAAAGTCAACCTTCAACAATCAAACATATCTATGGTCAACTAGTTAGTCGAATCACTAAGAAGTTCTTTTGGCACGTAGTATCACAAAGACGTGGCCAGGTGTGTCGAGCGAGAGATTGCGTAGCTGGGCTGGCCTATGCAAGGTGGCGTGCGAGTGCTATGTACGCTACCTAGCGTAGGCCAAATTGTATTGGCGTTCTGAGTGACAGTTACATACATTTTCAACAACAACACCAGCAGCAACAACAACACAAGCAGCAACAACATGAGCTATCCATCGCTAGATCTTTCGTGATATTATAATCCTTCATATCTCTATTCGCAGACTTCTTCCATGTCCACTTTGGTTTACCCTAACCTCTATTGAACCTTCACTAACCGGCGCAAACCCTCTTTTGAACTGGGCTGGCCTATTTAATTTATTCTTTCTTCTTTGTTCAGCTTGCGCGCGACGTTCAGGAATGCTGGTGCAGCCTGGTTTTGGGAAATTTTTAGTAGCTTTTGAGTCCGGTTTTCTTTTTTCTTTTCATTCTTTTTTCTTTCCGATACTGTCTCTTATTCTTTTTTCCTTTTTTACTTTACATTTTATTTTTTTGTTAAGATTTCTCCAAATTCATGAATTTAATGTCTGAATTTTTATCATTTTTTTTTCAAATCGGTGTACTTTTCTGATCCATATTAATTATGGCTGCTTTAGTACAACTGTAGAGGTGTAGAGTTGTACCAAAACAATGAAAACTAATATGGATCGGAGGGAGGACTTTTTTCAAATTCATAATCTCTTTTATAAATCTTCTCAACTTTTTTCTGAATTATGATCTTTTTCAAATTCATAAAATTTTATTTAATTTTGTATATTATTAAAATCTGTGAACTTTTCTCAAATCCATGAACATTCATTAAATCCTTCAACTTTTTCTAATTTGTGAAAATTTCTATTTTGTGGACTTTATTTCAAATCCGGGAACTTTTTCCAAATATGTGAACTTTTCAAATAATTGAAAATTTTCAAATATGAAAACATTTTTCAAATTTGTGAACTTTCTTGAAGTCCATGAACTGATATTCCGTTTAATTTTTTTCCTTTTTCTAACATTAGTTTTACTTTTTCTTTTGAAATGCGTGAAATTTATTCAAATTAGTGTCTATTTTAATTTCTTGAAGTCCATTTATATTTTTCTGAACTTTTTTTTGTCTAATTCGCAAACTTTTCTCTTCAAACTCGTGAATGTATTTCAAATTCAGGAACTTTTTTTCTTAGTCGTGAACTTTTTCCCAGTAATTCATGAACTTTTTTTGAACTTGCGGAACCCGTGAAAATTTTCAAATTCATGCAATTTTATAAATACTTGAGCATTTGTCAAATCCATGAACTTTTTTTGTAATACGCGAACGTTTTTGGACGCGTGAACTTTTTTGAAACCTATAAATATCTTTTAAATCCGTGGTTTCTTCAAATCCTATTTTCCAAATTCATTAGTTGTTTTTGAATTTTAGACTTTGTCAAAATTCATGAGATTTTTTTAAAAAATTGTGAATTTTTTTCATATTCATGAACGTTTTTTTAATTCACAATCCTTTTCTGAATTTATGAACATGTTTTCAAATCCATGCACTTTTTCTCAAATTTCGAGAATCTTTTCCAAAATAAGTTTTTTAATTTTGTTGTTAACAGCAGTTAAGAGTCAACCGGTTGAACAGGGCTTTCTCGAAGTGAACGACCACATGAGTGGGAGCGAACGAGCGAGCGAGTGAGCAGAACGTGCCCATCAAAATGGCGTGTGACCGCCAGGCGCCAGCTAGCTACCACGGCACCTTAGCGCCAAGGAGGAGCTCTCCTAGTGTACCAAGCGCTGATTAAGAGCTCATGTGTCTTGCTCGCCACGACTGCTATGTCTCTCTTTTGCGAAACATAGGCTCCTCCCGTCTATGGCCCAACCTTTATTGGGCAGTCCAATAACATTTAGTGTTCAGAAGCTTTCTGGGAGAGGTTTCAAAATCTTCTAGTGACTATTACTGTCGGGGCGTAAAAGCTTTCGTGCCATTTCCCTTTTTCCTTTTTTATGTTTTCTATTGGTTTTATTTTTATTATCTATATTTTCTTATCTAAAGTTTGTTTCTTCATGTTTATATACATGTCAATATTTTGAAACATATGTTGACCTACAAAGGTTTAATACTTCCTCCATCTAGTTGAGGCTCAAGCAGTTGTATCTAACACTAAAATACATCTAGACATACTCGTTTGAGCGTCAACTAGTTCCGGACGGAGGAAGTATATTTTACGTACATGTTAAACATTTTTCAAATACGCGTTGACATTTATCTGAATACACGTTAAACATTTGTAAAATGCACCGTGCTCATTTTTTCAATACATAGTTAACATTTTTTACGCAGGTTCGAATATTTTTCAAAAATGTCATGTTTTTTTAAAAGCATGCAAACATATTTTAGGTGCTAGAAAAAAATAATGGCACAAATACTTTTATATATTTTAATTTTCTACTAAAATTGCACGATATTTTTTATAACCCATGAAGTTTTTAAAAAAATATCTGAAACTGATTTTTAAACACAGGAATACTTTTTAAAGTCATGAACAATTATATGCAAAGTGATTTTTTAATACACACACACACACACACACACATATACACATATATATAAACAAAAGTAAAAAAAAACTAAAAGTAGAGATTTTGAATGAAATAAACATATGCAATGCTACTAGTCCAGCCCACTACATTCTCTCCTCGAGCGGTGCGCTAGTCTATCTGGCAATAGGCGAAATACAGACGCAACCCTAGCTCACAATTAATGAGATGTCGATGCGTCCAGTTTTTTTCTTTTTTTGAGAAAGCCAGCTTTTGTTGTTGTTGAGGAAATATTGATTTTGTTAAGGAATACAAACACAATTTTTTTAGGGCGCTGCTACGCGTCCGCCGGCCGATCTTCGCTCGCTAGCCGCATCTAGTGTCATCAAATGGCTGGCTGACGGGCATCTTAACTTTTGTAACATAGATTATGTTGCAGAATTATTTGCAACAGAGATCATGTTGCAAAAACGTCTGTAGATTTTTTTTGCAACAAAATTGTTATAGAATATTTTCTGCAACAAAGATCGTGTTGCGGAAACATCTGTAGAATTTTTTTGCTACAAAGTTTGTTATAGAATATTTTCTGCAACAAATATCTTGTTGCGGAAACATCTGTAGATTTTTTTTTGCAACAGAGTTTGTTATAGAATACTTTCTGCAACAAAGATTATGTTGCAGAAATATTTGTAGAATATTTTCTACGTGTCGTTACCCATTGCAACAGAGGCAATGTTGTAGATACGTTTTTGCAATAATGATCGTGTTGCAAAAGCCTTGCAACAAAGTTAATGTTCTAGATTTTTTGTTGCAACATAACACTTGTTGCAGAAACATTTTGAAAAAAAAAGATATACGGCTAGCAGGTGACCGCCGCTATTGCAACAGATTACTTGTTGCAAAAAAAATTAAAACTGTCACGCCGGCCGATTCTCACGAGTACCGGTGGCAATCGACAACACGTAGCACGCTCACGAGGTCGCGTCCCTTTGCTCCTTCCTTTCCTCAGATTGAACTCACAACCACATGGACACATGTTAACCAGAGGAGGAGACGGACACGGGAGCGGGAGCGCGGTCGGCCGGCTATGTTGGAAATATGCCCTAGAGGCAATAATAAAATGGTTATTATTATATTTCCTTGTTCATGATAAATGTTTATTATCCATGCTATAATTGTATTGATTGGAAACTCAAATACATGTGTGGGTACATAGATAACAATGTGTTCCTAGTAAGCCTCTAATGGACTAGCTCGTTAATCAAAGATGTAGGAGATATGCCCTAGAGGCAATAATAAATGTTATTGATTATCTCCCTGTTCATTATTATGTTTATGTTCCATGCTATAACTGCAATGATTCTCGAGTCTGCAAATAAAACGAGGCTTGGAGGGAAACTCATGTGCACGTGTGGGATAATAAACGGTAAAAAGTATTCCTAGTCAAGCCTCTATGACTGGCTCAAGTATTGCATGATGATCCTGTTTTCCTGATCATGGGCATGACTATGCCGGCAATTTTGAGGGCACAATTGTTGGTAGAACACTTGTGTTGAATCGACCCGAATTGATGTTATGCTATGAGATACATTCGTCATTAGTTAATGGTTAATAACACAGAGATGGTTAATGTTTGCATGATTCCTTAGACCATGAGAGTATCGAGTTTCTTCATGCTTGCTTCATGAACTTTGGGGTTTGTTAAACGTCATCCGTAAATGGGTGGCTATTACGGCGGCTTACGGGTTCATGGAAAAGTATGTCAAGTAACTTGATGGCTCAAGATTGGGATTTGCTCCTCCGACGATGGAGAGATATCTCTGGGCCCTCTCGGTGTTACGGTATCCATCATCGTCTGGCCAGACACTTTGTGATTTGATCACGGGGATGCCGGAACACGGGAACGAGAAAAGAGAACAATACCGGTAACGAGGTAACTGGCATAGTGGACAAGTTGTTGATCCACGGGGATGCCTACATGTCTCACCTCGGGTATTTGTAACATATCGCGAAGCAACAGGAATAGCACACGGCAACTGGAGGTTCACTCGAATATTCATTCGTGTGGGTATAGGGGTCAATATGGGTGTCCACGGCTCCGATGTTGATCATTGATCGGAAGGGGTTCCGGGTCATGTCTATGCTTCACCGAACCTATAGGGTCACACACTTAAGGGTCATCTATCTGCTGAATACTAGACGGGGAGTCTGAGAGAAAATCACCGAAAAAGTTTCGGACGAAACGGAAACGTTCCGGAGAGGATATTGGAATAGTTCCGGTGAAACCGAAAAGTTGTTTCGGAGTACACCATAAAGTCAAAATGGTTTCGGCACATGCCTGATAATTCTTGGAGGGTGCCAGAATCGTTCTGGAAACTTTCTGGAATTTTCCGGGATGAAAACCGGAAATGTTCCGGAGCTGCCGAAACCGCTTCAGATGCTTTTCGCAGATGAAAATCACTAAACCGGAATTGTTCCGGCTCGCGTTGAAAATTATTTTGGTGGGTACTGGAAATGTTCTAAGCCCACATGAATATTTTCAGTTCGATCAGACGCTGAAAAATGTCGTCGTGAATAGTGAAAATGCTTTTTGGGATATTTATGGAAAAGTCACCTTTTGGGATATTTTCCCAAAAGGTT
Source organism: Elymus sibiricus (assembly GCA_039707655.1). Taxonomy (NCBI): domain Eukaryota; kingdom Viridiplantae; phylum Streptophyta; class Magnoliopsida; order Poales; family Poaceae; genus Elymus; species Elymus sibiricus. The sequence goes on along the minus strand of CM077667.1, from coordinate 108,321,522 downwards.
TCTAGAAGGCTTGGGGGCCAAGAAACCCTACCCCTTGGATTTCCTATAAATAGAGGTGGAGGGGCTGCCTCCACACTCACTCCTTCTCACATACAAGTGCCATGACATTTCTGGCTTCTCTCTCCCTCCCAGCGAAATAGTTTCGTAGAGCCGAAAGGCTGTCTGGGTTCCGGTGGGGACTAGTTCTGGACGGCGAAGCCCTGCCGGATAGATGACACCGTATGTGTGCAACCCCGTAGAGAGGTCGTAGGTTCGATCTTTTTGCCCGAGGGGCTGTTCGAGGGTCCTCCCGAAGGGTTGTCCGAGTTTCTGTCCGAGTTTCGGGGGTCCTCCCGAAGGGCTGTCCGTGAGGCCTCCCGGAGGGCTGTCCGAGGATCCGTCCGGTGGGACTATCCGAAAGACTGTCCAGAGGCCTCCCGGAGGGCTGTCCGAGGATCCGTCCGGTGGGACTATCCGAAAGACTGTCCAGAGGCCTCCCGGAGGGCTGTCCGAGGATCCGTCCGGTGGGACTATCCGAGGGACTGTCCCGAGGCCTCTCGAAGGGCTGCCCGGAGATCCGTCCGGTGAGCTGACGAGGGAGTACATCCTCGCGGTTGGGAGGTTGTAAAATCCTAGCTGCGGGGATCTGCACCGCCGATCGTCATCGACTCTACTTCCGCTTCGCTACGAGTCGGTAACGAAACAGATCAAACCTTGTATGCAGTCTCCATAGTGATCCTGGGCTGGTACGTAGGTCAGAAAATTTTTGTTTTCTGCTGCGTTACCCTACAGTGGCATCAAGAGCCGTGCTATGCGTAGATGCAGGTTGCGATCTAGAATACATAGAGATGTATGGGTGTTGCACAATATAACTAGGTAGTAGATGAGATCTATTGCTGAAAATTATTTGTGCGGGTAGCAGATGAAGTCTGTTACCCGATGTTTCTTGTTGCTTCCCTGGAATTTGCATATTTCTGATCTTGATAACAGTATGGTGGAGTTTCAATGTTCTGGCAATCCGCGATCCTGATTGATCAACGAAGTGCTAACAGTTCATTGAATTCCACCGTAGTTAAAAAGAAAGATGAAATTTTGCAGACGAAAGGGCAATGCAGATGTGATCTGCACGGGGGTCACGCGTATGACGAAGTTTAGTATGGGGCTCGAGATTTTATTATCTCGTGTTTCATACACCCTGGAATGTTAATCTAGCGACTTGGATTATCATGCTTGATGATGGACGTTGGTAGCTTCGGTTTGTTTCGAAACCTTAGAAGCCACGTAAAATAAAATTTTGCATGAACCGATTAGAGACGTCTAACTTGGTTTTGCAGGATGGTTTGCATGTGCATGTGATGTGGTATAGCAGTGTTCATAATAATTTGATTATGTATGAGATGACTATATGATGTAAATTAATTAACATGACCTGCGTATCATGATTCGGCATGATGGCTGGAGCCATATGATTGCACTTTAATGACCTGCGTGTCAACCTTATGTAATGCACTTATTTTATTAGCTATAGAGATAGCAATATTATCTGGTGCATCAACAAGGTGGTGGCAATCTTCGCGAAGGTGAACACCGACGCGAATGCCGAAGACGAAGAAATGAGAATTCTCCGTCAGAAAGGGCTATACCATATCATGCTATTATGAATTGCCTGAGATGTTTATCCCTTATAATGCACCCTTCTTGATTGCGCGGTAGTCGCTTTTATTAGGGTGATCTCTCACAAAAATATCAAGTAGTTAGTGTTCTCCCAAGTGTAGCACCGTCACGGCACCTAACTTTTCGGGGTATCACATGGATACATGGGTACGAACGATTAGGGATGTGTGAGGCGGGTGAGTTGAGACCTCGCAGCGAGATCACTTGGTTGTCTTGACGTTCAGGCATGAAAGTCATGAGCTCGGAACACACGCATCGAAAGATGAACAAGAGTCACATGGAGATGTGATCGGCAAGTTGGCCTACCGATTGCAATTCTCGTCACTTGAGATGGATACATCCTTGGCGTTGAATTGTAATTTGGATCTTATATCACTCAACATCAATTATGAGAGATATTGATTTGAGTGGGAGCGCACTGTAGAATTAACTTCTTTAATTCTCAGTGCAATTAATTTTGAACACTGTCTAAGTGTGATTTGCATAATAGTTGTAGAATAATGGCTCGCGTTTCCACCTTCCCTATTAAAATTGAATAGCTGTTAAATATCTGGTTAAAACTTTACGGTTGGTAACGTAATATGAGGATTGTCCTCAAGAGTGCCGAGAAGGACTTTGTCCTATCGCATGCTTTCGGTATTCTCCCGCTAATGCTATGGATCATGTGACTCTCGTCCTTCGATCCAAAAGCTAGAATTCCTTTTCAGTCAAAGTGCAATATGTTTGCTTCCATGAGACCCGAACTTCGAAAGTTTGGATAGTTATGTGATATTCATGGAATCTGAAAATCATTTTCAGAGACAGACAAAAGCTAAAAGATATGAGATATCCAAAGCAATATTTGTTTGCAAACTGTTAGTAAAGGAGTTTACTATGCATTAGACTGATAAGAGAGGGATCCAGAAGAACGCCTGTCATATGATGATGGTGAATAAAACAACAACTTAAAGAGAAAGGAAGTGTCCGAAGGGTGTTAGTGATGCTTTCACGCCTAGGAAGTCCGGGGCTATCGCCACTCTTAAGTTGGGTGCTTCTTCTGAGAGTAGGAGAAATACTAAAAGTTAAACTGTTAGAAGTATAATGGCAAATAAGAAAGAAGACTGGAATATCCAGCTCATGTATGAATGTCATACAAGTTTTTGATGTATAGAAGGCTGGTCAAAAATATAGTTCTTGGGAATTATGGTTAAACATGTTAATCACTAATTCTTGGGTATTGTGAGTTAATCACAAAGATACCCGCTTGATTGCATTCTGTTGCAACTCGATGTAAGAACTACTATGGCCTGAAAGACTAGCCAGGAATGAGGTTAAGATACACATAGGGAACATAGTAAAAGTTACTATGCCTTCCATCGGTGTATTCCCTATGTATTTACTTTCATAATTCATTTTAGAGTTTCACACTCTAGCCCTTTGCATAAGGTATCTTGCAAGAAGGTTGCTCATAAGAGAACTTTTGATGTTCGGTGTTATGAATAACATAAGGGCCATACTTTCATTATGAATGAGACGTATGTTATGAATATTGATATTAATACATTACTTCTGTATTTACTTTCATAAATCATTTTAGAGTTTTACACACTCTAGCCCATTGCATAAAGTATCTTGCAAGAAGGTTGTTCATAAGAGAACTTTTAATGTTCGGAGTTATGAATAACAAAAGGGCCATACTTTCATTATGAATGAGAAGTATGTTATGAATATTGATAATAATACATTACCTCTGTATTTACTTTCATAAATCATTTTAGAGTTTTACACACTCTAGCCCTTTGCATAAGGTATTTTGCAAGAAGGTTATTCATAAGAGAACTTTTGATGTTCAGTGTTATGAATAACATGAAGGGCCATGCTTCCATACAAGATGGGATGTATGTTATGAATATTGATGGAAATATGATACATCCATAACACTGACGCTAAATGTCGCAAGACTAAAAGAATACCACACAAGTGTGGCACTGCATTTGGTCACATTGGAGAAACCCGCATGGAAAATTCCATTGTGATGGATTTTGAAGTCGTTTGATTTTGAATCATCTGACACTTGCAACTTTCCTCTGAAAAGTGAAGTGACTGAAATACCGTTCACAGACCATAAGGAACGAGCAAAGAACATATTGGTGATCATACATTATGATGTGTGTAGTCCAATAAATGTTGTTGCAAGTAGTGGAGTTATCTATCTTCAGAAATGACTCAAGTAGATATATGGATATTTACTTGTTGAGACGTAAGTCTGGATCTTTTGAATTCATTCATAAGGTTTTCAAAAATGAAGTAGAAGTTATGGTAACAAGAAAATTATGTTTCTACAATTCGATTGCAGAAAGGAATATTTGAGTTACAAGTTTAGCGAATGTCTGATGAGTTGTGAAAGGGGTTTCATAACTTGCACCTCCCGGAACACCACTGCAAGTGGAGAGTCTGTGTAGATGTAATCGAACCATTCATGACATGGTAAGATCAAAGATGACATAAATAAATTTGCCATTACCCCTTTTAAAAGAGTGATGCTTTAGAGACAGCGGCTTTTACACTGAAAAGAGCTCCATCGGGTCTGTTGAAATGATGCCAAGGTATGGTACGCCCAACCATGTTATATCTTTTCTTAACATTTGGAATATGGGGCTTGTGTAAAAGGTTACAAACCTATTTCAAATCAGGCAAGTGCTACTTTGTAAGGTTATCCCAAGTCATTGGGTATTCCCCACCACTATACCGAGGCAAAGGATTTTGCCGCAAAACGGTATGCTTTTAAAGAGAATATTTCTTACAAAAGGCGAGTGGGAGGACAGTGCAACTCGACGAGATAACCAATATCTTCGTCATCAGATCAAAGGAAAGAAACCTTGGAAATGATTCCAGAGTTTCCTACTGCGACTGATACGGAAGTCTCTACAATAAAATGTATGGACTTCAGTCGAACTTGCAGCTGAACCACGTAGGCAAGGCTCGTGCAAACCTCTCAGGTGCGCAAACGAGATATTGTTGTTGGACAACAGTATACCTACGATACATAAGGAAGCGATGATGGGCCCTGACTCCGGAATTGGCTAAATACCAATACAATCTGAGATAGTTTCCATATCAATGTTTCAAGATTAAAATCTTGATACACCTTTCGGAAGGCTTAGAGTCTAACGGATATTTATGGAACTAAAAACTGATACGAATAAAAATGTTTTATCCATAAAGCTCGACTTGTTGCAAAAACAAGTTCAAAGAGTTGACTACGATGAGATTGTCTCACCGTAGCGATGCTTGAAGTCGGTTCGGGTTGAACTAGCAATTAATACATATTTCAATCATGAGATATGAAACATGGATGACAAAAGGATTTCCATCTGATGGGAATGAAACCTAGGACTTGTATGTGATACAGTCCAAAGTAATTTGTCGATCCAGAGGATGCTAGTAAGTATGCAAACTTCAGAGTTCCAGCGATGGACAGAAGAGAGCAAAGTGGAGTTGGAATCTTCGTTTTTGATGGAATGGTCAAAAGGGTTTTTGACTTCATCAAATGGGTATCGAAGATGCTTGTGATTCAAGAAAGTAAGTGGGAGCATAATAATATTTCTAAAAACCTTGTGTACTTAACACATTGTTAATTGGAAATAAATTTCTTGACACGAATTAGGACTTCATTTGAAAATAGTTTTTCGATGAAGTGCTTAGGCTAAATAGCCTTAATATTAGGCATGATGATCTATGGAGATAGATTTACCTAATGGGGCTAAGCTATGAATACATATTGACAAGGTGCTAAAACCTTTTAGCATTTAAAACGCCAAGGAGTGATTCTTGCCGAAGTCACATGGAAAGGGTTTTGCAAGACTCGGTGTCTCAAAACACTGATGAGCAAAATACATGATGGTGATTCCACACACTCTTGTGTTTGGATTAATCATGTATTCCATGGTATGTAAAAACAACCAGATATGTCCAATACTCCAAAGTTGTTGTGAGTATAGATACCATAGTGATCAAAGTACTGATCATGGGACAACAGTGAAAGATGTCATTAAGTACTAGAGCAGTACCGATGACATGGTTTCTCGCAAGTGGAGATCATGAAGAGTTCGTTGTAAAAGGTTACATCGATACAGTCTTCATCGATGCTCCATGCGATTTTCGATTTAAGTTGAGGGTTTTGTGATACACATCATGGTGGCACGGTAGTTGGAAATTGTTCCAAACAAGATACTGTGGCGAATTCTATAACAAAGGCTAAGTATGTTGACACTTAAGAAGTGACAAAGAAGTTGTTGAATCATATAGTTCATTCATGAACTTAGTATGGTTCCAAGATGGCTTTGGTCTATGGGACACTATTGCAGATAGCTGCTCCATAGCTCAGTCTAAGGAATCAGGTTTCGACCAATGATTCACACATATGCAAAGCCAAGTCCACACAAAATATGAATTTTGTGAAAGCGTGAAAACGCGGGGATATGCAAAGTTACACACGGAGCTGAAGTCGTCAGATCCGTTGGACATCAGGCTATACCACATGCGAAGCATATTTTACACCAGTATGCCATAGGTGTAAAGTGCATTAGCATTGACTAGATTATTGACTCTAGTGCAAGTGGGAGTCTGTAGGAGATATGCCCTAGAGGCAATAATAAATGTTATTGATTATCTCCCTGTTCATTATTATGTTTATGTTCCATGCTATAACTGCAATGATTCTCGAGTCTGCAAATAAAACGAGGCTTGGAGGGAAACTCATGTGCACGTGTGGGATAATAAACGGTAAAAAGTATTCCTAGTCAAGCCTCTATGACTGGCTCAAGTATTGCATGATGATCCTGTTTTCCTGATCATGGGCATGACTATGCCGGCAATTTTGAGGGCACAATTGTTGGTAGAACACTTGTGTTGAATCGACCCGAATTGATGTTATGCTATGAGATACATTCGTCATTAGTTAATGGTTAATAACACAGAGATGGTTAATGTTTGCATGATTCCTTAGACCATGAGAGTATCGAGTTTCTTCATGCTTGCTTCATGAACTTTGGGGTTTGTTAAACGTCATCCGTAAATGGGTGGCTATTACGGCGGCTTACGGGTTCATGGAAAAGTATGTCAAGTAACTTGATAGCTCAAGATTGGGATTTGCTCCTCCGACGATGGAGAGATATCTCTGGGCCCTCTCGGTGTTACGGTATCCATCATCGTCTGGCCAGACACTTTGTGATTTGATCACGGGGATGCCGGAACACGGGAACGAGAAAAGAGAACAATACCGGTAACGAGGTAACTGGCATAGTGGACAAGTTGTTGATCCACGGGGATGCCTACATGTCTCACCTCGGGTATTTGTAACATATCGCGAAGCAACAGGAATAGCACACGGCAACTGGAGGTTCACTCGAATATTCATTCGTGTGGGTATAGGGGTCAATATGGGTGTCCACGGCTCCGATGTTGATCATTGATCGGAAGGGGTTCCGGGTCATGTCTATGCTTCACCGAACCTATAGGGTCACACACTTAAGGGTCATCTATCTGCTGAATACTAGACGGGGAGTCTGAGAGAAAATCACCGAAAAAGTTTCGGACGAAACGGAAACGTTCCGGAGAGGATATTGGAATAGTTCCGGTGAAACCGAAAAGTTGTTTCGGAGTACACCATAAAGTCAAAATGGTTTCGGCACATGCCTGATAATTCTTGGAGGGTGCCAGAATCGTTCTGGAAACTTTCTGGAATTTTCCGGGATGAAAACCGGAAATGTTCCGGAGCTGCCGAAACCGCTTCAGATGCTTTTCGCAGATGAAAATCACTAAACCGGAATTGTTCCGGCTCGCGTTGAAAATTATTTTGGTGGGTACTGGAAATGTTCTAAGCCCACATGAATATTTTCAGTTCGATCAGACGCTGAAAAATGTCGTCGTGAATAGTGAAAGTGCTTTTTGGGATATTTATGGAAAAGTCACCTTTTGGGATATTTTCCCAAAAGGTTTCTAGAAGGCTTGGGGGCCAAGAAACCCTACCCCTTGGATTTCCTATAAATAGAGGTGGAGGGGCTGCCTCCACACTCACTCCTTCTCACATACAAGTGCCATGACATTTCTGGCTTCTCTCTCCCTCCCAGCGAAATAGTTTCGTAGAGCCGAAAGGCTGTCTGGGTTCCGGTGGGGACTAGTTCTGGACGGCGAAGCCCTGCCGGATAGATGACACCGTATGTGTGCAACCCCGTAGAGAGGTCGTAGGTTCGATCTTTTTGCCCGAGGGGCTGTTCGAGGGTCCTCCCGAAGGGTTGTCCGAGTTTCTGTCCGAGTTTCGGGGGTCCTCCCGAAGGGCTGTCCGTGAGGCCTCCCGGAGGGCTGTCCGAGGATCCGTCCGGTGGGACTATCCGAAAGACTGTCCAGAGGCCTCCCGGAGGGCTGTCCGAGGATCCGTCCGGTGGGACTATCCGAAAGACTGTCCAGAGGCCTCCCGGAGGGCTGTCCGAGGATCCGTCCGGTGGGACTATCCGAGGGACTGTCCCGAGGCCTCTCGAAGGGCTGCCCGGAGATCCGTCCGGTGAGCTGACGAGGGAGTACATCCTCGCGGTTGGGAGGTTGTAAAATCCTAGCTGCGGGGATCTGCACCGCCGATCGTCATCGACTCTACTTCCGCTTCGCTACGAGTCGGTAACGAAACAGATCAAACCTTGTATGCAGTCTCCATAGTGATCCTGGGCTGGTACGTAGGTCGGAAAATTTTTGTTTTCTGCTGCGTTACCCTACAAAAGATGGCTGTGGTTTCCTAGCCATGGACAAGAGCTGTTATTTGATGATGGGATCACATCATTAGGAGAATGATGTGATGGACAAGACCCAAACTATGAACGTAGCATATGATCGTGTCAGTTTATTGATATTGTTTTCTGCATGTCAAAGTATGTGTTACTATGACCATGAGATCATGTAACTCACTGACACCGGAGGAGTACCTTGTGTGTGTCAAACGTCACAACGTAACTGGGTGACTATAAAGATGCTCTACAGGTATCTCCGAGGGTGTCTGTTGAGTTGGCATGGATCAAGACTGGGATTTGTTACTCCGTGTGACGGAGAGGTATCTCAGGGCCCACTCGGTAATACAACATCACAATGAGCCTTGCAAGCAAAGTGACTAAAGAGTTAGCCACGGGAACTTGTATTACGGAACGAGTAAAGAGACTTGCCGGTAACGAGATTGAACTAGGTATGGAGATACCAACGATCGAATCTCGGACAAGTAACATACCGATAAACAAAGGGAACAGCTTACGGGATTAACTGAATCCTTGACATAGAGGTTCAACCGATAAAGATCTTCGTAGAATATGTAGGAACCAATATGGGCATCCAGGTCCCGCTATTGGTTATTGACCGTAGAGGTGTCTCGGTCATGTCTACATAGTTCTCGAACCCGCAGAGTCTGCACACTTAACGTTCGATGACGTTTTGGTATTATTGAGTTTTGTATGTTGGTGACCGAAGGTTGTTCGGAGTTCCGGATAAGATCTCGGACGTCACGAGGAGCTCCGGAATGGTCCGGAGGTAAAGATTGATATATAGGAAGTTCCGTGTTAGGCACCGGAAAAGTTCGGGCGTCACAGGTAACGTACCGGGGGTGTCGGAAGGGTTCCGGGGGTCCACCGGAAGGGGCCCACCTGCCCCGGAGGGCCCCATGGGCTGTGAGAGGGGGCGCACCAGCCCCTGGTGGGCTGGCCGCCCCTCCCACAAGGACCCATGCGGCCGAAGGGCTGAGGGGAACCCTAGGGGGGCCGGCCACCACATGCCTTGGGGGCCAAGGCATCCCCCTTGGCCGGCGGCTCCCATCTAGGCCGCCGCCCCTAGGGGTGGGAACCTTAGGGCGCCGGCCCCCTCCACCTCTCCCCCTATATATATGTGAGGGGAGGGAGGGCTGCCACCAGCTTAAGCCACGACGTAGCCTCTCCCTCCCTCATAGATTATTTCTCCTCTAGTTAGATTCGGTTTTGCTTAGCGAAGCTCTGCCGGATCAGCTCCACCACCACCGCCGCCATGCCGTCGTGCTGCCGGAGAACCCATCTACCTCTCCGCCCTCGCTTGCTGGATCAAGAAGGCGGAGATCGTCATCGAGCTGTACGTGTGCTGAACGCGGAGGTGCCGTCCGTTCGGCGCTAGATCGTGATTGGATCGCGGGACGGCTTGCGATTTGGATCGTGAAGACGTTCGACTACATCAACTACGTTTCTTAACGCTTCCCGCTTAGCGATCTACAAGGGTATGTGGATCCGATCTCCCCTCTCGTAGATGCTCATCTCCATGGATAGATCTTGTGTGTGCGTAGGAAATTTTTTGTTTCCCATGCAACGTTCCCCAACTGTGGCATCATGAGCTAGGTCTATGCGTAGATGAGATCACGAGTAGAACACAAAGGAGTTTGTGGGCGTTGATATTCAGATTGCTTCCCTCCTTAGTCTTTTCTTGATTCAGCGGTATTGTGGGATGAAGCGGCCCAGACCAACCTTACATGTCCTCGTACATGAGACCGGTTCCATAGACTGACATGTAAGTTTGTTGCATAAGATGGCTGGCGGGTGTCTGTCTCTCCTACTTTAGTTGAATCGGATTTGACAAAGGCGGTCCTTGTAGAAGGTTAAATAGCAACTTGTATATCACCGTTGTGGTTTTGCGTAGGTAAGAATCATTCTTGCTAGATACCCATAGCAGCCACGTAAAACATGCAACAACAAATTAGAGGACATCTAACTTATTTTTGCAGGGTATGATGTGATATGATATGGCCAGAAACATGATGAGATATATGTGATGTATGAGATGATCATGTTTTGTATAGATTGTCACGACTTTCATGTCGATGAGTACGACAATCGGCAGGAGCCACAGGGTTGTCTTTAATTTATTTTCGCCTTTTTGCTTTACTTTATCGCTATGAGTTAGCAATAGTTGTAGAAGCAATAGTTGGCGCGACAACCTCATGGCGACATGTTGATGGAGATCAATATGATGGAGATCATGGTGTCATGCCGGTGACGATGGAGATCATGCCGGTGCTTTGGAGATGAAGATCAAAAACACAAGTTCATGGCCATATCATGTCACTTATGATTTGCATGTGATGTTAATCCGTTTATGCACCTTGTTTTGCTTAGGACGACGGTAGCATTATAAGGTGATCCCTCACTAAAATTTCAAGATAAAATTGTGTTCTCCCCGAGTGTGCACCGTTACGAAAGTTCGTCGTTTTGAGACACCACGTGATGATCGGGTGTGATAGACTCTACGTTCGCATACAATGGGTGCAAGCCACTGTTGCACATGCGGAACACTCGGGTTAAACTTGACGAGCCTAGCATGTATAGACTTGGCCTCAGAACACAAGAGACCGAAAGGTCGAACATGAGTCATATCGTAGATATGATCAACATGGAGATGTTCACCATTGAAACCACCTCATGTCACGTGATGATCGGACTTGGGTTGGTGAATTTGGATCATGTAGCACTCGGATGACCGGAGGGATGTCAATTTGAGTGGGAGTTTTTAAGTAATATGATTAACTAAACTCATTATCTTGAACAATAGTCTAAGTTGTCTTTGCAAATTTTATGTTGTAGATCAATGGCTCGCGCAGTAGTTCCCCTGAATTTCAATGCGTACCTAGAGAAAGCTAAGCTGAAAGATGATGGAAGTAACTTTGTAGACTGGGCCCGTAATCTGAGGATTATCCTCACGGCTTCCCAAAAGGCTTATGTCCTTGATGCACCGCTCGGCGAGCCACCCGCTTCAGTGTCGTCTGCAGACGTTGCGAACGCCTGGCAGTCGCGTTCGGATGATTACTCAATAGTTCAGTGTGCTATGTTGTATGGCTTAGAGCCGGGACTTCAAAGGTGTTTTGAACATCATGGAGCATATGAGATGTTCTAGGAGTTGAAGTTTATCTTTGAGAAGAATGCCCGGATCGAGAGGTATGAGACCTCCGATAAGTTCTATGCTTGCAAGATGGAGGAGAACGGGTCTGTCAGTGAACACATACTCAGAATGTCTAGGTATTCCAACCATCTAGCTGAGTTGGGAATTACTCTCCCGCCGGAGGCAATCACTGACAGAGTTCTTCAATCACGGCCACCTAGCTACAAGAGCTTTGTGTTGAACTATAACATCCAAGGGATGAACAAGTCAGTCGCCGAGCTGTTTGCGATGCTAAAGTCGCTGAGTCTGAAATCCAGAAGGAGCATCAAGTGTTGATGGTCAATAAAACCACTAGTTTCAAGAAGAATGGCAAGGTCAAGAAGGGTAACTCCAAGAAGAGTGGCAAATCAGTTGCCCCTCCAGTGAAGAAACCCAAGGCTGGACCCAAGCCAGAAACTGAGTGCTTTCATTGCAAGGGTACTGGCCACTGGAAGCGGAACTGCCCCAAGTATCTGGCCGACAAGAAGGCGGCCAACACCAAACAAGGTATATATGATATACATGTTATTGATGTGTACCTTACCAACTCTCGTTGTAGTGCCTGGCTATTTGATACCGGTTTGGTTGCTCACATTTGCAACTCAAAACAGGAACTGCGGAATAGACGGAGGCTGGCAAAGGACGAAGTGACGATGCGTGTGGGAAATGGTTCCAAGGTTGATGTGATCGCCGTCGGCACGCTCGCTCTTCGATTACCATCGGGATTAGTGATGAACCTGAATAATTGTTATTTAGTGCACGCGTTAAGCATGAACATTATATCTGGATCTTGTTTATTGCGAGACGGTTACTCATTTAAATCAGAGAATAATGGTTGTTCTATTTATATGAGTAATATATTTTATGGTCATGCACCCATTGTGAGGGGTTTATTCTTATTGAATCTTGATAGTAATGATACACATGTTCATAACATTGATGCCAAAAGATGTAGAATTGATAATGATAGCACCAATTTCTTGTGGCACTGCCGCTTAGGTCATATTGGTGTAAAACACATGAAGAAACTCCATGCCGATGGACTTTTGGAGTCACTTGATTTTGAATCACTTGACACATGTGAACCATGCCTCATGGGCAAGATGACTAAGACCCCGTTCTCTGGAACAATGGAACGGGCAAGTGACTTATTGGAAATCATACATACTGATATGTGCGGTCCAATGAGCATTGAGGCGCGCGGTGGATATCGTTATTTTGTCACCTTCACCGATGACTTAAGCAGATATGGGTATATTTACTTAATGAAACATAAGTCTGAAACGTTTGAAAAGTTCAAGCAATTTCAGAGTGAAGTTGAGAATCATCGTAACAAGAAGATTAAATTCCTACGATCTGATCGAGGAGGAGAACATCTGAGTTATGAGTTTGGTAGTCACTTAAGACAATGTGGAATTGTTTCACAGTTGATGCCACCTGGAACACCATAGCGCAATGGTGTGTCCAAACGTCGTAATCGAACCTTATTGGATATGGTGCGGTCTATGATGTCTCTTGCCGATTTGCCACTATCGTTTTGGGGTTATGCATTAGAGACAACTGCATTCACTTTAAATAGGGCACCATCTAAATCCATTGAGACGACGCCGTATGAAATGTGGTTTGGCAAGAAACCAAAGCTGTCGTTTCTTAAAGTTTGGGGATGCGATGCTTATGTCAAAAAGCTTCAGCCTGAAAAGCTGGAACCCAAAGCGGAGAAATGCGTCTTCATAGGATACCCAAAAGAGACAGTTGGGTACACCTTCTATCTCAGATCCGAAGGCAAAGTGTTTGTCGCTAAGAACGGGTCATTTCTCGAGAAAGAGTTTCTCTTGAAAGAATTGAGTGGGAGGAAGATAGAACTTGATGAGGTTGTTGAACCTTCACTTCAACCAGAGACTAGCGCAGCGCAGAAAGATGTTTCTGTGGAGCCTACATCAGTTGAAGAGGAAGCTAATGATAGTGATCATGAAGCTTCGGATCAAGTTACTATCGAACCTCGTAGGTCGACAAGGGCACGTACTACTCCTGAATGGTACGGTAACCCTGTCTTGGAGGTCATGTTGTTGGACAACGATGAACCTATGAGCTATGGAGAAGCGATGGTGGTCCCGGATTCCGACAAATGGTTAGAGGCCATGAAATCCGAGATAGGATCCATGTATGAAAACAAAGTGTGGACTTTGGAAGTATTACCTGAAGAGCGAAAGGCCATTCAGAATAAATGGATCTTTAAGAGGAAGACGAACGCGGATGTTAATGTCACCGTCTATAAAGCTCGACTTGTGGCAAAGGGTTTTTCACAAGTTCAAGGAATTGACTACAATGAGACTTTCTCTCCCGTAGTGATGCTTAAGTCCGTCAGAATCATGTTAGCAATAGCTGCATTTTTCGATTATGAAATTTGGCAGATGGATGTCAAAACAGCGTTCCTCAACGGTTTCCTTGAGGAAGAGTTGTATATGATGCAACCAGAAGGTTTTGTCGATCCAGAGAATGCTGACAAAGTTTGCAAGCTCCATCAATCCATTTATGGACTGGTGCAGGCATCTCGGAGTTGGAATAAGCGCTTTGATGAGGTGATCAAAGCGTTTGGGTTTATACAAGTTTACGGAGAAGCTTGTATTTACAAGAAAGTGAGTGGGAGCTCTATAGTGTTTCTAATATTATATGTGGATGACATATTGCTGATTGGAAATAATATAGAATTTTTGGAAAGCGTGAAGTAATATTTGAACAAGAGTTTTTCAATGAAGGACCTAGGAGAAGCTGCTTTCATATTAGGCATCAAGATCTATAGAGATAGATTGAGACGCTTAATAGGACTTTCACAGAGCACATACCTTGATAAGGTTTTGAAGAAGTTCAAAATGGATTAGTCCAAGAAAGGGTTCTTGCCTGTGTTACAAGGTGTGAAGTTGAGTAAGACTCAATGCCCAGTTACTACAGAGGATAGAGAAAAGATGAGTGTCATCCCCTATGCTTCTGCCATAGGCTCTATCATGTATGCAATGCTGTGCACAAGACCAGACGTCAGCCTTGCCATAAGTATGGCTGAAAGGCTTCGAAGTAATCCAGGAGTGGATCACTGGACGGCGGTCAAGAATATCCTAAAGTACCTGAAAAGGACTAAGGAGATGTTTCTCGTTTATGGAGGTGATCAAGAGCTCGTCGTAAAGGGTTACGTCGATGCAAGCTTTGACACTAATCCGGATGACTCTAAGTGTCAAACGAGATACATATATATTCTCAATGGGGGAGCGGTAAGCTGGTGCAGTTCCAAGCAAAGCGTGGTAGCTGATTCTACATGCGAAGCGGAGTACATAGCTGCCTCGGAGGCGGCGAAGGAAGGTGTCTGGATGAAGCAGTTCATGACGGATCTTGGAGTTGTGCCCAGTGCACTGAACCCAATGACTCTGTTCTGTGACAACACTGGTGCCATTGCTCTAGCCAAGGAACCAAGGTTTCACAAGAGGACCAGACACATAAACCGACGCTTCAATTCCATCCGCGATTACATCGAGGGAGGAGACATAAGTATTTGCAAAGTACACACGGATCAGAATGTTGCAGATCCGTTGAGTAAGCCTCTTCCACAAGGGAAACATGATCAACACCAGAACTGTATGGGTGTTAGATTCATTACAATGTAAATATCATAGTGATGTGAGCTAGATTATTGACTCTAGTACAAGTGGGAGACTGTTGGAAATATGCCCTAGAGGCAATAATAAAATGGTTATTATTATATTTCCTTGTTCATGATAAATGTTTATTATCCATGCTATAATTGTATTGATTGGAAACTCAAATACATGTGTGGGTACATAGACAACAATGTGTCCCTAGTAAGCCTCTAATGGACTAGCTCGTTAATCAAAGATGGCTGTGGTTTCCTAGCCATGGACAAGAGTTGTCATTTGATGATGGGATCACATCA
Organism: Elymus sibiricus; assembly: GCA_039707655.1. Taxonomy (NCBI): domain Eukaryota; kingdom Viridiplantae; phylum Streptophyta; class Magnoliopsida; order Poales; family Poaceae; genus Elymus; species Elymus sibiricus. The sequence goes on along the minus strand of CM077667.1, from coordinate 108,305,984 downwards.
TTAGGAGAATGATGTGATGGACAAGACCCAAACTATGAACGTAGCATATGATCATGTCAGTTTATTGCTATTGTTTTCTGCATGTCAAAGTATGTGTTCCTATGACCATGAGATCATGTAACTCACTGACACCGGAGGAGTACCTTGTGTGTATCAAACGTCACAACGTAACTGGGTGACTATAAAGATGCTCTACAGGTATCTCCGAGGGTGTCTGTTGAGTTGGCATGGATCAAGACTGGGATTTGTTACTCCGTGTGACGGAGAGGTATCTCAGGGCCCACTCGGTAATACAACATCACAATGAGCCTTGCAAGCAAAGTGCTAAAGAGTTAGCCACGGGATCTTGTATTATGGAACGAGTAAAGAGACTTTCCGGTAACGAGATTGAACTAGGTATGGAGATACCAACGATCGAATCTCGGGCAAGTAACATACCGATAAACAAAGGGAACAGCTTACGGGATTAACTGAATCCTTGACATAGAGGTTCAACCGATAAAGATCTTCGTAGAATATGTAGGAACCAATATGGGCATCCAGGTCCCGCTATTGGTTATTGACCGTAGAGGTGTCTCGGTCATGTCTACATAGTTCTCGAACCCGCAGGGTCTGCACACTTAACGTTCGGTGACGTTTCAGTATTATTGAGTTATGTATGTTGGTGACCGAAGGTTGTTTGGAGTCCCGGATAAGATCCCGGACGTCACGAGGAGCTTTGGAATGGTCCGGAGGTAAATATTGATATATAGGAAGTTCCGTGTTAGGCATCGAAAAAGTTCTGGCATCACCGGTAATGTACCGGGGGTGTCGGAAGGGTTCCGGGGGTCCACCGGAAGGGGCCCACCTGCCCCGGAGGGCCCCATGGGCTGTGAGAGGGGGCGCACCAGCCCCTGGTGGGCTGGCCGCCCCTCCCACAAGGGCCCATGTGGCCAAAGGGCTGAGGGGAACCCTAGGGGGGGGGGGCGGCCACCACATGCCTTGGGGGCCAAGGCATCCCCCTTGGCCGGCGGCTCCCATCTAGGCCGCCGCCCCTAGGGGTGGGAACCCTAGGGCGCCGGCCCCTCCACCTCTCCCCTATATATATGTGAGGGGAGGGTGGGCTGCCACCAGCTTAAGCCACGGCGCAGCCTCTCCCTCCCTCATAGATTATTTCTCCTCTAGTTAGATTCGGTTTTGCTTAGCGAAGCTCTGCCGGATCAGCTCCACCACCACCGCCGCCACGCCGTCGTGCTGCTGGAGAACCCATCTACCTCTCCGCCCTCGCTTGCTAGATCAAGGAGGCGGAGATCGTCATCGAGCCGTACGTGTGCTGAACGCGGAGGTGCCGTCCGTTCGGCGCTAGATCGTGATTGGATCGCGGGACGGCTTGCGATTTGGATCGGGAAGACGTTCGACTACATCAACTACGTTTCTTAACGCTTCCCGCTTAGCGATCTACAAGGGTATGTGGATCCGATCTCCCCTCTCGTAGATGCTCATCTCCATGGATAGATCTTGTGTGTGCGTAGGATTTTTTTTCCCATGCAACGTTCCCCAACAGGCTAAAAGGTAACGTTTTCCTTTTTTTTAGGGGAAGAAAATCAAGTTTTTTTAGGCAAGCCAGTATTTTTTGAACGAAAACAAACACAACTGGTGGGCGGGGGATGGAGGTCCAACTTAGAGGATGGTTTGCTGGCCTTAGGGCAACTCCAACCCGCTGATCCATTTGGTTCGGTTGTGTTTATTTGGATTCACACCGTAAAAATCACGACCCAACGCGTGGATGCAAACCCAAATTATGTGGGTTGCATGTATGTGTGGATGTATTTCTACCCAAACTTAGGTTTGATTGCGACCACACGAACACAATACAGAAGCGTCGTGTGTCCACTTGGTTTCCGCCTTTGGCTGCGCAACAACCACCCACCTACCCTATTCAGTTTCATGCATGCGCTCGTGCCCGCACGTCCGTCACATAAACTAGTCCATGCCCGTCCTTTTTAATGCCAAGATGCGTCCATTTTTGTTGTTGAATAAAACTAGTTTTTGTTTTTGTTGAGGAACACATGATTTTGTTAAGGAATTCAAACACAACTTCTTTTCAGAGGAAGAAAATCATGTTTATTTAGGCAAGCCAGTTTTAATCAAAGGAAAACAAACACAACGGTAGGTGGGGGACGGAGGTCCAGCTTAGAGGCTGGTTTGCTGGCCTGAGGGCAACTCCAACTAGCTGATCCATTTGGTTCGGTTATGTTTGTTTGGAATCGCACGGTAAATTTCACGGCCCAACGCGCGGATGTAAACTTAAATTATGTGTATTGCGTGTACGTGTGGACATATTTCTATCCAAATTTAGTTTCGATTTGCGATCACATGGAGACAAGACAGACGCGTCGTGTGTACACTTGGTTTCCGCCTTGGGTTGCGTAACAACCACCCACCGACCCTATCCAGTTTCATGCATGCACTCAGGCCCGCACGCCAGTCACAAAAACCAGTCCATGCATGTCCTTTTTAATGCCATGATGCGTCTAGTTTTTTTTTTGAAGAAAGCCACTTTTTGTTGTTGTTGAGGAAAACATGATTTTGTTAAGGACTGCAAACACAACTTTTTTTAGGGGAAGAAAATCATGTTTTTTGGCAAGCTAGTTTTATTCGAAGGAAAACAAACACAACTGGTGGGCGGGGACGGAGGTCCAGCCTAGAAGCTGGTTTGCTGGCCTTAGGGTAACTCCAACATGCTGATCCATTTGGTTCGGTTGTGTTTGTGTGGGTTCGCAAGGTTAAAATCACGGTAAAATGCGTGGATGCAAACTCAAATTTTGTAAGTTACGTGTACGTGTGGACATATTTCTACCCAAATTTAGTTTTGATTTGCGACCACACAAAAACAAGACAGACGCGTCGTGTGTCCACTTGGTTTCTACCTTAGGTCTATTCAGTTTCACACATGCTCTCAGGCCCGCATATCAGTCACAAAAACCAGTCCACGCCCGTCCTTTTTAATGCCACAATGCGACCAATTTTTTTTTGATTGAAGAAAGCCAGTTTTTGTTGTTGTTGAGGATAACATGATTTTGTTAAGGAATACAAACACAACTTTTTTAGGGGAAGAAAATGATGTTTTCTCACGGAAGCCAGTTTTATTTGAAGGAAAACAAACACAACTGATGGGCGGGGGACGGAGGTCCAGCCTAGAGTTGGTTCTGGCCTTAGGGCAACTCCAACCAGCTTATCCATTTGGTTCGGTTATGTTTGTTCGATGGTAAAAATCACGACCCAACGCGCGAATAATTTAAATTGTGTGGGATACGTGTACGTGTGGACGTATTTCTGCCTAAATTTAGGTTCGATTTGTGACCACACGGACACAAGACAGACGCGTCGTGTGTCCACTTGGTTTATGCCTTGGGCCGCGCAACAACCACTCACCAACCCTATTCAGTTTCACGCATGCGCTCGAGCCCGTGCGTCACTCCCGGAAACTAGTCCACACCTGTCCTTTTTAATGCCACACATGCTGTGGGGGGCCACCCAGTCCATTTCCCCTAGTCCTCTTCTTTGACTTGCTCCTCATCTACCCGACAACCCAGCCCTAGCTGGCGCCACCATGAGGTTCTGGAAGCGTGGCCAGAATGATCACGAGACCGACAGCTCTTCACGGCGATGCCACCCGACCAACTTCATGATGGCGGCGCCAGATGTTGAGCAGCCGGTGCACCGCTGCAAGTATGTGTCGCTGCACAACTGCTAGTACTTCTAGCAGCATTGTGAGCCGATGTCGTGGCCCGACGTGATCCTGTCGCATGGGTGGCATCTCAACCCCGATAGGAATCCGGTGCTGGCATAGCCGAAGTCGGACTGCGTGGCTGGCGGAGATCCGCCGGCGCCATGCTCAACTCCCAACCCGACCTTCACCGTGAGCCAGCGTACGTGCTGGTTTTGCCGAACTGGGACACATGGTTTGCCACCAAGCACGAGGAGCGCCTTCGACCGTCCTTCGATCTTGAGCCCGTGCACTCGCTCCGCTACCGCGGCCGGTGGTGGTGAAGGAGAAGGACCAGGAGAAGGAGGACATTACATTGCGGCTCTCGAGGAGGCACAGAAGACAGCCATCACGGATTCCGAGCGCAAGGAGTTCACCAGGTGACCTGGTCTTGCGGAGGCACTGGCCGATTCAGCGGCCGAAATGGTAACGCGCCCCCACTGTCAGCATCATCGTTCATGCCCGAGCCTATGTAGACATGGCCATGGGCGAGCACGGTACCGGTGTACGTGTTGTGTTCAAAAGTGTGGGTTGGCATTCCCGATAAGGAGGTGGAGCGGTACCTGTCAGAGGCCAAGTAGCAGGCAGCACTGGTAGCATTCTAGCACGCGTTCCCAAGAATGAAGGACTGGTCTACGTGGACCTAACTAAGGAGGAGGAGGACGACCCCTAGATTTACCGCCCGTCGCTGACTGTTTTTCTTTTTTTCTTTTTATTTAATGTTTTTAGTTTTAATTAGTGTAAACTGGACTTCCGATGGCTCTTTTATTTTATTAAAAAATCCAAAATGTGTTAACCACGTCGGTTGCACCTGTGGGCCGACAATTGAAGGAAAACATTGACACCTACCGGGCCGACCCAAACGAACAAAGGTGGACGAAAATCCAGGTCTGTTTGAGTCGCCACCTTGGAGAGCTGCAGCTACACTCATCGCAAACTTGGACCGTCACACCGCATTGTGTGGCGTCAGAACGTTGGAGTCCGCGAACTTGAACCGTCACGCCGCGTTGCACCTGTCCCGCCGGCGGTGCTCCCGGTTGGCATACTCATGCACCGTCATGGCGCTCCGGGACGACGAACAGATGTCGCCGCCCCCGCCGCCTTTGAGGTAGTGGAGAATGTGACCGCCCTTGTACACCGTGATCATAGTCGTCAGGCGCGGTGGAGAGAGACGCTCCTCCTTCATGCACTGGGGTGGCGGTGAGAGGCGCTCCTCCTTCACGCGCTGGGGCGACGGTGAGAGGTGCTCTTCCTTCTCGTAGCGTCCGATTTGGATGCCGCGGTTGCGCGAAGTGCGCGGAGAGGATGCTGATGTCTACTACATAACTTTATTCTTGTAGACTCGTGTTGGGCCTCCAAGCGCATAGTTTTGTAGGATGGTAGCAATTTTGCCTCAAGTGGATGACCTAAGGTTTATCAATCCGTGGGAGGTGTAGGATGAAGATGGTCTCTCTCAAACAACCCTGCAATCAAATACAATAATTCTCTTGTGTCCCCAACACACCCAATATAATGGTAAATTGTATAGGTGCACTAGTTCGGTGAAGAGATAGTGATACAAGTGTAGTATGGATAGTAGATATAGGTTTTTGTAATCTGAAATAATAAAAACAGCAATGTAGCAAGCGGTAAACAATGAGCAAAACGGTATATCAATGCTTGGAAATAAGGCCTAGGGTTCATACTTTCACTAGTGCAATCTCTCAACAGTGCTAACATAGTTGAATCATATAACCATCCCTCAACGTGCAACAAAGAAACACTCCAAAGTTCCCCACTGGCGGAGAACATAAGATGAAATTGTTGTAGGTAGTAAAACCGCCTCAAAGTTATCCTTTCCGATCAATCTATTGAGCCATCCCCATAAGTGTCACAAACAACCCTAGAGTTTGTACTAGAATAACACCTATGATACGCATCAATCAACTATAATGTCACCTAGATACTCAATTGTCACCACAGGTATCCATGAGTTAATTATTCGACATGTATCAAAGAATTTCTGATTCATCATATTCAATCCAACACAAAGAACTTCAAAGAGTACCCCAAGATTTCTATCGGAGAAAGTAGGATGAGAACGTGCATCAACCTATGTGCCTAGATCACCCCAATATCACCATAGGGATCCGCAAGTTGATAACCAAAACATATATCAAGTGACTCAATAGAACACTCCATTGTCACCACGGGTATCCACATGCAAGGCATATATCAAGTGTTCTCAAATCCAAAGTATTCAATCCAACATAACGAGATCTCAAAGGGAAAGAGTCAATTCATCACATCAAGATAGAGAGGGAAGAACACCATATGATCCAACTATATTAACAAATCCCTTGATACATCAAGATCGTCCCATATCAAGAACACGAGAGAGAGAGAGAGAGAGATTAAACACATAGCTACTGGTATATACCCTCAGCCCCGAGGGTGGACTACTCCCTCCTCGACATGGAGACCGTCGAGATGATGAAGATAGCCTCCGGTGATGATTTCCCCCTACGACAGGGTATCAGAAAGGGCTCTGGATAAGATCGCTTCGAAACATAGGCTTGCGGTGGAGGAGCGGAAATTCTAGGTTAACTTTCGAGCGTTTTTGAATATATATGAATTTTCAGCGTTGGAATCACGCGAAGAAGTGCCACAAGGGGCCCACAAGGTGTCTGGGCGCGGCCACACCCCCTGGGCGCGTCTAGATGCCTTGTGGGGCCCCTGTGGGTCTTCTGGTACTCCCCCGAAGCCTCTTGGGTCCCTTTCCTTCCAGAAAAAATCGTCAAAAAGTTTCGGGCGATTCCAAGAATTTTTATTTTCTGCACAAAAACAACGCCACGGTAATTCTACTGAAAACAGCATCAGTCCGGGTTAGTTCTATTTAAATCATATGAAAGTGCATCAAAACCCTAGAAAATGTTGTAAACATGGCATGAATACTTCATAAATTTTCGATACGTTGGAGACGTATCGGCATCCCCAAGATTAATTCCCGCTCGTCCTTTAGTAGGTAAATGATAAAAGAAATAATTTATGAAGTGTGAATGCTAGCATAGTGCACAAGTTTGATCAGTGATAATTTCATTCACTTTTCCTAGCATCATAAGCAACAACTTTTTCTCATAAAACTCATCATGATAAAGTAGCAATCAATTCACATGTTATGGTTCAAACTATGCATTCTCTTGAAACTTAACAACCTATGTTCTTAGTGATCAAACAATTATAGTTCATCTTATTTTCTAAGTAAGAGATTCACATACTCAATTATCATACAATATTCTATGATTGTTAATACTCAAAGCATATTTTTAGAACAAACAACATTCACCGAACAAAAAGAAAGATAGGGGCTTAATGTTTCGCCTCCCAACACACTTATCATAAAGATAATTATCAACAATAATAACTCATGATCAAATATATTTGACTGGATATATGTGTTTGGATCTTTCCTCACCACATGATGCTTGCCAACTAGAGATTGAAGTTAGAATAATAAGGTGACTCAACATGAAAAGTAAATAAGATGAAAGTAAATAACATAAAAGTAAATAGAATGTCCCATCGCAGAGGGAAGCAGGGATTTGCAGGGGTGCCAGAGCTCATTGCTTAAAACAAAGATGAATATATTTTGGGTGGTGTGCCTTTCCTGTCAACATCACGACAAAGGATTTCAATATCTTCCATGCTAAACACATTATTGGCGGTTCCCAAACAGAATGAAATTTTGACTCCCCCTCCATCATTCAAACACAATCCATGGCTAGCCGAATCCACGTGTGCCCTCCAAACAATCAACTTTCTAGGGGGAATTTGTTTATTTATTTTTTGTATTATGTAGGACTGGGCATCCTTTTTACCAGCCTCTCTCATGGAATGACAAGTGAATAAACATTCGTCATGAGTTAAACACACTTAGCATGGAAGATACTGACCGCCCCATCACTCTATGAGTGGTACGGGCACACAAAACTGAAATTTATTTGAAGGTTTTAGAGGTGGCACATGCAAATTTACTTGGAATGGCAATGAAATACCATATATAGGTAGGTACGGTGGACTCTCATGGAATAAACTTGGCTCAAGGATTGTGGATGCACAAGTAGTATCTCTACTTAGTACGAAGTTTTGGCTAGCAAAGGGTTCTAAACAAGCACCACATGTTGGAGGATCCATAACAATATAACTTCTATGCAAATATACCCAAACATAACTCATTACGTTGTCTTCCTTGTCCAACTTCAACTAATTTGATCAAGGTTGAAAATAATTAATGGGTATACACAATCATAAAAGATGTCCAAGATAATATATTTGTATGTGAAGTTCTCTTTCTTATAATAATCATTCATGAATTGCATGTATGACCAATATTGTGATTGTCAAACTTCAATAGATTTTACTTTCTAAACCGAATGTGAAACTACTACTAAGCATAAAGCACATGGGTGGTTTCAGATTTATGATATCCAATTCATTCACAATTTACTCTTAGGATATAAGTGAAGCACAAGAGTAAGCATCAAACTACCCCAAAAAGATATAAATGAAGATCAATGAGTAGTCAAACAATCAAGTAGCTGATATGTCTCCAGCGTATCTATAATTTTTTATCCATGCTATTATATTATCATTCTAGGATACTTTATATGCATTTATATGCTATTTTATATTATTTTTGGGAACTAACCTATTAACCTAGTGCCCAGTGCCAGTTGTTGTTTTCTGCTTGTTTTTGGCCTTATAGGAAACTAGTACCAAACGAAGTCCAAACGTCACAAAACTTTTTGATGATTTTTTCTGGACAAAAATAAGACCTGGAAGCTTCGGAGGGAGTCTGGAGACCGCACGAGGCAGTGCCAAGGCAACAAGGCGCGCCCTAGGGGTAGGACACGCCTCGTTTCCTTGGGACCACCCTGGCTCCGTTTGACCTAGCTTCGCCTCAATAAATTCTCTAAAATCAGAAAAACAACAAAGAGCCACCCGAAACACTTTTTCCACCGTCACAAGTGTCGGGGATATTACCCCACGGTATGACCCGGCAGACAGTTATGACCCGGCAGACAGTTATGACCCGACAGACAGTTATGACCCGGCAGACAGTTATGACCCGACAGACAGTTATGACCCGATAGTCAGTTATGACCCGGCAGACACAAAGTGCCTGAAGATGAGTCCCTGAAGATAAGTCCCGAAGATAAGTCCCGGAGATGAGTCCCGAAGATGAGTCCATGAAGATGAGTCTTAAAGATAAACCCGGTTGTAACCCGCCCGGCTGTAAGCCGCCCGGGATTCAGAAGCCCATGGAGAGAGGCCCGTGATGAGAAACCTGCGATGGGAAGTCAGAATAGGTTAAGTCCTAATCCTACTAGGACTCTACATGTAACTCGCCCCTTTAACTTATATAAGGAGGGGCGGGGCACCCCAAGAGGGTCAAGTTTTTTAGACGTCTCAATAGACAGGTCTTAGACAGACAAGTCATTAGAGATAGACAGATTAGAGACTCTCGAGATTAGAGTTAGCGATCCCGCACCCTTGTAATCGAGATCATCCTCATCATCAATATACACAAAGCAGGACGTAGGCTTTTACCTCCATCGGAGGGGCCGAACCTGGGTAAACTCGCGTCTCTCGATTCCGACCAACCCCTCTCAAGCCGCCACATAGTCGATGGCCTCACACCTAAGTTCTTTCACGAGGACATCTTGCCGTGACAAAACCATGACAGTTGGCGCCCACCTTGGGGCACGCACGGTGGTGTTAAGTTCTTGGAGGGAACTCTCCCAGGAATCGACAAGTTCGCAATTTTTCGGATGAAGAAGAGCCGGTTTGGAAGGATCTGCATCAGCCTTGAGATCGATCAGCCGAGGGATCAAGTCGCGAAAACCGACAAGAGGGCGAAAAGAATTTTTTGCAGCATGATGTGCTGCTAGCAAGCAGTCAAGTTAATGGCAAGTCGCCAAGATCCATCGACCATATCTGCTAGTACTACTCCACGGCGTCAAACATAGGACCAACCGCCGGCGTGGCCAGAGGCCGAAGTTTGCACGTCACCAAGAAATCGTGCGTGTATACGCTGCAGTTGCAACAATCAAAGAAAAAAAAGAAGCCCACGTGAAGGTCAAGCAAAAAAACAACGGGGCCACGAAGCGGAATCGGGGACGGGCACAACCCGGATTCACCGCTGCGGATGTGCTCTGGCCTGCGACGCGCCTGCATCACTTCGAGCCAGCCTCGGACCGCCCCGAGTCCACCTCCTCTGCCATGGACGCCACCTTGCCACTGCGCCCTCTTGCTGCCGCTTGAGTTGGCAATCTCACACCTGCGCCGCCGCCATGGCTCACCTCGCCTCGCTGACCTCTGCTGCCGCTCGCCACCAGTGCCACCGGCTCCGCCCCTCCTCACTTCTGCCAGCGCGAGCCGCTCCGCCACCAGCGCAGCACCATATGCCTCCGCCACCTGCTGCTGCCCCTGGCTGCGAGCCCGCACGCGCCCGCGTCCGTCTCAGTGGCCGCCGACCTCTGCGCCGCCCTGCTCCACGTCCGGCGTGCCCCCTTTGCGCCTCGCCTCAGCAGCCGGCTGCCCTCCCCCGCCATGGCTCCCCAGGCCGCCTATCGGCTCGCCTCCGCCACGCCCCGGCTGGATCCGCTGCGCCCCGCCGCTGTGGCCTTACCTTGAGCTGCCCCTCTTTGTGGCCCACTCCGCCTCGCACCGGCTTCACCTTCACCTTGCCTTGCACCGTCGTGCATCCGAGCCGGACTCGCCCCGCTGCGCCCGCCTCTGCTGCCGCGTATCTGAGCCGGACTTGCCCCACTGCGCCTGCCTCCGCCATGCTTCGAGCCGCCGCGCCCGCCGCACCTCGCCTTGAGCCGCCGTTGCGCCTCGAGCCGCCGTTGCGCCTCGAGCCGCCGTGCCTTGAGCCGCCGTGGCGCCGGCGTTAGTGGTGGAGGAGTTCAGCTCGCGGTCAACCCCAAGATGCTCGTCGTCCCGCTGTGGAAGTGCATTCGCAAATGCAACGTCCTCACCTTGACGCTTCGGGGCGGCGTATCCAATGTGCTGAAGACCCTCTTCTTGTCAGGGCTATCACTGCTGCAAATCTGCGAGAGTTTTTAGAAGGCACCATATGACCCGTGGATATCAGGGATTTACCTGTACATAGAGCCGCTGAGCTGTGGATGGGGAAAGGCGAAGGAGATGGCACATTATGGATCTCAAGAAATCTGGTGAAATTCGTTGTGGATTACATGCCTGTCGGAGGAGAAAAGAATACTACCTTGCTAGTACATTTGCTGATTTGTACGTACGGCCAAGTGCTTATGTTGCTTTGTATGGTCTAACCATTCATCAGACATTTTCTCAGAGGCGTACTTGAGAAAGTTGGAGTACAGCCCGAAATTCAACCCCGCAGAAATACTGTAAACCAGTTAGTGAGAAGGAGAGTAAGGAACTTTTGTATTCCAAGGAAAGTAAGGTACCATTTGCTGTAGAGAAGCATCCCACTACGGTGACTCAACCCTTACCGGTTCAAGCTGCAAAGCCAGAAACTGCTGCAGCGGCATATTCTGGTGCAAATTCACGCCAGTACCAGTATTCATCCAACGACAAAGCCAGGTGCTATCTGTTCCATCTATTTTATCAGCATATATTAATTTCTTTAAGAACAATTACTTTGACATGTGATATTTTTACGCAGGACAATTCTTTATTATAAAAGTGGCGTGGCATAAGACCACAAATATGGTGATCGCACCGATGACATTATGCGTCAGCCTCCGTCCATGCCACACTACTCGACGGACACGCGTGCAGGCCGTCGCCCGTGTGATCTGGTCTACATCCACGCGCCGCGGCCGTCTCACGCGACCGCGCCGGCTTACAACGCCACGACCATCCTGCGTGACTGTGCCGGCTTACAATGTCATGACTGACTCCCGCGTCCACGCCAGCTTACAACGTCGTGGCCGACTCACATCGGCACCGGTTTTCAATACCGCGGTTGACTCTCATGTCTATATCAACATGCCGGAGCCACATATAGTCGTAAGAGCCACCCAATGGACGTGCTCAAGCCACTGCTCCTGCAGTTCGGTCTCTTCCAACAACTCTGAAGCAAGTCATGATATATTATCAGCCTCTGCCTCCACCGGATGGCTCAATGGATAGGCGTACAAGTCGCCGCCACTGCGGTTTGCTTAAACTTCAACAACCAGCTGGGATGAACCACTGGCCGGATTACTGACACAAATCATAAGTGGTCATTTATAACCTGCCACGATCGACCTCAACCTTCTGTGGATTCATCTTGTGTGATCAAACGCCAAGGATATACAATGAGTGTTGCGAAGATCAGTAACTCGCCACTTTGCCTCTAGCCTCAACACATTCCATCGTTTCCGCTGTCAACTATATGTCGGTTTATGCCACGGCCAAGTATGGAGAATCTCAAGCCAACTCCTCGAGTCGTCTTAAGACTCGGGGGCTACACAGACATGACTCAACAAATGTTGTTAGTTTCAGCAAATTCAAGAACCCTGGGTCATTGGAGAAAAAACACCCGATCTCGGGGGCTACTGCCACGTTGGTGGAAGCTTAAAGGCTGTCAAAAAATTTCCAGTTAAAAAAAATGCAAAGCAATCTAAGAGTTCTGGCTCAAAGGAAGGATTCCGGATTATCAGAAAATGTTCCGGTTTAAAACCCGGCTCAAGAGAAGATTGTTTCTCACAAAATTTTGAGATCTCGATATCCGGCTCAACGTCTGGTTCAAAAGGATTTCATCTCTCGCAAGTTCGAGTTTTCAGAAAATTAAAGGTTGCCAAAGAGAGCTAGCTGTTATGATGCGCGGTTCATACATGGGTATCCTGCCTTATTGGCTTATCATATTATGGGTCACTTGGGGGCTTCCTACTCAATGAGTATAGCTATCTTACCCTCTTGATCGGCTTTCATGCCATATCTGGGTTAAACCTGCCTGTTTGCAACTTGCTACTCCGCCATGACCCGCCGAACTCTTGACAGTCAATCTTGCTAAGAGACCCTGAACTTTCATAGTCAATCTCGCACAAAGACCCTGAACTTGTCAAGGTTTAAACGGCGGCTTTTGTCACGTGAGGGCCGGCTTACAGTGAGCTAGGATAAACTCACCTGTCTGCTATAGTCTCTCCGCTATGTGGCCCGTTCGTACTCTTAACAGTCAATCTTTTTTAAGACCCTGAACTTGTTAAGGTTTAAACGACGGATTTATGTCACGTGAGAGCCAGCCTACGGGATTAAAAGGCTTTCATGCCAAAGCTTCTTTGAAGCAAAACTTGAGTTTTTCAAAAAACAGAGCTAGTCTCTCTTTGTCGAGCCTTTAAAGCCGACATTTTTATACTCTGTTATCATACACATACATCATCATGCATTGCATCATACATTGCATCATCATTGCATCATCATACCATGCATCATATATGCATGGATATCCTGGTTTATGTTGCAGGAGCCGTTTTTCAATCTGGGTTATATTATTCAAATCTTAAATAGCCAATGTGGCTGGAATTTTATGGTTATCATAACCTATATTGGATGATTGAGGTTTTCAAAGCCCCTTCAGAGTAATGACTGTTATTCCCTAATTCAAAAATACCAGCTCACGGCAGGGAGCATGGTTCAACATTGATATGCCAAGCATTCAGCAATATCTTCCATATAATGGATATGATTTATTCTGCAATGGAAAGAATAGTCCCGAGTCGCTGCAGGCATACGACCCGGCATTTGGGGGCTACATTATTCAAATCAAGATTATATCAAGTATGCAAGTCCCATGTCGCTGCAAGCATGCGCCACGGCACTTGGGGGCTAATGCAAGTTGCTTTTTAACTCATTACATTATCAACGGACCCGGTTATCTTAGGGAGATGAGTCGGCCTTCAATCATTTTCTAAATCTCAGCCCAGTATTATTTTACTGAGCCGGCCCTTGGGGGCTACACATTGCTCATCAAGTCTACATAATCAGCTCTGCAGAAGTCCCTGCTCATTATTGCATAATGACCCGGCCCTTGGGGGCTACACTGGCTGAAGTATTATGAGCGTAATACAATTATAAGTCCCAGGTTGCTGCAGGCAAGACAACCCGGTACTTGGGGGCTATATATGTGGAAACATTCAACTTATGACTGGTGACTCAGACGAACAATCCAGATTTTCTCTAGAGTTGCAATATTTATATTGAAGCAAGTCTTAAAGCTATCATTACGTTCCCCTCTTAAGACTTGGGGGCTACAGATAATATGGATATGAGGAAGGTATGCCTTCAAATTATCAGTTATGAGGGAACGAGACGAATTTATCAAACCAAGGTAGTTGATAATAAGGGTTATTTTTTCTCAAAGGAGCCAGTGTCAGTGTATTGATATGACAGAGTTTCGGAATTTTCAGGAGCTGGTCAACTGGTCTTTTTGAGTGAGCCGGCCCCTTTACATATTCTTATCTCAGGAGCTTACCATGAATAAATTCAAGCTAACCTGAGGGCTAATGTAGGGGATATTACCCCATGGTATGACCCGGCAGACAGTTATGACCCGGCAGACAGTTATGACCCGGCAGACAGTTATGACCCAGCAGACACAAATTGCCTGAAGATGAGTCCCTGAAGATAAGTCCCAAAGATAAGTCCCGGAGATGAGTCCATGAAGATGAGTCTTAAAGATAAACCCGGTTGTAAGCCGCCCGGCGTAAGCCGCCCGGGATTCAGAAGCCCATGGAGAGAGGCTGATACGTATCCAACGTATCTATAATTTTTGATTGTTCCATGCTATTATATTATCTGTTTTGGATGTTTTATATGCATTAATATGCTATTTTATATTATTTTTGGGACTAACCTATTAACCTAGTGCCCAGTGCCAGTTTCTGTTTTTTCCTTGTTTTTGAGTATTGTAGATAAGGAATATTAAACGGAGTCCAAACGGAATAAAATCTTTGCGATGATTTTTCTTGGACCAGAAGAAACCTACCAGACTTGGAGAGGGGGGCAGGAGACCTGCCGGGAGGCGACAAGCCTGCAGGGCGCGCCCCTAGGGGGGGGCGCCACCCTGGCTTGTGGCACCCCTGCAGGCCTCCTAACCCTATTCTTCCTCCTATAAATTCCCAAATATTCCCCCAATACCAAAAAGAGCCACGATAATACTTTTCCGCCGCCGGAAGCCTCTGTTCCCGTGAGATCCCATCTTGGAGCCTTTTTCGGTAATCTGCCGGAGGAGGATTCGATCACGGAGGGCATCTACATCAACTCCATTGCCCCTCCGATGATGCGTGAGTAGTTCACCTCAGACCTTCGGGTCCATAGCTAGTAGCTAGATGGCTTCTTCTCTCTCTATGTTCTTTAATACCATGTTCTTCATGATCTTCATGGAGATCTATCCGATGTAATACTCTTTTGCGGTGTGTTTGTCGAGATCCGATGAATTGTGGGTTTATGATCAGATTATTTATGAATATTATTTGAATCTTCTCTGAATTCTTATATGCATGATTTCATATCTTTGCAAGTCTCTTCGAGTTATTGGTTTGGTTTGGCCAACTAGATTGGTAATTCTTGCAATGGGAGAAGTGCTTAGTTTTGGGTTCAATCTTGCGGTGTCCTCACCCAGTGACAAAGTAGGGGTAGCGAGGCACGTATTTGTATTGTTGCCATCAAGGATAAAAATATGGGGTTTTCATCATATTGCTTGAGTTTATCCCTCTACATCATGTCATCTTACTTAATGCGTTACTCTGTTCTTCATGAACTTAATACTCTAGATGCAGGCAGGAGTCGGTCGATGTGTGGAGTAATAGTAGTATATGCAGAATCGTTTCGGTCTACTTGACACAGACGTGATGCCTATATGCATGATCATTGCCTTGGATATCGTCATAACTATGCGCTTTTCTATCAATTGCTCTGCAGTAATTTGTTCACCCACCGTATTATTTTCCTTCAAGAGAGAAGCCTCTAGTGAAACCTATGCCCCCCGGGTCTATTTTCCATATTATATTTTCAGATCTATAAACCAAAAATACCAAAAATACTTTGCTGCAATCTTTTTACTTTTATTTTACTTTTTTTTAGTAATCTTTTATACCTATCTCTATCAGATCTCATCCTTGCAAGTAACCGTGAAGGGATTGACAACCCCTTTTTTGCGTTGGGTGCAAGTGTTTGATTATTTGTGTAGGTACATCTATTGGGGACTTGCTTGTATCTCCTACTGGATTGATACCTTGGTTCTCAACAACTGAGGGAAATACTTATCTACTTTGCTGCATCACCCTTTCCTCTTCAAGGGAAAACTAACACAAGCTCAAGAAGTAGCAAGAAGGATTTCTGGCGCCGTTGCCGGGGAGATCTACATCAAGCCTACCAGGTACCCATCACAAACTCATCTCTTGCATTTACATTATTTGCCATTTGCCTCTCGTTTTCCTCTCCCCCACTTCTAAAACGATTTTCAGAAAAAACCAAAAAGATTTGCCTTTTTATTCGCCCTTCTTCCGTTCGTCTTTTCGTTTGCTTTTTGTTTGCTTGTGTGCTAGATTGCTTGCTTTGTCATGATGACTCAAGAGAATACCAAGTTGTGTGACTTCTCCAATACTAATAATAATGAATTTATTAGTACTCCGATTGCTCCCGCCACTAGTGCGAAATCTTATGAAATTAATTCCGCTTTGCTTAATCTTGTTATGAAAGAACAATTTTCCGGCCTTCCTAGTGAAGATGCCGCATCCCATCTAAATACTTTCGTTGAGTTGTGTGATATGCAAAAGAAGAAAGATGTGGATAATGATATTGTTAAATTGAAGCTATTTCCGTTCTCACTACGAGATCGTGCTAAAACTTGGTTTTCATCTTTGCCTAAAAATAGTATTGATTCATGGAATAAGTGTAAATATGCTTTTATTTCCAAGTACTTTACGTCCGCTAAGATCATCTCCCTTTGGAACGATATAATGAATTTTAAGCAACTTGATCATGAGCATGTTGCACAATCTTGGGAGAGGATGAAATTAATGATTAGAAATTGCCCCGCACATGGTTTGAGTTTATGGATGATTATACAAATTTTTTATGCGGGATTGAACTTTGCTTCTAGAAATCTTTTAGATTCTGTCGCGGGTGGTACTTTTATGGAAATCAAATTAGGAGAATCTACTAAACTCCTAGATAATATTATGGCAAATTACTCTCAATGGCATACCGAAAGATCTCCTACTAGTAAAAAAGTGCATGCTATTGAAGAGATAAATACTTTGAGTGAAAAGATGGATGAATTAATGAAATTGTTTGCTAGTAAGAGTGCTCCTATTTATCCTAATGATATGCCTTTGTCCTCTTTGATTGGAAATAATAATGAATCTATGGATGTGAATTTTGTTGGTAGGAACAATTTTGGTAATAACGCGTATAGAGGTAATTTCAACCCTAGGCCGTTTCCTAGTAATTCCTCTAATAATTATGGTAATTCCTACAACAATCCTTATGGAAATTATAATAAGATGCCCTCTGATCTTGAGAATAACATTAAAGAATTTATTAGTTCGCAAAAGATTTTCAATGCTATGATTGAAGAAAAATTGCTCAAGATTGATAATTTGGCTAGGAACGTTGATAGGATTTCGCTTGAGATTGATTCTTTGAAAATTAGATCTACTCCACCCAAGCGTGATATTAATGAGTCTTTAAAAGCTATGAGAATTTCTATTGATGAGTGTAAGGAAAGAACCGCTAGAATGCGTGCTAAGCGTGAATGGCTTGAAAAAGTGTGTTCTCGTGATAATAATGATGAAGATCTTAAAGTGATTGATGTGACTCCTATTGAATCTTTGTTTTCCAATATAAATTTTGATAAATATGGGACTGGAGATAAGTCAACTTTAGTTAAAAGTCGTCCCAATGATTCGGAGTTTATAGATCTTAATGCTAAGATTGATAAAAGTGGGATTGAAGAGGTCAAAACTTTAAATAGCAATGAACCCACTCTTTTGGATTTTAAGGACTTTAATTATGATAGTTGTTCTTTGATTGATTGTATTTCCTTGTTGCAATCCATGTTGAATTCTCCGCATGCTTATAATCAAAATAAAGCTTTTACTAAACATATCGTTGATGCTATGATGAAATCTTTTGAAGAAAAACTTGAGTGGGAAGTTTCTATACCTAGAAAGCTTTATGATGAGTGGGAACCTACTATTAAGATTAAAATTAAAGATTATGAGTGCCATGCTTTGTGTGATTTGGGTGCTAGCATTTCCACGATTCCGAAAACTTTATGTGATGTGCTAGGTTTCCATGATCTTGATGATTGCTCTTTAAATTTGCATCTAGCGGATTACACTATTAAGAAACCTATGGGAAGGATTAATGATGTTCTTATTGTTGCAAATAGGAATTATGTGCCTATAGATTTCTTTGTTCTCGATATAGATTGCAATCCTACATGTCCTATTATTCTTGGTAGACCTTTCCTTAGAACGATTGGTGCAATTATTGATATGAAAGAAGGAAACATTAGATTCCAATTTCCGTTAAGGAAAGGCATGGAACACTCCTAGGAAGAAAATTAAATTTCCTTATGAATCTATTATGAGAGCTACTTATGGATTTCAAACCAAATATGACAATACCTAGATCTATTGCGTTATGCCTAGCTAGGGGCGTTAAACAATAGCGCTTGTTGGGAGGCAACCCAATTTTATTTTATGTTCTTGTTTTTGTTTGTTTTTGCTTTCTGTTTTTGAGTGCTTTACACATTATTAACTCTGTAGTAATGGTGTTTTATTGTTTTAATTAGTGTTTGAGCCAAGTAAGACCTTTGGGATGGTCTACGGTGATTGTTGATTTGATTTTGCTGAAAAACAGAAACTTTTGCGCTCAGTACAGGAATTTTATAAATTCACCAGAGCGTCGAATGAGTCTGAAATTTTTACACAAGATTGATATACAAATTTACCAGATTTTCATAATTTTTCAGAATTTTTGGAGTTATAGAAGTATTCGAAGTCTACAGATTGCTACAGACTATTCTGTTTTTGACAGATTCTGTTTTCTTTGTGTTGTTTGCTTATTTTGATGTATCTATGGGTTGTATCGGGGGGTATGAACCATGGAGAAGTTGGAATACAGTAGATATTACACCAATATAAATAAAGAATGAGTTCACAACAGTACCTAAAGTGGTGATTTATTTTTCCTATACTAACGGATCTCACGAGTTTTCTGTTGAGTTTTGTGTTGTGAAGTTTTCAAGTTTTGGGTAAAGATTTGATGGACTATGGTATAAGGAGTGGCAAGAGCCTAAGCTTGGGGGTTCCCAAGGCACCCCAAGCCATATTAAAGGATACCAAAGAGCCTAAGCTTGGGGATGCCCTGGAAGGCATCCCCTCTTTCGTCTTCAATCCATCGGTAAGTTTACTTGAGGCTATATTTTTATTCACCACATGATATGTGTTTTGCTTGGAGCGTCTTGTATGATATGAGTCTTTGCTTTTTAGTTTGCCACAATCATCCTTGCTGCACACATATTTTGAGAGACACACGCATAAATCGTGAATTTATTAGAATACTCTATGTGCTTCACTTATATCTTTTGAGCTAGGCAATGTTGCTCTAGTGCTTCACTTATATCTTTTTAGAGCACGGTGGTGTTTTTATTTTATAGAAATAATTGAACTCTAGTACCTCACTTATATTATTTTGAGAGTCTCTAAACAGCATGGTAATTGGTTTAGGTTATGAATTTAGTCCTAATATAATGGGCATCCAAGAGGGATATAATAAAAACTTTCATATAAAGTGCATTGAATACTATGAGAAGTTTGATTCCTTGCATATAGTTTTGAGATATAAAGATGATGATATTAGAGCCATGCTAGTGAGTAATTGTGGAATGGTAAAAATACTTGTGTTAAAGTTTGTGATTCCCGTAGCATGCACGTATGGTGAACCGTTATGTAACGAAGTCGGAGCATGATTTGTTTAATGATTGTCATCCTTTGTGTGAGGGTCGGGAGCGCGCGATGGTTAACTCCTACCAACCTCTCCCCTAGGAGCATGCGTCTAATACTTTGCTTCGACAACTAATAGACTTTTGCAATAAGTATGTGAGTTCTTTATGACTAATGTGAGTCCATGGATTATTCGCACTCTCACCCTTCCACCATTGCTAGCCTCTCTAGTACCGCGCAACCTTCGCCGGTGCATTAAACCCACCATATACCCTTCCTCAAAACAGCCACCATACCTACCTATTATGGCATTTCCATAGCCATTCCGAGATATATTAACATGCAACTTCGACCGTTCCGTATATTATGACACGCACCATCATTTTCATATTGCTTTGCATGATCGTAAGACAGCTAGCATGATGTTTTCATGGCTTGTCCGTTTTTTGATGTCATTTGCTATGCTAGATTGTTGCACATCCCGGTGCACCACCAGAAGTATTCATATAGAGTCATATTTTGTTCTAGGTATCGAGTTGTAATTTTTGAGCTGTAAGTAAATAAAAGTGTGATGATCATCATTATTAGAGCATTGTCCCATGAGAGAAAAGGATGATGGAAGCTATGATTCCCTCACAAGATGGGATGAGTCTCCAAACTTTACAAGTAATAAAATAGACCAATGAAGCCCAAATAAAAAAAAGAGGCCAAAGATGCCCACCAAAAAAAATGAGAGAAAAGAGAGAAGGGACAATGTTACTATCTTTTTTTCCACACTTGTGCTTCAAAGTAGCACCATGATCTTCATGATAGAGAGTCTCCTATTTTGTCACTTTCATATAACTAATGGAATTTTTCATTATAATGCACACCCACTTAGTTTCTTTTTGAGCTTTCATACACTTACAGCTCTAGTGCATCCGTTGCATGGCAATCCCTACTCACTCACATTGATATCTATTGATGGGCATCTCCATAGCCCGTTGATACGCCTAGTTGATACGCCTAGTCAATATTAAGCTTTTGTTTTCAATCTTACGGATCTGAATATTCATGCCACAATAAAGGATATTACATGGATAAATATGTTAGGTAGCATTCCACATCAAAAATTCTGTTTTTATCATTTGCCTACTCGAGGACGAGCAGGAATTAAGCTTGGGGATGCTTGATACGTCTCCAACGTATCTATAATTTTTTATTGTTCCATGCTATTATATTATCTGTTTTGGATGTTTTATATGCATTAATATGCTATTTTATATTATTTTTGGGACTAACCTATTAACCTAGTGCCCAGTGCCAGTTTCTGTTTTTTCCTTGTTTTTGAGTATTGTAGATAAGGAATATTAAACGGAGTCCAAACGGAATAAAATCTTTGCGATGATTTTTCTTGGACTAGAAGAAACCTACCAGACTTGGAGAGGGGGGCAGGAGACCTGCCGGGAGGCGACAAGCCTGCAGGGCGCGCCCCTAGGGGGGGGGGGCGCCCCCTGGCTTGTGGCCCCCCTGCAGGCCTCCTAACCCTATTCTTCCTCCTATAAATTCCCAAATATTCCCCCAATACCAAAAAGAGCCACGATAATACTTTTCCGCCACCGGAAGCCTCTGTTCCCGTGAGATCCATCTTGGAGCCTTTTCCGGTAATCTGCCGGAGGGGGATTCGATCATGGAGGGCATCTACATCAACTCCATTGCCCCCCTGATGATGCGTGAGTAGTTCACCTCAGACCTTCGGGTCCATAGCTAGTAGCTAGATGGCTTCTTCTCTCTCTTTGTTCTTCAATACCATGTTCTTCATGATCTTCATGGAGATCTATCAGATGTAATACTCTTTTGCGGTGTGTTTGTCGAGATCCGATGAATTGTAGGTTTATGATCAGATTATCTATGAATATTATTTGAATCTTCTCTGAATTCTTATATGCATGATTTCATATCTTTGCAAGTCTCTTCGAGTTATTGGTTTGGTTTGGCCAACTAGATTGGTAATTCTTGCAATGGGAGAAGTGCTTAGTTTTGGGTTCAATCTTGCGGTGTCCTCACCCAGTGACAAAGTAGGGGTAGCGAGGCACGTATTTGTATTGTTGCCATCAAGGATAAAAAGATGGGGTTTTCATCATATTGCTTGAGTTTATCCCTCTACATCATGTCATCTTACGTAATGCGTTACTCTATTCTTCATGAACTTAATACTCTAGATGCAGGCAGGAGTCGGTCGATGTGTGGAGTAATAGTAGTAGATGCAGAATCGTTTCGGTCTACTTGACACAGACGTGATGCCTATATGCATAATCATTGCCTTGGATATCGTCATAACTATGCGCTTTTCTATCAATTGCTCGGCAGTAATTTGTTCACCCACCGTATTATTTTCCTTCAAGAGAGAAGCCTCTAGTGAAACCTATGGCCCCCGGGTCTATTTTCCATATTATATTTTCAGATCTATAAACCAAAAATACCAAAAATACTTTGCTGCAATCTTTTTACTTTTATTTTACTTTTCGTTTTAGTAATCTTTTATACCTATCTCTATCAGATCTCATCCTTGCAAGTAACCGTGAAGGGATTGACAACCCTTTTTCTGCGTTGGGTGCAAGTGTTTGATTATTTGTGTAGGTACATCTATTGGGGACTTGCTTGTATCTCCTACTGGATTGATACCTTGGTTCTCAACAACTGAGGGAAATACTTATCTACTTTGCTGCATCACCCTTTCCTCTTCAAGGGAAAACCAACGCAAGCTCAAGAAGTAGCAAAGGCCCGTGATGAGAAACCCGCGATGGGAAGTCAGAATAGGTTAAGTCCTAATCCTACTAGGACTCTACATGTAACCCGCCCCTTCAACTTATATAAGGAGGGGCGGGGCACCCCAAGAGGGTCAAGTTTTTAGACGTCTCAATAGACATGTCTTAGACAGACAAGTCATTAGAGATAGATATATTAGAGACTCTCGAGATTAGAGGTAGCGATCCCGCACCCTTGTAATCGAGATCATCCTCATCATCAATATACACAAAGCATGACGTAGGTTTTTACCTCCATCGGAGGGGCCGAACCTGGGTAAATTCGCGTCTCTCGATTCCGACCAACCCCTCTCAAGCCGCCACATAGTTGCGATGGCCTCACACCTAAGTTCTTTCACGAGGACATCTTGCCATGGCAAAACCACGAAAACAAGTCTTTGTTCCGATGGGAGGCCATCTGGAGACCTTTTCCGGTACTCTGCCGAAGGGGGAATCGATCACAGAGGCCATATACATCAACCTTACTGCCTCCATGATGATGCGTGAGTAGTCCACCATAGACCTATGGGTCCATAGCTAGTACCTAGATGGCTTTCTCTCTCTCTTTTCTCTTCAATACAAAGTTCACCGCGATTCTTGCGGTGATCTATTCGATGTAATTTTCATTACGGTGTGTTTGTTGGGATCCGATGAATTGTGGGTTTATGACCAGATTATTCATGAATATTGATTGAGTCTTCTTTGAATTCTCTTATGCATGATTATTATAGCTTCATGTTTCTCTCTGATCTATCGGTTTGATTTGGCCAACTAGATTGATTTATCTTCAGTGGGACTGGCGCATTGTAATGGGTTCAATCATGCGGTGCTCTATCCTCGTGACAGAAGGGTCAAGACATGTATTTGTATTTTTGACATTAAGGATAAAACGACGGGATCTGAACATATTGCTTGTCTTATTTTGTCTACATCATGTCATCTTGCTCAAAGCATTACTTTGTTTGTCATGAACTCAATACCATAGATGCATGCTGGATAGTGGTCGATTGGTGAAGTAATAGTAGTAGATGCAGGCAGGAGTCGGTCTACTTGCTTACGGAAGTGATGCCTATATACATGATCATTGCCTTGAATAACATGTCATAACTATGCGCTATTCTATCAATTGCCCAACAGTAATTTGTCTACCCACCGTATGCTATCTTCGAGAGAGAAGCCTCTAGCGAAAGCTATGACCCCCCGGTTCTACACAAAATATATTACTAAAAACCTAAAAATACCTTTTTGCTTTTTATTATTCATTTTTACTTTTGTTATTTGCAATATCTATCCATCAGTATTTAATCCTTGCAACTAACGAGTTCAAGGGGCTTGACAACCCTCTTGCCCGCGTTGGGTGCAAGTGTTTGATTCTGTGTGTGTAGGTGCTGACGACGAGAGTTTGCGTGATTCTCCTACTGGTTCAATAACCTTGATTCTCAGTGAGGGAAATACTTATCTCTACCGTGCTTCATCTCCTCTCCTCTTCGGGAAAAAACCCAACGCAGTTTACAAGTAGAAGTAGCTATGTGGGGATTCTCTCTCAATACAGATTTTAGATCTGAGTTTGAAACAACAAACCAAATAAAAAGGGCACTCCAAGAATATCACATATCATGTGAACGAATAAAAACTTAGGCTCAACATAGGCTAACCGATATTTGTTGATGAAGGGAGGTGGGATGACTAACCTGACATCCCCAAGCATAGATGCTTGAGACTTCTTGTAATATTGACTTGGGGAGCCTTGGGCATCCCCAAGCTTGAAATCTTGTGTCTCTTTAATTCCTCTCATATCACGGTTTCCTAAATCTTAAAAGCTTCATCCACACAAAACTTGACAAGAACTCGTGAGATAGGTTAGTGCACATACACTACTGCAGGATGGTTCAGAGACGACACATCAATCAAAGACCCTTCGACGAAACTGTGTGCGATGCATGAATCGCAAACGGTATAGTTCAAGCTCCGTCACTAATGACACGAACTGTGTGTGATGGTGGATCCATCAAATATGATTCAGAAAATAGTTGCGTGTGGATCTACGGCAGACAATTTGTTCTTATGAACCGTTTGTGATTAGTGAAGATAACAGAAACGGTTAACAAAATGACATACATGTGCGAAGTATAACATATAGTTTACTCGGATAAACTGTGTGCGATGATACAGCAAAACACAAACGATTTGGCATAACAAGATATTTGCGATATACAACAAACATGTGAGTGATGAGAATCGTGTGCGAACACCAAAAATAACACATACGATTGGTGCTAATAACCTGTGTGTGTTGTGGGAAAACGTTTGCTGGTATACAATTGTCAGCGATTGATGAAATCATCACCGACGGGTTTCGTAGTTTAGTCCGTGTGTACTGTGATTTGCTCGGTCTGCACAACATCAATGTTGTGCCTACAGAACAACAACATATGTACTTATAAGAACATGATTGCATAAACAAAAAAGAACACAATGCAATTTCAAATATTGTATCACAAATACCAGCAATATTACAAGGTTCAAATTCCAGCATAACAAGGCCCAAATTCAAAGATTACAAGTTACAAACTGATATTAGAAATCAAATCCAATCTCCAGGATCCATGGGATGAAATATTTCTGCGAAGGGATCAGCCACCGAGAAGTCATATATCGGCTCGATAGAATCGCTCCGAATAATCTGTCATATGAACTTCCAAAGTGAAAATCAGCTTCTGTAGAGCCTTTTCCATTCCGCTGCAGACGCCTTTGCTGATCAGTAAACCATCGATTGTGGCGCACTAAATATAGTGCAAACCTCATTACCTTGAGCACCCTTGCTTTCTGAACAAAGAAACCGGCGAATTGAATCTCTGGATTGGTGCCTCGGTACTCGTTCAAAGTAATTTCCGTGAGATGGAGTTCAAGGCATTCGATGGGATTGTTATATTGCACCACCTTTTCCACTCCAAGTCCTGCTTGTATCTGCAAATGAAGACAACATATGCAGTTTTGAACACTACGGGCCTCTTTGATTTGCATGATTTATAAAATACACTAATAGGTTGACATGCCATCTTCGATCGTTCGTGATTAACATCTCAAAAAAATGTATAGTACATCTGTCATTGTAATCATGGGTAAAAGTACCAACAAATTGAACTCCGTCGTGGTTAACAATTAACAGGAAAGGAACATCACCTCAACGTATAGCTTCTTCGCGCACGGAAAGCATATAAGGAACTTAACAACTTGATCCAGATTGGGGCTGATAGATTGTAGTGCCAAGATCTTCACTGTGCGCAGAGACAATGCGAGGCCTGTGGGAATCATTTTCTGGATGACAACCGAACATAGATCAACAAAAACTAGATACAACGTGATGTACAATAATAAGAATGAGAAGAAGATTGTTGTACCTGAACGGGTATGGATCCAGCTGTAACAAGTTCGGAGAATTCAGCACACGAATAGCCCAACACTGTCAATTTCGGTGCGTCAATGACCCTGATTCTTGTTCGACATTCTATATCAAGTACAAACAATCTCTCAAGGAAAGGCGCATTCTAAGTGACCATATCATGAAACTCCCCAACTGACAGCGTGTTGCAGCACCATCCATGCACATAAATCGTACGGAGATTCGTCGTAGCGATGTGGAGGCTACTGAACCCAAACATCATCTGAAGACGAAGGTACTCAAGCGTTGTACAGCCGCCGAGCAGGCGCTCCAAATCAGCCTTCGAGATGCTGACGCCAATGAGCTCGAGGTGCTTCAGTTTAGGGAGATGAAGAGCATGTGCGGCATTAATCTTGGGGAAAAGGCACCACATGAACATAGTGCGGCGCAGCGTGGGCGCGAGGCGGAGGACGGACGGAGGCAGCGAGCGCCCATGTCCAGCAACAAAGTTGAGCTCCTTGAGCAGATCTAGGGCGGGGGATAAGAACCACTCGTGAAACTTGGGTTCGGCCTTGCAGTTGGAACGGAAAGTGCCGGTGACAAGGCGTCTGACTTGCGCAGTGTGCGTGGCGAGGATGTGGGACAATGCATCCAAGCATTTGCGATCCCCGCTGCAGAGCTCGTCGTTGTCGAGGAGGTCAATGGGGGTGGAGTGCCATAGGGGGCGCCACCGCCAGGAGAGGATGGTGTTCTGCATGGCAGATTTGATGGGGAGGAGGGACATGATGGTTACCAACATCTCGTCGGGGATGCTGCTGATGAAGTCCATGCTCGCCGGAGGCTCGTGTGGTTCAGCCTTGACCTGCCCACGCTTGTTGGCCGCCTCGTCGTCCATCGAAAAAGGAGGCGATCCTCGGCGGCGGCCCTTATAGATAAGACCGAAGGAGAAGGTGGAGCATTAATGGAGAACTTGGGAGAGAATAGGGCTGTGGATGGAGGTCCAAGGTCAAAGGGCTTGATTCCCGGTGAGCCTGCTGCGCCTATGCGGTGGACTGCTCGCATGCGTCCCTTTGAGCCTGCGTATTGGACTGCTCGAACGCGTCCCGTCTAATCAAACCCGCACCCACAACACCTCCTAGTCAATAAAATTATAAAATATAGTAAATTACACCGGTTGCTAATATTGTCACCAAAATATTAAATAATAGAGAAAAATTATACACTTGTTGCTAATACTGACATTTAATTATATTGACATATATTTGTATTGTTATAAATTGCGCGAACATTTTTTTGTATGTATATTTGAACAATTATGAAACATAATTTACTTAGTTAGTATGTATAATGTTTATACCGCACAAATAATTAAATGTTATGTTTGTTATTGAGATTAGAATTTACAAACCTTTTACAGATTTCTAAAAAAACTTAGTTTCACGTTAATTTTCACATTTCCCTGACAGGCGGGGCCCACCTCTCATAGAGGCGGGCCCACACATCTGCTCGATGAGCCCGTTCCCGCTCACAACCGCGCACAAAAGCGCGCTACCCACTACGCTCTACCACGGCTGCCCGAAGGCAGCTGCTGCCAGCGGCCGCCGTGGCTGCCTTGGCCTCCACCCCACTGGCAGCCGCCGAGGCCACCACCATAGTGGCGGCCGTCTTGGCCGCCACGACACCGTCATCGGTCTCGACCCCAACCCCGCAATAATAGTGGACACACATGTACACACATCCGAGAACGCAGGCCCATGTACGCCATCCCACACGGTTTCTAAAAACCATAAAGCGTTCCGTGCTTGGGAACTAAAACCATCAATAAATCTTGAGCTTGTTTCCCATCACATTCCAAATTACAACGCGCTAAATTTATTGCAAATCAGTTCACACCTACCAAACCTAAACGTGTTCCCACTTAGCAGTTGTTTACTCTAGTAGGCTATAAAAACAACTACTCAAAAATTATCGCACATTCCTCACCCCGCCACCAAAAAAACAGGCCTTTCTTTGTTACTCGTTCATTCCGTCTTCCATGGCTGGTAGGAGTGGGGGTTCTCGGTCGAGATATAACCAGGGAAGAAAGACCAAGGACGCGGAAGCAACCGAGAGGTCCCGCCGGCGCGCCGGGGAAGCGCCAGAGAGCTCCAGCCACACCGCATTTGCCGTAGCAGAGATGTCCGAAGGCACCGCGGATGCCCGGGAGGATCTTTCGTGGAGAGGCGACGGCTATCACAATCACAAGCGCATTCGCCTTGGAGGTGAACTGGACGAGTTGGCAGTGTTTGATTCCTTAGCCAGCGACGACATGTGCGCTGAGCTCGATAAGAAGGAGGTGCTGATCGATGCCTTGGTGAAGCTGCTAGAGAAGAGCGACGCCTCGGGTGACAAGGCGACCGGCCTCGTGGTGAAACTTACCGAGGAGAACGCCGCCTGGAAGAAACTGCTCGAGAAGAAAAGTGCCTCGAAGGGGAGGCTGAAAGAACTCACCGAGGAACTTTTGGAAGACTTAGCGAAGCTCCACATCGAGTGCGAGGGGCTGGTGAAGGAATCCGTGGCGCGTGTCAAGGAACTTCATGCGTACGTGACACAGACCATCGACTCTCTCGAGCAAAAAGCCTGCGCCATGGCCGCAATGTGGAAGATGGCGGAGGAGAGGCAAGAGGAGATGGAGGTCGTGGAGGCAATGAAGAAGGAGATTGAGGAACTCCGCGCCCAGCAATCCATAAGGAATTAAATAGCAACGGCCCATATCGTTTTCTATGTCTTCCTTCTTCAGCCTCTTCCTTCTTCTTTTGCTCCTGTGTCCTTGGGGAGTTGCCGCATGTGGCATTTTTTATTATCCTGAATATGTAAGAAAATTATTATCCTTTGCCGGTGCAAATTTGTCATTATATTATTTCATTCTTAGGTACATGTATACAAGTCAAGTTCTCAGTGAGGCACTAGCAAAACAATGGTTACGTTCAGCGGGGCAATAGGATCACAAGCAAATTAGTCACAATCAAAAACAAAAAGGAAACTAGTCCGTCTGTCCAGGCGCATTAACCGCATGATAAACAGCGGGTCGGACGCCATTAATTTGGGAGCATGGCGAGCGGAGGGTGGAGGTCAAAGTCTCGCTTCCCGATGAGCCTGCGCAGCAGACTGATCTCATGCGTCCCGTCGAGCCTGCGCGGCGGATAGCTCGCACGCGTCCCGTCGAGCCTGCGCGGCGGAAAGCTCGCATGCGTCCTGTCATCAACCATCTGCACGCACACCCCCCATATCAAGTAAAAAAATTGGACGCGTGGCACCAAATGGATATCATACGAGTTTTGTATTTACGAGAATTCAAAAAATAAGATTATCAATAATTGCGGTCGAGCTATCATGCCTAAATGTTTCTAATTTGTTGCATGGGACCTAAGCAAGCAGTCAGGGACACAAAAATGATTTTCCAATGAATTTCATGCACTAGATCATGAATTCTAGACGAGCTTTGGGGTTCTAGAGGATTTAAAAACCAAGATTCCCAATGTTTGCGGCCTAGTCACGATGCCAAAAAAACTCAATGTTTGGCACCCTTTATAGATTAATTGAGTTCTTCACCTTAAGTGCATGCCTAGAAAACTCAATGTTGTTTCGACCACAAATGTGACATGTTCCCTATCGAAACCACGATGCTTCTCATGGGAAGCTCCAATTTGTAAGAGGTTTTTCCCAAAACTTGTCCCAGATTGGTCAAAAAAATTACCATGTCTCTTATAAGTGTCGTGTCATGATACCGGGGTAAGTTTCAAGAATTTCAGACGTGTTTTGGATTTATGGGAATTTAAACGCAAGTTTCTCAATGTTTGCGGCCTAGTCACGACGCCGAGATGTTTGCAATCATTGCATGGGACCTAAACAGGGGCCCAAGGACATAAAAATGATTTTCTAACCCATTTTAGTGCCCTCGAGCATGCGCTTGTAGTTCAAATATGAATTATGCACATTAAATGGATAGAAACGCTCAGTTAATGTATAAAGGGTGCCAAATGAGCCCTGAATAATTCCACATTGTAGAACCGCCATTGTATTAGTCTATGTTGCATGTAGAAAAAATATCAAGGCAAGAAGAGACAATGAATGTCGTTCCCTCCACAGAGGTGACGTGTTACATATTGAAACCACGATGCTTCTTGAGAAGTTCCGGTGTGCAAGAGACTTGTCCCAAAACTTGTGCCAAATTGGACAAAAAAAATATCATGTCGTATAAGTGTTGTGTCATGACACCGGGGTAAGTTTCAAGAATTCCAGACGAGTTTGGGATTTATGGGGCTTTAAAAACCAAGTTTTTTAATGTTTGCGGCCTAGTCACGACGCCGAGATGTTTGTAATCCCGTCTTGTTCATTGCATGGGACCTAAACAAGGAACCCAAGGACACAAATATGTTTTGCAACCCATTTCGGTGACATGGAGCATGTGCTTTTAGTTCAAATTTGAATTATGCACATCAAATGCCTAGAAACTTAGTTAGTGTAGTATACAAAAGGCCAAACGAACCATGAATAAGTTAAAGCAGTTCTATAGGCCCGCCTGGAGCCCGTGCGTGTGCAAGCACGGTGTGCCCACGTGTCGTGCTAGCTCGAGCTTCCGTCTTTCATAAGTTATCCAAATTATATTAGAATGGTGTTCTATCCAAACACGCTTCTCCCGCCACTCCCCCAATCGGTTTCCCGTCGAAGGGCCGGTCACGTCATCAACCTCCTGGACGAGGGGGGTGAGACGGAGCAGGCCGGAGAGCAGGCAAAAGCGGCATCACGCCATCGAGGTAGAGCGAGACGTCATCATCAGCCCATGCAGGCGTTGGCAGGCGGCGCCATTCCACCATCGCACATGGTTTCTAGTACTACCAGAAACATTTGCGATACGTAACTGGTCCCGCGAGGTGCCCATCGGGGCACCCCTTATAAATGATAGGAGGCAACCCTTATCAACAAGTTGCAGCTTCCCAACCCCTAACCGATTCGAATGGAACTCGGAAGTTAAGTGTGCTTTGGGTGGTGTAGTTCAAGGATGGGTGACCGGTTGGGAAGTTGCTAGATCTCAAGGTTCATTTAGGCGGTGTGATATGACCACTACAAGTATTTAGTAGTAAATGCCTGTAGTGATATGTCATTATGGTTAAATAAATCTTGAGGTCCTTGTTTTGAAAATATTTAGAGCTATTTTCCTTTGTTGTTTTGAAAATTTGTGTGCGTGTGTGGCAACCCATGCATGTGTGTGTGGACCATGCCTTTCAAAAAAATCTGAGTGATTTTTTTTGCCTTTTCAAAAATGTGTATGTGTGTGTCAACCCATGATTTTCTTTTGATGTTTTCAAAATGTGTGTGTGGACCATGCCTTTGAAAAAAAATTGATTGATTTTTTGCCTTTCCGAAAATGTGTGTGCGTGTGTATGTGTGTGTGTCAACCCATGATTTTCTATTCTTGTTTTGAAAATGTGTGTATGTGTGTGTGCTGTTAGTGTGTGTGTGTGTCAGCCCTGTGTGTGCACCATGCCTCCATTGTGCGGTTTCCGACGACAAACCTATCGGTGGGCCCTTAGGGTCTGTCATGCCTTTTACTCACAAATGCTGGAACGCCAAGGATGGGTGGCAGTGTGTGTAGTGTGTGTGAGGGGTGTGTGTGTGTGTGTGCGTGCATGCGTGTGTGAACCCATGCATGCATGTGTGTGTGGACCATGTGCCTCTCCTTTGTGCGGTTTTCAACGACACACCTATCGGTGGCCCCCTAGTATATAGGGTTTGTCATCCAACTTTGACTAACCATGCTAGAACGCCAAGGATCGATGGATGACGTATGTGCACATGTGTGTGTGTGCGTGTGTGTGAGTGCGCGCGCGCGTGCGCGCGTGCGTGTGTGAACCCATGCATGCATGTGTGTGTGGACCATGTGCCTCTTCGTTGTGCGGTTTTCAACGACACACCTATCGATGCCCCCCTAGTATATAGGGTCTGTCATCCAGCTTTGACTGACCATGCAAGAACGCCAAGGATCGATGGGTGACGTATGTGCACATGTGTGTGTGTGTGGACCACGCATGCCTCCATTGTGCGGTGTTCGACGACATGCCTATATATCGATGGGCCGCTATGTAGGGTATATATATCATCCATTTGACTGACAACGCTGGAACGCCACCCTAGCTACATGTCATGTGTGTGTGAGGGTGGGGGTGGGGGGAGGGGAACGATATATACGTCCATAACGACCTAGGTAGTATATTTATATATAACCAATCTTAAGAGGGGGGGTATATATGTCCAGTTATCTCAGCTAGGTGCATGCCACATCATAGCTAGTGTTGTGCATTGTGTATTGAAACACCGGACTACGCCATTTTCCTATATACAATTGGCCATATGTAGGGGGATGGTGTTCTTCTAGCCCCTCTCAACCAATCTTCGACGACGCACCAACTCGTGGGACTGCGCGATCTATATATCCCTCTTGTCCGACAACAATATATGATGGTTTGGCCAAATTAAGGTATAAATTCTCTTGGTTGTCTTACGACAAGTCAAACATGGATAAATGTGTGACAAAGTTTGAACCAGGTCATGTGTTCATAGGACCCCCTCCTCCGACACATAGTGTAGGGGGCAACACACTACGTTTGTCATGAAACCCTTTTCTGTCACGCTGGACACTTTTAGGCATGCACATATGCATCATGTGCCACACATTAAAGTTGCACATTGCGAATTTTAACATGACAACACCATGTTCGTACATATATATACTTCATCCATTCCTAAATACAAGTCTTTTTTAGAGATTTCACAACGAACTACTGATACGTCTCCAACGTATCTACTTTTCTAAACACCTTTGCTCTGGTTTTGACCTCTAATTTGCATGATTTGAATGAAATTAACTGGGACTGACGCTGTTTTCACCAGAACTACCTTGGTGTTATTTTTGTGCAGAAATAAAAGTTTTCGGAATCGAACGAAACTTTTTGTGAATTATTTTTGAGAATTATAATGAATTATGGAGCGAAGACCTACCGGAGGGGGTGTGCCAGGGGGCCACCACACATCAGAGCGTGCCCCCAAGGCCACGCACTGATGGCTTGTGGGGCCATCATGGATCCTCCGACCCTAATTCCAGTCCTATAAAATCACATATTCGGAGAAAAAAATCACAGAGAAGTTTTCATCGCGTTTCACAAGACGAAGCCGCCGCCACCTCGTGTTCTTCCTCGGGAGGGCTGATCTAGAGTCCGTTTGGGGCTCCGGAGAGGGGAAATCGTCGTCATCGTCATCACCAACCCTTCTCCATCAACACTGCGATGATG
This sequence comes from Elymus sibiricus, assembly GCA_039707655.1. Classification (NCBI taxonomy): domain Eukaryota; kingdom Viridiplantae; phylum Streptophyta; class Magnoliopsida; order Poales; family Poaceae; genus Elymus; species Elymus sibiricus. Next base: position 108,272,775 of record CM077667.1, on the reverse strand, counting down.
CTCACCACCAAGAGTGAGTATTCCTTTGTAGGCTTGCTGGACGGTGGTGGGATTGGATGATATTGATCATGTAATCGAGTTAAGTTTGATAGGGCTTGATCCCTAGTATCCACTATATTCTGAGATTGATGTTGCTATGACTTTGCTATGCTTAATGATTGTCACTAGGGCCCGAGTGCCATGATTTCAGATCTGAACCTATTATGTTTTCATGAATATAAGAGTGATTTGGATCCTATCTTGCAAGTTGTATGCACCTATTACATGTCTTGATCCCCATACCCCAAGGTGACAATAATTGGGATTCTTTCCGGTGATTGCCGTAGTTTGAGGAGTTCATGTATTCACCATGTTTTAATGCTTTGTTTTGGTTCTCTATTAAAAGGAGGGCTTAATATCCCTTAGTTTCCAATAGGACCCCGCTGCCACGGGAGGGTAGGACAAAAGATGTCATGTAAGTTCTTATCGCAAGCACGTATGACTATATACGGAATACATGCCTACATTACATTGATGAATTGGTGCTAGTTCTATGTCGCCCTAGTGTGTAACTGTTATATGATCAATGTCATCTAAATCATTATCCATCACCGGTCCACGTGCCTACGCTTTACAAATACTGAATCTTGCTAAGTTACTATTGCTATTGTTACTGTCACAACTGCTACAAAATTTGCTGCTGTCACTACTACTGTTACTTTTGCTAGTACTATTTGCCGTGCTACTAAACCTTTGCTGCACAAGGATATCCCAGGTGTGGTTGAATTGAAAAATCAACTGTCAAGGCCAATAAATATTATTTGTCTCCCCTTGTGTCGAATCAATAAATTAGGGTGAAATACTACCCGTGAAGACTGTCGCGATCCCCTCTACTTGTGGGTTATCAAGACCTTTTTCTGGCGCCGTTGCCGGGGAGCATAGCTCTATTTATTGTGTTAACTTGAGGATATCCAATTGCTACTATGAAGAATCTGAAAGATACTCGAACTAAGATCGTCCCCTCTCGCATGAGAGGAGGTAAGGAACTGCCATCTAGCTCTGCTCTTGATTCACCTACTGTTTTAGATCTGCTTGTTACACCACCACCTGTTGATTATCCTGATATGTCACATGAACTTGATGATGCTACCTCTGAAATTAATGATGATACTATTGCTACAAATGTTGAAACTGAAAATGTGCCACTGAATGAATTACTTGATGCTCATCTTGCTAAAGCTAGAGAACTTAAAAATGCTGAAACAGATGAGGACTTTGAATCACCTATTACACCTCGCTCTCCTATTAGATATGAATTGCCTCATGTGCCTGAAGGTTATGTCATGGATGAGGAAACATCTAGTGATTTCTTTCCTTGTGAAAATAGAGATGATTTGAAAAAACTACTATGCAAACTTAAAGAAAAATCTATGATGGAGAAAATGAAATATGATCCTAACTTTGCTACTTCTCCTATATTTGTTACCAATAAGGATTATGAATTCTCTGTTGATCCTGAGTTAATTCCTATAGTAGAATCTGATCCTTTCCATGGTTATGAAAATGAAACTGTCGTCGAACACCTTATGAAACTGAATGATATTGCTGCTCTGTTTACCAATGATGAAAAGATATGCTACTATTATATCCTTAAGCTTTTTCCTTTCTCGCTAAAAGGCGAGGCTAAGGAATGGTTTCTTTCTCTTGCTCCTGGTTGTATGCGTAGTCCCCAGGATATGCTCCACTATTTTTCTGCAAAATATTTTCCTGCTCATAAGAAACAAGCTACCTTACAGGAAGTATTTATCTTTGTGCAAATTGAAGAAGAGAATCTCCCTCAAGCTTGGGGTAGGCTTCTCCGGTTACTTAGAGCTTTGCCTGATTGTCCTCTTAAGAAAAATGAAATTCTCGATATCTTTTATAATGAACCAACTGATGCTTCTAGGGACTTCCTAGATAGTTGTGCTAGTTGTGTTTTCAGGGAAAGAACTGTCGATCAAGCTGAAGAATTATTGAATAACATATTGCAAAATGCCGATGATTGGACACTTCCTGAACCACCTCCGGAACCTATTCAAAAGAAGAGAGGTATTTTATTCCTCAATCCTGAAGATATGCAAGAAGCCAAAAGATCTATGAAGGAGAAAGGTATTAAAATTGAGGATATCAAGAAATTACCACCTATTGAGAAAATACATGGACTTGATAACCCGACACAGGTAGTAGAGGTAAACTCTCTCCGCTCTTTTACTGAAAATGATATACCTTACAATAAGACTCCTGAACAATGCATGGATGAATATGATAATTATATTGTCAAGCAAGAACACTTCAATAACTATGTTAAAGATCAATTGAGGCGTAATGCCATGATGATAGACCGTTTAAGTGACTTGAGCTTTAGAATTGCTAATGATGTAAAAGGTCTAGGTAAACATGCTTCCATGGTTCACACCCAACTAGATCAAGTTGCTATGTCACAAAATGATTTGCTTGCTGAAATAAATAATAAGATGAATGATCATGCTGTTAGAGTAATGACTAGGGGAGGTCGTATGACCCAAGAACCTCTCTACCCGGAAGGTCATCCTAAAAGAATAGAACAGTATTCCCAGAGAATTAATGTTGATGCACCTAATTCCTCTAATAAGAAAAAGAAAAAGAAAAATGATAGGAACTTGCATGCTTCTAGTGAACGTGTTGTAGAAACACCTACTGAAAAACAAAATAATGTTTCTATTTTTGATGCTGAGACACAATCTGGTAGTGAACATGCACCTAGTGATAATGAAAAGGAAGATGAAAATGATACTGTGCATGTAGATGTTCCACCAGATATTAATAATGAAAATGATGATGATGTAGATATAGAACCTGCTGAGGATCTTGATAACCCACCTCCTAAGAATAAACGTTATGATAAGAGAGACTTTGTTGCTAGAAAACATGGAAGGGAAAGAGAGCCATGGGTTCAAAAACCCATGCCATTCCCTCGTAAGCCTTGTAAGAATAAAGATGATGAAGATTTTGAACGCTTTGCTGAAATGATTAGACCCGTCTTTTTCCATACCCGTTTGACTGATATATTGAAAATGCCTCCGTATGCTAAGTATATGAAGAATATTATTACCAACAAAAGAAAGATACCTGAAACTGAAATTGCTACTATGCTTGCTAATTATTCTTTTGATGGAGGAATACCTAAGAAACTAGGAGATCCTGGCATACCCACAATACCTTGCTCTATTAAAAAAAACTATGTTAAAACTGTTTTATGTGATTTGGGAGCCGGTGTAGTGTTATGCCTTTCTCCCTTTATAAAAGACTTGATTTGAGTAAGCTTACACCTACTGAGGTATCTTTGCAAATGGCTGATAAGTCCACTGCTTTACCTATTGGAATTTGTGAGGACGTTCCTATTGTGGTTGCAAATGTTACTATCTTGACAGACTTTGTTATTCTTGATATGCCCGAGGACGACAATATGTCGATCATCCTTGGTAGACCATTCTTAAATACTGCATGGGCTGTTATTGATTGCAATAAAAGCAAGGTTACCTTTCACGTCAATGGCAAGCAACATACCGTTCATTTTTCGAAGAAGCAAACTTTGGTTAATAATACTAATGTCATTGAGCCTACTCCCATGGCTATTATTGGAAGCTTCGCAATTCCTCTACCTACTGTCAAGAAGAAATATTATAATCTTATTGTTGGGGATATGCAAATCCCCATTCAGGGAACCTAGTGATATACGAGAATTCTTCGGTTTCATGTTAACCGGAAGTGGTTGTTAATAAGACTTGATCAACCTTATTAATGGATCCTTTCCGGAAGGCATGTGATTGATGAATTTAGTATTCACAACTCTCTGTATCAAAAGTTTATCCTCTGTTATTTTCAGTTTGAATAAAATAAATTAGCATATTTTTCCGTTTTCCTGTTGTCCCCGTGCGTAGAAAAATGCCCAAAAATAAAAAGTCTCAGAATGCCACGAAATTTTAACATGATTTTTTCTAGAATAAATAAAAAATACCGGCATAAAAATAACAGCAGGGGGCTGCACCTGTGTGCCACCACACATCAGGGCGCGCCCCCTAGGCCGTGCCCTGTTGGCTTGTGGGGCCCATAGGGACCCCCTGCCTTATCCCTTTGTCCCACACTCTCTCCTACCTCCAACAAAAAATTTCTAGCCATCTCTCTCTCGTGTTCTTCACCCCGAAAGTGAAATTTTTGATCTCTTTGCTCGGAACTCCGTTTCCGAAACTATTTTGAGGAGTTGTTCCTTGGTATGTGACTCCTCCATCCCTCCAATTAGTTTTTGTTTTAGTGGTTTATATTTTGCATATTGTGCTGCACTTGGTGCTACAGAAAATGAGCTTGCATGTTGAATTCTTTGAGTTCCAAGTAGTATGAGTGCTTGATATGACCTCTAGGCATCCATATGAGTAGTTGCTATCAATCTTGCAAAGTTTTATTGACATAAATTTGTGTCTCAAAAATTTCAGAAATTTGTTCTTGGGAAGATGAGTTTCTTTAGGAGGATATCCTCAAGAGGACTCACCTCGGGTGAGTCATCTAGTGGGAACTCAGTACGGCAAGCTTACATCGAGCCACGAGTTAACCAGATAGTTATGGCTGACGCCAAATCTTGTCGGTGGCCCAGTGAAGATATTATGATAGGTGCGGGCATTAAGGATGAATTTGACCAATTCATTTATAACACCGGCCTCACCGATTTCCTCGCAGATAAGTGTGTCCAGCACTATGACCTTACCAGTACATTTACGCAAGGTTTTCTTTATCAATCACAAGCTTCTAGAGTATTATTTAAACTTTATGAAAAATCCTTTAGCATGACTCTAGAAGATCTCTCCATTGCTTGCAAACTTCCACTTTGGGGCTCTACCGAGAAACCTTCAAAAACTGAATATGATATGTTTCTCTAGAGTCTATGTGTTGGCGAAGATAGGGGGGTAACACAGGCAAGAATTAAAAGTATACAGTTTCCCACTATTCGTTACTTTGCGTTGTTTAACTGGAAATGCGTAGTAGGGAAACAAGATTGTAGTGCTTTATGTGCCCCTGATTTAAGTCTTATCCACACTACTGTAACTGGTGAACAACACTATAACCTTGGTGCAATTGTTGCTCGAAGGCTACACTCTAATTCTAGCAATGGTGATTTGTATGGAGGGACTTATGCCGCCCGCGTAGCTGCAAGGCTAGGAGTGTCGCCTCGACCTAATGATCCTATCCTGCCTGAAAGATATTTAAACTTTGACGCTATGCGCTATCATGAGTTCAGTGTAAACCGCGCTACGGGTTATGAATATAATTTAATATTTGATAGATATACGCCTGTGTCTGTCACTTTGCCTGCACCTGCCCTCTTTTATTTTTAGGCTCGTCAGCGTTATTATGTCCTCGAGGAGGAGGTGCGAGAATACAAAGCTGCAGTGGAGGCTACTCGTTTAGCGGAGGAGGAGGCCAGGAAACGCCGCCGTAAGCTATCCCTCTAACCATTTTCGAGACTATCAGTGGTGATCACAAAGCTAGGCAAACGTCTAAGCTTTGGGGAGTACATATTTCTCACCGACATTACTTCATGTTCACACTCTTCATACAAATTGTTGGTGTTAATCCTCTTTCATTGTATATCCATGTTAGATTTATTTTTTCTCTTTCTTCTTGTGTGTTTGAAAAACTTTGGAAAACCCAAAAATATTTCTCACTTCTTTTTAGTTTTCTTTTCCTGTTTTAATTATCTTAGTACTAAAAAGAAAACCCAAAAAGATTTCCTTTGCATGTTGGGAGCTTTCCCGTGTAAATAGTTTTTCTCGTTCTTGTTTTCCCTTAGTTTATTTGCTTGCTTGAGAAAAACAAAAAACTCCAAAAATATTTCAGTGTTTTTTTCTGAATTTCTTTTCCTTTTGTTCAGTCCTTGAAAGGAGAAGACCACGATGAAAATGTTGAGTGGCTCTTATATGCTTTATTGTTTACCTAACACAGAGCCAATATTACCTTGTCTTCTCCTTTGTCCAAATTGCCTTGCAGATTTCAGCTTAGTCCACGGTATTCTTGCACTATTATTATTATCACATCATTCGGTCATGCAAGTGAAAGGCAATAATGATGATATTTGATGAAGTGATCGTGGCAAGGGAAGCTGGTATGAACTCTTCTTGTTTTCCGTTTTTGTAAATATGTTTAGCTCGTTCGATCTCGATTCAGTATATTATGAGTGAACATGTTCATGATGACAATTAGAGATTATAAATTCCCATGCCATGCTTAAACAGCTAGTAGTGAATAATGATTTATCTTATAGATCAACATGCATTAAAATGGTTATGATGTGGTATGGTAGTATGGTATTTCCCTCTGAGAAATTCAAGCGGCTTGACTTGGCCCATGTGCAAACATGTAGTTGATTCAAAACCAACGAAGCCTTCATGATGTTTAAATTCAGAGTGTTCATATGTTCAATGCTATGTTCAATGTTAATTATTCGCAATGCATGCCTATGACTGTTTTCGCTCTCTCTAAACATTCAAACAAAAATATTTTCCATACCTACCTATATGCAGTATTACCCTGCCGTTCCAAGTAAATTTGCATGTGCCATCTCTAAACATTCAAACAAAAATCTATTTTGTGCACGCATCTCGCTCATGGAGAGACAAGGCGGTCAATATTTTCCATGCTAAATGAGTTATTCTCAAGACGGTCGTTTATTCGCCGTCATGGCACGAGAGAGGCTAGTAAAAGGATGCCCAGTCCTGCATAATCAAAATTTAATTAAACAAAACTCCTTGGGACAGTTGACATGTTGGCAGGCATCCATGGATTCGGTCAGCCATGGTTTGTGTATGGATGGTGGATAGGAGTAAACTTTACTATTCTGTTTGGGAACCGCCAATAATGAGTTTAGCATGGAAGATATTGAAAACCTTTGCCGTGACGTTGACAGGATAAGTGTACCACTCAAAACCATATTCCGACTCTGTTTTAAAACTTGAGCTCTGGCACCTTTGCAAATCAATGCTTCCCTCTGCGAAGGGCCTATCTATTTATTTTTATGATGAGTCATTATCCTCTTACTAAAAGCACCAGACAGGAGAGCACTATTGTCATTTTTATGCATTGAGTCTAGCTAATGTTGGATACGAGCATGATTGGATCTTTTCTATTCTGAATTATAATGTTTAGTCGCTGCTTGAACCTTAGAGGTGCTCCGCATTTATGTTTTGCGGTCTCAGAAAGGGCTAGCGAAATACCATGTCACCATATTATATTATGATCATTTTGATAAGTGTTGGCATGTGAGATATCTTATTATTTGCTTGCTAGTTGGTTATGTATTGCCATGAGTTGATATGATACCTAATTGTTATCATGAATGTGGTCATTTATGATTTATGCTGAAAACTTGAACACTAGCTAAGCATGTGTATAACAACGAGAACAAAAGAGTTTGTAAACGTTTTCTTTATCACTTTCAGTTTGTCAACTGAATTGCTTGAGGACAAGCAATGAGTTAAGCTTGGGGGAGTTGATACGTCTCCAATGTATCTACTTTTCCAAACACTTTTACTCCGGTTTTGACCTCTAATTGGCATGATTTGAATGAAACTAACCCGGACTGACGCTGTTTTCAGCAGAACTACCTTGGTGTTATTTTTGTGCAGAAATAAAAATTATCAGAATCGGACGAAACTTTTTGTGAATTATTTTTGAGAATTATAATGAATTATGGAACCTGCCGGAGGGGGTGTGCCAGGGGGCCACCACACATCATGGCACGACCCCTCCTAGGCCACGCCCTGATGGCTTGTGGGGCCCTCGTGGCTCCTCCGACCCTAATTCCAGTCCTATAAAATCACATCTTCGGAGAAAAAAATCAGAGAGAAGTTTTCATCGCATTTCACGAGACGGAGCCGCCGCCACCTCCTGTTCTTCCTCGGGAGGGCTGATCTGGAGTCCGTTTGGGGCTCCGGAGAGGGGAAATCGTCGCCGTCCTCATCACCAACCCTTCTCCATCAACACCGCCATGATGCTCACCACCGGGAGTGAGTAATTCCTTTGTAGGCTTGCTAGACGGTGATGGGATTGGATGAGATTGATCATGTAATCGAGTTAAGTTTGATAGGGCTTGATCCCTAGTATCCACTATGTTCTGAGATTGATGTTGCTATGACTTTACTATGCTTAATGCTTGTCACTAGGGCCCGAGTGCCATGATTTCAGATTGGAACCTATTATGTTTTCATGAATATAAGAGTGATTTGGGTCCTATCTTGCAAGTTGTATGCACCTATTACGTGTCTTGATACGCATACCCCAAGGTGACAATAATTGGGATTCTTTCCGGTGATTGACGTAGTTTGAGGAGTTCATGTATTGACCATGTGTTAATGCTTTGTTCCGGTTCTCTATTAAAAGTTGGCCTTAATATCCCTTAGTTTCCAATAGGACCCCGCTGCCACGGGAGGGTAGGACAAAAGATGTCTTGCAAGTTCTTATCGCAAGCACGCATGACATATACGGAATACATGCCTACATTACATTGATGAATTGGAGCTAGTTCTGTGTCGCCCTAGTGTGTAACTGTTATATGATCAATGTCATCTAAATCATTATCCATCACCGATCCACGTGCCTACGCTTTACATATACTGGATCTTGCTAAGTTACTATTGCTACTGCTACTGTCACAACTGCTACAAAATTTGCTGCTGTCACTACTACTGTTACTTTTGCTACTACTATTTGCCGTGCTACTAAACCTTTGCTGCAGAGAGATATCCCAGGTGCAGTTGAATTGACAAATAGACTGACAAGGCCAATCAATATTCTTTGGCTCCCCTTGTGTCTAATCAATAAATTAGTGTGAAATACTACCCGTGAAGACTGTCGCGATCCCCTATACTTGTGGGTTATCAACTACATACATATATATGTATATATATATATACATATATATATATATATACATACTTTAGAGTGTAGATTCACTTAATTTACTCCGTACATATATAGTCCGTACTGGAATCTCTAAAAAGACTTATATTTAGGAACGGAGGGAGTATATATTTGGGCCACTAGCGGGCGTGGTTGTGTTTTGACCCTCTCTTGCATTTTTTTGCCGTTTACCCCAAAGATGCTATTATCTAAAATAGCAAACGAATCTGACGAAACAACTATATGCGATTGTATCCCCAACAGGCACGACTGTGCTACTCTAGCCTGAAAGCACAACTTCTCCCTAGGTGGTTTTGGTAATTAATAAGAACATATATTTCATTGGACTAATATTTCTACCAAGTTTATCTCAGGAAAAAGTTTAATGATGGGATGGCTAAAGGATTGTGTGGAGAACCTCCCCAAGGAAAGGAAAGGAATAGCATTGGCCATAATTCAAGCTTGAAGACTCTACGTTTTACATTTTGTGAGAAATCACTTTGAGTCCATAGGAAACCCAATACTATTAAAAGGGGATGAGGAATTATGATGATCTGGTTGCTCAAGTGCTAAGAGATTAGCCACCAAAAATACTCATGCATTCTCCCACAAAATACTCTTTCCATAACTTAAAATTTCAAAATCGGTGCCACCAAGTTTTCCCACTCGGCCATACCGATTTTCCCTTGAGACAGAACCTAGCCAAAACCCTAGCAACTCGGTACAACCTACTGGTTTCGGTACGACCGAGAATCGGTGACTGAAAGTGCATTATATCGACTAGAGGGGGGTGAATAGGCGATTTTTCCAAATTCGTCACTGAGGAATTACTAGATGAGGAATTTGCTAAGTGACGAACTACTAGCAGCAGAATAAGTACTCAAGTGCATGCGAAACATAGCAGTAGCAAAGTCATCATGATGAAATGAAGCATACACAGAGCATAAGTAGCGTGAACAGGATAAGCAGGCAGAAGATAAAGTGACTGAAGAATTTGAGATGAGGAAATTGAGAAAGTCTTCAGTCAAATTCTTCAAACAGTAACGATCAGATTCATCAACAAATACTTTGAGGAAATGAAGGGGTTGAGGAAATAGAACCAGGTGCTCGATGAAGACAGTAATTTGATGACCCAGTTCCAACTACTGTGACAGTCGTACGTCTGGTTCGGAGCGGCTTGGTATTTAAACCAAAAGGACACACAGTCCCAGGACACACAGTCCTTACCGTATTCTCCTTGAGCTAAGGTTACACAGACCTCGCCCAACACTCGTGGTAAGTCTTCAGGGTAGACTTCCAAACCCTCACAAACTTGGTCACCCGGCAATCCACAATTGACTGCTGGATGCTCTAGACCACGGTCACCCGGCGATCCCCAATTGACTGCAGGATGCACTAGACCATGACGCCTAACCATCTGGAAGATACACAGTCTTCAAAGGTAAAAAGCGTCGGTTCCACATAGGAACAATCTCTTCAGTGATGCTCAATCACTTTGGGTTTTGGTGGTTTGGGTTTTGGGGTTTTTCCTCACTGATGATTTTTGCTCAAAGTCCTCGAGGAATGGGTTGCTCTCAAATGACAAGTGTCAAGTTCTCTCTCGGAGCAGCCAACCATCTATTGGTTGTGGGGGCGGCTATTTATAGCCAGGGTGCAACCCGACATGATAAGACATAAATGCCCCCCTAATGATATGACCGTTAGGTGGATAGAATATCTGGACAGCTGGCGCAAAGCACAACAACGGTCGGAATTTGAACTGTCAAATTCCACAGGGCTTATCATATTCCTCACTTGTAGGCAATTCGCACTGGCGAAATCCTAACTCCTCAGTCAGACCAATTTCCTCAGAGACCAGAAGAACATCGTATCTGTCACTGAATAACTTGACTGAACTGCAAGAGATTTCCAAAAGGCTTCACTTGAAGGATTGGGTTGTGTTGAGGTTTTTGAGTTGAGCATCAGATGGGAATTTTTCCTTAGTTTTACCTCGGCCCCCTTTAACAGTACGGTGTTTCCTATGACTCAAAGAAGGAAACGAAACAATAAAAACTAAAGTCTTCATGCTTCATAGTCCTTGTCAATATCTTCAAGGTTACACCGAATTCTTCAGATTCAAAGTCTTCACCAAAGTCTTCAGCTGAAGACATTCATTTTTAGGGGTCGATATTCTTCGAATATACCAAACTCCTCATCGACTTACAGAACCTGTGTACACTCACAAACATATTAGTCCCTTAACCTATAAATCTTCAATACACTAAAATCACTAAGGGGCGCTAGATGCACTTACAATCTCCCCCTTTTTGGTGATTGATGACAAATAGGTTAAGTTTTCAACAGGGATAAACATATGAAGTGTAAGTACTGAGTTTGAGGAATTTGATTGCAAGATATAGAGGAACTCCCCCTGAAGATGTGCATATTTGAGGAATTTGCTTTGGACTGCAAATGCACATGGCAGGATAAAATCTTGGAGACCTCCCCCTATATCTTGTAATCCATACACGCATTTTATATATATCATGAGGAAATTGAAATGCATGATGGAAAATGGGGTCTGAGGGAATTCAGCATGCGTGCATTAAGATACTTGAGAAAATAAGCATGCAGAAAGCAGTTCAAAAGTATCAGACCACCATCGGACTTAAGTTTACAACTCAATCAACAAACACTTCGGAAGAGCGAGAGTTGTAACTTAAACAAAAACAACCCATATAAAGAGACCCGCTTGAAGACTAACTCAAATTTCTCCCCCTTTGTCATCAAGTGACCAAAAGGGACGAAATTGAGGACTAACGCCCCTGAAGAATTTCATCTTGAAGGTGGTGGAGGAGCGCCAGCGTTGTCGGGGTCGGTTGGTGGGGTAGGGCCTTCAACGGTATCTTCAATATCCTCAGCTTCATCAGTCTCACGCGATGAAGAATATGAACTTGTGACAAGCAGAGGGACTTTGACTTTCTTGAATTTCTTCTCAGGAAGATGAGCCCAGTCAAAGTTCTGCTGAAATTCCATCTCATTGAGTTCTTCAGGAGTCTTGAAATGAGAGAGGATGGCCCCGGTGCGGTTGAGGATTTCATGCACATAGTAATGATTCTTGCTCACTGAGTTTTGCGTCACAATCATGTTCTGAAGAATTGATTTGAACTGACGCTTGACCCACTTGTGATTATGATCGACCTTCTGATGAAGACTTAGAAGAAGCTCACGATCAGTCATCACACGAGGGGTAGAAGCTTGAGGGTTTTGAGCTGAGGCTTTTGCAGCAGAATCTTGTGTGGCAGAGTCATCATTGGTGGAGTAAGATGCAGCCTTGCGAAACTGACCATCCAATGGACGGGTGCCTTCGTCAATTACAGCCTTGCCTTTTCCTTCAACTTAAGAAAATGTCTTCTTGAGAACTTCAATCGAAGGCAGAAAGCTGAAGTGATTCTGAAAGTCAGCCTTGAAGGGAATTGAAGACCTTGATCTGATGAATTTCATGATCCAGGGAGCATAAGGCTTCAACTCGAAAGGTGACACCGCAATATTTGCCAAAGTCCTCATGAAGAAATCATGATAATTGACGGGAATCCCATGAATGATATTGAACAGCAAATTCTTCATGATGCCAGCAACTTCTTCTTCTTCTTCAGAGTTGCGGCCCTTGATTGGACTGAGGGTTTTGGTCAATATGCGGTAGATGGTCCTGGGCACATATAACAAATCCTTCACTAAGAAGGTGGTACTTGGAGGCTTGCCTAGAGCCAAAGGCTTCATCAACACTTGCATCATGTGGTTTGGCAGTTCAGGTTCATCATAGATGCATCCTGCTCCTTCTGAAGGAATTGGAATTGGGACACAGTGAAGCAATTCGGTTGCTGGAGCAGTGTAGTGGGTATCGCCAGACATCCAATCCAGAATCCATGTGTTGACATCAGAAGCTTCACCAGAAATGTGCAGAGTTGCATAAAATTGAAGAATTAGCTCTTCATTCCAATCGCAGACATCAGCACAGAATGGAAGAAGTCCAACGTCATGAAGGACTGTGAGCACTGGGGTGAAGCATGGGATGGATTCCATATCCACATGAGGAATTTGATGATGCTGGAAGACTTTGTCCTTGTCAAATAGCGCAGCAGCATAGAAGTTCATCTAAGATGGAGTCTAGAACCTTGAGCGACCAACTCTTGCTGAGTCATAAGGATTTGGTCTAGTGAAGAATATGTGCTCATTGAAGAAATTCGCCTTGATGAATTTGGGGCGCTTTGAGCCTTTGAAAGGCAACTTGGGCTTAGGTTGAAGATTTGGTTTGAAGCGGCCCACAATCTCCTTTGCCATAACAGCAGTTTCTTCAGATTGAGGAACATGTGCAGCAGTCTCCTCAGGCACATTCTGGACAGGAATTTCTTCAGCTGATGCAGCTGGAATTTCTTTAGGAACAGTCAGGAGGGGAGTGGACAGACCATCAGACCCTGTTTGAATTTCTTCAGTGGGGGTAGGAGACTGAGGAATCTGAGTGAGAGGAGTGGTCATTGGTGAATTTGGGTGTGCTGCTTCCCAAAATTCATCAGTGATGACTGGAGTGGTAGATCCAATGTCCACATCCTCATTCATTTCTTCAACACTGGCCTCTTCAGCAGTCAACTGAGGCTGGCGTGATGACATTAGAGGGGTTGACACATTTGCATCCACCTCTATTTCTTCATCAATCTACTCTGAGGAAGCAGCAGACTGAGTTTCTTCATCGTCCTCAGGAATCACATATTCTTCTACAAATAGAACAATTTCATACGAAGGGACTGAAGAAATTGGAGTAGCATCAATTGGTTCGTCTGAGGAACTTGGCAAAGTCCTCACTTTCTTGGGAGATGAGGATTCTGCAGAAGTTGATGCTTTCCTTTTCTTTGTGGCAACCTTCTCCGCAGCCTTTGTTTTCTTCACTTCTGATGCAGAAGGAAGTGTGACTTTCTTCACCCTTGAAGACTTTGCTTGAGGAGCTTGGGGTGAAGGTGGTGCAGTTTCTTCAGGCACGACTGATGCAGTCGCCCTAGCAGTTTCTTCAGGCGCAATGTTGGGAGTTGCCTTGGCAATTTCTTCAGCAGCACTTGTAGTTTCTTCAGTAGGCTGAGCAGAGGAGCTAGCCTGACGAATTTGTGGTTGTGATCTGGCTGCAACCCTTGAGTTGTGGTCCTTGATGGCTTTGTCAGCCAGATTGACGAATCTGACCTTGGCGCCTTTCCAATGTGCATAGTAACGGTCAAATTCATCACTGAGGCCTTTGATGTCCTTTTGGACAGAGACAAGTTGATCAGGCGTCAGATTAAGAACATTGTTCTTCATGAAGCGCTCTTTCTTGTACTGAGCCTTCTTGGCCTTTCTCGCCTTTTCAAACTTCCATTTTTCCTCACCAATGAAAGCTGTGAGGACATGGCTAGGACCAGGTGGTAGATTCAAATCATCAATCGAAGTATTTGGGTCCTGATGCCAAATGTCGATGAAGTTAAGCACAGTTTTTGGGTCCAGCAGGAGAGGAATTGAAGTGCCCTTGGCTTGAGCCACTCTTTCTTGCTTATTTCTCACAATGGTAGCAAGTTCTTCATCACTTCCTTCATCATCCTCAGATTCTGAGGGAATTTGAAAGACTACTTGCTTCTTGTGAGGACTTGGCCTCTTGTCTCGTCCTGCTGTTGCCTTCACTTTCAGTAAAGTGGGACTGCTTGAGGAATGTGCTTGGATAGATGAAGTTGCAGATGCCCCTGAAGCAATTGAAAAACCAGCAGTCCTCTGACAAGATTCAAGATGCACTGGTGTTGAAGACTTGGCAGCAGCTGCTGAAGATTGTGCAGCTACCGAGGGCATTGCAGGAGCCCTTGATGATTTTGCTTGAGGCATTTGCTGTGAGGAACTTGGAGCTGAGGACTTTGGTGCTGAGGATTTCGCAACAGATTTCTTCACCACTGATTTCTTTGGAGCAGGTGCACTAGCAGAGGCAGCGGCAGCAGCAGAGTCCACATTGAATTGCCTCACAACTTCTTTAGAAATCCTTTGAAGCTTTTTCTGATATTTTGCCCATTCTTCAGGAAAATCCTCACCTCTCATGAGGCTAGTGAGATCTGCTGCCTGGTTATTTGCCAATGGAGGTCTTCGGCAAGGTGGTTTTAGGGCAAATTTCTTCATGTATTTAGGAGTGACATAGCGATATTCTCTCCATTCCTTCATCCATCTCCTTTCAATCTTTTGAATGCGAATTTGGCGCTTCTCTTTGGTTTCTTTCCCATAGATTTCCTCATCAGGTGTGCAATACTCAGGATAGATATCCTCAGGGATCTCAAATGCAGTGTTGGATGCAGGTATCTTTCCCCCTTTCTGAGGTCTTTTCCCATCTGCCATTTTCTTCAGCTGAGGATTATGAACTGTTGAAGTTTCTGACGGAGTATGCAACTTTTCTTCAAGGAATGCTGCAAATGAGTTAAGTTGATGAGAACCTAGAGATTCATCAGCTGACATTTGTACCTGTTAATAGAGTATAGGTGCGAAGAATTTGAAGAGGTCATATGCGTTCTCAGATTTTTTTGCAAAAGTATCAAGTTTGAGGAATTTGACCATAGATGCCTTGAAGAATTTCACTAAGTGTTCTTGACTTAGGTTCCAGAGTTGTGCAGATTTGAAGATCCACACAATTGAGGAATCTTGAAGAAAATCATGACTTAGCGAAATAAATCAAGAGAAGGAATTTGTTTGGTGCTTATAAGATGGATTGCTGAAGAATAAACACCTTTTGAGGATTTTGTGAAAATCATCGGGATAAAAAATGGCAATAAAACTAGATTTTATTTACCGTATGCGATGAACATGATGAAAAACAAGTGAAGTGGAGGAGTTCGTCAGTCCAGATCTCCCACGCCCTAGCTTGGTAGAGGGAGACAGCTACAGCGGTGGCGGGGTTAAGACTTCCGCTGCCGATGCGAGTACGACGACGGCGAGGTCGAGGCAGTGAAGCTCTTCCTCTCCGGCGATGATGAGGTTAGCGTCGGCGCTAGGTCTAGAGCTCAGGAGAGATGGGAGTGAGGAGTAACCCGAGAAAGTGGAAGGGAGGGGGTATTTATAGCGGCAGTAAAAACCAACTGGTCCAAAGATTTTGGACCAGTATACCCCTGACCCTTGCTATCCACGCGACATGTGTCACCCACGTACTGTGTAGTGGAGATAGTGGGGCATCGTGGGTTATCCAGTCGTGGGAATCGGAACGGTTTGAGCTGCAATCGCCAAAAATTGAGATTAATTTTTTTTAAAGTTTCGTTCGCAAATTCTTCAGCTGTCAAGGACACAGTGAATACTTTGAACGGGTTTCAAAGTAGAACGCATATGAAGAATTTGTGAACAGACTAGGTTGAGCTTAGCATAGAGGGGAAACGGGTCCGATCACATTCACTTAGAAGAAAATCAACTTGAAGAATTAGTTATAAGTGAATGATGTTGAGGACATTGAAACAAGCTCAAATATATATATATATAGTCAATGAAGAACTCAAGTTGAAAGTTTGAAGAATTTGTAGATTTTTGAGGATTTTGCAAACTTGAAGAATTTGAAAATTTGAAGAATTTGCAAAATGAGGAAAAACTGAAACATGAAGAATTTCAACTGTGGTTGGTGGCGTGACCCACCGTATAAGAATGATGATTTCAGACACCGCGTACAATTGTCGTAGGGTTCTAAGAATCAGATTCTTCATTAATTTCTTCACACTTAGTGTGTTAGTCTTCATTGATTGAAGAAAAATGTTACTTCGTGTGTTGCACATCAAAGTCATCAATTTTGCGTAAGTGTTAGGACGTGTGTCCTTTCAAAGAACATTCGAAGATTCTAAGATATTTAGCTCACACCGCGACTTGCAAAATCTCTTCTCATCCAAGGGCTTTGTGAGGATATCAGCGAGTTGTTCTTCAGTCTTCACGTGGTCGAGGAAGATATCGCTCTTCATCACATGATCACGAAGAAAATGATGACGAATCTGGATGTGCTTGGTCTTTGAGTGCTGAACTGGGTTGTGAGCAATCTTGATGGCACTCTTGTTGTTGCAGTAGAGGGGAACATTCTTCACATTGATGCCGTAGTCCTTGAGGGTTTGCTTCATCCATAGCAATTGAGCATAGCAAGAACCAACAACAATGTACTCAGCTTCAGCAGTAGATAGTGACACGCAGTTCTGCTTCTTCGAGGACCAACAGACTAAGGATGGTCCGAGGAAATGACATGTGCCTGATGTAGATTTGCGGTCCACACGATCACCAGCATAATCAGAATCAGAATATCCAATGAGGTCAAGATCTGACCCCTTGGGGTACCATAATCCTAGTGTTGGAGTGTGAGCTAGATATCGAAGAATATGTTTCACAGCCTTGTGGTGTGATTCCTTCGGTTTGGCTTGAAATCGGGCACACATGCAAACACTAAGCATAATATCTGGCCTAGATGCACATAGGTACAATAAAGAACCAATCATGGAGCGATATACCTTCTGATCGAAATCTTTACCACTTTCGTCAGTGCAGAGTTGAGCCGATGTGGGCATAGGAATCTTGACGCCTTTGCAATCCTGCATGCCGAATTTCTTCAGGACATCCTTGAGGTATTTCTCTTGAGAGATGAAGATGCCATTGTGTTGTTGACGAATTTGAAGCCCTAGGAAGAATTTGAGCTCTCCCATCATACACATTTGATATTCTTCACCCATCATATAGGCAAATTCGTCACTGTAACGTCTGTCAGTACATCCAAAGATAATATTGTCCACATATATTTGGCACACAAATAATTCATCATCATATGATTTTGTGAAAAGAGTTGGGTCAAGTGAACCGGGTTTGAAGCCTTTCTTCATGAGGAATTCCTTCAGTGTGTCATACCACGCCCGAGGGGATTGCTTGAGGCCATAGAGGGCCTTATTGAGTCTGAAGACTTTGTCAGGATACTTAGGATCTTCAAAACCTGGGGGTTGAGCAACATATACTTCTTCCTCAAGCTTACCATTGAGGAATGCACTTTTCACATCCATTTTATATAAGATGATATTATGATGTTTAGCATAAGCAAGCAATATGCGAATAGTTTCAAGTCTAGCAACAGGTGCAAAAGTTTCATCAAAGTCAATTCCCTCAACCTGTGTGTAGCCCTGTGCCACAAGACGGGCCTTATTCCTCACTACCTGAACAAGTTCCTCTTGTTTGCTGTGGTAGATCCACTTGGTACCTATGATATTGTGCTTGCGAGGATCTGGGCGTTTGACGAGTTCCCACACGTTGTTGAGCTTGAATTGATGCAATTCCTCTTGCATGGCTTGAATCCACTCAGGATCCAAGAATGCTTCATCAACTTTGGTGGGCTCTGCGATAGAGACAAAAGCAAAGTGCCCACAAAAGTTAAACTAATGAGAGGCTCTTGAGCGAGTGAGAGGACCTGGTGCATTGATATCATCGAGGATTTTCTCGATTTGCACTTGATTTGCAAGTCGTGGATGAGCAGGTTGAAGACTTTGTTGAGGCTGAGCATTTTCTTCAGCACCATTGTCTTCAGGTGTATCAGCATGAATGTCTTCAGCGTTGGGTACAACTTCTTCAGAGAGTAGTTGTTCTTCAGTAGGGATCACATCTTCAGTGGCCTTGAACCTAATGGATTCCTCAGGAGACATTTCATCTAGCACAGGAGGCAGGTGCTCTCTTTGCGAGCCATTAGTTTCATCGAACCGCAAATCTACAGTTTCAACAACCTTGTTGTGATAGGTGTTGAAGACTCTGTAGGTGTGTGAGTCCTTTCCATAACCAAGCATAAAACCTTCATGTGCTTTTGGCGCAAATTTAGAATTGTGGTGAGGATCTCTAATCCAGCATTTTGCACCGAAGACTTTGAAATAACTCAGATTGGTTTCTTGTCAGTGAGGAGTTCATATGAAGTCTTCTTGAGGAATTTGTGAAGATATACCCTGTTGATGATGTGGCAAGCAGTATTGATTGCCTCATGCCAGAAGCGACGAGGGGTCTTGTATTCATCAAGCATGGTGCAAGCCATATCAACAAGAGTCCTGTTCTTGCGCTCCACAATGCCATTCTGCTGAGGAGTATAAGGGGCAGATAGCTCATGAGTAATACCAAGTTCATCAAGATAATCATCAAGACCAGTGTTCTTGAACTCAGTCCCATTATCACTCCCGATATGCTTGATTTTGACGCCGAAGTTCGTCGAGGCCCTTGAAGAAAATCATTTGAAGACATTCTGCACTTCAGATTTGTACAGGATAATGTGCACCCAAGCATAGCGAGAGAAATCAACAACAATGACAAAACCATATAAGCATGGAGTATTTGTTAGTGTGGCGTAGTGAGTGGGGCCAAATAGATCCATATGAAGCAATTCAAAAGGACGAGTGGTAGTCATGATGGTCTTGGATGGATGCTTGGATCTGGTCATCTTTCCAGACTCACAAGCCCCACACAAGTGATCCTTGAGGAATTTGACACCCTCAATGCCAATGACGTGCTTTTTCTTTGCAAGCGTGTGCAAGTTCCTCATGCCAGCATGTCCAAGTCGTCGATGCCATAGCCAGCCTTCTGAAGCTTTTGCAAGTAGACATGTGGCCGGCTGTGGACCTGTAGAGAAATCAACAATATACAAGTCTCCTCTCCTAAAGCCTTCGAAGACTTTGGATTTGTCAGATTCCATGATGACAACACAACGGTATTTTCCAAAGATGACAACCATATCAAGATCACAAAGCATTGAGACAGACATGAGGTTGAATCCAAGGGACTCGACAAGCATCACCTTATCCATGTGTCGATCCTTCGCAATTGCAACCTTACCTAGACCCAATACCTTGCTTTTTCCTTTGTCAGCGTAGGTGATATGCTTTAGATGAGAGGGAGCCAGTGGAATGTTCATCAATAGGTTCTTGTCACCAGTCATGTGGTTGGTGCAGCCACTGTCGAGGACCCACTCAGTTGTTTTGGGAGTTTCATCCTGCAGATGAATTAGTACAGCTTACAACCGCATATGCTTCAGAGTGAAGAATATGACATCAAATTCATCAGATTGAATTTCATCACATAGAATAGTAAGCAGAGTAATATGAGGACGTGAGAAATGAATAATTCATTTCTTCATGAATAGCTTGCGTCCCTTCAAGCATTTCCTCAGGTCTCTAGCAAATTCTTCAGACGTTCAAGTTTGTCTGGAGACCTGACCCTGCATAAAGGTTAGTTCAATTTCTTCACCACCCACATCTGGAGGGGTGGCAAAGAGTTCATCATTCTGTGAGCACCATATGAGAATGGTGGCATTGAGGCAAGTGCACTTCGTTTCACATGATGGGGGTTAGAGTACTCATATGAATATGCAGAAAAATTCTTCGAGGACTTATGAACATAATGATTTGAGGAATTATGCACATATTCATGACTCTTAGATTTTCCCTGCGAAACAGAGGCATTAGCACAAGAATGATATGATTTTTTACCATATGAGGAATTTGGTCCATGTGAAGACTTTGGTCCATATGAGGAATTTGATATGGGGTTCCTTTTCTTCGCAGGTGGTGTCATGAGGACATTCACCTGAAAACTTTCCAAGTAGCTCTTGGGAACCCAGATTTTCCTCAGAGGGGGGCCATTCCTACAGTTAGTTCCAACATATCTAGCAAATACTTCACCATTCTAATTTTTGAACAGTTTATAGTTGGAGTCAATTGACTCATCAGAGGAGTATGAGGTTTCACAAGTTAAGCCAGATAAAGTAGATGGATCTACAGGAGGTCCTTTTGCAGCAACCCATGAGGTTTTGGGATACTGCTCAGGTTTCCAGTAAAACCCATCAGCATTGAGTTTCCTCTCAAATGCAATACCCTCTTTCCTAGGGTTCCTGTTCAGAATCTGCTTTTTAAGCACATCGCAAAGGGTTTGATGCCCTTTGAGACTTTTGTATATGCCTGTCACATACAATTCCTTCAACCCTGCATTTTCGTCAGTGATACTTGTGGTATCCTCAGATGAGGAATTTGTGACCACGGAAATAGTTGAAGAATTTGCAGCAATAGAAGAATTTGAACTTTCAGGTGAAGAATGAGCAGTTTCACGTTCGATGCATTTCAAACAAGGTGGAACAAAATCTCCCTGAGCGGTACTGATCTGTTGAGCAAGCAAGGAGTCATTATCCCTTTGAAGATCTTCATGAGACACCCTTAGTTTCTCAAGATCTTGCTTTCTTTGAAGAAATTCATAAGAAAGCTTCTCATGATCGACTAAGAGAGCCTCATGACGACTTTGAAGGTTATGATAATTGGACTGAAGACTTTGAAGGTCCTTAGTCAAAGTTTGAGTATGATCCACTTCCTCATTCAACAGGTCATCACTTTTGTCTAGTAGTTTCTGAAGCTTTTCAACGGCACTTTGTTGTTTAGTAGCAATATTAGCAAGTTTGGAATAGTTAGGTTTCATGTAATCCTCAGATTCACCATCACTTGATTTAGAGGAGGAATGGTGTTTGAGTACCTTGGCACCTTTTGCCATGAAGCAATAGGTGGGAGCATAGTCGTTGTTGCTGACGTCAGAGTCGTTGGAGTTGCCATTTTCTTCATCATTGAAGATGGACTTGCCGACGAAAGCAGTAGCGAGGGCTAGGCTCGCCACACCATTGTCAGACTCCTCTTCAGATTCTTCCTCTTCCTCATATTCCTCAGATTCTTCTTCAGAATCCATTTCCTTGCCAATAAGTGTCCGAGCCTTCCTTAAGTTGTTCTTCTTGTGCCATGAGGACTTTGAAGATGAGGACATTGCAGATGAGGACTTTGAAGATTTCTTCTTTTTCTTAGAGTCATCAAAACTGTCATCCTTGTATTTCTTCTTTCTTGACTCTTTTTCCCAGAGAGGACAGTCAGAGATAAAGTGACCAGATTTCTTGCATTTGTGGCAAGTTCTCTTCTTGTAGTCGCTTGATGAAGAATCTGATTTCTTCATGCCACTTTTGATGATTTTCCAAACCGACCTCTCCTTGAGAACTTCTGGAATTTCCTCACGAGCATTGCAAGCTCCTGACTCAGTTCTTCAGGATCACCAAGGCTACTGTCAGATTTTTCGCCTTCGGATGAGGAAATTTCCTTAGCCTTCAAAGCACGAGATCTTCCATAGCTTGGCCCGTAGAGGTCACTCTTCTCAGCTTGTTGGAATTCATGAGTATTGAGTCTCTCAAGAATATCAGCAGGATCTAGTGACTTGTAGTCTCCACGTTCTTGAATCATCAAAGCAAGTGTATCGAATGAGGAATCAAGAGATCTCAGCAGTTTCTTCACCACCTCATGGTCGGTGATGTTAGTGGCACCAAGAGCCTGAAGCTCATTGGAGATATCAGTGAGACGATCGAAAGTTTGCTGAACGTTTTCGTTGTCGAGTCTTTTGAAGCGGTTGAAGAGATTGCGAAGAACATCAACTCGAGAGTCACATTGAGTTGAAATGCCTTCATTGACTTTGGACAGCCTATCCCCGATAAGCTTAGCAGTCTCCAAAGCACTCACTCTGCCATACTGACCTTTGCTCAGATTGCCACATATGATATTCTTTGCTTGAGAGTCGAGTTGCTTGAATCTCTTCACATCAGCAATGTTAATAGTGGGAGTGACGAAGGGAACACCATTTTCCACAACATACCAGAGATCGTTGTCAATTGCCTCAAGATGCATGCGCATCTTGTTCTTCTAGTAGGGGTAGTCCATCCCATCGAAGGTAGGACACCCAGCTGAGACCTTGATCATGCTTACAGTCGACATAACTAAAACTCCAGGTGGTTAAACCAAAATCATATAGAACAAGGGAGTACCTTGCTCTGATACCAATTGAAAGTGCGTTATATCGACTAGAGGGGGGTGAATAGGCGATTTTTACAAATTCGTCACTTAGGAATTAGTACATGAGGAATTTGCTAAGTGACGAACTACTAGCAGCGGAATAAGTACTCAAGTGCATGCGAAACATAGCAGTAGCAAAATCATCATGATGAAATGAAGCATACACACAGCATAAGTAGCGTGAACAGGATAAGCAGGCAGAAGATAAAGTGACTGAAGTTTTTGAGATGAGGAAATTGAGAAAGTCTTTAGTCAAATTCTTCAAACTGTAACGATCAGATTCATCAACAAATACTTCGAGGAAATGAAGGGGTTGAGGAAATTGAACCAGGTGCTCGATGAAGACAGTGATTTGATGACCCAGATCCAACTGCTGTGACAGTCGTACGTCTGGTTCGGAGCGACTTGGTATTTAAACCAAAAGGACACACAGTCCTTACCGTATTCTCCTTGAGCTAAGGTCGCACAGACCTCGCCCAACACTCGTGGTAAGTCTTCAGGGTAGACTTCCAAACCCTCACAAAATTGGTCACCCAGCGATCCACAATTGACTGCTGGATGCTCTAGACCACGGTCACCCGACGATCCCCAATTGACTGCAGGATGCACTAGACCATGACGCCTAACCGTCTGGAAGATACACAGTCTTCAAAGGTAAAAAGCGTCGGTTCCACACAGGAACAATCTCTTCAGTGATGCTCAATCACTTTGGGTTTTGGTGCTTTGGGTTTTGGGGTTTTTCCTCACTGTTGATTTTCGCTCAAAGTCCTCGAGGAATGGGTTGCTCTCAAATGAAAAGTGTCAAGTTCTCTCTCGGAGCAGCCAACCATCTATTGGTTGTGGGGGGCAGCTATTTATAGCCAGGGTGCAACCCGACATGATAAGACATAAATGCCCCCTTAATGATATGACTGTTAGGTGGATAGAATATCTGGACAGCTGGCGCAAAGCACAACAACGGTCAGAATTTGAACTGTCAAATTCCTCAGGGCTTATCATATTCCTCACTTGTAGGCAATTCGCACTGGCGAAATCCTAACTCCTTAGTCAGACCAATTTCCTCAGAGACTAGAAGAACATCGTCTCTGTCACTGAATAACTTGACTGAACTGCAAGAGATTTCCAAAAGGCTTCACTCGAAGGATTGGGTTGTGTTGAGGTTTTTGAGTTGAGCATCAGATGGAAAATTTTCCTTAGTTTTATCTCGGCCCCCTTTAACAGTACGGTGTTTCCTATGACTCAAAGAAGGAAATGAAAGAATAAAAACTAAAGTCTTCATGCTTCATAGTCCTCGTCAATATCTTCAAGGTTACACCGAATTCTTCAGCTTCAAAGTCTTCACCAAAGTCTTCAGCTGAAGACATTCATTTTTAGGGGTTGATATTCTTCGAATATACCAAACTCCTCATCGACTTATAGAACCTGTGTACACTCACAAACATATTAGTCCCGTAACCTATAAGTCTTCAATACACCAAAATCACTAAGGGGCACTAGATGCACTTACAGTGACCAACTCTCTGGTTAGCTAATTCCTAATCTCGGAATTTCCGAGTTTGGTGAATCAGTGTCACCGAGATGAGGAACTACCCTGGTCAGACCAAAATCGGTAGAACCGAGTTGTGTATATCGGTACCACCGAAAATCCTAAAGTTGCCACGTTTTGCACTAGTCGGTGCCACCGAGTTTCCACATCGGTTTCACCAAGTTGGGCAATAATGTTGTAAAAGTTGGATTTTTGGAGGTGCCTATATATACCCCTCCACCACCTCTCACTCGCAATAGAAGCACTCAGAACATACAAACACTTGCCCTATCCATTTTTCTGAGAGAGAGCCACCTACTCATGTGTTGAGGTCAAGATCATCCACCCCAACCATATGGATCTTTATTTCTAGCCTCCCCAAGTTGCTTTCCATCCAATCAATCTCTTCTAACCGTGCAAACCTTTAAGAGAGTGATTGAGTGTTGAGGAGACTATCTTTTGAAGCACAAGAGCAAGAAGTTCATCATACTACCACATCTATTACCTTTTGGAGGGTGGTGCCTCCTAGATTGGTTAGGTGTCGCTTGGGAGCCTCCTTCTTCGTGATTGTGGAGTTGAACCAAGATGTTTGTACGGGCAAGGATATCGCCTACTTCGTGAAGATCTACCCATAGTGAGGCTAGTCCTTCGCGGAAGGAAGCCGTGATGGAATAGACGTGGTTGCTACTTTGTGGACCCTAACGGGTGAGCCCTCCGTGGACTCTCGCAAGCACTACCCTCCGTGGGTTGAAGTCTCCATCAGCGTGGACGTACGATATCACCACCTATCGGAACCATGGGAAAAATCTTCATGTCATCAATTGCGTTTGATTCTCCTCTCCCTACCTTTACTTTCATGTGCATGTTTTTACTTTCCGCTGCTATACTCTTAGACTTGCATGTGTAGGGTGTACTTGACTTGCTACAATTGCTAAAACTTGCCAAGACTTAAAATTGGGAAAAGGCTAGATTTTTATTTGGGCAAGTAGTCTAATCACCCCCTCTCTAGACATACTTCAGATCCTACAAGTGGTATCAGAGCTTTGGTCTCCATTGCACTGGTCTCACAACCTAGGAGAGTATGGCGTCTAGTGAGGGAAATTATCACCATAGAGGTCCATATTTCGATGGTACAAACTTTGCTAGTTGGAAGCATAAGATGAAAATGCATATTCTTGGTCATAACCCCACCGTATGGGTTGTTGTTCGTGTTGGCTTGCAAGGTGAATTCTTTGGAGATGGAAAGGAACCGGATCATGAAGCGACCGCGGAAGAATTGAAGATGTTGCAATACAACGCTCAAGCATGCGAGATTCTATTCAATTGCCTATGCTCTGAAGAATTCAACAAGATTAGCCGTCTTGAGAATGTAAAGGAAATTTGGGATACTTTGGTTGATATGCACGAAGGTACCGAATCCGTCAGGGAATCTAAGTTGGATGTGCTACAAAGTCAACTTGACAAGTTCAAGATAAAGGATGGTGAAGGATTCGTGGAAATGTAATCTAGGCTTGCTCTCATCACCAATGAGATTGCCGACTTAGGAAGTGAAGAGATGACCGAAAAATTAATCATCAAGAAGATCCTTAGAGCCTTGGATGGAAAGTATGACACTATGTGCACATTGATCCAAATGATGCCAAACTACAAAGATCTCAAGCCTACGGAAGTCATTGGAAGGATTGTCGCTCATGAGATGTCACTCAAAGATAAGGAAGAGCTTCATAACAAAGCAAGCGATGCTTACAAAGCTTCAAGTGATACTCCCGGTACATCAAATGACAACCTTGTAACCAATGAAGAAATAAGCCTCATGGTCAAGAAATTCAACAAGTTCTACAAGAGTAGAGGCAAAGAGAGAAGCTCCAATTCAATATATGAAGAGAAGCGTTCATCTAGTCGTGATCGGAATTGTTACAATTGTGGAAGTCCCGGACACTACTCCAATGAGTGCACAGCCCCCCACAAAAGAAGAGAAGAGTCACCTAGAAGAAAGAGGTCAAGAGATAAGTCACCTCGAAGAGAGAGAAGGAGTAGAGATGATCGTTACGAATGAAGACCCTCCCGGAAAAGTAAAGACTCGGAGAAGAAGGACAAGTACACCAAGAGCTACACAAGAAGAAGACATCAAGCTCATGTTGGTGAATGGTTTTCCGGCTCCGAATCCGATAACCACTCCGAGAGAAGCTATCACTCCGACTCCGACTATAGTCAAGATGAAGGTGTTGCCAGACTTGCACTCGTTTCCTCCAATTCCTATGACATATTTGATTCTCCAAATGAAGGGAGTGGAAGTTGCTTCATGGCTAAAGTCCCCAAGGTATCACACCCCGAATACATTGACATTAATAGTGATGAGGATGACTTACTTGGAGATGATGACTTGCTATTTGACAAAACTAGTGATATTAGTCAAAATGAACTTGATAATAATCATGTTAGTCAAGATAAGTCGTCTGATGATGATAAGAAGGAAATAGAGCGACTAACTAAAGAATTAAACACTCTTAAGTTAGCCCATGAATCTACTCTAGAAGATCATAGAGAGCTTGTAAGAACTCATGAGAAGCTACGCTTCGAGAAGCTCAATTTGGAGCAAGAACATGAATTTCTTAAAGCTATCAATGACGATCTTCGAAAGAAGACTTCCTCTTATCTAGCCAAACGACTACTCTTGTCTACATTCATTCCACAAGTTAAAACTAAGCAAACAAGTAGGCAAGAAAGGTTCTTCATCTAGTAGCAACAATAAGAATGATAAATCCAATGATATTGCTTCTAGTAGCTCTATTGATTCCACTAATGATTCTCTTAGCCAAGTTAAACTTGAGCAAGAAAACAATTTATTGAAAGGGATTATAGAGAAAGGTGTCTAAAAAAGTCTTGCCGGATGTAAGCAATTCGAGGAGATTGTATGTAAGCATGGAGGATACCGGAAGAACCAAGGCATTGGCTACTTCAATGCCAATGGAGTTGAATGGGAAGAAGGTCAATACCCCAAGCCGAAGTTTGTTCCTCAAAAGGAGAAGTATGAACATACTCTCCCCAAGGGAACAAAATCTCAAGATGACCTTCCACCACAAGATCACAAGCTCAAGGGCAAGGACAAGCTTCAAGAGGAGATTGCCACATTTGAAGATGATTCCTAGCCATGGTCAAGTTGGTTTCCAAGGCTACTACAAGCTCTACTTCATCAAGTACTACTTCAACTCCAAGGACCCCCATCAATTTGATGTGGGTTCCCAAGAAGAAGAACTAGAGAAGTTCTTGAGGGGTGACTCCGCCAATGAAATTCACTCACATTCATTTTGGCAAGGACTATTTGCAATCAACTCGAACTTTATGCAATAGTTCAAGGAGTCACACATTCCCTCAAAGGTAAGCAAGGGACAAGGTAATAAAATAATCAATGGACATTATCATGTATGCATTTCACTCCATGTCCATAGATATCCTTGTATTTGTTCCTTGTGTGGGACTAACCCATGTAGGTGAGAAGAGTAAGAAACAATGAGGATTGCTCCCAACTCAAGATGATCTTCATCAACCACGAGCATCCACCACTACCTCACCCACATGAAGTCTTCTACAACAAAACCCAAGGTTAGTTTATCCCTCTTAGGGGGGATGTCACATCAAGGGGGAGCTTTACTCTAAGACTTGAGTTAAAGCATCTCTTAAAGATGTGAACACATTAAATGCTTTATGTAAAAGTGGTAACCCCACTTGTGCTTAAACGATGAGTATGACCTATGATCAAGTATTCTTACTTGGCTCCTAAGTCAATATACTCATATATAGATGACTACGTCATCGCCAAAGTGCTTGGTAGATACTAAAGTAGTTATGCTTGGTTGCCATGATTTCATTTGACATCTTATTGTGTGAGCATGTTGGTATGCATATCTTTTCTCATTCGAGGATATCCAATTGTCGTTATTTGGCTTTCATTTTCCTTTGGCCAATTGGATATAGAAGAATGCCTTAGTACCCTCCTCTAGCTATCTATGCTTTCTCGTCTCAAATTCTATTCATGCTTCATCACAAAATTTGAACAAGCACTTCTCGAACCCTCTGTGTGAGGAGCACTCGGAGTTCCGTTTCGACAAGAGCTGCATTCCAAAACCTCCTTGTGTAACTCGGTGTCACCAGCTCCAAAATCTCGGCCTCACCGAAACACTAGATTGATCTGGTTTTAAGAACCTCTGTACCACCAATTCCATAATCTCGGCTTCACCGAGTTTCCTTGTCATCTAACAATAGAGAAACTCGGTGGCACCGATATTTAGAACCGGTGTCACTGACAGCTACGGGATATATATATCGGTGGAACCGATTTTCAAATCACTTCTTCAAATCGTCATCCCCGCAAACCCTAGCTGCCTGCTCGCGCATCTACGGACTTCTTCCTCAAGCTCTCGTGCGTCTGCACCTCGGGAGATCCACGTCGGCGACTGCAATCCCCTCCGCCATCGTCGCCGTAGGAGACCGTCACCAAGTTAGGGTATTACCTTTGCACTCCCCATCCGGTTCATGTGCAATAGGTCATTTTATTCATCTTCCCACTGATTGAACAAGTTCCACCCACCATATTTTCCATATAGATTAGAGAACGAAAGATTTTAGGTTTATCCGTCCGCCAAGTGAATCTCGGTGTCACCGAGTCAAAAAAATTGGTCTTACCAATTTTTGTTTTTGGGCTACAGAGAACAATCTCGGTGAAACTGAGTTGCTCTTTTCGGTGAAACCAAAAGGGCTGCCAAGTTTCTGTTAATGAGTTTGTTTGTCTCGGTGGCTCAGAAATATTTGATTCGGTGGAACCGAAATCCACTTTGTAGAAAGTTAAACTTAAGATTTTGTGTTCAAATTTTCAAAAACTTTCTGAATTTTGTGATGCTTATCCCATCTGCTCATCTATATCCATTCACAAGGTCAGTATGTCAGGATCATATGACAGTCAGAATGATTTCAGAGAGACAATTGTGGATGTGGATGCTGGGACTAGCCCAGATGCTAGTTCCTCATCTTCTGAGGACCCAGGCACTCCCAACTCACATGGTTTGCCCAAGGCTGCCACCAGGTCAAGGAAGAGGCTGAATTTAGATGAAGAAGATTCTGATTTTGTACCAGAAGAGCATAGTGCGGATCATGGAAACCAAGTTTCATGCTCTGGACAACAAGGTGGATGAGCTTACCAAGACAGTCACTGAGCCGAAGCAAGAGGTTGATGCAGTGCCTAGTCCCCACTCAAGTGATGATGATAATCCTCCTCTCCGGCCCAGCACTCAGTTCAAGACTCAAGCCAGATCTTCTACAGTGCCAGCTCCAGAGTTGAGACCATCTTCATCAGCACCAGCTACTGCCCCTACTGCTCCTTCAGCACGTCCAGTGTCTACTCCACAACCTCAGAGGACTTCAGCCGAAGTGTTTGCAGATGCTCTTCTCTCAACTCCTTCGACTGCTACAGTAGCTGCTTCATCGTCTCATGGAGGAGACCATGCCCAGAGAGACGATTAGCTCTATAGCTTTGAACTTTTTGGTAACTTGTTGCCAAAGGGGGAGAAGTTATAGATCATAGGGCTTCGAGAGAGAGTGTTTTGCTTTTTGTTGCTCTCCTAAAAACATTTGGTTTATCGCTCGTTTGTTTAAAACTCAGTTGTGTTTGATCATATACTTTGCTTGTTGATGCTACTATTTCCTATCTTTGTGATATATCTATGAGATGATCATTCACTTGTTTGGTGTTATGTGCATTGTAATCCATTCATATCATTTATGTGCACCACCAAGTTGTATGTGACATGGAAGAGTTACCCACACTCCTAATCGATTGTGCATTTGCATTCAAAGGCAAATTTTAAATAGTGCACAAATTTAGGGGGAGCTCTTGCTTATCACATACTTCTCAAAGCGACGATGATATTCATTGTTTTATCCCTATCGAAGCTTTGATCTATATGTTGTCATCAATTACCAAAAAAGGGGAGATTGAAAGCACAACTTCTCCCTAGGTGGTTTTGGTAATTAATAACAACATATATTTCATTGGACTAATATTTTTACCAAGTTTATCTCACAAAAAAGTTCAATGATGGGATGGCTAAAGGATTGTGTGGAGAACCTCCCCAAGGAAAGGAAAGGAATAGCATTGGCTATAATTCAAGCTTGAAGACTCTACATTTTACATTTTGTGAGAAATCACTTTGAGTCCATAGGAAAGCCAATACTATTAAAAGGGGATGAAGAATTATGATGATCTGGTTGCTCAAGTGTTTAGAGATTAGCCACCAAAAATACTCATCCATTCTCCCACAAAATACTGTGTCCATAACCTAAAAGTTCAAAATCGGTGCCACCAAGTTTTCGCACTCGGCCATACTGATTTTCCCTTGAGACAGAACCTAGCCAAAACCCTAGCAACTCGGTACAACCAATACTGGTTTCGGTACGACCAAGAATCATTAACCAACTCTCTGGTTAGCTAATTCCTAACCTCGGATTTTCCGAGTTTGGTGAATCGGTGTCACCGAGATGAGGAACTGCCCTGGTCAGACTAAAATCGGTAGAACCGAGTTGTGTATATCGGTACCACCGAAAAGGCTAAAGTTGCCACATTTTGCACTAGTCGGTGCCACCGAGTTTCCACATCGGTTTCACCGTGTTGGGCAATAATGTTGTAACGGTTGGATTTTTGGAGATGCCTATATATACCCCTCCACCACCTCTCACATGCAATAGAAGCACTCAGAACATACAAACACTTGTCCTATCCATTATTCTGAGACAGAGCCACCTACTCATGTGTTTAGGTCAAGATCATCCACTCCAACCATATGGGTCTTGATTTCTAGCCTCCCCATGTTGCTTTCCATCCAATCAATCTCTTCTACCCATGCCAAACCTGTGAGAGAGTGATTGAGTGTTGAGGAGACTATCTTTGAAGCACAAGAGCAAGGAGTTCATCATACTACCACATCTATTACCTTTTGGAGGGTGGTGCCTCCTAGATTGGTTAGGTGTCGCTTGGGAGCCTCCTTCTTCGTGATTGTGGAGTTGAACCAAGAATTTTTTGGGGGCAAGGAGATCGCCTACTTCGTGAAGATCTACCCATAGTGAGGTTAGTCCTTCGTGGATGAAAGCCGTGATGGAATAGACGAGGTTGCTACTTTGTGGACCCTAACGGGTGGAGCCCTCCGTGGACTCTCGCGACCGCTACCCTCCGTGGGTTGAAGTCTCCATTAGTATGGACGTACGATAGCACATCGGAACCACGGGAAAAATCTTCATGTCATGAATTGTGTTTGATTCTCCTCTCCCTACCTTTACTTTCATGTGCATGTCATTACTTTCCGCTGCTATACTCTTAGACTTGCATGTGTAGGGTGTACTTGACTTGCTACAATTGCTAAAACTTGCCAAGACTTCAAATTGGGAAAAGGCTAGATTTTTATTTGGTCAAGTAGTCTGATCACCCCCCTCTAGACATACTTTGGATCCTACATAACCATGTGCGATGCCGTACACTGCAAAATCGGTCTTGCGTAGTGGTGGCAACCGCAAGCGTCAGCCAGTGCAAAGGGGTAATTGATATGTATCCATCGTATCTACTTTTCCTAACGCTTTTGCTCTTGTTTT
Source organism: Elymus sibiricus (assembly GCA_039707655.1). Taxonomy (NCBI): domain Eukaryota; kingdom Viridiplantae; phylum Streptophyta; class Magnoliopsida; order Poales; family Poaceae; genus Elymus; species Elymus sibiricus. The sequence goes on along the minus strand of CM077667.1, from coordinate 108,240,801 downwards.
GGACTCTAATTTGCATAATTTGAATGAAACTAACCCGGACTGACACTGTTTTCACAAGAACTACCATGGTGTTGTTTTTGTGCATAAATAAAATTTCTCGGGACTGGGCGAAACTTTTTGGAGAATTATTTTACAATAAATAAAAAATACTGGAGCCAAGAACCACCGGAGGGGGTGCCCTGGGTGGGCACGATACACCAGGTCGCGCCACCCCCTCCAGGCGCGCCCTGGTGGGTTGTGCCCACCTCGTGGCCCCACTGACCCTGATTCCAGCACTATAAATTCCTATTTTCGGAGAAAAAATAGGAGGGAAAGTTTCATCGCGTTTTACGATACGGAGCCGCAGCCACCTCCTGTTCTTCCTCGAGAGGCCCGATCTGGAGCCCGTTTGGGGCTCCGGAGAGGGGAATCTTCGGTCTTCGTCATCATCAGCCCTTCTCCATCGCCAATTCCATGATCCTCCCCACCGGGAGTGAGTAATTCCTTCGTAGGTTTGCTGGTCGGTGAGGAGTTGGATGAGATTCATCATGTAATCGAGTTAGTTTTGTTAGGGCTTGATCCCTAGTATCCACTATGTTATGAGATTGATGTTGCCATGCTTAATGCTTGTCACTAGGGCCCGAGCGCCATGATTTCAGATCTGAACCGTTTGTGTTATCACCATTATATCTATGTTCTTGATCCGATCTTGCTAGTCATATGCACCTGCTATGTGTTATGATCCGTAAACCCCATAGTGACAATATTTGGGATAGTTTCCGGTGATGACCGTAGTTTGAGGAGTTCATGTATTCACTATGTGTTAATGATTTGTTCCGGTTCTCTATTAAAAGGAGGCCTTAATATCCCTTACTTTCCTTATGGACCCTGATACGTCTCCAACGTATCTATAATTTATGAAGTATTCATGCCATGTTTACAATAATTTTATATGATTTTGGTATGATTTTATTAGAACTAACCCGGACTGACGCTGTTTTCAGGAGAACTACCATGGTGTCGTTTTTTTGTGCAGAAATAAAAGTTCTCGGAATGGGCTGAAAATTTACGGAGAATATTTTTGGAAAATATAAAAAATATTGAAGCAAAAAGATACCGGAGAGGAGTCCCGAGGCAGCCACAAGCCTAGGCCCCCCCCCTAGGGCGCACCCCCTGGCTTGTGGGCCCCTCAGTCCCCTTGACGTGAGACCGACGACAAAAATTCCTATAAATACCAAAACCCCTAGAAAGAAACCTAGATCGGGAGTTCCGCCGCCGCAAGCCTCTGTAGCCACGAAAAACCAATCGGGAGCCCGTTCCGGCACCCTGCCGGAGGGGGAAACCATCACCGGAGGCCATCTTCATCATCCCGACGGTCTCCATGACGAGGAGGGAGTAGTTCACCCTCGGGGCTGAGGGTATGTACCAGTAGCTATGTGTTTGATCTCTCTCTCTCGTGTTCTTGAGATGGCATGATCTTGATGTATCGCGAGCTTTATTGATATAGATGAATCATATGGAGCTTCCCCCTCTCTATCTTCTTGTGATGAATTGAGTTTTCCCTTTGAAGTTTTCTTATTGAATTGAGTCTTTAAAGGATTTGACAACACTTGATGTATGTCTTGCGATGGGATATCCGTGGTGACAATGGGATGTTCTATTGATGCACTTGATGTATGTTTTGGTGATCAACTTGCGGGTTCTGTGACCTTGGGAATCTATGCATAGGAGTTGGCACACGTTTTCGTCTTGACTCTCCGGTAGAAACTTTGGGGCACTCTTTGAAGTTCTTTGTGTTGGATTAAACATGATGAATCTGAAATTGTGTGAAGCATATCGTATAATCAAGCCCATGGGTACTCGTGGTGACATTGAAGTATATAGGTGACATAAGGGTTTTGGTTGATGTGTATCTTAAGGTGTTATTTTAGTACGAACTCTAGGGCTGTTCATGACACTTATAGGGATAGCTCATAAGATTGATCGGAAAAGATAACTTTGAGGTGGTTTCGTACCCTACAATAATTTCTTCGTTTGTTCTCCGCTATTTGTGACTTTGGAGTGAACTCTTTGTCGCACGTGAGGGATTTACATATGATTCAACTATATCAGTATTGTTGAGAGAACTTGCACTAGTGAAAGTATGAACCCTAGGCCTTGTTTTCAAGCATTGCAATACCGTTTTTGCTCACTTTTGTTACTTGCTACCTTGCTGTTTTTATATTTTCAGATTACAAAAACCTATATCTACCATCCATATTACACTTGTATCACCATCTCTTCGCCGAACTAGTGCACCTATACAATTTACCATTGTATTGGGTGTGTTGGGGACACAAGAGACTCTTTGTTATTTGGTTGCAGGGTTGTTTGAGAGAGACCATCTTCATCTTATGCCTCCCATGGATTGATAAACCTTAGGTCATCCACTTGAGGGAAATTTGCTACTGTCCTATAAAACTCTGCGCTTGGAGGCCCAACACGAGTCTACAAGAAGAAGGTTGCGTAGTAGACATCAAGCTCTTTTCTGGCGCCATTGCCGGGGAGGTGAGTGCTTGAGGGTATATCTTTAGATCTTGCAATTAAATCTTTTAGTTTCTTGTTTTTCACTAGTTTGGTTTTATAAAAGAAAACTACAAAAAAATGGAGTTTAGGTTGCATCAATTGTTTCGTCTCTTTAATGTCTTTCGTGAAAATGATGGTTCGGAAAACTGTGCTCAATTGGTAGAGGAAGAATTTATGAAAATACTTGATGAGAATTCCTTGAATGATGAGCATGATAGAAATATTGTTAGTATGAATTCTCTGAATATCCATGATGCTAATGATATGCAAAGCCACAAGCTTGGGGATGCTATGTTTTATGAAGATGATATTTTTAGTACCCCAAGTTTTAATGAGGAAATTTATTATGATGATGGCATGCCTCCTATCTATGATGATTATGATGATGACATGTATGCTATAAATAGTGATAGTAACCATGAAACTTGTCATCATGATTTTAATATTGAATGTGATTATGCCAATCATGTATCTCAAGATAGTTATTTTGTTGAGTTTGCTCCCACTACGATGAATAAGAAATATCCTTATGTGGAGAGTAATAAATTTTCTATGCTTGTAGATCATGAAAAGGATGCTTTATGTGATAGTTATATTGTGAAATTCCTTCATGATGTTACTGAAATTTATTATGAGGGAGGAACATATGCTTGTAGGAATTGCAAAAATATCAAGTTTCCTCTCTATGTGTTGAAAGTTTTGAAGTTATGCTTGTTTTGCCTTCCTATGCTAGTTGATTCTTGCTCCCATAAATTGTTTGCTCACAAAATCCCTATGCATAGGAGTGGGTTAGACTTAAATGTGCTTGTCATGAGATTCATGATACTCTCTTGCATGTTTCAATTACTATTCCTATGGGAGCATCATTGAAATCATCATGCCTAGCTAAAAGGCATTCAAGAAAAGCGCTTTTTGGGAGACAACCCAACACTTTTACTTTCTGTTTTTGTGTGATCACATGATTAAGATACTGTAGTAATCATGTTTAATGCCTTTTATTTCAATAAAGTGCCAAGTAAAGCCTTTGGGATGACTCACAAGATGAGTATAATTGATGCTGAACCAAAACAGAAACTTTTAACTCCAGTACAGGAATTTAAATTTTTTTACTGGAGCGTAATAATGATCAGAAATTTTTACAAAGTCTTGATATACAAATTCTTCAGGTTGTCCTAATTTTTCAGAATTTTTAGAGACAGGGAAGTATGGTTACACTACAGATCTTCACAGACTGTTCTGTTTTTGACAGATTCTGTTTTGCATGCATAGTTTGCTTGTTTTAGTGTTTCCATAGCTTATATTTAGCGGTATAAATTATGGGAATGATAGAATACATTAGGTATCATGTGGGAACAATTACGAATCTTGTATTGACAATACCTAAGTGAATTTTTTATCTTTATTATACTAACCCATCTCACGAAGTTCCGTTAAGTTTTGTGTGATGGAAGTTTTCAAGTTTTGGGTGAGACACCAATATTAGGAGAATAAGGAGTGACAAGAATCTAAGCTTGGGGATGCCCAAGGCAACCCCAAGGTAATATCCAAGGAATACCCAAGCGCCTAAGCTTGGGGATGCCCCGGAAGGCATCCCCTCTTTCGTCTTCAACACTATCGGTATATCTTACTTAGAGCTATATTTTTATTCGTCACATAATATGAGTTTTGCTTGGAGCGTCATTTTATTTTGTTATTTTCTGTTAAGTGTTATTTATAATCTTGTTTTTCAATAAAGATTTCCAAGAATTGCCTTTAGGATGCTTGAATTGCATGTTTGATGTGCGCTGTGTAAAAACAGAAACTTTTTCTGTAGTGTTTGAATTTTCATATTTTACTGGAACGTGGAAACTTTCTGAAATTTTTACACAGTGTTGTAATATAAATTGTTTAGCGTGTCCTAAATTTTCATAATTTTTCGAGTTAAGGACGTAAGCTGTTTTCATAAATTGCTACAGACTGTTCTGTTTGGACAGATTGCTGTGATAGTTTTGTTATCTACTTATCCTCTAGTTTCCATAGCCTATACTGGTAGATATAAATTGTGGAAATGATAGTAAACAGTAGATGATGTTTGAAAATTATAGTGCAACATGTCTTGGCAGTACATGAAGTGTTGATTTGTTCTTATGTGTACTACCTATCTCACGAGTTCTTTTCGAGTTTTGTGTGGATGAAGTTTTTGAGAATAGGTGAAACCATGATATGAGAGGATTGAACGAGATACAAAAGCTCAAGCTTGGGGATGCCCAAGGCACCCCAAGTAAATATTTCAAGAAGTGTCGGGGAAACGACACCTATGGGATCGCGAGGATCCCTTTACGATTCGGCAAGGGGAAGGGTTTGTACAGAGAGCAGATCTGATGATCAACACGCGGGAATTTTACCCAGGTTCGGGCCGCAAAGATGCGTAAAACCCTACTCCTGCTTAGTTGTATTAAGTGTGTTCTAGCTCAAGTCCTGGGAGCGCTACAGTACTCAGCAGCTACACATGCAGAATGAGCTTTAGAAGATCCGATCCCCCCTGTAGCTACGCCTTGGTCCTCCTTTTATACGTTCGAAGGGGTCACCAACAGTGGCGTACAGTGCATACATGAGGTGTAAAAGTAGCTACAGTGTTATCATACCTAACACTGACGGTTTAGGACAAGAACATTAAATGCTCCGTTGAGGTGTCCCTTAGCATCTTGGGGCTGGAAAAAGGGGCCGTCCCATCGCACCGCTTAAACCCATCCACCTCTAGCACCTGACACGTTACCAGGAGGACAACAGCTAAAAGACAAGCTGTTGACCGCACTGGAGCGGTGACAGGGCAGCGAGGGCTTGCCGGGGGCGAGCCTTGCCGGGGCTGCAAGCCATCCCGGCAAGATCTTGCCGGGGCTCCAGCCTCCAGTCTTCTATCTTCTGATTATTGCCTTGTCTTGGATGCCTTCTTGACTTTATGAACTCGCATTTGGTTGTCTCCCGGCAGGCCTTGCCGCAGGTGTGGCTACAACTGCCCGTGCACAAGTACGGGGTACTAAAGGACCCAATCCTTAGTGCACCGACAGGAGCTCCCGGGCCTGGGCCATACACGGGTGCGAGGCGTTGTTGGGCCAGGCCCAAACAGTGCACGGGCACGCGTGGCAGGAGTTATCCACCGTAATCATTCCATTTACAGCGCCGCCCACGACGCCCATTGAATGCGGGACGTGGGGGACGTGCGCAGCGCGGCCGTTACAGCAGCGCGCTCGTGAAGCGTTTCAATATTATTTTAGTAAAGAGGCGACCTCGCGTTCTCCCCATAAAAAGGAATCCGCAGAGGCGCTGCTCATTTACCTCTTGTCTCTTCCAATCTGGGAACCGCCGCCGTCTTCTTCCTTGAGTCGAAACAGAGCTTCCCCCCTCTCATCCGCCGCCTCCACGCCCTCTCCGCCCTCAGCCTCCGTCTCCCATAGCCGCCATGCCGCCCAAAGCAAGCATGGGCAAGGAGGTGGATGCCGCTGCCTCGGAGAACAAGATGGCGAAGATGCGGAAGGAGCACGTCGTCTTCCCCCCGGCGCTTGATGCGGCCGCACTGAGGGAGCGATATCAGTTCATGTGGGCGACAGAGACGTCAGCACATGCGGCCACCGCCGTGAGTCCAGGTTCTTCTAGGGGTGTCCCAAATAAATACCACTTCTTTGCCGATTACTTCTACTGCGGACTCTGCCCCCCTTTCTCTAATTTCTTCAATGACATCATGCTCACCTACGGCTTCCAACTTTTGGATTTCACGCTGAATGTCGTAACTTGCATGTCCGTTTTCGCTCATCTTTGCGAAAACTTTGCCGGAGTAGTTCCTAGCACCGCTCTTTTTCGCCATTACTTCATTCCCCGCATCCAAAAAGGCGAGGCCCTTTCTGGCTCCATCGCTTGGATCCCACGGCCAGGAACCAAGGAGGTCTATCCAGACGGGGCCTTCCGCGAGAAGTGGGATGAATGGCGGGCCAGATGGTGCTGGGTTCGGGAGACAGAAAAATCCGAAGTCCAACCTTTCTGCTTGCCGCGGCAGACAAAGATAGCGCACAGCAACGACTGGAGCGCCTTCGATCCTGACGACAAGAAGCTCACAGTCGCTACCACCAGGATTCACCGCCTCAGAGCTGTCGGGCTCACGATAGATATGATAGGCGCCGATTTCCTTTGCCGGCGCATCGCCCCTTTGCAGAACAAAGGGAGACCAGCCTGGCAATTTCGGAACGCGGCAGACATCATGAGACTGCGCCCTGGGTTGAATGGCAATCTGACATTTATGCAGCACGCAGCTCTCTGCCAGAAACTGTTCAGGGGCGACGTTGTATGCAAGCTGCCGGCAAGCATAGTCCCTCTATGCAACAACTCCTGTCTAGGCCCAATCATCGCCATGATGCCGGCGTTTGACGCTCACAGCCTTGACGAATCTTGGATTGAGCCATCTGAAGAGCAAGTGCAGCAATTCTTTGACAATCTGACGGAGAGGCCCATCCGCGAAGAAGAGGGCCTCGTCCGCGCCACCACTGAGGAAGAAGTGGCATACATTGCCAGTAGGGCGGAGGAAGCAGATCTTGCCGCGGAGGCCGGCAGCGCTGGCTTCGTGAAAGAGGGAACCAGTGGAGAAGAAGCACTGCCAGATGAGGATCTTGCCGGGCAGGACGAGACCGCAGAAGGGCAGGGGGGCACATCAGCCGAAGGCCCTTCTGCTGGAGACGCCGTCGAAGAGGAACTGCACGAGGAAGCCCTGACCCTTGAACCAAGGAAGAGGCGTGTCCTTCGGAGTGCCGCCTCTGGGACCTCGGTCCTCCAAGCTTCCTCAAGCGGCGGAGCCCCCGGCAAAGGGGCAGCCGGCAAGGCGACGCAGCGGCAAGAGGCTCATCAGCAACCTGCGCCTGCGGCAGCCAAGCGACTCAGGAGCACCCCTCCACCTCCTCCCGTGGCGGAAGTCGACTTCGACCTCTCTGCCTTTAGCTCGGGAGAAGAAGAAGAAGAGTAAGGATCTTGCTGCGTCCCTTATTTTCTGAGTTTTTGATTTTACTTGACCCATTTGTCTTGCTTTGGCCTGTCTCCGCAGGGATACGGAAACTCTGGTGCAGAGGATGACGAAGAGGGCGAAGACCTCAACGGGCGAGGAACCGTCGGCAAGCACCTCAGGTGCGCCGGAGACGATCACCATCAGCCCGGAGCCCAGCCCGCGACGCAGCCCTCGACTCAGCCCCCGGCGCAGCCCCCAGCGTGAGTCTATTACTCACTTTCCGCTGGCAAGTGCCGGGGTGTGCATCTTTACTGCTGACATCGCTAGGCATGCAGGAGGAGAGCAGCGACAAGGAGAACCATCAGAGGCCACCCCTGATATGCCGCCTCCGTCAACCACGCCGCCCAGAGATGGATCGCCGGCAAGGACTTCCTCTAGCGTGCTCTATCGCGACGAGGAAGAGCCGGCAAGCATGGGCACCGGCAGCTCTACGCCGGCAACCAATATTGCCACAGGTACTTGTCATTCTGTTTTCCTTCTTTTTTTGTCTTCTTGAACTTCCATCTTAATCTCATCTTGTTTTGCTTTCTTGGCCCCCAGACATTCCCTCGGTAGAGCAAATGGACGTTGACACCGTCATCGAGGAGACCGCCAGGGATGCCGCCGCCGAGGCCGGCAGGCTTGCCGCCGAGGAGGCCGCCAAGAATGCTGCCGCCGAAGCCGCCAAGAACGCTGCTACCGAGGCCGCCAAGGACGCTAGCGCCGAAGCTGCCAGGGTTGCAGAGGAAGAGCTCGCCAAGGAATCTGCCGAGAGGGCCGGTGAGGAGGCTAGTGACCGTACTAACGGCATCCCTACCGCAGGAGCGCCAGGCGCTACGCCGGGCACAGAGCCCCCAGCCGCCGGGGAGGCAATTGTTGAGGAACAACCACCAACATCCGAAGCTCCGTCGTCAAGCAAGTACCTCAAGATTGGCGACAACTTGTTTGTCAGCATCCCAAGCACGGCAAGCACTAGGGCGCCAACTGAAGGGGAAGTCTTTGATGAAGACGCCATTGCCGCCGCCGGGCTAGAGGTCGTCGATGAACCAAGCGCCAGCAGCAGCAAATCTGAAGAAGAGAAGCTCCTCAAGGCCATGCACGACAACTACCAGAAGCTCCAAGCACTCCACCGTGTCCGGAAGGAGAAACTAGACTCCAGGGCCGCGGTTGCCGACAAGATTGAGGCAGATCTCCAGAAACGCGTTGAGGAGAGGCAGGCCTGGTTTGCCGAAGCTTTCCAGGAGTTGAGGACTGGCCAAGAGCAGCCGAGTCAGAGATGGGACGATCTCCTCATGAAGCAGTCTGACGTGGAGAAGGCACAGGAGGATGCCAAGCAACAGGCTGCCACAGAGGAAGCACGCTTGAGGGAACTTCGCGTTGGGCTTGAGGCTCATGATGACGACCTGACCGCTCACGAGAAGGCACTAGCCGACAAGCTCCGCGCCAAAGACGAGGAGATTGAAAAGTTTGTCACGCAGCGGACCCAGGATCTGGAGCTGAAGCACAAGGAGACCCTCGAGGCTCTGACTGTAGATCATGCCGGCAAGCTGAAGGAGGTCGTCGATGCTGCCAAAGCTGCAGAGGCCGCCAAGGACAAGCTTGCCGACGGAGTGAAGAAGCTGGAAGCAGATCTTGAGGAACACGGCAAGCAGATCTCAACACTCAAGACCGAGAGAGACAAAGCTCTCCACAGCTGGATGGAGACGCAAGTTGTCGTATCCGACAAGACCAAGGAGCTCTCCACAGCCAACGAATCCATCGCTGATCTGAAGCTGAAACTGTCCAGACTGGATGAGACTCTGGAGACCGCCAAGGCTCGCGAGAAGACCCTGGTCAAAAGTCTCCGGGATGAGGAGGAGCTGGTCAAGAGCGCCACCACCACTCACAATGACTATGTGCAGGGAGTGCAAATCTGGACTGAGAAGCTTGCCGATGTTGCAGAGAAGCTCGCCGCACAACTGTCTACCATGGGCCTGCAAGATCACAGGCGTCCTCTTGACGACAGGGTGTCCCCGAGCGCCAAGCTGACCATCTTCTTCGACCGTGTGCTTGTAGCCCTGGAGCAGCTCCATTCCGACCGAAAAGCTCATCTGGCCAGTGAGTCGCGCAAACTCTGCCAGGCCGTCCTCCAGAAGGTGCTCGTCAAGATGGTGCATAAAAACCCCGGCATCAACCTCAGCATCTTCGACCGCCTGCCGAAGGACGTGGACGTCAAGGCACTTGAGGAGCTTGTCGCGCCCATCGTCGACAGGGTAAGCCAAGTCAAGAGAGTTGAAGGCGATCGCCGCGATTAGCTGCCTTACTCCCCGCCGCCATCCATGCCAAGAACAATTTATCTTATGTTAGAATTGCGGCAAGATTGATGTAATATAACTCGCTATGTTCTGGGTGAATGCTATGCTATTCCCTTGTTTAATTTCTTTCCGTATGTATTCGCCCTATGCTTGGTCGGAAACTTGCCGGCGCGCGCACCCTTGCCGCGAGCGCTAGGTGCGGGACTTTAGCAGCCTGCTGGCGGTGCCGCTACCGGCAAGAGACCTTGGTGTTTTCAGTGCAGCCACCTAAACTGTTGAGCGGACTCAAAACAGGATAAGGGCGCAACCAATCACAACAAGGTTCCTTCGCGTGCAGGTTTTTCATACAAGAATTGAAATCGTTCAAGGAGAATAACAAAACAGAAAAATTTGTTCAAAGTTTCTACAACTTAGCTTTCCGTCGCAGTACTTCTTCCGGCAAGATGTCAACCTTGAACGTCGCCTGTCGGTATCCATACCATCCTATCCCCCCGGCAAACTTGCATGCAAGGGAACCTTCTGTCCTTTGAGAAAAAGAAAGAAGAGAAAATAGAGATATGGAACCTTGGCGGTTCGTTAGCACTTGCTGAAGATGAGCGTAATACAATATCTCAGATAAACATGCACGTAAGTAAACATGAAAATCGACAAGAATTGTACAATACTTAGGCTTTATTTAACTATGCACAGGGTCTGCGCCTGGCTTTGTACAAAGGATCACATGCTACAGCGGCAAGACTTGTACAAAAGGTGGTTGCCGGGGGGCCCGGCAACCGCGCCTCATGGGTAGAATTTACGAAGATGCTCGATATTCCAGGAGTTGCTCACCGGAATACCGTCTTCGGTCTCCAGGCGGACTGCGCCAGGCCTGGTGACTCGTACTACCCGATAAGGGCCTTCCCACTTCGGCGTCAACTTGTTGGAATTCTTGGCCGACTGAACGCGCCGAAGAACAAGGTCGCCTTCCTCAAGACTCCGGGCATGAACCTTGCGGCTATGGTAGCGGCGCAAAGCTTGCTGGTAGCGTGCAGCTCGCACAGCAGCCTGGAGACGATCCTCCTCAAGGAGCACAACGTCATCTTGCCGCAGCTGCTCTTGCTCGAGCTCATCATAAGCGAGCACTCGAGGTGACCCGTACGTGAGTTCCGTGGGGAGAACTGCCTCCGCCCCATATACTAGGGAGAAGGGTGTCTGGCCGGTAGCTCGATTCGGTGTCGTCCTGATTGACCAAAGAACCATCGGCAACTCATCAACCCAGCGCCTTCCGCACTTGCGCAGCCTGTCGAAAGTCCTCGTCTTGAGGCCTCGCAACACTTCAGCATTAGCCCTTTCCGCCTGGCCGTTGCTCCTCGGGCGGGCAACAGAAGCAAAAAAAATCTTGCCGCCAAGGTCTTGGACATACTGCATGAAGGTGCGGCTCGTGAACTGTGTGCCGTTGTCGGTGATAATCCTGTTTGGTACACCAAAGCGGCAAACTATTCCTTTGAAGAACTTGATGGCTGACTGTGTTGTCACCTTCCTCACTGCTTCCACTTCCGGCCACTTTGTAAACTTGTCGATTGCAACGTACAAGTATTCAAAGCCCCCGGTAACACGGGGAAAAGGGCCCAAGATGTCAAGCCCCCAGACCGAGAATGGCCAGGAGAGAGGGATTGTCTGAAGAGCTTGAGCTGGTTGATGCAATTTCTTCGAATGAAACTGGCATGCTTCACACTTGGTTACTAGCGCAGTTGCATCCTGGAGAGCAGTGGGCCAAAAGAAACCTTGCCGGAATGCCTTGCCGGCAAGAGCTCTTGATCCTATGTGGGAGCCACATATGCCTCCATGTATCTCTGCCAACAGCTCCAGTCCATCCTCCCGAGGAATGCATTTCAATTTCACACCATTCAGCCTCTTTCTGTACAGGACATTGTCCACAAACTGGTACATTTTAGACCGACGGGCTACTTTCTCTGCTTCTTCCTGCTCTTCGGGGAGTTCTCCTGTCTGAAGGAAATGGACGATGTGCTGTGCCCATGCTGGAGCCTGAGGCTCGACGGCAAGGACTAAAGGCAAATCTTCTACCACGGGAGCAGTCGCCTCGACAGCAAGGTCCTGAGACCTTGCCGGAGCTTTCTGTTCCCCGGCAAGCTTGGCGGGAGCGTTTGTCTCGACGGCAAGAGCCTGAAGTCCTGCCGGAGCCTATCGCTCACCGACAAGCTTGGCGTTGTTCCCGACAACTTCCTTGCCGACGGCTTCTGGGAGCTCTGCCGGGAAGTACTTGCCGGAACTCAACTTTCTTCTCTTCTCTTGTCCCATTGATGGTGTCACGGATTGTTGAGTCAGTCGAAGCACAAAAGTTCCTGGTTCCACAGGTAACTTGAGAGCAGCGCATTTTGACAGGCCATCAGCAATGCTGTTTTCTGCACGAGGAACGTGCTCCATTTGTAGGCCGTCAAAATGCTCTTCCAACTTCCTCACTTCATTTACATAAGCTTCCATCAACGGGCTCTGATAATCTTTGTTGACTTGCTTGACGACAAGTTGAGAATCACCTCTGACAATAAGCTTCTGGATTCCAAGGTCTGCCGCGATCCTGAGACCGGCAAGCAACCCTTCATACTCCGCAGTATTGTTCGTTGACCTCTCCCGGGGACAATGCATCTGAATCACGTATTTGAGGTGCTCTCCGGTGGGTGCGACAAACAGCACGCCAGCACCGGCGCCTTGCAGCGAGAAAGCCCCATCAAAATACATGATCCACTCTTGATTTGTTTCCTTGCCAGGGAGAGTTGACTCTGGAACTTCTTCATCTGGCATTGGGGTCCATTCTGCAATGAACTCCGCCAAGGCCCTGCTCTGGATGGTCGAAGTACTATCAAACTTGAGACCAAAGCTTGACAACTCCAAAGCCCACTCCACAATCCTGCCGGTAGCGTCTGGGTTCCGCAAAATCCGCTGCAACGGAAAGCGAGTGACAACGGTGATCTCATGTGCTTGAAAGTAATGGCGCAGCTTCCTCGAGGCCATAAGGAGGCCGAAGAGCAACTTCTGCACACCAGAATATCTTGACCTAGCCCCCTGTAAAAGGGAGCTGACAAAATAGACCGGGCGCTACACCATCTTCTTCTTCTGTATTGCTTGACTTGACTGCGCAGATTCAACCTTGTCGGCACCAGGCTCTGCCGGGGAAGATCCCAGCTCGTCATTCGGCGGTCCTGCCGCTGGCGCTGCTTCTTCATCAGCTTCTCTCTCTGCCACTAGCGCAACACTTACCACTTGATTTGTTGCCGCTAGACATAGCAGCAATGGCTCTTGTGGTTTTGGCACGACTAGTACTGGCGGAGAGGAGAGGTACTTCTTCAAATCCTGCAGCGCTGCCTCCGCTTCTAGAGTCCATTTCATTGGGCCCACCTTCTTCAAGATTTTGAAAAAGGGCAGGGCGCGTTCAGCAGATTTTGAGATAAACCTACTCAGAGCAGCAACGCAGCCGGCAAGACGACGCACATCTTTGACACGTCTTGACGCTTCAATTTGCTCAATTGCTTTGATCTTGTCGGGATTCGCTTCAATTCCACGCTGAGATACAAAGAATCCTGAGAAGCTTGCCGGATGGGACACCAAACACACACTTCTCAGGGTTGAGCTTCAACTTGATCTTGCGCAGATTTGCAAATGTTTCTTCTAAATCCGATATGAGAGTCGCCTTATCCTTGGTTTTGACCACTATATCATCCATGTAAGCTTCCATATTTCTATGTAGCTAGGGCTCAAAACCAATCTGGACCGCTCTTGCAAATGTAGAACCAACACTTTTCAACCCGAAAGGCATACGCAAGAAGCAGTACGTACCACATGGGGTGATAAATACGGTCTTCTCTTCATCTTCCTTGGGCATGAAAATCTGATGATAGCCTGAATAGGCGTCAAGGAATGACAGCAAGTCGCAGCCGGCAGTGGAGTCCATAATTTGGTCGATGCGCGGCAAGGGAAAAGGATCTTTTGGACAGGCTTTATTGATATCTGTATAGTCAATACATAGCCTCCATTTTCCATTCGCCTTGCGCACTACAACTGGATTGGCCAACCATGTTGGATGAAGTACTCCTCTAACCAAGCCTGCTGCTTCTAACTTCTTAATTTCTTCGGCAATAAACTGTTGCCGCTCCAAAGCTTGCTTCCTGACCTTTTGCTTGACGGGCCGCGCGTGTGAACAGACGGCAAGGTGGTGCTCAATCACCTCCCTGGGAACACCGGGGATATCAGATGGTTGCCATGCAAACACATCGACATTCGCCCGCAGGAAGGTAACGAGCGCGCTTTCCTATTTACTGTCGAGGGTGGAACTTATGGTGAAAGTTCCTCCCGAGCCATCTTCCTTGGCGGGCACCTTCTTGGTCTCTGGCGGAGCAGCCTTGGACTTCTTGCTCTTGCCGGTGGAGCTCTCAGGCACGTCCCCAACGAGAGCGCAGCACTCCGAGGAGGTGCGCTTGCCGGAGTGTGTGCGAGAGGTCTTGCCGGTCTTCTTCCCCCCGGGAGCTTCAGCGGCAGGAGCAAGTGCCTTGGCGGCAGATGCTGCAACTGCCTCCCGGTAGAGTTGATCGGTGCAGATAAGCGCGTCCTTCTTGTCGGAGCCGACAGTGATAACGCTCATTGGCCCAGGCATCTTCAGCACATTGTAGGCGTAGTGCGATGCCGCCATGAACTTGGCCAGCGTTGGGCGGCCAAGGATCCCATTATATGGCAACGGAATCTTGGCGACGTCAAACACGATCTTCTCAGTTCTGAAGTTCAGGTCACTGCCAAATGTCACCGGCAGCGTGATTTTCCCCTTGGGCTGGATCCTTCCTGGATTGACCCCTTGAAACGAGCCCGTTTCCTCGAGATCTCCATCAGGAATTTGCAATCTCTTGATTACCTCGGGTGAGATCAAGTTCAAACCGGCCCCACCGTCAACTAACATCTTCGTCACCTTGAGGTTGCGAATCGTTGGTGAGACCAACAACGGCAAACACCCAACCGCAGTTACACGATCAGGGTGATCCTCAACGTCGAAAATGATAGGCGTGTTGGACCATTTCAAAGGCTTCCGGGCGCCGACAGATGGCTCAGTCGCATTAACCTCACGCGCCCACTGTTTAAGTTGGCGGTGGGAAGAATGCAACGAGGCACCTCCGTCAACGCACATGGCGTCTATAGCTTTCTGGAACTCTTGCTCACTGGATTCATCGTCCTCCTCAATGTCATCATCACCCCCCCCTCTTGCTTGTCGCGGCCTCGAGCGGGCCGGTCCTTCTGTTGCTTGGCCTTGCCGCGGCAACCTCCTCGGCCACCACGCTTCTTGCCGGACCCCTCCGCGCCATCCTGGGCCTTCTCCTTGTCTCGCCTCTCGTACTCGGCTTTCTGCTTCTCGACAAGCTGCTCAACTTGCTGGCAGTCTTGGAGATCGTGGCCCTTGGTGCGGTGGATCTTGCAGTACTGCTTGCCGGAACCGTCTGGCTTGTCGGCAGCCGCCAAGGCCTGGCAGGAGGCACTCCCGGCAACATCCTTGCCGGGGTCATCAACCTTGGCCTTCTTGGCGGTACCGGGGTTGCCGGATCCCTCAACGGCAAGCACGACCTTGCCCTTGCGCTTCCTATTGCGCCGCCGACCCTTCTTTGCCGGGGCGGCGGTGCCCGCATCCTCAGAGTCGGCTCCTGCGCCGGCGTCTTCACCGGGGAGACTCCTCCCTTCTTCAGCCGAGGCACACTTATCTGCCAGAGCATAAAGCTCAGCAACATCCCTGATCTTGTTCATCGCCAGCTCTTCCCGCATCCTGCGGTTGCGCACGTTCTGATGGAACGCGCTGATAACAGCGGCAGGGTGAACGTCTGGAATGTTGTGATGTATGCGGCTGAACCTCCGGATGTACTTGCGCAAAGTCTCGCCTTCCTTCTAGGGGATGAGATGTAGATCGCTTTCCTGGCCAGGAGCTTGGTGGCCTCCAGTAAAGGCGCCAACAAACTCATGGCACAGGTTTGCCCAAGAAGAGATGGAATTCTCCGGCAGGTGCATCAACCACGACCTGACGTTGGGCTTAAGCACCAACGGGAAGTAGTTGGCGAGTATCTTGTCGTCGCGAGCCCCGGCAGCCTGCACCGCAATGGTGTAGATGCTCAGGAACTCCGACGGGTGGGTCTTGCCGTCGTATTTCTCCGGGACCTCCGGCTTGAACGTGTATTGGGCCATTGGACTCGCCGCAGCTCGCGGGTAAACGCTGGACAACCCACCTCGTAAGGTAGATCGACAGGATACCCTGGCGCTGGCTTGTCTACAGTAGGTCCTGCGCGCTTGTCAGATTGATGGCGCGCTTCCCGACGACGCTCGATGGTAGTTCGAGCGTCTTCCTTGCCTCGCTCCCGAAGAACTTGACGTTGATCGCGGCGAGTTCGCGGATCGGACGACGCCGTGGAATCGTCATCACGGGTGTCGGCCCGTTGAGTCAGCGTCCGCTGCTGTCGCTGTGGGGGAGAGTACACAGTAGTTGTACTGCCCACAGTCTTCTCACCGCCGACGCGTGCCGGCTCGATGGGCTGCCGCCACGAGGGCTCCGCCTGCTCCGGCTTATCTTCGTTTGTGAGGCCGACGAGGCTCTGAATGGCAGCTCTCCATTCGTCGAGCTTGTCCGCAACAGGAGGGAAGTTCAGAAGCAGCTGTCCACATGCTAGCGCTTCTGCTCGTGTAGGCGGCGGCGACAGGTGCGAGGAACGTGATGTGCTCTGACTCCCAACTATGTTGGAAGGAGCTACATCACGGTCCCGCGACCGTACACCGCTTCCACCAGCATGCGGACGTGCATGCTGGTCTCGCACATCCTGAGGTTGATGCTCAGGAGACTTTCCATGGGGACACCCGGACCCACCAACATCATGGCGACGTTCATCGCACGCGCCCTGAGAAGGTCACGGCACATGCGCCCGTGTGGGTGTCTTGGAAGGCGCCCTTCCATCTCTGGAGTTCGCTGCACCGCCTGCTGGCAGCACAGCTCCATCCCTAGATCCAGCGGCGCGAACGACGCCGCTCGCCTGGCTACGATCACCAGAGCGTCGTGGAAGCTCTGGATCTCTACTTCCTCCTCCACCCGTGTCGACACCATCGCCCGTGCGTGTAAGCACAGGCGCAGCGGACGTGGATGGACCAACCGCCGTGAAACCCTTCCTCTTGGGGGCCATGGCGAAGAAGATGATGAAGAACTAGCGCGCTAGTCACCAGATCAGGTCCGCACAACCTCTATCCCCCTACCTGGAGCGCCATAGATGTCGGGGAAACGACACCTATGGGATCGTGAGGATCCCTTTACGATTTGGCAAGGGGAAGGGTTTGTACAGAGAGCAGATCTGATGATCAACACGCGGGAATTTTACCCAGGTTCGGGCCGCAAAGATGCGTAAAACCCTACTCCTGCTTAGTTGTATTAAGTGTGTTCTAGCTCAAGTCCTCGGAGCGCTATAGTACTCAGCAGCTACACATGCAGAATGAGCTTTAGAAGATCCAATCCCCCCTGTAGCTACGCCTTGGGCCTCCTTTTATACGTTCGAAGGGGTCACCAACAGTGGCGTACAGTGCATACATGAGGTGTAAAAGTAGCTACAGTGTTATCATACCTAACACTGACGGTTTAGGACAAGAACATTAAATGCTCCGTTGAGGTGTCCCTTAGCGTCTTGGGGCTGGAAAAAGGGGCCGTCCCATCGCACCGCTTAATCCCATCCACCGCTAGCACCTGACACGTTACCAGGAGGACAACAGCTAAAAGACAAGCTGTTGACCGCACTAGAGCGGTGACAGGGCAGCGAGGGCTTGCCGGGGGCGAGCCTTGCCGGGGCTGCAAGCCATCCCGGCAAGATCTTGCCGGGGCTCCAGCCTCCAGTCTTCTATCTTCTGATTATTGCCTTGTCTTGGATGCCTTCTGACTTTATGAACTCGCATTTGGTTGTCTCCCGGCAGGCCTTGCCGCAGGTGTGGCTACAACTGCCCGTGCACAAGTACGGGGTACTAAAGGACCCAATCCTTAGTGCACCGACAGGAGCCCCCGGGCCTGGGCCATACACGGGTGCGAGGCGTTGTTGGCCAGGCCCAAACAGTGCACGGGCACGCGTGGCAGGAGTTATCCATCGTAATCATTCCATTTACAGCGCCGCCCACGACGCCCATTGAATGCGGGACGTGGGGGACGTGCGCAGCGCGGCCGTTACAGCAGCGCGCTCGCGAAGCGTTTCAATATTATTTTAGTAAAGAGGCGACCTCGCGTTCTCCCCATAAAAAGGAATCCGCAGAGGCGCTGCTCATTTACCTCTTGTCTCTTCCAATCTGGGAACCGCCGCCGTCTTCTTCCTTGAGTCAAAACAGAGCTTCCCCCTCTCATCCGCCGCCTCCACGCCCTCTCCGCCCTCAGCCTCCGTCTCCCATAGCCGCCATGCCGCCCAAAGCAAGCAGGGGCAAGGAGGTGGATATCGCTGCCTCAGAGAACAAGATGGCGAAGATGCAGAAGGAGCACGTCGTCTTCCCCCCGGCGCTTGATGCGGCCGCACTGAGGGAGCGATATCAGTTCATGTGGGCGACAAAGACGTCAGCACATCCGGCCACCGCCGTGAGTCCAGGTTCTTCTAGGGGCGTCCCAAATAAATACCACTTCTAGGGGTGTCCCTTAGCGTCTTGGAGCTGGAAAAAGGGGTCGTCCCATCGCACCGCTTAAACCCATCCACCGCTAGCACCTGACACGTTACCAAGAGGACAACAGCTAAAAGACAAGCTGGTGACCGCACTGGAGCGGTGACAGGGCAGCGAGGGCTTGCCGGGGGCGAGCCTTGCCGTGGCTGCAAGCCATCCTGGCAAGATCTTGCCGGGGCTCCAGCCTCCAGTCTTCTATCTTCTGATTATTGCCTTGTCTTGGATGCCTTCTTGACTTTATGAACTCGCATTTGGTTGTCTTCCAACAGGCCTTGCCGCAGGTGTGGCTACAACTGCCCATGCACAAGTACGGGGTACTAAAGGACCCAATCCTTAGTGCACCGACAAGAAGTCTCAAGCATCTAAGCTTGGGGATGCTACGCATCCCACCTCTCTTCATCAACAATTATCAGTTAGCCTATGTTGAGCCTAAATTTTTATTCGTTCACATGATGCGTGCTATTCTTGGAGTGCTATTTTTCTTTTGCTTGATGTTGAATAAAATACTTAAGATCTGAAAATCTTAGATGAGATAGTCCTCACATAGTTATTTAATTGTTGGCTACGCATTGATCTTCACTTATATCTTTTTGGAGTAGTTTGTCATTCACTCTCGTGCTTCACTTATATCCTATGAGTAAATGGTTGAATGAATTGAATATCATAAATCTGAAATTAAATATGCTTCATATACTTATCCCATGGGGAGTAATGACTTCACACATAAGAGGTATAGGTGGTAAAATTTATTGAAAGTTAGCAAACACCGCATTGGTCACTTGAACAATTCATGAAAGAATATTGAAGGAAGAGAGATTCCACATATAAATATACTATCTTGGACATCTTCTATGATTGTGAGCTCATTAATTATTTTCAAACTCGAGCAAATTAGCTTAAATTGGACAAGGAAGACAACTTAATGAGTTATGTTTGGGTATATTTGTATAGAAGTTATATTGTTATGGATCCTCCAACATGTGGTGCTTGCTTCCACCTCATACTAGCCAGAACTTCCGCACCAAGTAGAAATACTACTTGTGCATCCAAACACCCTTAAACCAGTTTTGCCATGAGAGTCCACTATACCTACCTATGGATTAAGTAAGATCCTTCAAGTAAGTTGTCATCGGTGCAAAAAGCAATAAAAATTGCTCCTAAAAATGTATGATCTTTTATTGTGAGGGAAAATAAGCGTTGTACGAACTTGTGATGGTAAAGAAATAAAAGCGACGGACTGCATAATAAAGGTTTCTATCACAAAGGGCAATACAACGTGACGTTCCTTTGCATTAAGGGTTTGCACATCCAAAAACAAAAAGCGCATGACAACCTCTGCTTCCCTCTGCGAAGGGCCTATCTTTTACTTTCTAGTACTTACCTTTATGCAAGAGTCATGGTGATCTTCACCAGTTCCTATATTTCGCCTTTTTCTCTTGGCAAGCGTCATGTGTTGGGGAATGATCTAGACATATATATCCACACAAATATATTTGATCATGAATTATTATTGTCGACAATTATCTATATGATAAATAAGTTGGGAGGCGAAACATTAAGCCCATATCTTTCTCTGTGTTCGATGGATGCTATTTGTTCTAAAAATATGCTTTGAGTGTCAATAATCATGGAAGACTATATGATAGTTGAGTATGTGGAATTTGCTAAATCAAAGCTCTTACATAGACCCTTCCTGAAAATAAGATGAATTGCAATTGTTCGATGACTAGGAATATGGTTTGTTAGTTTTCAAGAAACTTTCTGGTCTATACTTTAACATCTGAATAGCTTGTTACTTGATCATGAGAAGTTTTATGTGATGAGCTATTGTTTATGGTTTATATTGATGCTAGAAAAAGTGATTGGAATTATCATTGATCAAACTTGTGCACTTGCTAGCATTCAGACTTCATAAATTATTTCTTTTATCATTTACCTACTCGAGGATGAGCAGGAATTAAGCTTGGGGATGCTGATACGTCTCCAACGTATCTATAGTTTATGAAGTATTCATGCCATGTTTACAATAATTTTATATGATTTTGGTATGATTTTATTAGAACTAACCCGGACTGACGCTGTTTTCAGCAGAACTACCATGGTGTTGCTTTTTTGTGCAGAAATAAAATTCTCGGAATGGGCTGAAAATTTACGGAGATATTTTTGGAAAATATAAAAAATACTGGAGCAAAAATATACCGGAGAGGAGTCCCGAGGCAGCCACAAGCCTAGGGGGCACCCCCCCCTAGGGCGCGCCCCCTGGCTTGTGGGCCCCTCGGAGTCCCCTTGACGTGAGACCGACGCCAAAAATTCCTATAAATACCAAAACCCCCAGAAAGAAACCTAGATCGGGAGTTCCGCCGCCGCAAGCCTCTGTAGCCACAAAAAATCAATCGGGAGCCCGTTCCGGCACCCTGCCGGAGGGGGAAACCATCACCGGAGGCCATCTTCATCATCCCGGCGGTCTCCATGATGAGGAGGGAGTAGTTCACCCTCGGGGCTGAGGGTATGTACCAGTAGTTATGTGTTTGGTCTCTCTCTCTCGTGTTCTTGAGATGGCACGATCTTGATGTATCTCGAGCTTTATTGATATAGATGAATCATATGAAGTTTTCCCCTCTCTATCTTCTTGTGATGAATTGAGTTTTCCCTTTGAAGTTTTCTTATCGGATTGAGTCTTTAAAGGATTTGAGAACACTTGATGTATGTCTTGCGATGGGATATCCGTGGTGACAATGGGATGTTCTATTGATCCACTTGATGTATGTTTTGGTGATCAACTTGTGGGTTCGGTGACCTTGGGAATCTATGCATAGGGGTTGGCACACGTTTTTGTCTTGACTCTCCGGTAGAAACTTTGGGGCACTCTTTGAAGTTCTTTGTGTTGGATTGAGCATGATGAATCTGAAATTGTGTGATGCATATCGTATAATCAAGCCCATGGGTACTCGTGGTGACATTGGAGTATCTAGGTGACATTAGGGTTTTGGTTGATGTGTATCTTAAGGTGTTATTTTAGTACGAACTCTAGGGCTGTTCGTGACACTTATAGGGGTAGCTCATAAGATTGATCGAAAAAGATAACTTTGAGGTGGTTTCGTACCCTACAATAATTTCTTCGTTTGTTCTTTGCTATTTGTGACTTTGGAGTGAACTCTTTGTCGCACGTGAGGGATTTACATATGATTCAACTATGTCAGTATTGTTGAGAGAACTTGCACTAGTGAAAGTATGAACCCTAGGCCTTGTTTTCAAGCATTGCAATACCGTTTTTGCTCACTTTTGTTACTTGCTACCTTGCTGTTTTTATATTTCAGATTACAAAAACCTATATATACCATCCATTTTACACTTGTGTCACCATCTCTTCGCCGAACTAGTGCACCTATACAATTTACCATTGTATTGGGTGTGTTGGGGACACAAGTGACTCTTTGTTATTTCGTTGCATGGTTGTTTGAGAGAGACCATCTTCATCCTACGCCTCCCACGGATTGATAAACCTTAGGTCATCCACTTGAGGGAAATTTGCTACTGTCCTACAAAACTCTGCGCTTGGAGGCCCAACACGAGTCTACAAGAAGGAGGTTGCGTAGTAGACATTAGACCCCGCTGTCACGGGAGGGTAGGACAAAAGATGTCATGCAAGTTCTTTTCCATAAGCACATATGACTATTTACGGAATACATGCCTACATTACATTTATGAACTAGAGCTAGTTCTGTGTCGCCCTAGGTTATGACTGTTATATGATGAATATTATCCAACGAGCTCACCGATCCAGTGCCTACGAGTTTTCCACATATTGTTCTTGCTAAGCTACTCATACTGATAGTCTTGCTACAAAATCATTGCTATCACTGTTACCGTAACTGCTACTCCTACTACTGTTGTCAAAACTATCATACTACTGTGCTACTGATCACTCTGGTGCAGATATTTAATCTCCAGGTGTGGTTGAATTGACAACTCAACTGCTAATACTTGCAAATATTCTTTGGCTCCCCTTGTGTCGAATCTATAAATTTGGGTTGAATACTCTAACCTCGAAAACTGTTGCGATCCCCTATACTTGTGGGTTATCAAGACCTTTTTCTAGCGCCATTGCCGGGGGGCATAGCTATATTTGTTGAGTCACTTGGGATTTATATCAATTGATCACTATGAAGAATCTGAAGGATACAAGAACCATGATTTTCCCTCTAAGACGAGGGGAGGTAAGGAATTGCCATCTAGCTCTGTACTTGATTGACCTTCGGTTATGAGTAAGCTGGCAACACCACCACATGCTATTAATCCTGATATGTTGCAAGTTATTGATGGTGCTACTTCTTCTATGAATGATGCTTAAAATGATGCTAGTACCATGCCTGATAATGTGCCACTAGGTGAATTTCTTGATGAACAAATTGCTAGAGCTAAAGAGAATGAAATTATTGAAACTGATGAAGTCTCTGAAACTGAGAACTATGAAACACCTATTATACCTAGCTCTCCTAGATTTGAAATGCCTAAGATACCTGAAGGTTATGTTATGGATGCGGAGATAGATAGAGAAATGCTTTCTTGTAAGGATAGAGATGATCTTAAAAAATTATTATGCAAATATAAGGAAAAGAATTTGAATGCTAGAATGAAATGTGATCCTAAGTTTGCTACTTCACCTATCTTTGTTACCAATAAGGATTATGAATTCTCTGTCGACCCAGAGTTAATTACTTTGGTTGAATCTAATCCTTTTCACGGCTATGGAACTGAAACTGTAGTGGCACATCTTACTAAGTTGAATGATATAGCCACCCTCTTTGCTTATGATGAGAAGATTCGCTATTACTATATTCTCAAATTATTTCCGTTCTCATTAAAGGGTGATGCTAAGATATGGTACAATACTCTTGCTCCTGGTTGTGTGCGTAGTCCCCAGGATATGATTTACTACTTCTCTGAAAAATATTTTCCTGCTCATAAGAAACTAGCTGCCTTACAGGAAATATTTTACTTTGTGCAAATTGAAGAAGAGAGTCTCCCACAAGCTTGCGGGAGGCTTCTCCAATTGCTTAATGCTTTGCATGATCACCCTCTTAAGAAAAATGAAATACTTGATATCTTCTATAATGGACTAACTGATGCTTCTAGAGACTTCCTAGATAGTTGTGCTGGTTGTGTTTTCACGGAACGAACTGTTGAACAAGCTGAGGAACTATTGAATAATATATTGAAGAATTATGATGATTGGACTCTCCCTGAACCACCGCCTAAACCCACTCTGAAGAAGAGGGGTATCTTATTTCTCAGTCCTGAAGATATGCAAGAGGCAAAGAAATGTATGAAGGAAAAAGGTATTAAAGCCGAGGATGTTAAGAATTTACCACCTATAGAAGAAATACATGGCCTTGACACACCACCACCTCAACAGGTGGTAGAGGTAAATTCTTTATTAAAGTTTGATGAAAGTGATATCCTTTACAATGAACATCCTAGTCAATGCTTATATGAGTTTGATAACTACATTAGGAAACAAAATCACTTCAATGCAAATGTTCTGAAACAATTGAAATATAATTCTGATATGATTGCTCGCTTGAGTGACATGTTATTTAGAATCAGTAATGATGTTAGAGGTGTAGGAAAACATGCCTCTATGGTTCAAACCCAGCTAGAACAAGTTGCTAAATCTCAAAGAGAATTGCTTAATGAAATGAGTAATAATATGAATGATCATGTTATTAGAGTAGTGACTAGAGGAGGTAGAATGACCCAAGAACCTCTTTATCTTGAAGGTCATCCTAAAAGAATTGAAAAAGACTCTCAGAGAATTAACACTGATGCACCTAGTCCTTCTAATAAGAAAAAGAAAAAGAAAAATGATAGGACTTTGCATACCTCTAGTGAACCTAAGATAGAAAAACCTCCTAAAGATAACGATGTCTCTATTTCTGATGCTGAAACTCAGTCTGGTAATGAACATCCACCTAGTGATAATGAAAATGACAATGATGATGTTCATGAAGATACTCAACCGAACAACGATAAAGAACCAGATAATGATGTTGAAATAGAACCTGCTGTTGATCTTGATAACCCACAACCTAAAAATAAAAGATATGATAAGAGAGACTTTGTGGCTAGAAAACATGGTAAAGAAAGAGAACCATGGGTTTAGAAACCCAAGCCTTTTCCACCTAAACCATCTAAGAAAAAGGATGATGAAGAATTTGAACGCTTTGCTGAAATGATTAGGCCAGTCTTTTTGCGTACCCGCTTAACCGATATTTTAAAGATGGCCCCTTATGCAAAATACATGAAAGACATCATCACTAATAAAAGAAAGATACCTGAAGCTGAAATCTCCACCATTCTTGCTAATTATTCTTTTAAGGATGGAGTACCTAAAAATCTTGGAGATCCTGGAATACCAACTATACCTTGCTCCATTAAAAGAAATTATGTCAAAACTGCTTTGTGTGATTTGGGAGCAGGTGTTAGTGTTATGCCTTTCTATTTATATAAAAGACTTGATTTGAATAAACTCACACCTACTGAAATATCATTGCAAATGGCTGACAAATCAACTGCCATACCTATCGGTATTTGTGAGGATGTGCCCGTTGTTGTTGCAAATGTTACTATCTTAACAGACTTTGTTATTCTTGAGATGCCCGAGGACGACAACATGTCGATTATCCTTGGTAGACCCTTTTTGAATACTGCAGGGGCTGCTATTGATTGCAATAAAAGCAAAGTCACTTTTCATATCAATGGTAATGAGCATACGGTGCACTTTCCGAAGAAACAATTCCAAGTGAATGGTATAAATGTTATTGAAGAATCTCCGACACTCACTAATGGAAGTTTTCAACTAACTCTACCTACTGCCAAAAAGAAATATGACATACTTAGTTTTGGGGATATTCATATCCCCATTGAGGTAACTTAGTGTTTTACGAAAGTTCTTCAGTTTCATGCTAATCGAAAGTGGTTATTAATAAGACTTGATCAACCTTATTAATGGATCATTTTTGAGAGGTATGAAGTTGATGAATCTAGTAGGCACAACCTTCTGCTCCCGCCTTTTGTTTTCTATTTTTCTTAGTCAAATAAAATAAAATGCCATGTTTATCATGTTTTCTGATTTCTCCGTGCAAAAAAATGACCCAAAGATAAAAGTTCTCAGAATGTCCTGAAAATTTAACATGATTGTTTTCTGAATATTTCTGAATTTCTGGTGCAAATAACATCATAGGGAGGTGCACATGGTGTCCACAAGACACCAGGGCGTGCCAGCGGCCCCAGACGCGCCCTGGTGGGTTGTGGTCCCCACGTCGGTCCCCTCACTTATCCCTTTAGCCCATGTCATCTCCTACCTCTAGAAAAAAAATCACCATAGCTCTCTTTCTCGTGTTCTTGCTCTCAAACCCGCGGATTTCGAGCTCTTTGCTCGAAGCTCCGTTTTCGAAACTGTTTTGGGGGATTGCTACTTGGTATGTGACTCCTCCATTGCTCCAATTAGTTTTTGATTTAGTGGTTTATTTTTAGAATTATTAGCTACTCATGGTGTTGTTGTAGATAGTCTTGCATGTTGAATTCTTAGAGTTCTAAGTAGTTTGAATGCTTAATATGGCCTCTATGCATCCTTAGGAGTAGTTGCTATCAATCTTACGAAGTTTTGTTGACTAAAAATTTTTAGACTAAAATTTTGTAGACTAAATTTTTTCAGAAATTTATTTATAGAAATAAGATGGATTTCTTTTGGAAGTTTTCCTCCAAGAAGAATGCTAAAGGAGTCATTGGGAAATCATCGGACAATGACCTCCACACTCCGAGAACGGCGGAGGTGCGGCCGTGCGAATGGACGCATAATGCCGTCATGGAGGAGGCCAGGTTCCATCAAGAGTTTGCTCAATTCGCTGCAAATGCTTTGCTGACCGACTTCCTCGCAGCTGAGTGTGACCAACACCACCTCCTTACAAATTCCTTTGTGCAAAATTTTCATTTTCTGAGTAGGAATAATCCTCCTGAGGTGCAGTTTAATTTATATGCTGAAACCCGTAAGATACCGCTCACTGACTTTTGTGACATATGTTTGATCCCTTCTGATGGGGAATTAAGAGAGCCTAGACCAGCGGAGTTTGAGGACTTTCTCCTCACTTTGACAGTGGGTGATGAAAGAGGCGTGTCAAATGCCACTGCCACCAGTTTGCAGTTTCCTTCTATGCATTACTTTGCTTTATTCATCGCGGAGTGTTTAACCGCTAGGGAGAAGGTTGGTGCACTCAGTGCCCCCGACTTCGCCATTTTACGCCGTGGACTGCACAACGATCACACCTTTAGCATGGGGGCTATTATTGCACGTCGCCTACACCTTAACATCACTAAGGGAAAGATACATGGTGGTATTTATGCTACTCGCTTAGCGAGACACTTTAATGTTCAGATTCGCCCACATGATTATCCCTTGTCCCAAGTTTATCTAGATCATAAGGCATTGCAGGATCATCAATTTATTGATGCAGCTGATTCTTTTCATAACATTCTCTACAACTTAGTATTCAGCATGGTTACCCGTGATGTTATCCCATTGCATGTACCTGCTTTGTTTGATTCTACTGCCAGGAATGGATACAGGATCATGCTAGAGGACATTACAGCCTACCGGAACAACCTCGCAGCGGCTGAGGAGGAGCCCCATGAGTGGGACGCTCAGGTGCCGTCGCCACCGCACTTCAACTTAGGACCGGATGGCTATTACGAATGGTGATTACCAAGCTAGGCCAAAAGCCTAAGCTTGGGGGAGTAGGTATTTCCACCGACATTATATTCATGATTACACATTTCATTCCAGTTGTCGGTGTCCACACTTTTTCATTGTATTATCCATTCTAGATTTATTTTCTTGTTTTCTTCCCGCGTGTTTGAAAAACTTTGAGAAAATCCAAAAATATTTCTTACTTCTTTTCGGCTTTTCTTTCTAGTTTAATTTAATTGTAATAGCAGAAGAAAACCCAAAAAGATTTCTTGTTTCTTCTTTTACTTGTTGGGAGCTCTCCTGTGTAAATAGGTTTTCTCATTTTTGTTTTTCCCTCATTAATTTGCTTTCTTTAAGAAAAACCAAAAACTCAAAAAATATTTTAGTGTGTTTCTCTGAAATTCTTTTCCTTTTATTTGAGTCGTACCAAGGAGAAGACCACAATGAAAATGTTGAGTGGCTCTCATATGCATTATTGTTAATCTAACAAAGAGTACATGTTACTTTGTCTTTTCCTCTTGAAAAAAATGTTTGCAGATTCCAGCTTAGTCCATGGCACTCTTGCACTATTATTATTTTCATATCATTCGGTCGTGCAAGTGAAAGGCAATAATGACGATATTTGACGAAGTGACTGTGGCAGAGAGAAGCGGGTATGAACTCAACTTGTTTTTGTTTTTGTAAATATGTTTAACCTAGTATCCATGATTTAGCATATTATAATCAAACATGTTTGCAATGACAATTAGAGATTATAGTTGCTCAAGACATGCTTAAGTAGTTAGGTGCGGATAATTATTTATCTTGCATGTCAACATGCATTAAAATGATTGTGATGTAGTATGATGATATGGTATCCTCCTCTGAATGTTTCAAGTGGCTTGACTTGGCACATGTTCACACATGTAGTTGAATCAAAACCAACATATCCTTCACGATATTTATGTTCATGGTGTCCATATCCTACTCATGCTAGTATTCAATGTTTATTATTCATAATGCATGTTCATGACCGTTTTCGCTCTCTAGCTGGCCGCTTCTCAACCTATTTGCTAGCCTTCGCCTGTACTAAGCGGGAATACTGCTTGTGCCTCAGAATCCTTAAACCAAAGTTATCCCAGATGAGTCCACTATATCTACCTATATGCGGTATTACCCTGCCGTTCCAAGCAAATTTGCATGTGCCACCTCTAAAATTTCAAATGAACGTCTGTTTTGTGTGCCTGGACCGCTCATGGAGCGACAGGGGGAGGTCAGTATCTTCCATGTTAAGCGGGTTATTCTCATGATGAGTGTTTATTCACTCGTCCTTACACGAGAGGGGCGGTAATAGGGATTCCCAGTCCTGAAATCAAAAAATGCAAATAATTAAACAAAACTCCCTCATGAATGTTGTTGGTATGGATGGTACCCGTGGATTCGGCTAGCCGTGGAGTGTATTTGTTGGTGGAGGGGGAGTAAACCTTTACTTTTACCGCTTGGGAACCGTCGCTAATGTGTTTAGCATGGAAGATATTGATAACTCTTGGTCGTAACGTTGACAGGAAGGGTGTACCTCCCAAAATTATATTGATCTCTGATTTAAGCTTTGAGCTCTGGCACCTCTGCAAATCCCTGCTTCCCTCTACGAAGGGACTGTCTACTTACTTTTATGTTGAGTCATCACCTTCTCAAATAAGCGCCAGATCTGAGAGCACTATTGTCATCCTCATGCATTGTGTATAGTTAATGTTGGATGCAGCATGACTATATCTTTTCTACCATGAATTACAATGTTTAGTCGCTGCTTGAACTTTGGAGGTGCTCTGCATTTATGTTTTGCGGTCTCATAAAGGGCTAGCGACATACCACTCGTCATATTATTTGATGACCGTTTTGACAAAGTGTTGGCGCTTGAGATATTTTATTATTGCTCGCTAGTTGTTTATGTCATTGATATGAGTTAATATAATTTTTAAGAGTTATTCCTGACATCGTTAGTCATAATCTTTGTTGAAAACTTGGGTGCTACTTAAGCATATGTATGTAAACAAGAACAAAAGAGTTCGTAAAAGTTTTTCTTTATCACTTTCAGTTTGTCAACTGAATTGCTTGAGGACAAGCAATGGGTTAAGCTTGGGGGAGTTGATACGTCTCCGTCGTATCTACTTTTCCTAACGCTTTTGCTCTTGTTTTGGACTCAAATTTGCATGATTTGAATGAAACTAACCCGGACTGACGCTGTTTTCAGTAGAACTACCATGGTGTTGTTTTTGTGCAGAAATAGAGGTTCTCGGAACTGGACGAAACTTTTTGGAGAATTATTTTACAATAAATAAAAAGTGCTGGAGCCAAGAACCACCGGAGGGGGTGCCCTGGCTGGGCACGATACACCAGGGCATGCCACCCCCTCTAGGCGTGCCCTGGTGGGTTGTGCCCACCTCATGGCCCCACTGACCCTAATTCCAGCACTATAAATTCCTATTTTTGGAGGAAAAATAGGAGAGAAAGTTTCATCGAGTTTTACGATACGGAACCGCCGCCACCTCCTGTTCTTCATCGGGAGGCCAGATCTGCAGCCCGTTTGGGGCTCCGGAGAGGGGAATCTCCGGTCTTCGTCATCATCAGCCCTTCTCCATCACCAATTCCATGATACTCCCCAGTGGGAGTGAGTAATTCCTTCGTAGGTTTGCTGGTCGGTGAGGAGTTGGATGAGATTCATCATGTAATCGAGTTAGTTTTGTTAGGGCTTGATCCCTAGTATCCACTATGTTCTGAGATTGATGTTGCTATGACTTTGTGATTCTTAATTCTTGTCACTAGGGCCCAAGTGCCATGATTTCAGATCTGAACCATTTATGTTATCACCATTATATTTATGTTCTTGATCCGATCTTGCTAGTCATATGCACCTGCTATGTGTTATGATCCGTAAACCCCATAGTGACAATATTTGGGATACTTTCCAGTGATGACCATAGTTTGAGGAGTTCATGTATTCACTATGTGTTAATGCTTTGTTCCGGTTCTCTATTAAAAGGAGGCCTTTATATCCCTTAGTTTCCTTATGGACCCCGCTACCACGGGAGGGTAGGACAAAAGATGTCATGCAAGTTCTTTTCCATAAGCACGTATGACTATTTAAGGAATACATGCATATATTACATTTATGAACTTGAGCTAGTTCTGTGTCGCCCTAGGTTATGACTGTTATATGATGAATATTATCCAACGAGTTCACCGATCCAGTGCCTACGAGTTTTCCACATATTGTTCTTGCTAAGTTACTATTGCTACTGCTATTGTTACTCTTGCTACAAAATCATTGCTATCACTGTTATCGTTATTGTTACGGCTACTACTGCTGTCAAAACTATCATACTACTGTGCTACTGATCACTCTGTTACGGATATTTAATCTCCAGGTGTGGTTGAATTGACAACTGAACTGCCAATACTTGCAAATATTCTTTGGCTCCCCTTGTGTCGAATCTATAAATTTGGGTTGAATACTCTACCCTCGAAAACTGTTGCGATCCCCAATACTTGTGGGTTATCAGTAATGCGCACAGTAAAAACCCAAACCCGACAGCGACCTATAAAAGATCCCACCGGCGGTGGCTAACAGCTAATTTTTCCCACCGATAGCTCGCCACCACCACCACACACAACAAATGGAACCGGTGCTCAACCATGGGAATGTGCATGGCGCCGTCTTGATAGTGTTGGACGACGA
Source organism: Elymus sibiricus (assembly GCA_039707655.1). Taxonomy (NCBI): domain Eukaryota; kingdom Viridiplantae; phylum Streptophyta; class Magnoliopsida; order Poales; family Poaceae; genus Elymus; species Elymus sibiricus. The sequence continues at coordinate 108,209,809 of CM077667.1, read as the reverse complement.
CATGATACTGGATTCCGACGCGTTGGCCATCTTGGCGGGTAACGGCAAACAGCCAGCTGCCGCGGCAGATGACGACGAGATAGAGGATTCCGACGTGTTGTCCTCCATGTCGGTCAACGTTCAACCATCATCTGCCGCGGCCGCCGCCACCGACGACAACCCCGATTTTCAACGTCGGATGCAGATGGCCATCGCTCTGTCCATCCAGGAATCGGGCCTCGATGCGTTCCTGTGCGACGAGGACGAGCGTCGTCTCAATGTCGATGTGGAACAATCTATCACATCTGCGGATGCCATCCGCAACGCGACTAGGGATCTGAAGTGGTAGAAACGGCGGGAGAGTGCGAAGAGGAAGCGGCTGATGAAGAACTCAGATGTAGAGGGCAAAAAGAGGCGGGAGTAGGACTAGAAGGTGGGGGAGCAGGCCGCCGGATGCCTCTCAGCCGCGTTGGAGGCCAGCAGGCCTTGCAGCTGCGGCGGCATCCCTGGCAAAAGTGGCCACGGCGACCAGGGACGCAGCTCTTGCAAGAGCGGCGCCCGTGTGTATCCCGATGGCCCACGTGGACGCCACGACAGCTTCGTTGACATCGGCAGACCTGGCGAGAGGCGCCGCGGTCGCACCGGCCGAGGTAGCCCCGCCGGTCTCCGCCGTAGAACCAGTGGAGCTCATCGACTTGACGAGCTCCTCTGAATACTCGTTCTGAGCCGAGGAAGGTCATGACGATGGTGGAGGCGCGGCGTTTGTATGCATCCATGGCGTAGTGAATATTTTGTGCAGTTCATCTTCATGTAAATTGACGAACTGTTTGTAAATTACTGAGCGTATGAACTAATGTCAACTAATCCGCTGCAAAATAAGGCATTTTGTGGTGAAAATTTGCCAAATATTTGTGTCATCTATTTGTGGGCATGTGGAAATTTAGGATGTATTTCACGTCTGCGAGTGAAATTGAGGATGAACCGTGTGAGATGAACCTGCCTTGAGAAATCTCTGAAAGAGCTACCCGCCTTGAGCGATGCAAAAATTTGTGGTTTCGCGGCATGGCATTTCGTTACAGCGTACACACTTTATTACGTTTGGATCGTGTGCGATCTTTGTTGTTGCCGCCCCGCTCAGTTCCTTTATCAAAATTTAAGTGGAAGCGGTATTTCAACTGCATGCCACCCTCCCTTGTCCACCGCACCGACCCTATAGTAAAATTTCAGCTGCCGAGGCATTTGAACTGTCGCCATCCCTCGTCCACCACCATCTCCACCCACACCATTACTACTAAAATCTTCAGCAGTAGTAGCACATCCGCAAACACCCCCCCCCCCCCCGTCCACACAACACCCCTTCCCCTTCCTCCCCCGCTTGAACCCTAGCTCACCCCCACCGCCGCCTTCCACCACCAACCTCAGCAGGTCTGCCCGTGCCTCATAGCTAAACAAGTTCAGCGTCCCCACCGATCCACATACACCATCGCCGCCCTGAATTTTTAGATGAGGCCGGCGGTGTCCCTTTCCCCCAGATCCCCATCACGTACTCCAGAGAGTCGCAGCCTAATCAGCCCAACCACATCCCCCGTGGAGCTCGAGGAGTGTACGAGAAAAAAGAGGTCTATCATGGCCTCTCCGCCATACGCTGGCGAGGTGGGCGCCGTTCGCGCCGACCCTTCGATCCCGGACGAACACCTCGTCGCGGAAGCCGGTGAGGACGTTGACTACATTGCCATGTCGAAGGCTTCAAGTCTGCGGGCTCGTGTATTGCTGTATCTCAGGAGAGCCGGCTACGATATCAAGCTCGTCAACATCACCGGATTCACTTGGGCCATGTCACAAGTTAAGTGGTCCACCGTCAATGCCTCTGGTTCAACCGCCGTCGATCTCTTCAAAGGCCCCGCCATTGATCTCCTCCGCCTCGCGGTCATGGATTTGCGATCCTTCTATGCCATCGAGCCCCTTTTTTCATTTATGAAGGAAACGTTCTACGGCAGTGGCTTGGGATCCTTAGCTCCAAAGTCGGATCTCATCGACCAAGATAATGCCACACACTACGGCTGTTACAAGCGACATCAGGGAGCGCACCCTGGGCACCACATATCCCAAGTGGAAGGAGCTCATCCATGACAAGTGAGGCAACATCCTGTGAACAAATCTTACTTTTTCTAGCTAGCCGGCTCGTACCCATTGTTGTAGTAGCTTTTGCCATGCGATAATCATGAAGTGTTTAATTGTGCATTTGTCCAGTTTTCAAGCAGATGCCTTCCTTTTCTATATCTGGTTGTTAGGTTGTTTACATTGAGTATTTGTCCAGTTTTCAGTGGCTATAGTTGGTTGTTACAGTGAGCATGAATGCCTTGTTTCTTTTAGTTATTCACAATGTGATGTTCATTATGTGCAAGTATGAACTGTGCAGTTCAATTTCATCAATACCACCTGTTATGCCTGGTGTTGTTAACCTGTGCCCTTAACTCCCGCTTTAAACATTTATCCCTTGTTTCTCTGAATTTGGTTGTCGGGTTAGTTGCAGTGAGCATTTGTCTAGTTTTCAAGCAGATGCCTTGCTTTTCTGTATCTGGTTGTTAGGTTGATTGCAGTGAGCATTTGTCTAGTTTTCAAGCAGACGCCTTGCTTTTCTGTATCTGGTTGTTATTCCATTGAGCATTTGTCCAGTATCAAATGGCTATATTTGGTTGTTATAGTGAGCATATATGCCTTGTTTATTTCAAGCAGATACCTTGTATACTTGGTTGATGTTAAGCCTGTTGTACTTATCATGACTTTACATGTACTTGCACAGGACAACAATGGGAGTGGCCAACGTTTTCCACCGAGGTTTTTTTCATCCCTCCGCTTATACTCCATCCATTCCATCATGTAGTGATGATACGTCTCCAACGTATCTATAATTTATGAAGTATTCATGCCATGTTTACAATAATTCTATATGATTTTGGTATGATTTTATTAGAACTAACCCGGACTGACGCTGTTTTCAGCAGAACTACCATGGTGTCGTTTTTTGTGCAGAAATAAAAGTTCTCGGAATGGGCTGAAAATTTACGGAGAATATTTTTGGAAAATATAAAAAATACTGGAGCAAAAAGATACCGGAGAGGAGTCCCGAGGAGGCCACAAGCCTAGGGGGCGCCCCCCCGCCCCCCCTAGGGCGCGCCCCCCTGGCTTGTGGGTCCCTCGAGCACCCCCCCTGACGTGATTCCAATGCCAAGTACTCCTATAAATCGAGAAACCTCCAGAAAGAAACTTAGATCGGGAGTTCCGACGCCGCAAACCTCTGTAGCCACGAAAAACCAATCGGGAGCCCGTTTCGGCACCCTGCCGGAGGGGGAAACCATCACCGGAGGCCATCTTCATCATCCCGGCGGTCTCCATGACGAGGAGGGAGTAGTTCACCCTCGGGGCTGAGGGTATGTACCAGTAGCTATGTGTTTGATCTCTCTCTCTTGTGTTCTTGAGATGACACAATCTTGATGTACCGCGAGCTTTATTAATATAGATGAATCATATGGAGTTTTCCCCTCTCTATCTTCTTGTGATGAATTGAGTTTTCCCTTTGAAGTTTTCTTATCGGATTGAGTCTTTAAAGGATTTGAGAACACTTGATGTATGTCTTGCGATGGGATATCCGTGGTGACAATGGGATGTTCTATTGATCCACTAGATGTATGTTTTGGTGATCAACTTGCGGGTTCCGTGACCTTGGGAATCTATGCATAGGGGTTGGCACATGTTTTCGTCTTGACTCTCCGGTAGAAACTTTGGGGCACTCTTTGAAGTTCTTTGTGTTGGATTGAACATGATGAATCTGAAATTGTGTGATGCATATCGTATAATCAAGCCCATGGGTACTCGTGGTGACATTGGAGTATCTAGGTGACATTAGGGTTTTGGTTGATGTGTATCTTAAGGTGTTATTTTAGTACGAACTCTAGGGCTGTTCGTGACACTTATAGGGATAGCTCATACGATTGATCGGAAAAGATAACTTTGAGGTGGTTTCGTACCCTACAATAATTTCTTCGTTTGTTCTCCGCTATTTGTGACTTTGGAGTGAACTCTTTGTCGCACGTGAGGGATTTACATATGATTCAACTATGTCAGTATTGTTGAGAGAACTTGCACTAGTGAAAGTATGAACCCTAGGCCTTGTTTCTAAGCATTGCAATACCGTTTGTGCTCACTTTTATCATTAGTTACCTTGCTGTTTTTATATTTTCAGATTACAAAAACCTATATCTACCATCCATATTACACTTGTATCACCATCTCTTCGCCGAACTAGTGCACCTATACAATTTACCATTGTATTGGGTGTGTTGGGGACACAAGAGACTCTTTGTTATTTGGTTGCAGGGTTGTTTGAGAGAGACCATCTTCATCCTATGCCTCCCACGGATTGATAAACCTTAGGTCATCCACTTGAGGGAAATTTGCTACTGTCCTACAAAACTCTGCACTTGGAGGCCCAACACGAGTCTACAAGAAGAAGGTTGCGTAGTAGACATCAAGCTCTTTTCTGGCGCCGTTGCCAGGGAGGTGAGTGCTTGAAGGTATATCTTTAGATCTTGCAATTGAATCTTTTAGTTTCTTGTTTTATCACTAGTTTAGTCTATAAAAGAAAACTACAAACAAAATATGGAATTGAGGTTGCCTCATATGCTTCATCTTTTTAATGTCTTTCGTGAAAATGATGGAAAGGAAAATTGTGCTCAAGTATTAGAAGAAGAAGTTATTAAAATGTTTGGCACTAAATCTTTGTATGATGAGCATGATTGCAATGTTGTTAGTATGAATTCCTTGAATATTCATGATGCTAATGTTATGCAAAGCTACAAGCTTGGGGATGCTAAGTTTGATGAAGATGATATGTTTAGTCCCCCAAGTTTTGATGAGCAAATTTATTATGATGAAAGCATGCCTCCTATTTATGCTGATTATTGTGATGTCATGTATGCTATAAAGAATAATTATAACCATGAAACTTGTCATCATGATTTTAATTTTCAATTGGATTATGCCTCACATGATAGTTATTTTGTTGAGCTTGCTCCCACTACTATGAATGAGAAGAAAATTGCTTATGTGGAGAGTGACATATTTTCTATGCTTGTGGATCATGAAGATAATGCTTTATGTGATAGTTATGTTGTGAAATTCCTTCATGATGCTACTGAAAATTATTATGAGGGAGGAACATATGCTTGTAGGAATTTCAATAATATCAAGTTTCCTCTCTATGTGTTCAAAGTTTTGAAGTTATGCTTGTTTTGCCTTCCTATGCTAGTTGATTCTTGCTCCCATAAATTGTTTGCTCACAAAATCCCTATGCATAAGAAGTGGGTTAGACTTAAATATGCTTGTCATGAGATTCATGATGCTCCCTTACATGTTTCAAATACTATTCCTATGTGAGCATCATTGAAATCATCATGCCTAGCTAAAAGGCATTAAAGAAAAGCGCTTGTTGGGAGACAACCCAACACTTTTACTTTCTGTTTTTGTGTGTCCACATGATTAATCTACTGTATAATCATGTTTTATAGCTTTTGTTTCGATAAAGTGCCAAGTAAAGCCTTTGGGATAGTATGGATGATAGTTGAATTGATTCTGTGCAAAAACAGAAACTTTTGCTCTCAGTCCAGGAATTTTGTAAATTCGCTGGAACGTGATTTTGATCTGAAATTTTTACACAGTCTTGATATACAAATTCTTCAGGTTGTCCAAATTTTTCAGAATTTTTAGAGACAAGTAAGTATAGTTACACTACATATCTTCACAGACTGTTCTGTTTTTAACAGATTCTGTTTTGCATGCATAGTTTGCTTGTTTTAGTGTTTCCATAGCTTATATTTAGTGGTATAAATTTTGGGAATAATAGAATACAGTAGGTATCATGTGGAAACAATTATGAATCTTGTCTTGACAGTACCTAAGTGAATGATGTTTGTTTATTATACTAACCCATCTCACGAAGTTCCGTTAAGTTTTGTGTGATTGAAGTTTTCAAGTTTTGGGTGAGACTCCGATATGAGGAGAATAAGGAGTGACAAGAACCTAAGCTTGGGGATGCCAAAGGCACCCCCAAGTTAGTATCCAAGGAAGACTCAAGCGCCTAAGCTTAGGGATGCCCCGGAAGGCACCCCCCCCTTTCGTCTTCAACATTATCGGTATATCTTACTTAGAGCTATATTTTTATTCATCACATAATATGAGTTTTGCTTGGAGCGTCATTTTATTTTGTTATTCTCTGTTAGGTGTTATTTATAATCTTGTTTTTCAATAAAAATTTCCAAGAATTTCCTTTTAGGATGCTTGAATTGCATGTTTGCTGTGTGCTGTGTATAAACAGAAACTTTTGCTGTAGTGTTTGAATTTTCATATTTTACTGGAACGTGGAAAGTTTCTGAAATTTTTACAAAGTATTTTCATATAAATTTTATAGCATGTCCTAAATTTTCATAATTTTTTGAGTTACAGAAGTACACTATTTTAATAGATTGGTACAGACTGTTCTGTTTGGACAGATTGCTGTCATAGTTTTGTTATCTACTTATCCTCTAGTTTCCATAGCCTATATTGGTAGATATAAATTGTGGAAACGATAGTAAACAGTAGATGATGTTTGAAAATTATTGTGCAACTTGTCTTGGCAGTACATAAAGAGTTGACTTATTATTATGTGCACTAACCTATCTCACGAGTTCTTTTCAAGTTTTGTGTGGATGAAGTTTTTGAGAATAGGTGAAACCGGGATATGAGAGGATTGAACGAGATACAAAACCTCAAGCTTGGGGATGCCCAAGGCACCCCAAGTAAATATTTCAAGAAGTCTCAAGCATCTAAGCTTGGGGATGCTACGCATCCCACCTCTCATCATCAACAATTATCGGTTAGCCTATGTTGAGCCTAAATTTTTATTCGTTCACATGATGCGTGCTATTCTTGGAGTGCTATTTTTCTTTTGCTTGCTATTTAATAAAATACTTAAGATCTGAAATTCTTAGACGATAGAGTCTTCACATAGTTATTTAATTGTTGGCTACTCATTCATCTTCACTTATATCTTTTTGGAGTAGTTTGTCATTCACTCTCGTGCTTCACTTATATCCTATGAGTAAATGGGTGAATGAATTGAATATCATAAATCTGAAATTAAATATGCTTCATATACTTATCCCATGGGGAGTAATGACTTCACACATAATAAGTATAGGTGGTAAAATTTATTGAAAGTTAGCAAACACCGCATTGGTCACTTGAACAATTCATGAAAGAATATTGAAGGAAGAGAGATTCCACATATAAATATACTATCTTGGACATCTTCTATGATTGTGAGCTCATTAATTATTTTCAAACTCAAGCAAATTAGTTAAAATTGGACAAAGAAGACAACTTAATGAGTTATGTTTGGGTATATTTGTATAGAAGTTATATTGTTATGGATCCTCCAACATGTGGTGCTTGCTTCCACCTCATACTAGCCAAAACTTCCGCACCAAGTAGAAATACTACTTGTGCATCCAAACACCCTTAAACCCAAAGTTGTACCATATGAGTCCACCATACCTACCTATATGCGGTATTTACCTGCCGTTCCAAGTAAATTTGCATGTGCCAAACTCTAAACCTTCAAATAATATTCTGTTTTGTATGTCCGAATCGCTCATATAGTGACTAGGGGCTGTCAGTATCTTCCATGCTAGGTGGGTTATTCTCACGATATGTGTTGATTCACTATCATTCACGAGAAAGTGGCTGGTATTCGGGATGCCCAGTCCCATGCTCGAAAATCAAATCAAAATATAATGAAACAAAACTACCCCAAGATTGTTGTTTGTATGGACGGTACCCGTGGATTCGGCTTGCCATGGAGTGTGATTGATTGGTGGAGGGGGAGTAAAAACTTTACCATTCTGTTTGGGAACCGCCTATAATGTATCTAGCATGGAAGATACCGAGATCTCTCAGTTGTTATGTTGACAATGAAAGCATACCGCTCAAAATTATTATTCATCTCTATTTTAAAAGCTCGAGCTCTGGCACCTTTGCAAATCAATGCTTCCCTCTGCGAAGGGCCTATCTTTTACTTTCTAGTACTTACCTTTATGCAAGAGTCATGGTGATCTTCTCCACTTCCTATATTTCGCCTTTTTCTCTTGGCAAGCGTCATGTGTTGGGGGAATGATCTAGACATATATATCCACACAAATATATTTGATCATGAACTATTATTGTTGACAATTATCTATATGATAAATATGTTGGGAGGCGAAACTTTAAGCCCATATCTTTCTCTGTGTTCGATGGATGCTATTTGTTCTAAAAATATGCTCTGAGTGTCAATAATCATGGAAGACTATATGACAGTTGAGTATGTGGAATTTGCTAAATCAAAGCTCTTACATAGACCCTTCCTGAAAATAAGATGAATTGCAATTGTTCGATGACTAGGAATATGGTTTGTTAGTTTTCAAGAAACTTTCTGGTCTATGCTTTAACATGTGAATAGCTTGTTACTTGATCATGAGAAGTTTTATGAGATGAGCTACTGTTTATGGTTTATATTGATGCTAGAAAAACTGATTGGAATCATCATTGATCAAACTTGTGCACTTGCTAGCATTCACACTTCATAAATTATTTCTTTTATCATTTACCTACTCGAGGACGAGCAGGAATTAAGCTTGGGGATGCTGATACGTCTCCAACGTATCTATAATTTATGAAGTATTCATGCCATGTTTACAATAATTTTATACGATTTTGGCATGATTTTATTAGAACTAACCCGGACTGACGCTGTTTTCAGCAGAACTACCATGGTGTCGTTTTTTTGTGCAGAAATAAAATTCTCGGAATGGGCTGAAAATTTACGGAGAATATTTTTGGAAAATATAAAAAATACTGGAGAAAAAAGATACCGGAGAGGAGTCCCGAGGCAGCCACAAGCCTAGGGGGCGCCCCCCCCTAGGGCGCGCCCCCTGGCTTGTGGGCCCCTCGGGAGTCCCCTTGACGTGAGACCGACGCCAAAAATTCCTATAAATACCAAAGCCCCTAGAAAGAAACCTAGATCGGAGTTCCGCCGCCGCAAGCCTCTGTAGCCTCGAAAAACCAATCGGGAGCCCGTTTCGGCACCCTGCCGGAGGGGGAAACCATCACCGGAGGCCATCTTCATCATCCCGGCGGTCTCCATGACGAGGAGGGAGTAGTTCACCCTCGGGGCTGAGGGTATGTACCAGTAGCTATGTGTTTGATCTCTCTCTCTCGTGTTCTTGAGATGGCACGATCTTGATGTATCGCGAGCTTTATTGATATAGATGAATCATATGGAGTTTTCCCCTCTCTATCTTCTTGTGATGAATTGAGTTTTCCCTTTGAAGTTTTCTTATCGGATTGAGTCTTTAAAGGATTTGAGAACACTTGATGTATGTCTTGCGATGGGATATCCGTGGTGACAATGGGATGTTCTATTGATCCACTTGATGTATGTTTTGGTGATCAACTTGTGGGTTCCGTGACCTTGGGAATCTATGCATAGGGGTTGGCACACGTTTTTGTCTTGACTCTCCGGTAGAAACTTTGGGGCACTCTTTGAAGTTCTTTGTGTTGGATTGAACATGATGAATCTGAAATTGTGTGATGCATATCGTATAATCAAGCCCATGGGTACTCGTGGTGACATTGGAGTATCTAGGTGACATTAGGGTTTTGGTTGATGTGTATCTTAAGGTGTTATTTTAGTACGAACTCTAGGGCTGTTCGTGACACTTATAGGGATAGCTCATAAGATTGATCGAAAAAGATAACTTTGAGGTGGTTTCGTACCCTACAATAATTTCTTCGTTTGTTCTTCGCTATTTGTGACTTTGGAGTGAACTCTTTGTCGCACGTGAGGGATTTACATATGATTCAACTATGTCAGTATTGTTGAGAGAACTTGCACTAGTGAAAGTATGAACCCTAGGCCTTGTTTTCAAGCATTGCAATACCGTTTTTGCTCACTTTTGTTACTTGCTACCTTGCTGTTTTTATATTTTCAGATTACAAAAATCTATATATACCATCCATATTACACTTGTGTCACCGTCTCTTCGCCGAACTAGTGCACCTATACAATTTACCATTGTATTGGGTGTGTTGGGGACACAAGAGACTCTTCGTTATTTGGTTGCAGGGTTGTTTGAGACAGACCATCTTCATCCTATGCCTCCCACGGATTGATAAACCTTAGGTCATCCACTTGAGGGAAATTCGCTACAGTCCTACAAAACTCTGCGCTTGGAGGCCCAACACGAGTCTACAAGAAGAAGGTTGCGTAGTAGACATCAAGTGCATATAGATTTTTGTGATGTATCAACATATACCAACTAAAATGTATACAATATGAAATTTTGTGATATATCTAATGAAATGGAGTTGCAATTCTAGATGTATATGTTTTTCTCCACAAACTTGGTCAAAGTTAGTAAATGTTGACTTCTCAAAATGTTTATACACAACACATTGTGGAACTGATGGAGTAATATATTACACCATTCTGCAACTGCATTTTAGCTTCTAATATTGGCTTCTTGCTTGTAGGCACATATGTCTTTGTTAAAGATCCATGCCTGGACCCTTTTTGCATGTGGGGCAATGAAATATTCATGAACCAGCATCAAGTGAGGAAAATGAAAATGATTGTTAGGGAAAAGAGACGAACAATGCCAATTAGACTATTTGTTTATTCTCTATCCAACACAACAGTGAGCTGTAGGATGGTAACTACGAACTCTGTAGCCTTCTATTAGTACTGCCCATAATGAGTTGTCACGCAACAATGTCTGAATCTTTTTCTTTTGCAGTGGTTCCCAAAGTAGTTACTCAAGATTACCTTGCAAAGTACATGATTGCTGGACATGCAATGAATGTTAAAATATATCATCGAGACTACAATGAGCATCAAGAAGTCATAATGAAGACAGTGAAGGATGGGCGGGCGGCCATCACTAGGGGCTGGCCTAGAGTCGTTCGTGCGTTAGGCATGGAGGAGGGCACAATATGGGCATTCCGCTTCACCTTCTCCAGCAACCAAAATGTCTTTCGGCTCTCTCTTTATCGTCTTTAATACAATCGTGGTTCCATCATTCTTTATTTGTCCCTTCTTTAATTTTTAATTTTTTTAGTAGTTCTTGAGTATTTGTACATGCGAATCGAATTATGCATTCGTTCTTAAACCTACATTTAAACATGATTCGATATAAAATACATGACTTCCTACTTTCAAATTTAAATTATGTGAATTATGAACAAAGGTATTAAATTAGGGGCAAATCATGCTCTGTAGGCCATTACAATGCACACAGTTTGAGAAAGCAAAACGTCTGCGATCAACTTCAACATCACACACGTTTCTCCACTCGCGGCATGTGCGATGAGTCTCGGCTTCGCACACAGTCAGACGAGAAAGAACGTGTGAGATTAACAACATCAGTGCACAGAGTTACTTATCGTCAAATATTTGTGCTAGTCTCCTTATCACACACGATTTGGTATTTTGAACTGTGTATGATATCGTGCCCATCGTAAATGTTGGTCAAAGAAGAATGTGTGCGATAGGCCATCATTCGACACAGTTAGTCTGGATGATACGTTTGGGAAGTATGGATCACGCATTTGGGACATTTTGTAAATCACAAACTTTTATCAAAAACGCCGTGTGTGGGTTAGATTCAACCTTCGCATACGGTTTTATAATGATAAATGTATGCACTCTTATATCATATCCCAGACGGTCATAGTGGAACTAAATGTGTGTGATAGCCCCCTTATCATACACGCTTTATAATCATGAACTGTTTGCGATTCGGTGCACATCATAAACCGTGTGCCACAGAATAGCGCGTGCGATGTTAGTGTGACCTCACACGAGTTGCAAGGATGGACCATATGGTATGTACACCATATCTCAAACGATTGCCCGGTGACCCTCGTTTGTGATTGTTGCGGACATCCCATACGCTTAGTTTTGCCAAACGTTTGCCTTCGTTGGCCACCATCACCGACAATTTTTCTATGTCGTTTGGGATGGACCCCCCTATCGCCCACACAAGCAAGGCGGCGGTTTAAAACTACGTCGTGGAAAGGGGTTAAAAACCGTTTGTATAGCACGTCGCTGCACCAGTGATAAGAATAAATCAACACTTTATATATTGTCGAGACAAGTTGCATAATAATTTTCAAACATTAGCTACTGTATACTATCATTACCACAATTTATATATATACCGATATAAGCCATGAAAACTCTAGGATAAGAAGATAACAAAAATATGACAACAATCTGTCTAAACAGGACAGTCTGTAAAAATTAATTCAAAAAATACACTTCTGTAACTCAATAAATTCTGAAAATTTAGGAAATTTTGGACATAATAAATAATTTGTATGACAACACGGTGTAAAAATTTCAGAAACTTTCCATGTTCCAGTAAATATGAAAATTCAAACACTACAACAAAAGTTTCTGTTTTTATACAACACGCATCAAACATGCAATTGAGGCATCTTAAGGCAATTCTTGGAACCTTTTATTGAAAAACATGATTATAAATAATAGCAAACAAATACCAACAAAAGAAAATGACGCTCCAAGCAAAATACATATTATGTGATGAATAAAAAGATAGCTCCAAGTAAGATATACTGATAATGTTGAAGATGAAAGAGGGGATGCCTTCCGGGACATCTCCAAGCTTAGACGCTTGAGTCTTCCTTGAATATTACCTTGGGGTGCCTTGGGCATCCCCAAGCTTACTGTCTTGCCTCTCCTTATTCTCCTTGATAGCCCACAATATTCTCCTTGATAACCCACAAGTATAGGGGATCGCAACAGTCTTGGAGGGTAGTATTTCACCCAAATTTATTGATTCGACACAAGGGGGGCCAAAGAATATTTTTTGGTCTTAGCAGTTGAGTTGTAAATTCAACCACACATGTAATTTCCTTTGCAATGAAGTTTTTAGTAGCACAATAACAAAAGCAATAGGAACAGTAACAACAACAGATTTGTATTGATTGTTACAACAGTAGTAACGAAAGCAACTTAGCGGAAACCAATAAGCGAAAAGCATAGGCCATGGATCAATGATGGATAATTGATTTGGATGACATTCATCATGTAACAGTTAAACACTAGAGTGACACAGAACTAGCTCTAATTCATCAATATAATGTAGGCACGTATTTCGTATATAATCATACGTGCTTATAATAAGAACTTGCATGACATCTTTTCTTCTACCCTCCCGTGGCAGTGGGGTCCAGATGAAAACTAAAAGATAATAAGGCCTCCTTTTAATAGAGAACTAGAACAAAGCATTAACACATGGTGAATACATGAACTCCTCAAACTACGGTCTTCACCGGAGATGATCCCAATTATTGTCACCTTGGGGTCTATGGATCATAACACATAATAGGTGCATACAACTTGCAAGATAGGATCCAAAACACTCTCATATTCGTTGAAACATAATAGGTTCATATATGAAATCATGGCACTCGGGCCCTAGTGACAAGAATTAAGCATACCAAAGTCATAGCAACATCAATCACAGAACACAGTGGATACTAGGGATCGAGAACTATCAAAATAACTCGATTACATGATAAATATTATCCAATCCCATCACTGTTTAATAGGCCTACAAAGGAATTACTCACTCCCGGTGGTAAGCATCATGTAATTGTTGATGGAGAAGGGTTGGTGATGACGATGGCGACGAATTCCCCTCTCCGGAGCTCCAAACGGATTCCAGATCAGCCCTCCCGAGGAAGAACGGGAGGTGGCGGCGGCTTCGTCTCATAGAACGCAATGAAAACTTCTCTCTTATTTTTCTCTCGAAGAATAGGAATATATAGGCTTGGAATTAGGGTCAGCGGAGCCACGTTAGCCCCACAAGGTAACAGGGCATGCCATGTTGCCCTGTAGGCAACTGGTGGCCCCCCTCCGGTGGATCTTCGATCCAGTATTTTTTATATATTTAATAAAAAAATCTCCAGAAAGTTTCATCCAATTCTGAAAACTTTGATTTTTGCACAAAAAACAACACCATGGTAGTTCTGCTGAAAACAACATCAGTCCGGGTTAGTTTCATTCAAATCATGTAAATTAGAGTCCAAAACAAGAGCAAAAGTGTTTGGAAAAGTAGATACGTTGGAGACGTATCAACTCCCCCAATCTTAACTCATTGCTTGTCCTCAAGAAATTCAGTTGACAAACTGAAAGTGATAAAGAAAACTTTTATAGACTCTTTTGTTCTCGTTGTTGTATATATGTTTAACTCAATGTTCAGGTTTTCAGCAAAACTCATGAACTAACCATGTCAATGATAACAATTAGGTCTCGCATTTACTCAAGATAATAACATAACCAACTAGCGAGCAATAATAAGATATCTCAGATGCCAACAAATTTTCAAAACAATCATGATATAGTATGACAACATGGTATCTCGCTAGCCCTTTCTGAGACCGCAAAACATAAATGCACAACACCTCTGAGGTTCAAGCAGCGACTAAACATTGTAATTCAGCATAGAAGAGATCTATTCATGCTAGCATCCAACATTAACTAGACTCAATGAATAAAAATGATAGCAGCGCTCTCAGGACTGGTGCTTTTGATGAGAGGATGACGACTCAACAATAAAAGTAAGTAACATAAAATTAAATAGAAAGGACCTTCGCAGAGGGAAGCATTGACTTGCAGAGGTGCTAGAGCTCATGGTTGTAAACAGGGATGAAAGTATTATTTTCGGTGGTGTGCATTTCCTGTCAATGCCACGACAAAGGATTTCGATATCTTCCCTGCTAAACACATTATAAGCGGTTCCCAAACAGAATTGTAAAGCTTACTCCCATCCACCATACGTACGCGAGCCATTGCTGACTGAATCCACATGTGCCCTCAAACATTTCATCTTTCCAGGGGAGTTTGTTTTATTTATTTTTCATTATGTAGGACTGGGCATCCTTTTTACCAGTCTCTCTCGTGCAATTACAAGTGAATAAACACCATCGTGAGAATAACCCGCTTAGCATGGAAGATACTGACTGCACTGTCGCTCCATGAGCGGTACGAGCACACAATACAAATATTTATTTGAATGATTTGAGGTGGCACATGCAAATTTACTTGGAACGACAGGGTAATACCGCATATAGGTAGATATAGTGGACTCATGTGGAACAACTTTGGTTTTGAGGATTTTGGATGCACAAGCAACATTCCCGCTTAATAAAGATAAAGGCTAGCAAATAGATGGGGAAGCGACCAACTAGAGAGCGACATTGTCATAATCATGCGACTATTTAACATTGAATATTAGCATGAGTAGGATATAAACACTCTGAACATAAATGTCATGAAGGCTGCATTGGATTTGATTCAACTACATGTTTGCACATGTGCCAAGTCAAGTACTCGAATTACTCAGAGGAGAATACCATGCTAACATACTACATCACAACCATTTTAATGCATGTTGACACACAAGATAAATCATTATCCACTCCTAACTATTTAAGCATGGCATGAGCAACTATAATCTCTAATTGTAATCACAAACATGCTTACTCATAATATGTTGAATCAAGAGCGGCTGAGCTAAACATATTTACAAAAACAAAAAACATGAAGAGTTCAGATACTTGTGATCTGTGTTGGGTTTTCCGTGAAGAGGAACGAGTAATTGTAGCACAATACGGGTAAGTATTTCCCTCAATTATGAAACCATGGTTTATCGAACCAATAGTAATATCAATCCTCAACCGTCCTAAGCGGCTGCACACAAAAGAGCAAACAACTTGCACCCAACGCGGGCAAGAGGGTTGTCAATCCCCTTGATCTCGTTATTTGCAAGCAAATGAGTTGTGTAGATGATTGTAGATAATTATAAATTGCAAAATAAAATAAAAGACAAATAATGGCAGCAAGATAATAATAGCGTTTACGAATTTATAAGTGAATAGACCCGGGGGCCATAGGTTTCCCTAGCAGCATCTCTCATGTAGGCAACATACGGTGGGTAACAAATTACTGTTGCGCAATTGATAGAAAAGCGTATAGTTATTCGATTTTCACGGCAATGATCATGTGTATATAGGCATCACGTCCATAAAAAAATAGGCCGACTCCTGCCTGCACCTATTACTATTACTCCACTTCAAGAGCGCTTCTATGCTTGCCTCTCTACGTATTAAGTTCATGACAAACAGAGTAATGCATGGAGAACGATGACATGATGTAGACAAATTAACTCAAGCAATATGAATAAACCCCATCGTGCTATCCTTAGTAGCAACAACACAAAGACGCAACTTGTCCCCTTCTGTCACTAGGATATAGAAACTCGTTAGGTTGAACCTACTACAACGCACCTCTCTCACTGAAGAAAGATCAATCTACTTGGCCAAAGCAAATCAATAGATCAGAGAGAATTACGAAGCTATAATGATCATGCACTTAAGAATCATAATATATATCAGAGGTGACTCAAATACTTTTCATGAATAATCTGAACATAAACCCACAATTCATCGGATCCCAACAAACGCACCGCACAAAAGGATTACATCGGATAGATCAAAGCGAAGATGTGATGATCATTGTATTGAAGATCAAGAGAGAGAGATTGCCATCTAGGTACTAACTACGGACCCGTAGGTCTGTGGTGAACTACTCACACATCATCATGAGGGCATCAAGGTTAATGAAGAGGCCCTCCGTGATCAACCCCCCTTCGGCAGGGTGCTGGAACGGAGCTCTAGATGGCCTCCCGACGGAATAGAGACTTGTGGAGGCGTAAAAAGAGTTTCAGGACTGCCTCCAGGGTTTTCAAAATATATGTGAATTTATAGGCCAAAGAACGGGGTCAGGAGAGCCACGAGGGGCCCACAAGCCATCAGGCCGCGGCCCCCCAGGCCACGCCCCGTTGGCTTGTGGGGCTCTCGTGTGGCTCCCGGCTTCCTTCCGAATCTTCCAGGTCTTATTGTTGTCCAGAAAAAAATCACCAACAAGTTTCGTGGCAATTGGACTTCATTTGGTACTGTAAACCTGAAAAGTGAAAAACATGCAGAAAACAACAACTGGCACTGGGCACTGGGTCAATAGGTTAGTACTCAAAAATAATATAAATTGGTAAATAAATACTTAAAAAGTATCCTAGATTGCTAATATATCAGCATGGAACAATCAAAAATTATAGATACATTGGAGACGTATCAAGCATCCCCAAGCTTAATTCCTGCTCGTCCTCGAGTAGGTAAATAATAAAAACAGAATTTTTGATGTGACATGCTACCCATTATGTAATCTTTTGCAAGTATGCTCATTGAGAAACGATGAATTAAAAAATATTAACATAGCAATACTTATAAGCATAAGAAACAAAATCATTAATCTTTCAAAGTATACGATCCTCAAAGAATGTTTACCCCCGTTCATCTTATTATATTAGCAAGGCATGGCTCCATCTTCACCACATTAATACAAATGTCAAGCACCACAGTGTCCAAGTCAGGCAATTGGATCGTAATTTTTCAATATGCATCAACTTTTTATTCTTCACGCAATACATGAGCGTGAGCCATTGGACATAGCATTTAGGTGGAATGGAATATGGTGGTAGATATCAAAGTGGTAAAAAGTGGAGAAGATAGTCTCACATCAACTAGGCATACCAATGGGCTATGGAGATGCCCATCAATAGATATCAATGCAAGGGGTAGGGATTGCCATGCAAATGATGCACTAGAGCTATAAGTGTATAAAAGCTCAACTGAAGCTAAGTGGGGTGTGCATCCAACTTGCTTGCTCATGAAGACCTCGGACATTTGAGGAAGCCCGTCATAGGACTATACAAGCCAAGTTTATAATAATGAAAAAGTAATTCCCACTAGCATATGAAAATTACATAACATGAGACTCTCTATATGAGGAACAAGGTGCCACTTTGAGGCACAAGTGTGGTAAAAGATAGTAGCAAAGTCCCTTCGCTCATTTTCTCTCTTTTTTTCATTATGGTGGGCTCATTTGGCCTCCCCCATTTTTATTTCCTCACTAGGACAATGCTCTAATAATGATTATCATCACACTTTCATTTACATACAACTCGATATGAAGAACTGATAGGAAGATATGACTCTATATGAATGCCTCCGGTAGTGTACCAGGATGTGCAAAGATCTAGCGTGACATGTATAAAAAATATGACGAACGGTGGCTTTGCCACAAATACTATGTCAGCTCTATATGATCACGCAAAGCAATATGATGATGAACGAACTAGTCATGTGAAGTGACGATGGAATTTGCATGGCAATATATCTCCGAATGGCTATGGAAATGCCATGATAGTAGGTATGGTGGCTGTTTTGAGGAAGATATAATGAGGCTTATGTGCAACAGAGCGTATCATGTCATGGGGTTTGGATGTACCGGCGAAAGTTGCACCGATCCTCGAGGTGAGAATGGGCAATGCACGGTACCGAAGAGGCTAGCACATATGAGGAGGTGAGATTGCGTATGTCCATGGTTTCACATTAGTCATAAAGAACTCATATACTTATTGCAAAGTTTTATTAGTTTTATCACAAATCAAAGTACTACTCGAATGCCCCAAGCGAGGAGGTTGGTAGGAGTTAACCATCGCGTGCCTCCGACCCGAAACAACACTATGATTTCAACGAGCAATAGAAATGATCACACATCATCACCATGCCTTTTTAATTTTAAGACGAACAAGAAGTTAACCTCTCTTGATATCGACACATCTACGAATCAACAATTATGGACTCACACCTTTTTCATATTACCACATCAATATCATTAACCCACAATTTCTCTATTATGTGCTACGTGATGGTTTTAATTATCACTCATTGAATACCTATTATTTTTGGACTAGTCTTATGAGCCATGCAAATTACTGTCACTATTTATTAAATCTCAAAAAAAATTAAGTAAAGACTGAGAGTGAAATTATTTCTATAAAAATCTACACACCACCGTGCTCAAAATGATATAAGTGAAGTACCAGAGCAACTGCTTAACTCAAAAGATATAAGTGAAGCACATAGAGTATTCTAACAAATTATGATGAAGGTGTGTCTCTCTCAAATAGGTGTGTCCAGCAAATGATGATTGTGGAAAACTAAAAGTAAAAGCAAAAAAAAACAAATGACGCTCCAAGGAAAACTCATATCATGTGATGAATAAAAATATAGCTTCAAGTGACATACCGATGGATTGAGACGAAAGAGGGGATGCCTTCCGGGGCATCCCCAACCTTAGACGCTTGAGTCTTCCTTAGAATATTACCTTGGGGTGCCTTGGGCATACCCAAGCTTAAGCTCTTGCCTCTTCTTATTTCATTGTCCATCGTGATAACACCCAAAACTTGAAAACTTCAATCACACAAAACTCAACAAAACTTCGTGAGATCCGTTAGAATAAGAAACATATTGAATACTTTAGGTACTATTATAAATGGATTCTTATTTCATAATTGCATAATAGGTACTGTACACTAACTTCTCCATCGCTTATACGCCCCGATACAATCCATAGCATAATCAAAATAAGCAAACTATGCAAGCAAAAACAGAATCTGCCTAAAACAGAACAGTCTGTAGCAATCTGTAGAGAACCTATACTTATCTAACTCTGAAAATTTTGAACAAATAGGAAAACCTCTAGAATTTGTATAGAAATACTTTTTAAAACAAATCAGATCATTATCATGCTCCAGTAAAAAATGAAAATTCGTTTACTGGAGTCAAAAGTTTCTGTTTTGTTTCAGCATCGATTCTACTCATCTTGTGAGTCATCCCAAAGGCTTTACTTGGCACAAACACTAATCAAAACATAAAAACACAATCATTACAGGGGAAATAATCATGTTACCAAAAAACAGAAAGTAAAAAAGCAAAAATAAAGATAACTATTGGGTTGCCTCCCAACAAGCGCTATTGTAATACGCCCCTAGCTAGGCATAATGCATAGTTTCAAGTGTTGTCATCTTTGACATCAAGCTCCTCAATAACACAACCATGGATAACAGGGACAATAGGAGGCTTGGAAATAGAATCTTTTATCAAGTTTATAAAGTTGGGATGAACACTAATCATTTTTAGATCTTCGTTTCTTTTGGTAGGAGGTGTACTAATGCTCTTAGGAATATATATGAACTTGGGGCTTTTGTTTCGAGAGGTACTAGCATTAGTTTGAGGAGGTGTGAAAGCGTAACCTACTTTGTCAATGACCTCCTCCATTTTATCAATTCTATTCAAGCCTTGTTCTATCCTTTCATCAATAATAGTGTCATTTTCCTTTAAAGTTTTCGAAGTCATTCCTACACGTGGCCCAAATTGAGTGATATGATTATGAAGCTTTTTTTATCTAACTCCTCAATTGGTTCATTCGTAATCATTTTCTTTTCAATAGCATCAAGCCTTTGCATAACATGTTCCAAGGTCAAACTTGATTCATTAACGATAACGGGTGGTGCCCCATCGAGACTTTCAATTGCGTTATAAGCATCCAAGGTGTTACACATTAAAAAGTTCCCACCGGTGATGGTGTCAAGGACAAACCTATACCAAGTTGTCACACCAACATAAAAATTATGAAGCAAGGTAGTGGTGGATAACTTATTAGTTGCTTTATTTTGAGCAAAGCAAATCCTATACCATGCATCTTCAAACTTTCTCCTCCCCTTTGTTTAAAATTGACTACATCATTATTGGGAGTAACGCGAGCAGAAGAAGAACTAGCCATGACTTCAAACAAGAAAACTAATAACAAGCAAGATACATATTTTTGTTTTTTTGTTTTTTATGAAACAAACTAAATATAACAGCAAATAAAAAGATGAACAAGTGAATGATAATTTGTGTGTAGTTACTTGATAGTTGGTGATGATATTCCCCGGCAACGGCGCCAGAAATCCTTCCTGATACTTGTGATCTGCTTTGGGTTTTCCGTGAAGAGGAACGGGTAATTGCAGCACAATACGGGTAAGTATTTCCCTCAGTTATGAAATCAAGGTTTATCGAACCAATAGGAATATCAATCCTCAATCGTCTTCAGCGGCTGCACACAAAAGAGCAAACAACTTGCACCCAACGCGGGCAAGAGGGTTGTCAATCCCCTTGATCTCGTTATTTGCAGGCAAATGAGTTGTGTAGATAATTGTAGATAATTATAAATTGCAAAATAAAATAAAAGAAAAATGATGTCAGCAAGATAATAATAGCGTTTATGAATTTATAAGTGAATAGACCCGGGGGCCATAGTTTTCCCTAGCGGCATCTCTCACATACGGTGGGTAACAAATTACTGTTGGGCAATTGATAGAAAAGCGGATAGTTATGCGATTTTCACGACAATGATCATGTGTATATAGGCATCACGTCCATAAACAAATAGGCCAACTCCTGCCAGCACCTATTACTATTACTCCACTTCAAGAGCGCTTCTATGCGTGACTCTCTACGTATTAAGTTCATGACAAACAGAGTAATGCATGGAGAATGATGACATGATGTACACAAAGTAAACTCAACCAATATGAATAAACCCCATCATGTTATCCTTAGTAGCAACAACACAAAGACGCAACTTGTCCCCTTCTGTCACTAGGATATAGAAACCCGTCAGGTTGAACCTACTACAACACACCTCTCTCACTAAAGAAAGATCAATCTACTTGACCAAATCAAATCAATAGATCAGAGAGAATTACGAAGATATAATGATCATGCACTTAAGAATCATAATATATATCAGAGGTGACTCAAATACTTTTCTTGAATAATCTAAACATAACCCCACAATTCATCGGATCCCAACAAACGCACTGCACAAAAGGATTACATCGGATAGATCAAAGCGAAGATGCGATGACCATTGTATTGAAGATCAAGAGAGAGAGAGAGAGAGAGATTGTCATCCAGTTACTAATGATGGACCATAGGTCTGTGGTGAACTACTCACACATCATCATGAGGGCAGCAAGGTTGATGAAGAGGCCCTCCGTGATCGATCCCCCCTCCGGCAGGGTGCTGGATCGGAGCTCCATATGGCTTCCCGACAAAACAGTGACTTGGGGCGGCTTAAGAAGAGTTTCTGGACTGCCTCCAGGGTTTTCAGAATATATGTGAATTTATAGGCCAGAGAACGAGGTCGGGAGAGCCACGAGGGGCCCACAAGCCATCAGGTCGCGCCCCCCAGGCCACGCCCTGTTGGCCTGTGGAGCCCTCATGTGGCTCCCGGCTTCCTTCCGAATCTTCCAAGTCTTATTTTTGTCCAGAAAAAATCACCAAAAAGTGTCGTGGCAATTGGACTTCGTTTGGTAGTGTAAACCTGAAAAGTGAAAAACATGCAGAAAACAGCAACTGACACTGGGCACTGGGTCAATAGGTTAGTGCTCAAAAATAATATAAATTGGTAAATAAATTCTTAAAAACTATCCTAGAATGATAATATATCAGCATGGAAGAATAAAAAATTATAGATACGTTGGAGACGTATCAAGTTCATAGCAACTTTGTTTACCGCAATCACTTCATCAAATATCGTCATTATTGCCTTTCACATGCAAGACCGAATGATGTGAAGATAATAATAGTGCAACTGTGTTCTGGAGTAAGCTAGAATCTGCAAAACATTTATTCAAAAGAGAAGACAAGGTAATATTGGCTCTTCATGAGGTCCACAATATAGCATATGAGAGCCACTCAACATTTTCATCTTGGTCTTCTCCTTTCGATAACTCAAAGAAAATAAAAGAATTTCATAGAAACACACTAAAATATTTCTGGATTTTTTAGTTTTTATGGGGAAAGCAAATTAATGAAGGAAAAACTAAAAACGAGAACAACTATTTACACGGGAATGGTCCCAACAAGCAAAAGAAGAAACGAGAAATGTTTTTGGGTTTTCTTTTAAACTACAAACTAAATAAACAAGAAAGAAAAACCGAAAAGAAGCGAGAAATGTTTTTGGGTTTTCTGAAGTTTTTCAAAAATGCAAGATGAAAACGAAAATAAAACTAACATGGATATACAATGAAAAAGGATGAACACCGACAACTGAAATGAAATGTATGAACATGAATGTAATGTTGGTGAGAAATATGTACTTCCCCAAGCTTAGGCCTTGGCCTAACTTGGTAATCACCATCCTTGGTTTGGATAATAATCGAAATGATAGCTCGTGGAGGTGTTCCGTGCTACCTCCTCAGCCAAACGAGCGGCCTCCACAGCTGTGTTATACTCATGTGCTTCGTTCTCATAGATGAAGTATCTTTGTTTGCTCTGAAAGTAAAAAAGAATAGGCACATGCAAAATATCAGAGACAATATTGTATTTATCAAATGTTAAGTTATAATCATATATATGAGTTTCGTCCTTAATAAAATCATGGCGCCGCATTGCCTCCAAGTCTAGATATTTTTCACGTAATATAGGATCATCGGGTCGAGGGGAGACCCCTAACTTAGTGGCTAAATGAGTGGCATAAATTCCTCCTTAATATTGGCCCGAGTCATAAAATCGTTGCAAGGCCAACGACATGATTTGGCTTCGGGCATTCGCGTTGTGCTTGCCCTTGGTTCAGTGTATGCTTGCCGCACCTAACTCTTGCTCGATGACTCACCAGAGGACCTTCTCCTTAAAGAACTCCTCCTAAATATGTTCATTTTCCGAAGAACAAATTTCTGAACTTTTTGGACCACAAAATGATATCAACAAAACTTTGTAAGATTGATAGCAACTACTCACATGGATGCCTAGAGGCCATATCAAGCATTCAAACTGCTTAGAACTCATAGAATTCAACATGCAAGCTCATTTTCAGTAGCACCAAGTACAACAAAATATGCAAAATATAATTCACTAAAGGAAAAACTAATTGGAGCACTGGAGGAGTCACATACCAAGGGCCAATCACTCAAAACAGTTTCGGAAACGGAGCTTCGAGCAAAGAGATCGAAAATCTAAGGTTTGGGAGCAAGAACATGAGAAAGAGAGCTACCAGGAATTTTTGCTAGAGGAAAGAGATGATGTGGGCTGAAGGAATAATTGAGTGCGTCCCTGTATCTTGGCGCGCCCAGGGGGTGGCCACGCCCTGTTGCCTTGTGGTCAACAGGTGCACCCCCTGGGATGTTTACACCTCTAGAAATTCTGAAATATTCTTCAAAAATTCGTGTTAAAATTTTGTGACATTCTGAGTCCTTTTATTTTTGGGTCATTTTTCTATTACACAGTTTATTCGGAAAGTAGGAAAGTCATGGCATTTTTCTTTATTAAACTATAATTAAGAGAGAGCAAACTAAAGTTACAGAAAGTTGTGCCTACTAGAATTATCAACCACATGCTTCTAAAAAAGAATTCATTAACAAGGTTGATCAAGTCTTATTAACGAACCGTTTTCGATTGGCATGAAACCAATTTTTTCGTATGACACTAAGTTACCTCAATGGGTGTTGGGGATATACCCCACGGTACGACCCGGCCAAGGTATGACCCAGTCACCCAGCAGGCGCAATACTCTTATAGCCGGAACCGGGTTCATTCTACTCCTTATGCAAGTCACACGAAGAGTCGACACGTAGATTACCCTACAGTCTCTAGCAGTGGGCGCAGGCTGCGAGCTCAGATTTCCCCAGCCCGGCCGGTAGTGTTAGATGTGCATGCAATTGTTGATGCGGCTTGGGCCATGCGAGAGGCAAAGGCTGCAGGTCAAGCGCCTCCCACCACACCCCAGCCAGTTTCTTCAGGGGCGGGTCTAAGCAGCAGGATGATCGGAATACCATGCCTCGCACCGGCTCTATGCAATGAGCGCATGCCCAAGGATTTAAAGGGCCCTCGCAAAGTTCCCAAGTACACAGTTGATCTCGAGTCGGCTGCGTGGATCGAGAGTTATGAGATAGCCATGGACATACTGGACGTCAGTGATGTGGTTTGTGCCAAGTACTTAACCATGATGCTGGAGGGTCCGGCTCGCACATGGTTGAAGAACTTACCTCCCAATTCAATCAATACTTGGGCAGAGTTGAAAGAACGCTTCATCAAAAATTTCCAAGGAACCTGGAAATGCACAATGATGGTTATTGATTTGCAGCATTGTGTGCAACGTACGGACGAGTCTGCCCATCACTGGACTCGCCGGGTTGCGGAGATCATTCACTCCTCCAACAGTATAATAACTGCTCAGGCTGTCTTAATTCTGGAGAAAAACTGTCACTTACAGTCTCTCGTCCAGAAGCTTGGGCGCCTTAAGCGGAAGGTTCAAGACATGGGAGACCTCATGGATGTCCTTACAAGGTATGCTGAGTCAGATAGCACTAAGGATCCTAGTTCTGATGAGGACAAGTCCGGTAAAATCAAGAGAAATGGTGGTGCAAAGGTTCACCAGTAGAACAACTCGGGGCATAATGGAAATCATGGTAATCAAGGCAACAATGCTAAGCGCAAGCATCCAGAAGGAGGATCGGATTTTGTCGTGAACACCAACACCGGCTTCAAGGGTCAGCGACGAAACAACAATTCTGGCAGGTCCTATAATGGGAACAAGCCTCATAATTACGAGGAAGCGCTTAAAGGCCATTGTCCCAAACACAGTTTCCCAGATAAGCCGGCCAACCACTCGTGGGAAAACTGCTTTATCATGCAGGAATTTCGAAATCAGGCCTATCAGCATCACCACAGAGGCGGCGGCGGCAGACACCAGGGCCGACCCGGCACGAGCGGGTCTGGGGCCGGCCTCCTAGGAGCCGACTCATCTGGAGGTTTCCTGAACTCTGGTTTCCACGGATCAGGCGGCTCGGGAGCTGGTATTCAAGGTTTTGGTAATAATAGCAGTGAAAATCACCATTTTGGGCAGGGTAACCAGCAACATAGAAATGAAGCTGGTTTTCAGAGCAACCCTAAACAGTTGAACAGTGGGAAGTATCACGTGTTCACAACTAGTACTTGCAAGCGCAATCGCAAGGTTCAACAGATAGCTATCAATATGATTGAGCCGGCCATTCCCACATACTTAAATTGGTCAGGGCAACCAATAACTTGGAGCAGAGATGATCATCCCCCTGGGGTTGATAATCCGGGCGGCCTCGCTCTGGTGGTGGCACCTCAAGTTGGAGGCTATACGCTAACAAAGGTACTCATGGATGGGGAAGCAGCATTAATATCTTATATTACGACACGTTCAGACGGATGAACTAGTCAGAGCAACAAATGCAGCCCTCCTCCACATTCTTTCACGGCATTGTCCCCGGGAAGTCAACATATCCAATTGGGTGGATCAAGCTAGATGTTGCTTTTGGCACAGAGTTTAACTACAGATGCGAGTCTCTGTCCTTTGAGGTGGTCAAAATCAAGAGTCCTTACCACGCCCTTTTTGAGCGGCCGGCTTATGCCTGCTTCATGGCACGGCCTTGTTATATCTATCTCAAGCTTAAAATGCCGGGGGCCAACTGAACCATCACGGTCGATGGTAGCCAGAAATCGCTCAAGAGTGCGAGGAGGGAGATGCGGCCTATGCCGAGTCAGCATGTGAAGCAGAAGAGTTGAACTTTTACATAGCTAATGTTGACCCGGCGGATATGACTCCCCTGAAAAAGCCCACCACGGAGTCCGACCCCCTCCTCAAATTTAAGCTGGTCGATGACACTGATACGTCTCCAACGTATCTATAATTTTTGATTGTTCCATGCTATTATATTATCATTATAGGATACTTTTTGAGTAATAATTTACCAATTTATATTATTTCTTAGCACTAACCTATTGACCCAGTGCCCAGTGCCAGTTCCTGTTTTCTGCATGTTTTTTACTTTTTAGGTTTACAGTACCAAATGAAGTCCAATTGCCCCGAAACTTTTTTATGATTTTTTCTGGACCAAAAGAAGACCTGGAAGCTTCGAGACAAGACTGAAGGCCGCATGAGGGAGGCACAAGCCAACAGGGCGCGCCCAGGGGGTGGCCGCGCCCTGATGTCTTGTCCCTTCCTCGTGGCCCTCCTAACCCCGTTCTCTGGCCTATAAATTCACATATATTCCAAAAACCATGGAGGGCATCCCGAAACACTTTTTCCGCCGCCGAAAGTCTCTGTTTTGCTGCGATCCCATCTGGAGCTCCGTTCCGGCACCCTGCCAGAGGGGGGGTCAATCACGAAGGGCCTCTTCATCAACCTTGCTGCCCTCATGATGATGTGTGAGTAGTTCACCATAGACCTATGGGTCCGTAGTTAGTACCTAGATGGCTATCTCTCTCTATTTTGATCTTCAATACAATGATCATCGCATCTTTGCTTGGATCTATCCGATGTAATTCTTTTGTACGGTGCATTTGTTGGGATCCAATGAATTGTGGGTTTATGTTCAGATTATTCATGAAAAGTATTTGAGTCACCTCTGAATATTATGATTCTTATTTGCATGCTCATTATAGCTTTGTAATTCTCTCCAATCTATTGAAATAGTTTGGCCAACTAGATTGATATTTCTTCAGTGAGAGGGGTGCATTGTAGTGGGTTCAATTTGGCGGTGCTCTATATCCCAGTGACAGAAAGGGACAAGACACGTCTTTGTATTGTTGCCACTAAGGATAAAACGATGGGGTTAGTTCATATTAATTGAATTCACTTTGTGTACATCATGTCAATGTTCTCCAAGCATTACTCTGTTTTACTTAATACTCTGGATGCATGCTGGATAGCGGTCGATGGGTGGAGTAACAGTAATAGGTGCAGGCAGGAGTCGGCCTATTTTCTTATGGATGTGATGCCTATACACACATGATCATTGCCGTGAATATCACATAACTATGCGCTTTTCTATCAATTGCCCAACAGTAATTTGTTTACCCACCGTATGCTACTTTCATGAGAGACGCCGCCAGGGAAAACTATGGCCCCCGGGTCTATTCACTTATATATTTATAAACGCTACAATACCTTTCTTCCATTATTTACCTTTTATTTTATTTTGCAATTTATAATTATCTACTATTATCTACACACTTCACTTGCTTGCAAATAACGAGATCAAGGGGATTGACAACCCTCTTGCCCGCGTTGGGTGCAAGTTGTTTGCCCTTTTGTATGCAGCCGCTGATGACGGTTGTGGATTGATATTCCTATTGGTTTGATAAACCTTGGTTTCATAATTGAGGGAAATACTTACCCGCATTATGCTGCAATTACCCGTTCCTCTTCACGGAAAAGCCAACGCAGTCACAAGTATCAGGAAGGATTTCTGGCGCCGTTGCCGGGGAATATCATCACCAACTATCAAGTAACTTCACACAAATTATCATTCACTTGTTCTTCTTTTTTTTTTGCCATTATATTTAGTTTGCTTCATAAAAACAAAAATACAAAAATATTTATCTTTGCTTGTTACTTGTTTGCTTGTTTCGCTTGCTTGAAAGTTGCTATCATGTCTGAATTGGAGAAAGTCATTGTTGAGAGTGCTAGCGAAGATAGTGCTAGTGACTCAGAGAAGGAGAGATCAAAATTTATTGATGCTACTCATGATCCTCCTAAAAATCAAATTCCTAATAGTAATACTCACAAGGTTCTAAAGTCTAAAATCTATGATGTGGGTAGTGGGAACATTATTGGAAAACATGTTATACAAGATTTTTTTTGAGTGTTTGGGAGCTATTCCTTTTACTAAAGGAACCATACTTGATGAGACAAATTGTTATGTGGATGCTATTACCATGCTAATATTTAAGCTAGAAATAAAGTTTGTGCATCTCCATTCTATGCTTCAAAAGACATTTTTGGGACTTCCGAGTATACGTAATCCAAAGATTAAGAAAATTGTCACCATTATCCTCATGCATGAATTTGATCATATAATGCGGGAAGCAAGAGACATATTTTCTTTTTATGGAGTTAAATCTGAAGCTCCCCCTATAGAAGTGATCCTACATAATAAAGATGATTTGCGTATGTTGGAATCTAGTAATTGCCAAGGTTTTAGTGAGAATATGAGGAGGAATGTTCCTCCCGAAGAATTAACGCAGGCTTTATTCCTCCACACTTGTGATAAATTTGAATGGATTGCTAAAGTAATTAATGAAGGGTTTAGTGAAGATTGGCATGAAAACACTCTTAGGGAACCTATCAATGATGAAGTTCATGTCTTATATGAAGATCCCTATAATGATGGTGACGTTAGTGATGATATTATAAACCCTTTTGAACACTTGAGCCCTTCAACTAAATTTGATAAGTGTGATTTGTTAAGTAAGATTTTGGAAGAGCTAGTTTTGAAGGACATGAAGGGGTCCAATACTTGAAACTATCCATTATGCCTAGCTAGGGGCATAAAACAATAGCGCTTGTTGGGAGGCAACCCAATAGTTATCTTAGTTTTTAATTTTTAATTTCTGTTTTTGTGCGATAACATGATTATTGCCTCTATAATGATTGTGTTTTTATGTTTTAATTAGAGTTTGTGCCAAGTAAAGCCTTTGGGATGACTCACAAGATGAGTAGAATTGATACGGTGCAAAAACAGAAACTTTAGCGTCCAGTGCAGAATTTCTCCGATTTTACTAGAACGTCTTTTTGATATGATTTTTTTACAAAGTATTTCTATACAAATTCTTTAGGTTTTACTAATTTTCAGAATTTTTAGAGTTACATAAGTATAGGTTCTTTACAGATCTTTACAGACTGTTCTGTTTTAGACAGATTTTGTTTTTGCTTGCATAGTTTGCTTGTTTTGATGATGCTATGGATTGTATCGGGGGGTATAAGCCATGGAGAAGTTAGAATACAGTACCTATTATGCAATAATGAAATATGAATCAATTTATAATAAGTACCTAAAGTATTTGATATGTTGCTTATACTAACGGATCTCGCGAAGTTTTGTTAAGTTTTGTGTGATTGAAGTTTTCAAGTTTTGGGTGTTATCACGATGGATGAAGGAATAAGAATAGGCAAGAGCCTAAGCTTGGGGATGCCCAAGGCACCCCAAGGTAATATTCTAGGAAGACTCAAGCATCTAATCGTGGGGATGCCTTCGGCATCCCCTCTTTCGTCTCAATTCATCGGTATGTCACTTGGAGCTATATTTTTATTCGTCACATGATATGAGTTATACTTGGAGTGTCATTTGCTTTTGTTTGCTTGTATTTTTTGTTTGCCACAATCATCATTTTCTGGACACACCTATTTGAGAGACACACACCTTCATCATAATTTATTAGAATACTCTATGTGCTTCACTTATATCTTTTGAGCTTAGCAGTTGCTCTAGTGCTTCACCTATATCTTTTTGAGCACGGTGGCGTACAGATTTTATAGAAATAATTGCACTCTCTTTCTTCACTTATATTTGTTTGAGAGTTAATAAATAGTGATGGCAATTTGCATGGTTCATAAGACTAGTCCAAAGATAATAGGTATTCAATGAGCGATAATCAAAACCATCATGTAGCACATAGAAGAGAAATCTTGGGTTAATGATATTGATGTGGTAATATGAAAAAGGTGTGAGTTCATCATTGTTGATTCGTAGAAGTATCGTTATTAATTGGTGTTAATTTCACATTTGTCTAAATATTAAAAAGGCATGGTGGGGATGTGTGAGCATTTATATTCCTCGCTGAAATCCTAGTGTTCTTTCGGGTCAGAGGCGCGCTATGGTTAACTCCTCCCAACCTCCTCCCCCGGGGCATGCGAGTAGTACTTTGATTTATGATAAACTAATAAACTTTGTAATAAGTATATGAGTTCTTCATTACTAATGTGAAACCATGGACATACGCAATCTCACCACCTCATATTTTTGCTAGACTCTTCGGTACCGTGCCTTGCCCATTCTCACCTCGAGGATCGGTGCAAAAATTCGCCGGTGCATCCAAACCCCGTGACATGATACACTCTATCACACATAAGCCTCATTATATCTTCCTCAAAACAGCCACCATACCTACCTATTATGGCATTTCCATAGCCATTCCAAGATATATTGCCATGCAAATTCCACCGTCACATCATATAACTAGTTCGCTCATCATCATATTGCTTTGCATGATCATATAGAGGTGACATGGTATTTGTGGCAAAGCCACCGTTCATCATATTTTTGATACATGTCACGCTAGTTCATTGCACTTCCTGGTACACTGCCAGAGGCATTCATATCGAGTCATATTGTTTCATAGTTCTTCATATCAAATTTTCATATTGAGTTGTAAGTAAATAAAAGTGTGATGATCATCATTATTAGAGCATTGTCCCAGTGAGGAAATGAAAAATGGGGGATCCAAATGAGCCCACCATAATAAAAAAATGAGAGAAAAAGAGACAAGGGACTTTGCTACTATTTTTTACCACACTTGTGCCTCAAAGTGGCACCTTGTTCTTCATATAGAGAGTC
The DNA here is from genome assembly GCA_039707655.1 of Elymus sibiricus. Lineage (NCBI taxonomy): Eukaryota > Viridiplantae > Streptophyta > Magnoliopsida > Poales > Poaceae > Elymus > Elymus sibiricus. Next base: position 108,178,352 of record CM077667.1, on the reverse strand, counting down.
TCATGTTATGTCATTTACATATGCTAGTGGGAATCACTTTTTCATTATTATAAACTTTGCTTGTATATTCCGATGATGGGCTTCCTCAAATGCCCGAGGTCTTCATGAGCAAGCAAGTTTGATGCACACCCCACTTAGCTTCAGTTGAGCTTTCATACACTTATAGCTATAGTGAATCATTTGCATGGCAATCCTTACTCCTTGCATTGACATCTATCGATGGGCATCTCCATATTTTGTTAATACGCCTAGTTGATGTGAGATTATATTCTCCACTTTTACCCCTTTGATATCTACCACCATATTCTATTCCACCCTTATGCTATGCCCAATGGTTCATGCTCATGTATTGCGTGAAGAATAAAAAGTTGATGCACTTTGAAAAAGTACGATCCAATTGCCTGACTTGGACACTGTGGTGCTTGACATTTGTATTAATGTGGTGAAGATGAAGCCATGCCTTGCTAATACTATAAGATGAATGGGGGTAAAATATTCTTTTAGGCTCGTATACTTTGAAAGATTGATGATTTTGCTGCTTGTGCCTATAAATATTACTATGTTGATGTTTGTTAAATTATCTTTTCTCAATGAACATACATGCAAAAGATTACATATCGGGTAGCATGTCACATCAAAAAATTCTATTTTTATCATTAACCTACTCGAGGACGAGCAGGAATTAAGCTTGGGGATGCTGATACGTCTCCAGCGTATCTATAATTTTTTATTGTTCCATGCTATTATATTATCATTGTAGGGTACTTTTTGGGTAATAATTTACAAATTTATATTATTTTTGAGCACTAACCTACTGATCCAGTGCCATGTGCCAGTTCCTGTTTTCTGTGTGTTTTTTACTTTTCGGGTTTACAGTACCAAACGAAGTCCAATTGCCCCGACACTTTTTTTATGATTTTCTCTGGACCAAAAGAAGACCTGGAAGGTTTGAGATTAGACCGGAGGCCGCACGAGGGAGACACAAGCCAACAGGGCGCGCCCAGGGGGGTGGCCGCGCCCTGATGGCTTGTCCCTCCCTGGTGGCCCTTCTAACCCTGTTCTCTGGCCTATAAATTCACATATATTCCAAAAACCGTGGAGGGCATCCCGAACACTTTTTCCGCCGCCGCAAGTCTCGGTTCCGCCGTGATCCCATTTGGAGATCCGTTTCGGCACCCTGCCGGAGGGGGGATCGATCACGGAAGGCCTCTTCGTCAACCTTGATGCCCTCATGATGATGTATGAGCAGTTCACCACAGACCTACGGGCCCGTAGTTAGTACCTAGATGGATATCTCTCTCTCTCTCTCCTTTGATCTTTAATACAATGATCATCGCATCTTCGCTTTGATTTATCCGATGTAATTCTTCTGTACGGTGCGTTTGTTGGGATCCGATGAATTGTGGGTTTATGTTCAGATTATTCATGAAAAATATTTGAGTCACCTCTGAATATTATGATTCTTATTTGCATGACTATAGCTTCGTAATTCTCTCCGATCTATTGAAATAGTTTGGCCAACTAGATTGATATTTCTTCAGTGAGAGGGGTGCGTTATAGTGGGTTCAATCTGGCGGTGATCTATATCCCAGTGACAGAAAGGGACAAGACACGTCTTTGTATTGTTTCCACTAAGGATAAAACGATGGGGTTAGTTCATATTAATTGAATTCTCTTTGTCTACATCATGTCAATGTTCTCCAAGCATTACTCTGTTTTACTTAATACTCTAGATGCATGCTGGATAGCAGTCGATGGGTGGAGTAATAGTAATAGGTGCAGGTAGGAGTCGGCCTATTTGATTATGGACGTGATGCCTATATACACATGATCATTGTCGTGAATATCACATAACTATGCGCTTTTCTATCAATTGCCCAACAGTAATTTGTTTACCCACCGTATGCTTACTTTCATGAGAGATGCCGCTAGGGAAAACTATGGCCCCCGGGTCTATTCACTTATATATTTATAAACGCTACAATACCTTGCTGCCATTATTTACCTTTTATTTTATTTTGCAATTTATAATTATCTACTATTATCTACACACTTCACTTGCTTGCAAATAACGAGATCAAGGGGATTGACAACCCTCTTGCCCGCATTGGGTGCAAGTTGTTTGATCTTTTGTGTGCAGCCGCTGAAAATGGTGTTGGATTGATATTCCTATTGGTTCGATAAACCTTGGTTTCATAACTGAGGGAAATACTTACCCGTATTGTGTTGCAATTACCCGTTCCTCTTCACGGAAAACCCAACGTAGATCACAAGTATCAGATACCAAGCAAGTTGATTTCACTCCAGGAGATTCGCCTCAACGGTTCACTATTGGGACCTGCATGGATCCCCAATAGGAAAGCGCGCTCATCGAGTTCATCCATGAGAATCGGGACATTTTTGCATGGAAACCTTCTGATATGCCTGGTGTATCGAGAGAACTCGCTGAGCACCACCTCAATGTGGATCCTAAGATGAAACCTGTCCGGCAATACCTCTGTCGTTTAAACAAGGAGAGACGAAAGGCTATTGGCGAAAAAGTGTCCTGGCTCCAATTGCCGAGTTCATTATCGAAGTTTTCCATCCCGAGTGGTTGGCTAATCCAGTGCTTGTCTTGAAGAAAAACAGCACTTGGCGCATATGTGTTGATTACACGGATCTCAACAAGGCTTGTCCTAAGGACCTGTTCGCTCTTCCTTGCATTGATCAGATCATTGACTCCACCGCTGGCTGTGAGAGCTTGTGTTTCCTATATGCTTCCTCCAGTTATCACCAGATCAAGATGGCTGTTGAGGATCAGGAAAAGATGGCTTTTGTCACACCTTTTGGAGCTTTTTGCTATGTGTCTATCCCTTTTGGACTTAAAAGTGCGAGGCTACTTATCAGCGTTGCGTGCAGAATTTTCTTCACAAACTAATCGGGCGCAATGTTCATGCTTATGTTGACGATATTGTGGTCAAGTCCCAGAAGAAGGAGACTCTGCTGGACAACCTCAAGGAAACTTTTGACAATCTCCGGGTTTACAAGATGAAGCTTAACCCGGCAAAATGTGTTTTTGGTGTCACTACGGGCAGGTTACTGGGTTTTCTCGTGCCTGAGGGTGGCATCGAGGCTAACCCAAACAAAATTAAGGCGGTGACCTCGCTTGCTAAGCCAACCAATGTTAATGAAGTCCAACGTATGGCAGGACGTATTGCCGCCTTAACTTGGTTCATAAGCCGCCTTGGTGAGAAGGCAATCCCCCTGTACCAGTTATTGAGAAAGACAGACAACTTTGTCTGGAATGATACTGCAGACAAAGCATTTGAAGCTCTTAAAAAGCAATTGGTTGAGCCGCCCGTCCTGGCCGCCCCACTAGAGAAAGAACCTATGCTCCTGTACAACGCTGCCAATAATAAGGTGGTAAGTGTGGCAGTTGTGGTGGAGTGAAAGGAGGCCGGCAAGGAATATCCAGTACAAAGGCCAGTCTATTATATGAGCGAAGTTTTGACCAAATCCAAACAGCGATATCTGCACTGGCAGAAACTGGTATTTGGCGTCTTCATGGCTAGTCGCACGTTGAAACATTATTTCCAGGAGCATCCAATTACTGTGGTCAGTTCAGCTCCTCTTGGGGTTATCGTCCAGAATCGAGAGGCCACTGGCCAAGTTGCTCAATGGGTAATCGAACTTGGACCACATCATCTAAAATATGTGCCTCGGACGGCGATCAAATCTCATGCATTGGTGGACTTCATCAATGATTGGACTAAGTTGCAATTACCTGAGGAAAGGCCAGATAACACATACTGGACGATACACTTCGATGGTTCAAGACAATTGGAAGGATCTGGGGCTGGAGTTGTCATATCTTCTCCACGAGGTGATAAATTTCGTTATGTTCTAAGGCTCATGTTTCCCCGTACTAATAATGCAGCTGAATATAAGGCTCTCCTTCATGGACTTCGCATGGCTAAGGAAATGAATTTAAGTCGGGTCAGATGTTTAGGCAACTCAGATTTGGTCGCTCAGCAAGTATCTGGGACTTGGGACTCAAAGGACCCCCTTATGGCGGCTTATCGACGCGCACTCACTGTCATCGTTGGTCATTTCAAGGGTTACCACGTTGATCATATTGATCGCCGGCTGAATGAAGCTGTCGATGCTTTGTCGCGCCTGGGTTCTCAACGTAAGCCGGTCCCCCCCCCCCCCCCCCCGCAAATGTTTTTCTCGATGTCCTTCATAATCCTTCCGTAAAATTGCCATCGGAAGAAGATATCGCTATTCCTGACCCGGAGGCACAGCTGGTGGCTGCTCTTCATGCTATTCCTGATTGGACACTTCCTTATCTAGCTTATCTAACTCGTGGCGAGCTCCTAGATGAGGAAATCATCACCCGACAGATCATCAGACGCTCCAAGTCCAGGACTATCATCAATGGCGAGGTACACCGACGAAGTATTACCGGTATATTTCAACGTTGTGTTTCCCTTGAAGAAGGCCGTGAGATTCACAATGAAATCCACGCAGGTGATTGTGGTCATCACGCCGGCTCAAGATCACTCATGGCTAAGGCTTTTCGCCATGGTTTTTATTGGATCATAGCTCATGCAGATGTCGAAGATATTGTGCGGAAATGCAATGGTTGTCAAAAGTTTGCACGACAGGCTAATGTGCTGGCTCAGGAATTACGGATGATTCCAATCACTTGGTCGTTTGCAGTATGGGGGCGGGACATGGTCGGCCCATTCAAAACGTCTTCAGATAAGAAGACCCACCTCCTGGTGTCGGTTGATAAGTTCACCAAGTGGGTCGAAGCAGAGCCAATCAACAATTATGATGCAGAGACAACAGTAAAATTCCTGAAAAAGCTGATTTTTTATTTTGGCTATCCGCACAGCATCATCACAGACAATGGCACCAATTTATCCAAGGGAGCAATGGAGCAGTTCTGCCAACGTGAGCATATCCGGCTTGATGTATCTTGCACATCCACAGTCCAATGGCCAAGCTGAGCAAGCTAATCAAGATATACTATGTGGAATCAAGCCCAGAGTTGTAGTTCCACTAGAACAAACTCCTGGCTGATGGGTTGAGGAACTTCCCGCGGTGCTTTCGAGCATACAGACTACTCCCAACATGTCCACGGGTTACACACCTTTCTTCTTGGTTTATGGAGCAGAAGCTGTCTTACCAAGTGACATCCGTCATGACTCGCCTAGGGTGGCTGCTTATGTTGAAGCCGATAATGAACAAGCTTGTCAAGAATCTCTGGATGCATTGGAGGAAGAACGCGATCTCATAGCAGCATGATCGGCTATCTATCAACAAGACCTATGTCGCTATCACAGTCGTAGAGTTCGTAGTCGGAGTTTCCAGGAAGGTGACTTAGTGCTCCGTTTGATTCAAGACCAAACAAACATGCATAAGTTATCACCACCATGGGAAGGGCCTTTTGTCATCAGCAAGAATCTCAACAATGGATCATATTATCTTGTTGATATACGTCAGCACAAAAAATAACGTACCTCTGAGGAGGAAACCAACAGGCCATGGAATATTGCTCATCTTCGGCATTATTACACCTAGAGCCACTGGCTCCAAATCATTGTACATACTCATGTATATATACGGTCAATATAATAAAGCTGGCACCCTCGAAACTTGGGGTCTCTGTCGTTTCATTCCAATAATTGTGTATGAGTCTTTATTCTTTGATCATAGGTCACTTGGGGGCTTCCAACTCATCGACTTTAGCTATTAACATCCCTTTTGACCCGGCATAAGCCTTTATATAACTTGGTTAAACCTGCCTGTCTGCTTGATGCTACTCCGAAAAGGTGACCCGGGGCACTCTTGATAAGACAATCCATATGGACCCTGAACTTATCAAGGTTAAAACATCGGCTTAAGTCACGTGAGAGCCGGCTTACAGAAATTGAGGATAAACTAAGGGATATCACGCCAGCTTCATTGAAGCAAAGACTTGAGCCTCGAAAGCTAGTCTAAATACCGAGTCTTAATAGTCGGCTTATAATATTGCTTTTTATTTTTTGCAAAGAATATATCTTCTCTCTAGGTTTTTGTTTTGCAGGAAGAACTTTATTTGTCGGGTCAATAATAGACACCGGGTTATTTTTGCATTTTAAAAAAATAAAAAAAGATGGCATACTGGATCACATGATGACCAGTTATACTTGGTAAAATTTTCAAAGCCAATGTTGATGTCAGCATGATATCTATTTACCGTATTAAGTCACTCGTGAAAATATCCGGCTCATTCACTTCAAGAATAAAGAGAAGTATGCAAAGAAATTCATCTATTCAAAAAAGACCGGCTCATCTCCCGGATAAGATGGCAACTCAACAGTATTATGTGCACGATGGCACAACAGTTGGTTCAGAATTTCAACTACTCCTATTACAAGCCCACATTTGGGCCACAAAATCATCAAAGTTTTTATAACAACACTAAGGACTACTCCTGCACGCTGGCTCTCGAATCCTTTGGGTCAATGTCCTCCTGCTGGCTTTCTGCACCGGCGGCTTCTAGATCAACTTGAGCCGGCTCATCCGGTTCGATCAGGAGGTCCTTCCGCATCCGCCGGATGGTGGTCAAAGCTTTGAAGGTTGACTCCCCAAGGATGATAACAGACGGGTCAACATCAGGGGTGAAGGTTTGCTTATGGCGTGGAGGAACATGCTCGGAGGGTTTGTCTTCAGGTGGATTGAGGCGTTTGTTCTCCTTGGAGTAGCTGGGTTGATATTTTGACAAATCCAGTCCGTCGACAAGTTGAGTCGCTAGTATGCGGGTCTCCCTCACACACTTGGCGTAATCATCTTCAGAGAATTTTGAGCTGTCAACTTTAAATTCTGGAAATCCGCCTTCCATCGCAGTTGGCTCCATTTCAGGCAAATAAGCCTTTGCGCGAGCAAGTGCCATGTTGGCCCCCGCACGAGCCGCCGACTTCTTGACTTCTTCAACCCATTGAGGCATTGTTGATAGATCATTGAGCATGTCTTTGAGCCGGACAGGAGGTTTCTTGAGACTCTTCACTGCCATTATTGCCTAGACACGCCCTGTGAACATTTGTTCCAGGTATGTGAATATGGCCTTCCATTTTACTATTGGCGGCTGGACAGCATTACCACTCCTTTTTCCTGCACAAGGGAAAGACACATCAATAAACCGGTGGATGATTTAACCCGGAAAATGACTATGGTAATATTATACACGTACCAAATATTGCTAGGGTCGTGTTGGTGATGTGCTGCTTCGACGTCTACAATTCTTCCTTCACTGGTCCAAGTTATTTTTTAGCCATTTCAGCACACTTTTGCAGCACAGCTCTTTCTTCATCGAAGCCGGCTCTAGCCTTGTTCAATAAATCAACAAATTGGCCCAAAGGTTTTTGGAGATCAGCCGCCAAAACTTCTGCCTTTTTCTTGAGTTCATTCTCTTGTTTGAGCCTTTTTTGCAAGCCGGCCACGGATGACTCGGCCTCATCCAACGTCTCCTGCACATTACAAGCCATCAGAGCAAGTATACAAGCCCCGAGTCAGCGCAGGCAGACGACCCAGTACTTGGGAGTTACAGGATACAAAAATTTGATTAAGTTTTAAAGTCCCATGTAGTTGCAAGTAATCTACATGGCACTTAGGGGCTAATCCAAGTCATTTCTTTCTTTATGAGAAGACCCGGCTATCTCAAAGAGATAAGCTGACCCTTGGAGGCTATAGTTTGCAATTTCTATCATAATGATTACAGGCGTCTTAAAGTATTGGCTTGTTATTACCATAACAACCCGGTCCTTGGGGGCTACATTCAGTTCACACAAATTGCAAGTTATTTCATGAAAGACCCAGCTCACTACTTGTCTTACCGAGCCGGCTCTTGGGGGCTACAAGAGTATATATGACAAAGGAAAGTAAGGATGAGTATTTTCATACCTCACATTTGCATTTAAGCACGCCTATCAGGTTCATCTCAACATCTCGGCTCTCAGACAGTCGGGTCAAATATTATTGGTGTAGATCATCGACACCAAGGTTGGCAAAGTCGGGGAGCTCCAATTTGGCTTTCCCTTTTTGCAACATTGTCGGCTCATCCTTAGCCACAATTTTGGCCAAGGCAACTGAAGCTTCAGGCGCCTTGTAAGCCTCTCCCATGATGGCCATTTCTGCATCATCCATTGTGGGAGATGTGATGACATTATCCACCTCGTCAACAGGACCGGAGGCGTGAGCAGGGCTCGGCGGGTCAACATGCGGGTCGGGTCATCATGAGCAGCCTGTTCTTCGATTGGCCTTTCCATTATCACCGGCTCTTCAGCATGAACTGGCTCATTTTCACGAGCCGGCTCATTCCCTCATCCTGGGGCATGCTGGCCAGCAGTTTCAACTTGGATTTCTGATTCAGTCATTGTCGGGTCTTGGGGATCAAAACCGGAAGCATTAGCAGAGGATGACCCGCCAGTCTTCTTCTTTGCAAAAGCTTTGGCTCTGCAACAACGAAAGTAACATTGGGTTTAAAAACAACAGTAAGCAACGACAAAGAAAAAGTATGACTTGACAACATTTACCTGCTAATGGTGAAAGCAGGAAGTTGACTCGCCGTCGAGTCGCCAGAAGAGGGCGAGATTCCTGATAATTTGAATCAAAAGGGTTGAGTGGTTGTTTAAAAAGACCGGCTCGTGGACGAAAAGGAGTTGGACTATGAGGCACCTCAACCCGTTGCTTGCGGGTGGCCGGCTCAAGTGATAAGTCGGCAGATAATTCCCCGGAACTACTCTGGGTCTTGCGTTTCGACGTGCCGGCATGCTAATTTTTCTTCAAAAGAAAGTTTGGATCTAAGTGAGCACCTAGGTGCAAAAACTTAACCTTTCTGACGGCTTGTCTCGTCCTCTTCGGAATATATGTTTCTGATGAGCTGGAGGAGATTGAAATTATATCAACATTGCCGGCTTGACTGGTTTCGGTATTACCCTGAGAAGAGGGAGCATCAGCAAGTTCAATAAAAAGATGGCCAAGCGAGTCAAGCTCTACCTCTGACTCGTCTCTAGCAGTAGCTCCATCAGTCGGGTCATCCGTTTGTTCAGCTTGAGAAGGAATAGGGAGTTCTAGCTCTGGCTTTCCACCAATTTGAGTCCATCTACAGGAATAATAAGGGCCGGGGGTTGAGCATAATAAATAAGACAAGCCATGACAAAGAAAATAAATGAGCAAATCCAAGAATGCTTACTGGAGGAACCGGATTGGTAAAGCAAAACGGAGCCAACCCGGTTATCCTGCATTTTTCCATTGAGTCGTCGAAAAACTTATTGGTGGCCTTGGCGATGTCATCTTCTGACAAGTTAACTTGACGAAAGCGTTGTGCATCTCTCAGCTCTCCTGTATAGTTGCACATTAAGTCGCCCCTTATGCTAAGCGGCTGAATCCACCAGCTTATCCAGCACCGGGTTAAATCAATCTCGGCGAGGCCGTGAGCTATCAGCGCTCTTAACTTTAGGTAGTAAGGCGCCATCTGTTTCTTCTCTTCATCGGATGGCTGACCCGAAAAAGCAATAGTGGCATTGAGCCATTCTGGCCTGTAACTCGGCAGGGGGTTTTCACCTTGGGGCAGTATTTTTGCAATAAAACCAAGTTTTTGCCCAACCTTTGGGATGACTCGCCAATTTGGCTTCAGGGAAGGCGCTGTTTTTCCTTTTCTGGATAGAAATCCCTCCAAGCTCCACGATGGGCACACCCTTGCACTCGGTTTGGTGATTGATGTAGAAAAACTCCCAGAAGAGGCTGACGGTAGGCTCGGTCTGGAGATACACCTCGCAAAGAACTTGGAACTGGCAAAGATTCGTCATGGAGTTGGGGCCAATATCTTGTGGCCAGAGGTTGAAAAACTGGAGCACATCTCTAAATTTTTTTGACCCGGGTGGTCAAATACCTCTGTGCACATGATCTGAAAAAACAACCACTTCCCCCTGTTCAGGTTGGGGGGAATGTTCTTCTTCAGGAGCTCTCCAGCCAATCTCCGCCTGAGTCGGCAAAAGACCCTGGCTCACAAGGTCGTCCAATGTGAGTGCCGATTCCTAGGACTTAAGCCAACCGACAATCTTGCTAGTCTTTGGGGCCATCAGGTTTCTCACAGTTTAGCTACAAGGTGACAATGATAAGGGAAAAAAGCCGGCGTCTGACTAAAACCAGATATAGGTGCTTAAGTCGCCAGAATAAAGAAACAAAGCTGGATAAGCTCGCTAAATTGAGCCGGCATATCAGTGAAAAAATCAGCCTTATTATCATACGAATCTAAGATGGTTGAGTAAAGATGGGATGCCCCGATATGCCAGCGAGTGAGCCAAATCAAAATTGGATGAGTTGACATGGAAAAATGAGCCGGAATATCAATAAACCGACTAATGATAAAACACGGGATTTAAAAGACTTGGTAGTTTTTCACGAATGCAAACAGTTTTCTACCAAACATGAAGAATAGATGGATCTAGCGAACATGGAAAAAGGAAAATGAATGCCCTAAAAAATGGTGGAGGAACCGAAAGGTGCGGCAGTTGCCAAAATCTAACGAGGAGATCATTAGGGATCTATAACACTATAAAAATGCGGCAGAGGCAAGACTACAAATTGGTGAGAAGATGCAAAGAGGGCTATCAGATCTACAAACACGATTTCCAGAGGAATCCGACGAACTATCGATGAACTGCCAGAACATGATGACCTAAAAAGGATTAATGGGGGCTTAGTAGGCTTCGAGCAGAGGAGAAGCGATGGCAGTCGCGCTCCGGAAGAATACAGAGGCGATATAGATGAGCTCCGGTGGCGACGACGCGGGGATGAGCTTGAGTCGTGACTAGGAAGCGCCGGTGAGTTCGACAGTGGCACTGGAGGCGAGAGGAAGAAGAAGGTAAAAAGTAAATCTGGGGGCCTTCAGGGCCAATTAATAAGGATGGAGGATCCGAAGTGGCGCGGTCAAAAAATGGACTCATGCAGTAAATTGTGGCTACAAAGACGCCTCGATTCCCGCACTTGACAAGATTTGACGTCCGTTTAAAAAGATTCGCCATGATGACACATCAACGTCAGAGGGTAGCAGGATGATGTCATAGTGATGCCAGTTGAAAGGACGCAAAATTCCAAAGGGTAAGGAAACAACCCGACATCATATTAACTCGGACAAAACTTCGGAGACAAAGAGAAGGGAAATGGCGGCTTAAAAGCAAGGCCCAAGTTTTAACTTTATGTTTAGGTTTTCATTTATTTCAGGATGTAGTTTAACATGGATAAATGCAAGCTAAACTGGGGGCTAATGTTGGGGATATACCCCATGGTACGACCAGGTGATACGTCCATTTTGCATCATGATTTCCTACTGTTATTTACTTTGTTTTGTTGAATAATGATGCTTTGGTGAGTGATTCTAATGCCTTTTCTCTCATAATATGCAAGGTTTTCACAAAGAGGGAGAATACCGACAGCTGGAATTATGGACCCAAGAAAAGCACGTCAGAGATACCTATTCTGCACAACTCCAATGAAGCTGAAACTTTACGGAGATTTTTTTTGGAATTGATAAAAAATACTGGAGCAAAAATATACCGGAGGGGGGGCACCTGGTGAGGAGCACCCACCAGGGCACGCCAGACACCCCCTGGCGCGACCTGGTGGGTGGTGCTCACCCTGGCCCACCTCCGGAGACCATCTTCTGGTATAAATTCCCAAAAAACCTAAAAAAATTAGGAGGAGGACTTTCGGGACGAAGCGCCGCCGCCTCGAGGCGGAACTTGGGCAGGAGCACTTTTGCCCTCCGGCGGAGCGATTCCGCCGGGGGAACTTCCCTCTCGGAGGGGGAAATCGAAGCTATCGTCATCACCAACACCCCTCTCATCTTTGGGAGGCCAATCTTCATCAACATCTTCAACAGCACCATCTCCTCTCAAACCCTAGTTCGTCTCTTGTGTTCAATCTTTGTACCGGAACCTCAGATTGGTACCTGCGGGTGACTAGTAGTGTTGATTACCTTGTGTAGTTGATTACAATATGGTTTATTTGGTGGAAGATTATATGTTCAGATCCATTATGCTATTCAATAATCCTCTGATCTTGAGCATGATTATTATTTGTGAGTAGTCACCTTTGTTCTTGAGGTCACGGGAGAAGTCATGTTGCGAGTAATCATGTGAATTTGATATGTGTTCGATATTTTGATGATATGTATGTTGTGATTCCCTTAGTGGTGTCATGTAAACGTCGACTACATGACACTTCGCCATTCATGGGCCAAAGGGAATGCATTGTGGAGTAGTTATTAGATGATGGGTTGCTAGAGTGACAGAAGCTTAAACCCTAGTTTATGCGCTACTTCGTAAGGGGCTGATTTGGATCCACATCTTTAATGTTATGGTTAGACTTTGCCTTAATACTTTTCTCGTAGTTGCGGATGCTTGCGAGGGTGTTAATCATAAGTAGGTTGTTAGTTCAAGTAAGAACAGCACCTTAGCACCGGTCCACCCACATATCAAATTATCAAAGTAGCGAACACGAATCAAACCAACATGATAAAAGTGACTAGACGAAATTCCCGTGTACCCTCAAGAACACTTTGCCTATTACTAGTGATTGTTCTGGCCTGTCCTTTACCTCAAAAGGATTGGGCTACCTTACTGCACCTTGTTTACTGTTACCATTACTTACTCGTTACAAACAACCTTGCTATCAAACTATTTGTTACCTACAATTTCAGTGCTTGCAGAGAATACCTTGCTGAAAACCGCTTGTCATTTCCTTCTGCTCCTCGTTGGGTTTGACACTCTTACTTATCGAAAGGACTATGATTGATCCCCTATACTTGTGGGTCATCAAGACTCTTTTCTAGCGCCATTGTCGGGGAGTGAAGCGCTCTTGGTAAGTGGAAATCGGTAAGGAAAAACTGATACTACGTGCTGAAATTTATTGCTACTTGCTACTATGGAGAACAATCCTTTGAGGGGTTTGTTCGGGGTATCTTCACCTCGATCGGAACCACAATTAGTTACCCCTCAACCTACAACACCTACTGAAAATGTTGCTTATGAATTTCATTTGGGTATGGTAGAACACTTGCTTGCTAAACCTTATGCAGGAGATGGAACTGAACATCCTGATATGCATCTCTTATATGTGAACGAAATATGTGGATTATTTAAGCTTTCAGGTTTACCCGGAGATGAAGTTAAGAAGAATGCTTTCCCTTTATCTTTGGAGAGAAAAGCATTGACATGGTATAGGCTATGTGATGATCTTGGATCGTGGAACTGGAATCGTTTGCAATTGGAATTCCATCAAAAGTTTTATCCTATGCATCTAGTTCATTGTGATCGGAATTATATATATAATTTTTGACCTCGTGAAGGAGAAAGTATCGCTCTAGCTTGGGGGTGGCTTAAGTAAATGTTATATTCATGCCCTAATCATGACATTCCGAGGGAAGTTATTTCAGAATTTTTATGCTCGGCTTTCTCATAATGATCAATCCATGCTTGATACTTCTTGTGTTGGTTCTTACATGAAGAAGACTATTGATTTCAAGTGGGATCTCTTGGAAAGAATTAAATGCAACTCTGAAGATTGGGAACTCGACGAAGGTAATGAGTCTGGTATAAAGCTTAAATTTGATTGTGTTAAATCTTTTATGAGTACCGATACTTTTCACAAGTTTAGCACTAAATATGGACTTGACTCTGAGATAGTAGCCTCTTTCTGCGAAGCATTTGCTACTCACGTTGATCTCCCTAAGGAGAAGTGGTTTAAATATCATCCCCCTATTAAAGAATAAATTAAAGAACCGGTCATAGCTAAAGAAGAAACCATCTTTTACAATGTTGACCCAGTTGTGCCTACCGCTTATATTGAAAAGCCACCTTTCCCTGTTAGGATAAAGGAACATGCTAAGGTAGCAACCGTGGTTCGTAAGAGTAATATAAGAGCACCTAAACCCCCTGAGCAAATTAAAGTAGAACCTAATGTTGCTATGGTTAAAGATCTCTTGGAATAAAATATTGATGGGCATGTCATCTACCTTTGCGATGAAGCTGCTAGAATTGCTAAGCCTGATAAGAAAGATAAACATAGACCTATAGAAGGCTTGCCCGTTGTCTCGGTTAAAATAGGATATCATTGCTATCATGGTTTATGTGATTTAGGTGCTAGTGTGAGTGCTATCCCTTTTACCTTATACCAAGAAATTATGAATGAAATAGCACCTTCTGAAATGGAAGATATTGATGTTACTATTAAACTTGCTAATAGAGACACTATCACACCACTTGGGATTGTTAGAGATGTTGAAGTCTTGTGTGGGAAAGTAAAATACCCTACTGATTTTCTAGTTCTTGGTTCCCCACAAGATGACTTTTGTCCTATTATCTTTGGTAGAACTTTCCTGAGCACCGTCAATGCTATGATAGATTGTGAAAAACAAACTGTCGGTGTAGGTTTTGGTAATGTGTCTCATGAGTTTAATTTTTCCAAGTTTAGTAGACAACCTCGTGATAAAGCGTTACCTAGTGAAGATGAAATAATTGGTCTTGCTTCTATTGTTATGCCTCCTACTGATCCATTAGAACAATATTTGCTTGACCATAAAAATGATATGCACATGCGTGAAAGAAATGAAATAGATCAAATTTTCTTCGAACAACAACCTCCTTGAGACACAATTTGCCTATTGAAACTCTTGGAGGACCTCCTCCACCTAAAGGTGATCCTGTGTTTGAATTGAAACAATTGCCTGACACTTTGAAGTATGCTTATCTTGATGAGAAAAAGATATATCCTGTTATTATTAGTGCTAACCTTTCAGAACATGAAGAAGAAAGATTATTGAAAGTTCTGAGGAAGCACCGGGCAGCTATTGGATATACTCTTGATGATCTTAAGGGCATTAGTCTCACTCTATGTCAGCACAAGATCAATATGGAACCAGACGCTAAACCCGTTGTTGATCACCAACGGCGATTGAATCCTAAGATGAAAGAAGTGGTAAGAACTGAAATATTAAAGCTTCTGGAAGCAGGTATAATCTATCCCATAGCTGATAGTAGATGGGTAAGTCCGTTCATTGTGTCCCTAAGAAAGGAGGTATTACCGTTGTTCCTAATGATAAGAATGAACTCATTCCACAAAGAGTTGTCACTGGCTATAGAATGGTAATTGATTTTAGAAAATTAAATAAAGCTACTAGGAAAGATCATTACCCTTTGCCTTTCATTGATCAAACGCTAGAGAGACTATCTAAGCACACACACTTTTGTTTCCTAGATGGGTATTCTGGTTTCTCTCAAATACCCATGTCACAATCCGATCAGGAGAAAACCACCTTTACTTGCCCTTTTGGTTTATGCAATGCCCCTGCTACCTTTCAAAGATGTATGACTGCTATATTCTCTGATTTTTGTGAAAAAATTGTAGAGGTTTTCATGGATGATTTTTCCGTTTACGGAACTTCTTTTGATGATTGCTTAAGCAATCTTGATCGAGTTTTGTAGAGATGTGAACAAACTAATCTTGTCTTGAATTGGGAGAAGTGCCACTTTATGGTTAATGAAGGTATTATCTTGGGGCATAAAATATCTGAACGAGGTATTGTGGTGGATAAAGCTAAAGTTGATGCAATTGAGAAAATGTCGTGTCCTAAAGATATTAAAGGTATTCGAAGTTTCCTTGGTCATGCTGGTTTTTATAGGAGGTTCACTAAGACTTCTCTAAAATTTCTAGGCCTCTTACTAATCTTTTGCAAAAGGATATTCCTTTTGTTTTTGATGATGATTGTGTGGAAGCCTTTGAAACACTCAAGAAAGCCTTAACCTCTGCACCTATCGTTCAACCACCTGATTGGAACTTGCCTTTTGAAATTATGTGTGATGCTAGTGATTATGTTGTTGGTGCTTTCCTAGGACAAAGAGTTGATAAGAAATTGAATGTTATCCATTATGCTAGTAAAACTCTAGACAGTGCCCAATGAAACTATGCTACTACTGAAAAATAATTTTTAGCAGTTGTGTTTGCTTGTGATAAATTTAGATCCTATATTATTGACTCCAAAGTTATTGTTCACACCGATCATGCTGCTATAAAATACCTTATGGAAAAGAAAGATGCTAAACCTAGACTCATTAGGTGGGTTCTCTTGCTTCAAGAATTTGACTTGCATATCGTTGATAGGAAAGGAGCTGAGAACCCCGTAGCTGATAACTTGTCTAGGTTAGAAAATATCCTTGATGACCCACTACCTATTGATGATAGTTTCCCTGACGAAGAGCTAGCTGCAATAAGTGTCTCACACAACACACCTTGGTATGCTGACTATGCTAATTACATTGTTGCTAAATATATACCACCTAGTTTCACATACCAACAAAAGAGAAGAAAATTATATGACTTGAGACATTACTTTTGGGATGACCCACATCTTTATAAAGAAGGGGTAGATGGTATTATTAGACGTTGTGTACCTGGGCATGAACAGGAACAAATCCTATGCAAATGTCATTCCAAAGCTTATGCAGGACATCATGCGAGAGATAGAACTGCTCACAAGGTATTGCAATCTGGCTTTTATTGGCCTACTCTTTTCAAAGATGCTCGTAAGTTTGTCTTGTCTTGTGATGAATGTCAGAGAATTGGTAATATCGGTAAGCGTCAAGAAATGCCTATGAATTATTCACTTGTTGTTGAACCATTTGACGTGTGGGGTTTTGATTACATGGGGCCTTTTCCTTCCTCTAATGGGTACACTCATATTTTAGTTGATGTTGATTATGTCACTAACTGGGTAGAAGCTATTCCAACTAGTAGTGCTGATCACCACACCTCCATTAAAATGCTTAAAGAGGTTATCTTTCTGAGGTTTGGAGTCCCTAGATATTTAATGACCGATGGTGGTTCACACTTCATTCATGGTGCTTTTCGTAAGATGCTTGCTAAATATGATGTTAACCATAGAATTGCATCACCCTATCATCCTCAATCTAGTGGTAAAGTAGAACTTAGCAATAGGGAAATAAAATTAATGTTACAAAAAACTGTCAATAGGTCTCGTAAGAATTGGTCTAAGAAATTAGATGATGCACTTTGGGCCTATAGAACAGCTTATAAAAATCCTATGGGTATGTCTCCATATAAAATGATGTATGGAAAAGCTTGTCATTTGCCTCTAGAATTAGAACACCAAGCATTTTGGGCAATTAAAGAACTCAATTATGATTTCAAACTTGCCGATGAGAAGAGGCTATTTGATATTAGCTCACTAGATGAATGGAGAACCCAAGCTTATGAAAATGCCAAGCTATTCAAAGAAAAAGTAAAAAGATGGCATGACAAAAGAATCCAAAAGCGGGAATTTAAAATAGGAGATTATGTTCTTTTATTCAACTCTCGTTTAAGATTCTTTGCAGGAAAACTTCTCTCCAAATGGGAGGGACCATATATTATTGAAGAGGTTTATCGTTCTAGAGCTATCAAGATTAATAACGCCAAAGGTACTAACCCGAAGGTGGTCAATGGCCAAAGAATTAAGCATTATATCTCAGGTACGCCTATTAACATTGAAAGCAATGTTATCCAAACCATGACACCGGAGGAACACATAAAAGAAACCTTCCGAAACACTCGAGAATATTTAAAAATAGGAGGTACGTGATACGGTAAGTAAACGGACTCCGAAAAATCCGCAAAAATATTTTCTGTCAGTTTTGGAATATTTTAGAATTTTAGGAATAAAAAAATAAATCGGAAGGTGATCGAGGTGGGCACGATACACCAGGGCGCGCCCTGGTGGGTGCTGCCCACCTCGGATGCCTTCCCGACTCCGTTTTCCTTCCAAATACTTGTTTCCCAAGGATACAAATTCTCTATATATACCCCCGACTGTTTTGACGACCGTATCGCAAAGAAATCCCCTGTTCTTGTTTCGTGCTGTTTTCCTGACAGATCTGAAAATATGTCGTCTCAAGATTCAGATGGGGAGAGCCATGTTGATCCCTATGTTCCAGATCCAAAGATCTTTAGGGAGATTTACCCCTATCTATGAACCTCGGAGGAGGAAGAAGATTCTACCATGTAGGAAACAAAAGATGATAGCTCTGAGGAAGAGGATGATCCATTGCCTCAACCCGGATACATGCATGTGGAATTCAAGAAGTCAAGCCTCCCTAGAAGATACAAACCTAAGGTCCAATTTATCCCGTCTCGTTTTCTGCAGGAAAGCAAGGAGGCCTTATGCCAAAGGATATTAAAGCTTGAATTGGAGAACGATGATCTAAGGGAGGAAAACTTTATGCTCAAATATAAGTTGAAGAAGAAGACTTCTTCTACACCTCCACCATCTTCATCACCACCACCAAAGGAGACTTGCGTACATGGGTACGGGCACTCCCCTTGGCTTGAGCCAAGCTTGGAGGAGGTGCCCCGGTATCGTATCACCACCACTTTTATTCACCTTTACCTATTTTGGTTCTATCTTTAGTTTCCCTTTGCCTTAGTCGAATAAAAGCTTAGCGAGATCTATTTTCGTCTGTTAGTTTTGTGGCCTACCTATCTATGTAATCGTGTGAAAGTTATATAATAAAGTTTAGTTTGAGTTTTTGCTTCTCTACCTTCTTGTTGCAATCAAATAAAAGAAAGACAAATAAATGAAAAGAATCATATGCTAATCTTATGGTGAGTAATGACATCACATAAGGAAAAGAATAAGTAGTAAAATTTATTGGAGATTGACAAACACAGCATTGGTCAATGATGCAATTCATGAAAGAATTAATTAGGGAAGAGAAGATTCACATGCAAATACACTATCTTGGACATCTTTTATGATTGTGAGCCCCCATCAAATATTATATGTCAAAATTGTTGACGTTGGACAAGGAAGACAACGTAATGAATTATGTTTGTTCGTATCCACATAGAAGTTATATTGGCATAGATCCTTTAACATGTGGTGCTTGCTCAATATCTTTGCTAGCCAAAAATTCCGCACTAAGTAGAGATACTACTTGTGCATCCAAAAACCCAAACCCAAACTCTTTCCTTAAGTGTCCACCATACCTACCTATGGATCGAGAAAGATCCTTCAAGTAAGTTGTCATCGGTGCAATAAGGCAATAAAAATTGCTTCTAAAAGTGTTTTGATCAATTAGTGTAAGAGAAAATTGAGCGTTATACGAACTTATGATGGCAAAGTAATAAAAGCGACGAACTGCATAATAAAGGTTGCTATCATAGGGGGGCAATATAGTGTGACGTTCTTTTACATTAAGGGATTGGGCATACAAACCAATAAGCGCATGACAACCTCTGCTTCCCTCTGCGAAGGGCATATCTCTTACTTTTATGCACTTACTTTTATGCAAGAGTCAAAGTATTCTTCCCTATTCCTTTTTACTTTTTCTTTTGCAAGCATCATGTGGTGAGGAAAGATCTAGGCACATATATCCAGTTGGATATGGGTGGGCATGAGTTATTATTGTTGACATCACCCTTGAGGTGAGTGAGTTAGGAGGCAAAACTATAAGCCCCTATCTTCCTATGTGTCCGGTTGAAACTTTTTGTTCATGGGTATGTCGTGAGCATTAGCAATCATAGAAGAATAAATGATGGTTGAGTATGTGGACTTGCCAAAAGGCTCCGACATGGGACCCTTCCTGAAAATATGATGAATTGTAGTTGTAAAGTTGACTGAGAACATAGTTTGTTGGTTCCCAATAAGGTTTATGCTTTATACTTCTATGTTGTGATGAATTGTTACTTGTTCATGAGAGGCTTTATGATAAAAATATATTGAAATAAGTTCTTATGTTAGAGTTTGTTGCTGTTATGTTAATAAGCATGATGCTTCTATGTCCGTATTTTGTTTTTATTGACACCTCTCTCTAAAACCATGTGGACATGATTTTCAATATCGGTTTTCGCTTGAGGACAAGCGAGGTCTAAGCTTGGGGGAGTTGATAAGTCCATTTTGCATCATGATTTCCTATTGTTATTTACTTTGTTTTGTTGAATAATAATGCTTTGGGGAGTGATTCTAATGCCTTTTCTCTCATAATATCCAAGGTTTACACAAAGAGGGAGAATGCCGGCAACTGGAATTCTGGACCCAAGAAAAGCACGTCAGAGATACCTATTCTGCACAACTCCAATGAAGCTGAAACTTTACGGAGATTATTTTTGGAATTAATAAAAAATACTGGAGCAAAAATATACCGGAGGGGGGCCACCTGGTGAGGAGCACCCACCAGGGCGCGCCAGGCACCCCCTGGCGTGACCTGGTGTGTGGTGCTCACCCTGGCCCACCTCCGGAGCCCATCTTCTGGTATAAATTCCCAAAAAACCTAATAAAAATTAGGAGGAGGACTCTTTCGGGACGAAGCACTGCCGCCTCGAGGCGGAACTTGGGCAGGAGCACTTTTGCCCTCCGGCGGAGCGATTCCGCCGGGGGAACTTCCCTCCCGGAGGGGGAAATCGAAGCTATCGTCATCACCAACACCCCTCTCATCTTTGGGAGGTCAATCTTCATCAACATCTTCAACAGCACCATCTCCTCTCAAACCCTAGTTCATCTCTTGTGTTCAATCTTTGTACCGGAACCTCAGATTGGTACATGTGGGTGACTAGTAGTGTTGATTACCTTGTGTAGTTGATTACTATATGGTTTATTTGGTGGAAGATTATATGTTTAGATCCATTATGCTATTCAATACTCCTCTGATCTTGAGCATGATTATTATTTGTGAGTAGTTACCTTTGTTCTTGAGGTCACGGGAGAAGTCATGTTGCGAGTAATCATGTGAATTTGATATGTGTTCGATATTTTGATGATATGTATGTTGTGATTCCCTTAGTGGTGTCATGTGAACGTCGACTACATGACACTTCACCATTCATGGGCCTAAGGGAATGCATTGTGGAGTAGTTATTAGATGATGGGTTGCTAGAGTGACAGAAGCTTAAACCCTAGTTTATGCGCTACTTCGTAAGGGGCTGATTTGGATCCACATGTTTAATGCTATGGTTAGACTTTGTCTTAATACTTTTCTCGTAGTTGCGGATGCTTGCGAGGGGATTAATCATAAGTAGGTTGTTAGTTCAAGTAAGAACAGCACCTTAGCACCGGTCCACCCACATATCAAATTATCAAAGTAGCGAACACGAATATAACCAACATGATAAAAGTGACCAGACGAAATTCCTGTGTACCCTCAAGAACACTTTGCCTATTACTAGTGATTGTTCTGGCCTGTCCTTTGCCTCAAAAGGATTGGGCTACCTTGCTGCACCTTGTTTACCGTTACCGTTACTTGCTCGTTACAAACTACCTTGCTATCAAACTATCTGTTACCTACAATTTCAGTGCTTGCAGAGAATACCTTGCTGAAAACCGCTTGTCATTTCCTTCTGCTCCTCGTTGGGTTCGACACTCTTACTTATCAAAAGGACTACGATTGATCCACTATACTTGTGGGTCATCACCAGGCCAGGGTATGACCCGGCTACAAGTGGCGGCTCATAACCAGGGTCATTACATGGGCTACGGAGGCCCTGAAGCTCAAGGCCCAGGAGGTGGCTCATCACAAGGCCGGCTCATGGACCAGTACTTGGCAGGCCGACTCATGAAGGGAGTCGTAAGGAATCTCCCTTACTTAGACTAGGTCATGGGTTGTATTATGACCCGGATTCTATTATAGCCTTAGGGCCTCAACCTATATATAAAGGGGAGCCCCTGAGGCAAAGAGATCGAGTAAGAAATCCTCGAGAGCTAGGTTAGCGATTCTGCACCCTTGTAATCGAGATCATCATCAATAACACAGAAAGCAGGACATAGGCTTTTACCTCCATCGAAGGGGCCGAACCTGGGTAAACCCTTGTCTCTCGTTCCCGATCAACCCCATCCAACCGACCACCTAGTTGCGATGGCTCCTAGACTTAGTCCTTCTGCTAGGACATCTGTTGTGACAAAACCACGACAATGGGGATATGCATTTCCCCAACAAAAAGAATCATATTTCTTCTTGACAGTAGGGAGAGGAAATTTGAGCTCTCTGAAAGTGATTGTTGCCACTTGCTCAATAGAGTTGACATTATTAACCACAACTCGTTTCTTCGGAAAGTATACCGTGTGCTGATTTCCATTAACATGAAAAGTAACGTTGCTTTTGTTGCAATCAATGACAGCCCCTGCAGTATTCAGAAAGGTTCTACCAAGGATAATCGACATGTTGTCATCCTCGGGCATCTCAAGAATAGCAAAGTCCGTCAAAATAGTAACATTTGCAACAACAACGGGGACATCCTCACAAATCCCAATGTGTATAGCAGGAGATTTATTAGCCATTTGCAAAGATATTTCAGTAGGTGTGAGCTTATTCAAATCAAGTCTTTTATATAGAGAGAAAGGCATAACACTAACACCGGCTCCTAAATCACATAAAGCAGTTTTAACATAACTTCGTTTAATGGAGCAAGGTATAGTAGGTATCCCGGGATCTCCCAATTTCTTTGGTACTCCACCCTCAAAAGAGTAATTAGCAAGCATGGTGGAAATCTAATTTTTAGGTATCTTTCTTTTATTAGTGACAATATCTTTCATATATTTTGCATAAGGAGGCATATTTAGAATATCAGTCAAGCATGTTCACAAAAAGACTGACCTAATCATTTCAACAAAGCGCTCAAAATCTTCTTCGTCCCTATTTTTAGAAGGCTTACGAGGGAATGGCATGGGTTTATGAACCCATGGCTCTCTTTATTTAGCATGTTTTCTAGCGATGAAATCTCTCTTATCATAATGTTTATTCTAAAGTGGTGAGTTATCAAGATCAGCTGCAGGTTCTATTTCCACATCATTATCAGGTTCTTTATCATTATATGGTTGAGCATCAACATTAACATCATCATTTTCATTATCACTAGGTGCATGTTCACTACCATATTGTGTCTCGGCATTATAAATAGAAACATCATTTTGATTCTCACTATGTTTTTCTATCATGGGTTCACTAGACTCATGCAAAGTAATATTATTTTTCCTTTTGTTTTTCTTTTTAGATGGACTAGGTGTATCCTTGTTAATATTCTGAGAATCTTGTTCAATTCTTTTAGGATGTCCTTCGGGATAGAGGGGTTCTTGTGTCATTCTACCCCCTCTAGTCACAACTCTAATAGCATGATCATTAAATTTATTATTCATTTCAGTAAGAAAATCATTTTGTGACTTCACAACTTGTTCAAAATGAGTATGAACCATGGATGAGTGTTTACTTAAACCTCTAACATCATAAGCAATTCTAAACATCAAGTCACTCAAGCAATCAATCATGATTGCATTTCGTTTTAATTGATCCTTACCATAAATATTGAAATGTTCTTGCTTAACAATGTAATTATCAAATTCATCAATGCATTGACTAGCAGTTTTATTGTAAGGTATATCAATTTCATCGAATCTATGGAGAGAATTTACCTCTACCACCTGTGTAGGGGTGTCAAGTCCATGTATTTCTTCAATAAGTGGTATATTCTTAACATCTTAAATTTTAATACCCTTTTCTTTCATAGATTTCTTGGCTTCTTGCATATCTTCTGGACTGAGGAATATAATACCTCTCTTCTTTGTAATTGGCTCACGAGGTGGTTCAGGAAGTGTCCAATCATTAGCATTCTTCAGAATATTATTCAATAGTTCTTCACCTTGTCCAACAGTTCGTTCCCTGAAAACACAACCAGCACAACTATCTAGGTAGTCCCTAGATGCATCGGTTAGTCCATTATAAAGGATATCAAGTATTTCATTTTTCTGAAGAGGGTGATTAGGCAAAGCTTTAAGTACCTGGAGAAGCCTACCCCAAGCTTGAGGGAGATTATATTCTTTAATTTGCACAAATTTAAATATTTCCTATAAAGCAGCTTGTTTCTTATGAGCAGGAAAATATTTTTCAGAGAAATAATATATCATATCCTGGGGGCTATGCACACAACCAGGAGAAAGAGAAAGGAACGACTTCTTAGCATCACCCTTAAGTGAGAACGGAAAAGGCTTAAGAATATAGTGATAGCGAATTTTTACCTCATTAGCAAACATGGTGGTAATATCATTTAATCTGGTAAGGTGTGCCACAACAGTTTCAGATTCATAACCATGGAAAGGATCAAATTCTACCAAAGTAATTAACTCACGATCAACAGAGAATTCATAATCCTTATCAGTAACAAATATAGTAGAAGTAGCAAATTTAGGATCATATTTCATTTTCTCCTTCATGGATTTTTCTTTCAGTTTACTAAGCAGTTTCTTAAGATCATCTCTATCATTACAAGCAAGAAAGTCTCTATCTATCTCCCCATCCATAACATAACCATCAGGTACATCAGGAATTTCAATCCTAGCAGGAGTTCTAGACAAAATAGGTGAATCATAATTTTCAACAATTTCAACATTCTCAAGTTCTCTAGATTTAGCAATATGAGCATCAAACAAATCACCAAGTGGCAGATGTTCAGTTTCATCTAGCATAGTAGTAGTATCATCATAATTTTCATTTAAAGCAGAAGTAGCATCATCAATTACTTGCGACATATCAGATTGAATAGCAGGTGGTGGTGTCGCAAGCTTACTCAAAACTAAAGGTGAATCAAGTGCAGAGCTAGATGGCAATTCCTTACCTGCCCTCGTACTAGAGGGTACGATCTTGGTTTTAGCGTCTTTCATATTCTTCATAATGACAATTGAAAATCCCTGATGAACACAATAAATAGAGCTATGCTCCCTGGCAACGGCGCCAGAAAAAGGTCTTGATAACCCACAAGTATAGGGGATCACAACAGTCTTCGAGGGTAGTATTTCACCCAAATTTATTGATTCGACACAAGGGGAGCCAAAGAATATTTATTGGTTTTAGAAATTGAGTTGTCAATTCAACCACACGTGGAATTTCTTTTGCAATGAAGTTTTTAGTAGCTTAGTAACAAAGCAACAGGAATAGTAACAGCAACAGATTTGTGTTGATTGTAACACCAGTAGTAATGAAAGTAACTTAACGGAAACCAATAACCGAAAAGCGTAAGCCATGGATCAGTGATGGATAATTGATTTGGATGACATTAATCATGTAACAGTTACACACTAGAGCGACACAGAACTGGCTCCAATTCATCAATATAATGTAGGCATGTATTCCATATATAGTCATACGTGCTTATAATAAGAACTTCCATGACATCTTTTGTCCTACCCTCCCGTGGCAGCGGGCTCCATATGGAAACTAAGAGATATTAAGGCTTCATTTTAATAGAGAACCATAACAAAATATTAACACATGGTGAATACATGAACTCCTCAAACTACGGTCATCACCGAAGATGATCTCAATTATTGTCACCTTGGGGTCTACGGATCATACCATATAATAGGTGCATACAACTTGCAAGATAGAATCCAAAAAAACTCTGATATTCGTGAAAACATAATAGGTTCAGATCTGAAATCATGGCACACGGGCCCTAGTGACAAGCATTAAGCTTAGCAAAGTCATAGCAACATCAATCTCATAACATAGTGGATACTAGGGACCAAGCCCTATCGAAATAACTAGATTACATGATAAATCTCATCACCATCCAGCAGGCTTACAAAGGAATTAATCACTCCCAGTGGTGAGCATCATGGAATTGGTGATGGAGAAGAGTTGGTGATGACGATGGTGATGAATTCCCCTCTCCGGAGCTCCAAAGGGGCTCCAGATCAGCCCTCCCGAGGAAGAACTGGAGGTGACGGCGGCTCCATCTCGTAGAACGTGATGAAAACTTCTCTCTTATTTTTTTCTCGGAGAATATGAATTTATAGGCTTGGAATTAGGGTCAGCGGAGCCACGTGGGCCCCACAAGGTAACAGGGCGCACCCACCCCCTGGGCGCGCCCTGTTGCCTTGTGGGCAACTGGTGGCCCCCTCTGGTGGATCTTCGCTCCAGTATTTTACATATATTTTATAAAAAATCTCCATAAAGTTTCATCCAATTCCGAGAACTTTTATTTTTGCAAAAAATACAACACCGTGGTAGTTCTGCTGAAAACGGCGTCAGTCCGAGTTAGTTTCATTCAAATCATGCAAATTAAAGTCCAAAATAAGAGCAAAAGTATTTGGAAAAGTAGATACGTTGGAGACGTATCACTCCTCATATCAGTATCTCACCCAAAACTTGAAAATTTCAATCACACAAAACTCGACGGAACTCATGAGATTGATTAGTGTAGTAAAATAGATCATTCACTTAGGTACTGTCAAGACAAGATTCATAAATGTTCCCATATAATGCATATTGCATTCTACCATTCCCGCAATTCATATCACTCAATATAAGCTATGAAAACACTAAAACAAGCATGCTATGCATGCAAAACAAAATCTGTCAAAAACAAAACAGTGTGTAAAGATCCGAATTAAAATCATACTTCCCTAACTCTGAAAATTCTGGAAAAAAAATAGGACAATGCATAGAATTTGCATAGCAATACTATGTAAAAATTTCAGAATATTTTGATGCTCTAGTAAATCACATAATTCATATACTGGACGCAAAAGTTTATGTTTTTGCACAGAATCAAATCAACAAGTATCCACACTATCCCAAAGGCTTTCAATGAAAGGCACAAAACATGATTACTACAGTAGCTTAATCATGTGAACACACAAAAACAGAAATTATAAGTGTTTGGTTGTCTCCCAACAAGCGCTTTTCTTTAAAGCCTTTTAGCTAGGCATGATGATTTCAATGATGCTCGCATAGGAATAGTATTTGAAACATGCAAGGAAGCATCATGAAGCATATAGAAAACACATTTAAGTATAACTCACTTCCTATGCATAGGAATTTTGTAAGGAAACAATTTATTGTAGCAAGAATTAACTAGCATAGGAAGGCAAAACAAGCATAACTTCAAGATTTTTCAACACATAGAGAGGAAACTTGATATTATTGAGATACCTACAAACATATGTTCCTCCCTCATAATAATTTTCAGTAGCATAATGAAGGAATTCAGCAATATAACTATCACATATAGCATTCTTTTCATGATCCATAAGCATAGAAAATTTATTACTCTCCACATAAGCAAATTTCTTCTCATTCATAGTAGTGGGAGCAAACTCAACAAAATAACTATCATGAGATACTTGATTGATCTGGACATTAAAATCATGATGAGAAGTTTCATGGTTATCAATACTCTTTATAGCATACATGTCATCACCATAATTATCATAAATAACAACTTTGTTGTCATAATCAAGTGAAACCTCTTCCAAAATAGTGGAATCATCATTAAATAAAGTCATGACCTCTCCAAATCAACTTTCATAATTATTACAATAAGATTCAACATCCTCCAAAATAGTGGGATCACTAGTACCTAGAGTTGACACTCTTCCAAACACACTTTCATCAATATAATCATCATACATAGGAGGCATGCTATCATCATAGTAAATATTATAATCACAAGTAGGGGGACTAAAAAGATCATCTTCATCAAACATAGCATCCCCAAGCTTATGGGTTTGCATATCATTAACATCATGGGTATTCAGAGAAGACACACTAATAACATTGCAATCATGCTTATCATTCAAGGTTTTAATGCCAACCATTTTATTGAATTCTTCTTCTAACACTTTGGCACAATTTTTCGATCCATCATTTTTAAGAAAGACATTATAAAGATGAAGCATTTGAGGCAACCTCATTTCCGTTTTTGTAGTTTTCTTTTATAAAACCAAACTAGCGAATAAACAAGAAACTAAAAGATTTAATTGGAAGATCTAAAGATATACCTTCAAACACTCACCTTCTCGGCAACGGCGCCAGAAAAGATCTTGATGTCTACTACACAACTTTATTCTTGTAGACTCGTGTTGGGCCTCCAAGCGCACAGTTTTGTATAGGTGCACTAGTTCAACAAAGAGATGGTGATACAAGTGTAGTATGGATAGTAGATATAGGTTTTTGTAATCTGAAATAATAAAAACAGCAAGTAGCAAGTGGTAAACAGCGAGCAAAATGGTATATCAATGCTTGGAAATAAGGCCTAGGGTTCATACTTTCACTAGTGCAATCTCTCAACAGTGCTAACATAATTGAATCATATAACCATCCCTTAACATGCAACAAAGAATCACTCCAAAGTTCCTATCTAGCGGAGAAGATAAGATGAAATTATTGTAGGTAGTAAAACCACCTCAAAGTTATCATTTTCTATCGATCTATTGAGCCATCCCTATAAGTGTCACAAACAGCCCTAGAGTTCGTACTAGAATAACACATATAATACGCATCAATCAACTCTAATGTCACCTAGATACTCCAATGTCACCACAAGTAACCATGAGTTAATTATTAGACATGCATCAAACAATTTCGGATTCATCATATTCAATTCAACACAAAGAACTTCAAAGAGTACCTCAAGATTTCTATTGGAGAAAGTAGAACGAGAACTTGCTTCAACCTATGTGCCTAGATCACCCCAATGTCACCACGGGGATCTGCAAGTAGATAACCAAAACATATATCAAGTGACTCAATAGAACACCTCATTGTCACCACGGCTATCCACATGCAAGACATATATCAAGTGTTCTCAATCCAAAGTATTCAATCCAACATAACGAGATCTCAAAGGGAAAGACTTAATTCATCACATCAAGATAGAGAGGGAAGAACACCCTATGATCCAATTATATTAACAAAGCCCGTGATACATCAAAATCGTGCCATATAGAGAACACGAGAGAGAAAGAGAGAGAGAGAGAGAGAGAGAGAGAGAGAGATTAAACACATAGCTACTGGTACATACCCTCGGCCCCGAGGATGAACTACTCCCTCCTCGACATGGAGTCCGTCGGGATGATGAGGATGGCCTGCGGTGATGATTTCCCCCTTCGACAAGGTATCGGAAAAGGGCTCCGGATGAGATCGCTTCAGAATAGAGGCTTGCGGCGACGAAGCGGAAGTTCTAGGTTAATTTCTGGGGGTTTCTGAATATATATATATATATATATATATATATATATATATATATATATATATATGTATATATATGAGTTTTCAGCGTTGGAATCACGCGAAGAAGTGCCACAGGGGGCCACAAGGTATCTGGGCGCGGCCACCCCCTGGGCGCGCCCAGATGCCTTGTGGGGCCCCTGTTGGTCTTCTGGTACTCCCCCGAAGCCTCTTGGGTCCCTTTCCTTCCAGAAAAAGTCGTCAAAAAGTTTGGGACGATTCTGAGAACTTTTATTTTCTGCACAAAAACAACACCACGGTAATTCTGCTGAAAACAGCGTCAGTCCGGGTTAGTTTCATTTAAATCACATAAAAGTGCTTCAAAACCATACAAAATTGTTGTAAACATGGCATGAATACTTCATAAATTATCGATAAGTTGGATACGTATCAGATGCCGGCTCTGGTTTCACGGGGAGGAGTGTCCCCGGTGGCGGAGCCGGGCCGTAAAGGCGGAGCACGGAGCGTCGACATCTGCTGCTCGTACTCCGTGTCGGTGGCGGCGTCACCTGGTCCGCCGCCGCCGGCGCGGACTGCTGCTGCTGCGGCTAGTTCTCCTCATCGCCTAAGGAGGTGACGATCTCCGCCTTTGTCGAGGATCCGTCCGTCGATGAGGACGACGACCCCGGAGTTCTAGGGCGGCGCCAGCATGACCCACCGGAGCCCGTCCCGGAACCGCCGCCTGCCGGCCCCGAGACCCACAACTTGCCCATCGCCGGAGTTGTGAAAAGGAAATGGGTGGGGACTGGGGAGGAGGAGGAAGAGCGGATAGATTGCAATGTTCACAGCGCAGAGCGCGACTTAAATAGCCGCGGCCCGGCGAAGGGCCGGTCAGCCACTTCAATGCGACGGAATGGCCGCAGTTGGTTCCTCGTGAAGCTGCGTCCGCAGTGAAGCGGCTGCTCGGATAGGTCGCTTCGGTGAGCGCCGCCCTCCCTCCGATCACATCACATTGCGGCATCAATGCCGACCACTATGTGCTCTGAACCGACATGATTGTGGCGCGATAAGCGGCGCATGCATCGGAAGGAAAGCGCGGTAGAGAGGGATGGGGGTGTTGGGGTGGACCACAGGGCCGGGCCAACAATGGTACAAAATGTTCCACCTGCACAGGGCCCACAATTTTTGGGGGCCCCAAATTTTGTATATAGAATTAGTAGTATTTCTCAAAAAAAAACATACTCGCTGGAATTGGGCCTGAGTCGATCGGGAGCTGGAGTTGGGCCTGAGTCGAGGCGATCGAGCACAGGTGCTCGATCGATATTTCTCAAAAAAAAAAAATGCTTGATCGATAATATGAAAACGCTACCGTCGGTCTAAAAAGGGTACCATCGCTATAGGAAACAGAATCATCTCGTCGCCTTCGCCTCATCAGATCGATCGGATTTAGGCTGCTGTCGTTGTTGCCTTCATAGCTTCCTCTCCCAAATTTCAAAGTCATCACCTCGTCGGATCGATCCGTGACCGACTCTAGCCTTCAGGTGCTTCGCGAGTCCTCCTTTCCAATTAACTTCGGTTCCTATTCCTAGTTCCAAATTTCCTAGTTGACTTTTGGCAGGGATCGTTACTTCGTTAGAGATCGGTATTTACCTCATCGGTTAAAGATCATAGTGTAGCAGCTCAACCGGACATGATCCAAAATTAGGTGAGTTAAACGGTTTCTCTAATATCCAAACATTGACGCATGATCTCCAATTAATATATGCTACTCCCTCTGTAAACTAATATAAGAGTGTTTAGATAACTAAAACAGTGATCTAAACGCTCTTATATTAGTTTACGGAGGGAGTACTTTATAATTTAATTTAGTTTTATTCATCATTTTTATCTTGTGTTTCAGGAATACAGATTTGCGTCGTCCTGGGAAACATTAGTCTGGTTCCTATAATTGCTTGTTAACTTATTTTTGTACCGAGACAGGGCCCCATTTTTTAGTTTCGCACGGGGCCTCGAATTTTGCCGGCCCGGCCCTGGTGGGCCAGGGCGGTCAGACGCGGGCTTGGGGCGATCCGGACGCCCGCAAAGCCTTCTACGTTTGTCTTCGATTTGCGAGAAAAAGTACATTCAAATCGCTCGACGGATCGATATAGACTCGCGTTGGATTGCACAACTGACGGACTTGGACAAGATTATTTGAAGGTCAGCATCGAAGATGCGCTAACTATGAGTATTTACAACAAAAAAGGGCACTACTACCTTATTTTCGTTCTTTGCGACGCACGGCGATGGTGGAGCGGTTGCGTTGGTCCCTCGCCGGCGAACGGTCCACCCCGTGTCCCGTTCTGTTCGGACTCCAGCTTCCCTCCAGAGACGGACACGCGAACGTGACGACATTTGGTGTGACACGTACGGCGCTTTACACCCGCTCGAGTTTCGTAGCGCCCACTCCTCCTCCGGCGCCGTCGCCGTCGACCAAAGCTAAGCGACGGTCATCATCCGGTCGAGTCACCGGAGCACCGAGCTAGAACCGTTCGTTCGGCGAAGCAGCGGAGGGAGCGAGTGTACGTGCTGCCAACTATACCTTTTCCCAAGTGAAGTCGCGGTCTCGTTAATCAATTGTTGGCCAGGTTCACCAGCATCCATCCACCGCACGCCTTGGGTACGTACGTTCCGCATGCGAGTGGCCAGGCCACACTGCCTTGTTGCAATCGAATCCAAGTAGGAGTACGTGATCGCGGATCATCGTCAATCTCGTCAATCGCGGATACCTTGGCGACCAAGTACGCGAACATTCTGTGGCAGGTCCAGGTCGTCAACGATGGCTGCTTGTCACTTGTCTCTTTTTGTTTTTGTGAGTGTCACTTGTCAGGACTATTCATCAGCGTGGAAAAAGGCCACGGTGGCCCAACATTATACTGAGGTGTTCGCTGGCTGATTGCCAATTTGTCTGCACCACCTTTCCATTTCATCAACGGAAACAATACCCAAACCATACAGCCTGCAAGACGGGATCGAAAGGAAAATGGCGGGAGAAACGATCCATCCAGACCACATTCTAGAGCTTCTGTGCACAAGGAACGGGACAAACCGACGTGGACATCATTAGCGTTGGATTAATCAAATAACGGCAGCAAGAAAGGAGATTTGTTTTGTTTTGCAAATCAAACATCCAATCTTGCAGAGTTTATGTACTTTTCAATCCCTTGTTTTACACGTGCATTCCTATTCTATTTTGTTTTGGGGGTTCTTCCATTTTTCCTATCATGTGAATTAAAGGAACCCTAAATATAAATACCCTACAAACACAAGCGTGCAAATGTGAGGCATAAGCGATATCTTAACAGGACATAAGGTCATCACCCATCTTGTAGACCTGAACCTGGGTAAATTGTGTCTTGCTTGCGCCATTTTCGTCACCAAATTAATCATCGTGGTCCTTTCATTGTCCAACTTGACACCAAATTCTTACATACACCTTCCTATACAAGACTAGTGACTCATATAATATCGATGAGTGAAAATGCCCTTAGTTGTGTCACTATTTTTGGTTGATGAATGGTGTAGATTAGACGCACGTAAAACAGTAGGCCCAGCAAGGTTGATTCGTCGGTACCTGCTCTAAAGATGGATTGATGGAAGATGGCGGCGACGACGAGAGTGCGCGGGACCGGTTTGGACCCAGACCCGGTATGTGGCTTGGTCGGGGCATCCGGCTTTAGATGTTAGGCTTTGGTGTGATGTCTGCTTGGTATTCAGGTCGGACATTCGTCACCCCTTCATCAATGGATAGGAGTAGCGACAGATGTTGCCAAGACGGAGGCTTCAGACATATTGATATATTACTTTGTAAGGTCTTTGTGAATAATTAATAAAGTGGTTGCATGCATCTACCAGATGCAGAGGCCGGGGTCATCCTCTTTTTCTAAAAGAAAAAAATCCATGTTATTCGCTGTTAATTAAAATTATCGGAAAAGATTTAAAAGTGCATACCTTTTGGCAGTGTCATGACAATGTTGAAAGATACTCCTAATAGGAGCAAATCAGATCTTTTTAGAACATTTTTAATAGAATTTCAACTCATAGAACAATTCTGTACTATTTTTGAAGGATTTAGATCGTTAAGAATTTTCCCTGCGATAGTTGTTTGATTCACAAGATTATAATCCTTAGGATTTATTTCCTATGATTCATTTGCACTGTTTTGCAAGAAATTTTCCACCCACTCAAGCATCTAAATAGAATTATTTGTTTCTTCTATGATATCAATCACTCTTCCATCCAAATTTCTTTGTAACCTATAGAATCCATAAGGACATGAAACGCTAATTCTACCATTTTCCTTTTCTTGCATTTTTAGAATCATGCGAATCAAAAAAGGCATTAATTTTGGAATTACAACTTTCAGCTTTATTCTCTAAGTCTCTTTTGTTGATGAATTTAAGATAGGGACCTCTCATGCCGAGCTGCAACTTTTATTCTCTAGGTCACTTTGCACTCTCTAAAAAAAAGTCACTTTGCACCCAACTCTAAAGAAAGATCTCCAGCAGATACAAACCTCTTTCCAAAGATCCATTCTATTTATTCCTGCCTATATGAACCTGACAGGCTGACACTAGATAAAACATAAACACAAAAAATGTTATCCAGTGTATATGCACACGGTTGAGTGAAACCAAAGATCTTCCTTTATTTGTTCCCTGTTTTCAGCTTGTGTAAAGACAGTATGCCACGCCATTCAGTTTTTGCACATTTTCTAATTGCCCGAAGAATCGTGTGATTCGAATGGACCCGTGGAAAACACTATATCATCATCTACTAATTATAGAACAAGAGGATGTCTGAACGTGGGTCTTTACATGTAAAAGAAGAAGAGAGAACATGGATCTTTAGGAATATAAGAACATGTTCACTTGCACCGCCATCTGTTCTCAGTTGCCACCGCACCAGGATTCCCGGAACCTAATACCGCGAATCAAGAACAATCCTGCGTGATCAACCTTGCCTTTTCCTTGTGGGGTTGATCTATCCTCACTTTTTTTTCACTTTTTTGGGGGGTTGATCTATCCTCACTTGACTACTACAGCTGAGCAAAGTATTGGGAGGAAGCTACTGTCATCCGGGCGCGCATGTGTGTTCCAGCATTTGATGAACTGAGAAGGAGTTTACGAGTGGGACAGGCGCCGCGCGCAACCACACAAACTAACATGCAAGAGCCCGTTCACCAAAGTGCGTTCCCTACACACACACTTGTACAAGCAACTTAGATGGAAACTCTGGACTTGCTTTTGCTAATTCAGTGATGACTGGTGAGTGGCAAGTAACATAACAGTACCCTAACTTAAGTGATGACTGATGAGAGACTATTCTCTAAGGATGGCAATGGATAGGGTATGGGCAGGGTAGAGCAATACCGTACCCATACCCGTATAGTACGTGGGTATAAAATTTTACCCATACCTGTACCCATGGGTATGGAATATTACCCATACCCATACCCACCGGGTACCCGTACCCATTGGGTATCCACCGGGTAGAACAAATAGTACACAAGTTGTTCACAATTTACACTCATCGATAGAACATTTGACAAAAAAAGTCAATTATCCTAGCTCAATAACAAGTAGATGAGTACATGACCCTTGTCAAAATTTAGAAATCACAACATACTCATGAGTCAATAGGAATAGACGAGTCACATGAGAAATTAATGGTTAATTGACGACAACTTAACATTAATTCACAAATGGGCAGGGTATAGATATACCCACGGTACAAGGCTATACCCGTACCCTACCCATGACTTAACGAGTAGGGTATGGATACTACCCATGGGCATAAAAGTATGCCATACCCTGCCAATGCAGGTACGGTACCCACGGGTATCCGTATCATGGATAAAATTGCCATCCTTACTGTTCTCTGATCAAAGCTGCATTCACTTTTAGTCTGATATTATTCCCTATCTGTCGGCATCGTTGCAGATACCTTGGCAACCAAGTACGCGACGGAGAGTCAATTATGTGGCACGTCAAGCCGTCAACGATGGCTGCTCCGTTTGTCACTTGTCAGGGCTATTATTATTTTTTGACATAAAACACTCGTACATACACACATACATGTTGTTCATTGTGGAAAAATCAATGGTGGCTCGACATTATACTCCCTCCATTCCTTCCGTAATACTATCAAACTTATCAAACTTATCAAACTTTGACCAAGATTATAGTGAAAACTATCTATATCTGCAATATCAACCATGTAAATGATGAAAAATATAATTCAAGATGTATCCAATAATACGTATTAAATATTCTAGATGTGCATATTTTTCGTTATAAATATGGTCAAAGTTTTACCTTTGAAAAAATTTATCGGCACTACATTATGAAACGGAGGGAGTATCGCGTAACTCAATTGACTGCTGGATGATTGCCCCTTTGTCTTCAGCTCCTTTCGATGACGACATGACCAAGGACTAACAAGGACGTCAGATTCGGATTTTGCGTCTTATACTGCTCTGTGCGGCTGTGATATGAGACCCAACGCGCAGAGCGTTCCATCTAAAATTTAGGGTTGCTTTTGGGAAAGGTTTTAACACAGTGTAAAATTTAGAGGGATGATAATCCCATGCACCTTTATATAAAGAGCTGCTATGTGTTTTTTAAAGGGCAAAAAAACTTGCCGCATTCATTAATTAAGCGAGAGGGTTTAGAAAAATTGTGGAACCTGGATTGCTTTCCCCGCTGCTATTTGTCATCACCATCGACCCTCACCAGCATGTATTTCAGTTGGCAACCAATCAGGGCATTCTACACAACTTGGGTGGTAGGGCCAGGTAGTTCCGGACCTCCCTTTATGCAGATGATGTTGCGATCTTTGTCGCGCCTATCAAAGAAGATATTCATACGGTCTCCAACATCCTCCAGAGTTTTGGCGAGGTCACCGACCTTGTTACCAACTTCCAAAAAACGCTCGTGGCGCCCATCCGGTGCGGTGCCTTGGACATCGATGATATCATGGAAAGTCTCCCTTTGTGTGACCCATCTTCCCTATGTGTTACCTCAGGCTACCTCTCTCGGGTCAAGCAGTTGAAGTGAATCCATTTTCAGTACCTTGAGGACCAGATCGCCAGAAGGCTCCCTCCTTGGTAGAGAAGGCATTATACGGCAGCAGGACACACAGAGTTGGTCAGAGTGGTTCTCACCGCCATCGCGATTTACCACATCACTTCTTTCACCATCCCGGTGAAGGTTCTACAGGCTATTGACAAGATCTATAGGGCCTTCTTATGGGCGGGCTCCGGCAAGGTCACTGGTGCCAAATGCAAAATCATTTGGACTTCGATGTGCCGACCACTAAACCTTGGTGGCCTTGGAATCATGCACCTCCAAAAGTTCGGCCGTGCGCTTCGTCTACGATGGTCTTGGAATCATGCACCTCCACTGAACCTTGGTGGCCTTGGCTCGAATGGAAGCTTCGGAGCAAACCTGGCTGGGCACCGGGAACTATTGTAATGTCGAGGATATGCACATGCCACGCCCTACACCATTGGCCATGGCAACATGGAAAGCTTCTGGGATTCATCTTGGGTTGATGGTCAGAGGACGAAACACATAACACTCCTCATATTTGATATCTCCAGGAGCAAAAAATGTTGTGTTAGGAAGGCTGTCCAAAATGATTCTTGGGTGAACCAAATCAAAATTTCCAAGGGGCTAATGGTCGAGCACATACAACAATTCATCTCACTTTGGACTCTCATGTCCCAAGTGACCTTACAAGAGGTCCATCGCGACACACTATCATCTGGAAGCTCACCACCTCTGGACGCTACTCTGCGACATTGGCCTATAAAGCACAATTTTTTGGGACAACGACCACGAGTTTCAGGGGCATGACGCGGAGAATCTGGGCACCACCTAAGTGCATTTTTTTTTGCATGGTTGATCTTGTAGAAGCGGGTATGGATAGCCGACCGCCTCGCAAAGCGTGGAGACCCGACTGTAGAAACTACGCCCTTTGCAACAGAGTGTCCGAGTCCGTGACGCACCTTCTATTCCGGTGCACATTCTCCATTTCGGTCTAGACCATGGTCAAAGATTGGATTCACATGCAAGGTTTCCACCCGGATGCGTGGCAAGGTTTTCAGGACGTCAAACCTTGGTGGCTTGCCATTATGCACGACAGCCTTGGTCGTCGTAGGGCCATGGCTTCTCTTACTATGCTTTTTTTTGCGGGAAAACTTTCAATCTATCCATCTTCAATCATGGCAGTACAACGAACACCGGAAATAATAAAAATTACATCCATATACATAGACCACCTAGCGACGACTACAAGCACTGAAGTGAGCCGAAGGCGCGCCGCCGTCATCGCCCCTCCCTCCCTGGAGCCGGCAAAACTTGTTGTAGTAGACAGTGGAAAAGTCGTCGTGCTATGGCCCCATAGGACCAGCACACCAGAACAACAACCGTCGTCGATGAAGAGTAGCGTAGATCGGAAGGATCCAATCTGAAGACACACGAACGAAGACGAATGATGACTAGATCCGAGCTGATCCACCAAAGACAGATCCATCGAAGACACATCTCCACACACCTACGGACGATGCTATACGCACCGTCGGAATGGGAGCTAGGCGCGGGGAACCTTATTTCTTCTTGAGGGAGTCGCCGCCACCACGCCTTCCTGAGCAAAATATAGACCCTAACAAAACTCAAAGAAATATCTAAA
This sequence comes from Elymus sibiricus, assembly GCA_039707655.1. NCBI lineage: Eukaryota > Viridiplantae > Streptophyta > Magnoliopsida > Poales > Poaceae > Elymus > Elymus sibiricus. Next base: position 108,140,607 of record CM077667.1, on the reverse strand, counting down.
AACGAAGCCCTCCTGCCGGCAAGGCCCGGGATCCACCGCATCCCCATGGCCCTAAGGCCACTGGAGACGAGGCGGACCGGCAGCAGCACCTGCGGGAGGCGGAGGACCCTAAGCTTTTTAGGGAGCCAGAGGCGGCGGCGGCGGCTACTTTTCGTGGAACAACTCTTGTGTCCGTTTTCCCTGCTCCAGAGTCCGCCCTCAGTGCGTAAAGTCTTGGGTCTCTTAGGCTGGTCATAGTGGGGATAACTTAGCTAGTAACATAGCGAATTTCAAGAATTTTGCTTATGTGTCATGTAGTTAATGAGGAAAGAGGTGTTTAGAGTAACATAGCGCTTTCCAAAAAAAGATTAGTCTACAAGCTAATAAATGCAACCATATATGTTACTGCTTGTATGACACTTTACACTAGATAATAACATAAAATAATGTCATATGCACGACACTAGTCTAACTACGACTAACCTTACTATGCTTTTAACGTTGGAGTTTTGAAGCGAGCGCAACGCGCGAATATTCAACAATAAGGCTGCTACGTCGGCAATCATCATGTCAAAGATCCGTTGCGAGGCCAAGAACTGGGACTATTTTTGCGGAAAGCTATGGAAGCTTTATTCAAACAAAAGTGCAGGCAGAGACAACAGTCCATGACACTTATTTTCTTACTATTTATTTTTCTGTTTGTATTGTAGGGCAAATCATGTGAGTCAAATAGGCCCCTGGAAAACATATCAGGTAGTAGTAATAATTAATAGTAGAACATAAAAATGTCGGTCTCTAGAGAGAACATGTTCAGCTGCAAAGCCTTCAGTCGCCGCTTTACCAGGATTCCAGGAACCTAATACTGCGAATCAAGAACAACCCTGCGCGGCCAATCTTAGCTTTCAGTTCGTCGCCGATGATCATAGCCAGTAGCAGTATTATTATATGGAATACTTTGCACACGATTTTCGCAAAAAAAATAAAAATACTTTGCACACGAACATTTATAGAACCCGCATGTGGATGCAGCGTCAGATCTCAGATGAGCTCACGGACACGGTGTGGGACACGCGCGCACCACGTACCACATTTGGAAACTGCTACTCCACCACTGGACTTGTTTTTTCGTACTTCCAGATTCTCCTCTGATCAAAGCTGCATCCAGTCTACATTATTGTGAGGCCTCTATTACCATTCTCCGATCAAGGCCCGATCAAAGCTGCATTAATTTTATGCACAGGTCACTATACACACGGTGGCACAGAAGCGCCTCGTCGTCAGATTTTGCAAGAGCGCTGCTACATGGACGGTAGTTCCGTTTTGCAGAGAGTATATACGTTGTTTTTTAAACCGAAAAAGAACAGTGCGGCTCGCAGTCGCAGGGCCAGGATTCCCTAATTACTAGTCTCCTCGACTGCTGCCAACGCTTGTTTCAGGGGCAAAAGACGTGTTCAATCGAGCGGGGGCATCGCCACCGCCTAAATCCTAGCCTCCTTCGGTTGCAGGAATTTAGAATATAAAAATAGAAAAAACATAATTTTGAAATGGCATGTCATAGAATATACTTTTACAGAATTTTAAAACATAGAGATTTATAATATGTATCTTTAGATTTTTTTAACACAGTACAAACGCAAGCGCTCATATACACGCGCGTACACTCACCCCTATGAACGCACACACACCCTACCCCTATGAGCACCTCCGAGAGACTGAACCGGCATATCATCTTGAGATTTACGAAGTCATCGTAGGCGCCTCGTCGTCGACGGGAACGTCTCCTCCCATTGAAAGCGTATCGTCGGAAATCCTGAAATAAAACCAGGAATAATGACTTGAATCCTGGTGGACTGGGGATACCGCTGTCCCTCTAACCATCCAACCACAGATTGGTTTGCATATGTATCTTTAGATGGTTTATAGGAAATGAACATGAAAATTTGAAGGAAATGGAGGAGAGAGATTGAGTGCACGTGCATTAGACTTCTCAAGTAAAATGACATTTGAGCTTATGTTTAGGCTTCTTTGTTCGCGTGACTCTAAAAGCGCATAAATAAATAAAAATAAACACGTTGCTCTGGTACGCGAGGGCACCATAAGTGCTAGGGTTTCTCGTGCCTCCTGTCGGTGGCGCCATCGGTATATCTCATCTTTTATGGTCTTAGGGTCATGGAAGTATGGTGGATCTCAGCCCTTGCCGACGGGAGGGCTTCGTTTTTAGATGGTTTTTTTTAACACAGTACAGACGCAAGCGCCCATATACACGCGCATACACACACTCCTATGAGCGCACACACGCACATCCTACCCCTATGAGCATCTCCGAGAGACTGAGCCGGCATATCATCTTGAGATTTACGAAGTCACCATAGGCGCCTCGTCCTCGACGGGAACGTCTCCTCCCACTAAATGCGCATCGCCGGAAATCCTGAAATAAATCCAGGAATAAATGCGAGCACCAGGACTTGAACCCTGGTGGGTTGGGGATACCACAGTCCCTCTAACCATCCAACCACAGGTTAGTTCGCCGTTTTCAGATGGTTTATTATGTTTTGTTAGGCTTTGTGTTGTGTTCTTCTCAGAGAGGTGAGGTAGCAACTTCTCCCTGAAGATGAAATAAGGTCCTCCCCACCTGGCTCCGGTCCCGGTGGTGTTTCTAGCATCGTTGAAGGACGTTTGGAGGTTTGTCTTCGGCGGATCTCGCGGGATTCGGTCGGCATTTGTCTTCGATGGATCTGATCTTCGTTCGTCTATGTTCATGTGTCTATAGGTTGGATCCTTTGATTTACACATTTCTTCATCAGCGACGGGTGTTTCCTGGTGCGCTGGTCCTATGGGGCCTTAGCACGACGACTTTCCGACTGTCTACTACAACAAGGTTTGTCCGGTTTCGATGAGGGAGGGGCGATGACAGCGACGCGCCTTCGGCCTACTCCAGTGCTTGTAATTGTCGATATGTGGCCTACGAACTTGGATGCATTTTTTTACCTCTGGTGTTTTTTGTACTACCTTGACAGTTAATGAATAAATCGAAAGTTTTCCTCGCAAAAATAAATAAATAAACACATTAGTATGGTAGAAATGCATGTGTAAAACAGAAGATTGCTAAACATAGGAATTCTGTCAACTTGGATGTTTTGTTCATAGGAATTGGAAAAACAAAAAAGTCCTAATAAACACGGTTCAAATCAAAATCAAACCACATGAAAAATGTAGGAATTTTATAATATAGGATTCCTAGAGTAAAATTTCGTGTTGAGTCCTTTAGTTTGTAGGAATGGATTCCTATTTCTATGTAGGATTGGTTTCTATCCATCACATTTCAAGAAAAAACATTATCTCAGACATAACGAAAAATATAATCATACCATATGAACCAAATGACAGATCTTTTTCTATAGAATAGGGATACACGCGACCTCATTTCCTATGATGTTTCTATTCCTATGATACTTCTATCTTATGAACCAAAGGACACCATATAGTTATAACGTTATTATGACACTAAGGATCTTAGTCTCGTTCTTCGAGCATAAGTTTTGAAAGAGATATACAAGTGGATGTTAGAATCAAAGAAATGTTTTCCCATTTTTTTCCTTTGTCCCATTTATTTGACCCAAAAGACATGAATAGTACCACCATAGGAAAATGTTCTATTTCTATGGTTTTTTCATGCGGTGATTGTTTTATTCAAGGGATTGGAGTCCTTAGTTTTTTCATATGATTCGCTTGTAGTACATTTTGGACGAAAATTAGCATCAACTCAAACATCTTGGTAGAATTACTTTGTTTATCATGTGCTTTCAAACATTTTCCATCCAAATTCTTGTAGTTTTGTAGTCCTGTAGGATTCAATGGGAGATGGCACACTTGATTCATATGATTTTCTATTCCTACGTTTTGAGAATCCAAATTAAAGAGGCCTTGACCTGAGGAGTCGTTGGATTCCTATGGAATAGAAGGTACATGAATGTATTCCATAATATTCCGGTGAACCCATTCCTACGATACAAAGGGCTTCCATAGAAAAATTCCATATGGATGGGAATCCTACAAGATTTATATGAAATGTCTACAATCCAAAGAGGTCCCCTCCTCCCCTCGCTTCGATACGTCAATCACCCTCCTCCATCCTCCCTCGTCGGACTGGATTAACCAAGGGGCGAAGGTGAAAAGGGACCCTTCATCGCTGAAAACCCAGGTGGGTGCCCGCGCGTGGTAAAACGAACGGGGGGTACATAGGTGTATTTACGTATCATCCCCCAATCCTGCCCCGCAACCTCCCTTGGATCGTCATTGTCGTCATGATCCTCCCCTGATCCTGCCATGCACATGTCACAACCTATATAACCCTAATAGATGAAGCGAGGAAGGCCATCTCTCTGCTTACAGGTACATGTTCCACTTTGAGAACATCCTTAAGCTTAACTAAGTGCCACCACGGAAGGTATGTCGTTAGCCCTGCAATGATCGAAGCATCATGTCCATATGCAAACGGATCCGGCCGTTGCTTTGCAAGATCTCACTAGCACTTCACTAGATTGGTCTTGAAATGGTCATTTGGTGGCTGAGATCAAGCCTCTTTTGGAGAATCAAGCTTTTAACCCCCGTAAATTAGTCGTCATGAAAATAGAGTGGCTCGCGAATTAACAAGGTGTGATAGAATTGGGGCGTGCACTGGTGTTTTGTTGCATAATACCCCAGATTGTATGTCAAGCTTTGTACCAGCTGATTGTAGCCCTAAGATGGAGGAATGAAGAGCATGATGAAACCCTCGCAAAAATATAAAGTTTTCAAGAAGGGAGAATTGTTATGTTCCATTCATAGAAGAAGTACAGCCGACAAAGTTGGGCAGCGACAGGGCGTGGCGCTCAAACCAGATCTCCTGCTCGCCGTCGGCCTTTGCATTAGGGTCCTTGGGTCCTCAGGAGTGACATGGATGCCTGATCCTCTTGGAGGGTGCGCGGGACTATCATGGTTGATCTCCCCTCCCCTCACGGTGGCTCAAGTGTTGTTATGCGTCTGACTTCATGTGGTGATTGTGGCAGTGGCGAGTCTGTGCTAGCATGGTGCCGGTGGTGCTCTGGTGGTACTGTGGTGGTGGCTTCTACTTGATCATGGCACGCTGGCTTCATGGGAGGTGTGCATGCTAGCAGAGGTGCAGTGCATGGGGTGTGGTGTTGGGCGGTGCTCCGGGCGAAAGCTTGTCAAGCTATTGCCGTCGACGGTATCGGCGTCCATGGACGTTGTTTCACCTCCTTGGAGGCGTCGTCGTGGAGTTCACTCCCTGCATACCCTCGGATCCAGCTCTTTGGGTGAAAGCCTAAGCCCTAGTTTGGTCAGGTGTCGTCGACGGCAACATCGCTTCCCTCTTTGGGGCATCGCCTTGAAGAGTTTTAGATCTCGTTTGCGCACTCCATGGGTTGGACGCTCGCGGCATTGCGATCGAAAGGTGTCCGTCCGACGATGGGGATGTTCTGCGTGGCTTCTTGTGTGGCAACGATGGCGGCTTCGAGCGGAGCCGAGTTTGCAGCTGTGTTTTTGTAGTCATTCTCATCCAGCGTGTTCGAGGGGTCGTTGTGCCTTGCTATGTCTTTCCGAAGTCAAAGCTGCTGAGGAGGAGCCTTACGGTGATGATGACACGAGATGGGTGGTTGGTTTTGGCGCTGGCTTGGTGCAGGCCCAACGCTTTTTTCCCTGCAATGCTCGTCGGCAGAGTCAGAGCTGCCTGATCGCCGACGTGTGTGGTGGACTGTTTGGCATTAACCGCACAGACCTCACGGCCTATTTGTGGTGAAGGCTACGTCGGTGGTCGTCGATGGTGAAGTTGGACTTGCTGGCTCGAAGAGGAATGATAACGATGACACCAGATAACAACGCTTTCTTCTAGACGGTGTGGAGATAAGCAGGCTTCCTTGTTCGCGATAACTACAAGTCGGGCACATACTAGGTTCACCAATAAGATCGAAACAAGGATGTTGCTGTACTTAATTTGACAAAAAAAAATATAGAAAGATGCAAGGATGCATGCTGCTGGACTTGTTATCTCTGGCTGGCTTGACGATCATCACAGCAGCATATACTTCAAATCAAATTAATTAAAACGTCACAACAGTAAACCTGAAGGCTGGGTCCCGCACATCAGTGAGTACTAGTACGTAGTATACTCTTGGTATTCACGAATCATTATATCTGGTGGCCAGTTTTATTGAAGGAGATTTTCAAACCGAAGAAAGAAGATACTCTAATCTAATCCAAACAAACCAGATGCCATAGTTAATCTCGGGGCGAGCGAGGGAGGCGAGTCAAAAACCCAGCCGGCCGGGCCGGGACTCTGCGGTTGTTGCGATCGCTCGGGGGCACCGCCACCACCAAAACCCCGATTTTTATTCACCTCTCTCCTCCGTCCATCCCTGGCTGGCTCCCCCTTCTCCCCTCCGTCGCAGCCCGCCCGCCCGGGTGGCCGCGCGCGCTGAAACCTGGGTAGGCAGGGGAGGTGCCTTGGACCCCAAGGACCCCAGCCGCAGCCGCCCCGTCGCCGTCACGACGACTCTTCCCCGCACGTGTCGCCCGCCGCCCCGCCTATATAACCCCCGCCCGCCCGCTCCGGCGCTCCACTCACTCACTCCCATCCCATGCCCACCGCGGCCGCGTCGTCGTCGCCTTTCGCGGCAGCGATGGCAGGCCAGCACCAGCCGGCCCTCCCCGACCTCCTGCGGCCGGCGCTCCTCCACGGCCTCGGCGCCGGGGCCCACCTCCTGCTCGCGCTCGCCGTCGCGGCCCGGCTCCTCTTCGCCCCCGCCGCCCCCCGCGGCAAGGAACCACCCGCCGCCCCGGGGAGAGCCGGCCGCGCCACCGGGTTCCGGTGGGGCCGGGCCGCGGTGCGCGCCACGTGGGCGCTCGCGGCCTCCGAGGTCTTCCTCGGCGCGTACTCGCTCGTCTCGTGGTACCTCGACACCAGCGGGGCCGGGTGGGGGGCGCCCGACGCGGTGGCCGGCCAGGCGGACGCCGCGGCGCGCGCGGTGGCGTGGCTGCTGCTCGCGGCCTACCTGCAGCTCCAGTACCGAGGCCGCGGGGAGGAGCGGTTCCCCGCGCCGCTCAAGCTCTGGTGGGCCCTCTTCATGCTCCTCTCCGTCCTCGCCCTCGCCGCCCACGCCGTCACGAGCCTCTCCTACGGGCTCCCCGTGCCCGCGCTTCCGTGGGCGCGCGACGCCGTTGAGGTCCTGGCAGCCGTGGCGCTACTAGTCGCCGGGTTCTCGGCCAAGACGACGGGCGGCTCTGCTTCCGAGGAGTCTCTGCTCAACGGCGCGAGCGAGGGCCGCGGCGACGACACCGTCGATGCTTCCCTCTTCACGAGCGCCGGCTTCCTCAGCGTCCTCACCTTCTCCTGGATGGGGCCCCTGCTCGCCGTCGGCAACAGGAAGACCCTCGGCCTCGACGACGTCCCTGACCTTGATCAAGGCGACAGCGTGGCCGGCCTGCTCCCCTTGTTCAAGAAGAACCTGGAGGCGCTCGCCGGCGACGGCTCTGGCCCCAAGTTCACCGCGTTCAAGCTCACCAGGGCACTTGTGCGCACCGTGTGGTGGCACATCGCGGTGACCGCGCTCTACGCGCTCATCTACAACCTGGCCACCTACGTTGGCCCATACCTCATTGACTCCCTGGTGCAGTACCTCAACGGCGACGAGAGGTACGCTAGCAAGGGGAAGCTCCTTGTTGTCACATTCATCGTAGCCAAGGTGTTTGAGTGCTTGTCACAACGGCACTGGTTCTTCCGGCTACAGCAAGCCGGGATACGTGCTCGGTCCGCGCTTGTCTCCGTCGTGTACCAGAAAGGGCTCTCTCTGTCCAGCAGCTCGAGGCAGAGCCGCACGAGCGGCGAGATGATCAACATCATCAGCGTGGATGCCGACCGAGTCGGGCTCTTCTCATGGTACATGCATGATCTCTGGTTGGTACCACTCCAAGTAGGCATGGCATTGTTCATCTTGTACTCCACCCTCGGGGCAGCCTCGCTTGCAGCGCTCGGTGCCACCATTGTTGTCATGCTTGCAAATGTGCCTCCGATGAAAATGCAGGAGAAGTTCCAGCAGAAGCTGATGGACTGCAAGGATGTCAGGATGAAGGCGACATCTGAGATCCTGCGCAACATGAGGATTCTTAAACTGCAGGGGTGGGAAATGAAGTTCTTGTCCAAGATCATTGACCTCAGGACCACAGAGACGAGCTGGCTCAAGAAGTACCTTTACACGTCGACTGCGGCCACCTTCGTGTTCTGGGGTGCCCCGACCTTCGTCGCTGTGGTAACTTTCGGAGCCTGCATGATCTTAGGGATACCATTGGACTCAGGGAAGGTGCTGTCTGCATTGGCCACGTTCCGGGTGCTTCAAGAGCCAATATACAACCTTCCTGACACAATCTCGATGATGATTCAGACCAAGGTGTCTCTTGACAGGATAGCATCTTTCCTATGCCTTGAGGAGTTGCCGACAGATGCTGTGGAGAGGCTACCAAGTGGTAGCTCCAATGTTGCAATTGAGGTCAGCAATGGGTGCTTCTCCTGGGACGGCTCACCTGAGCTGCCAACGCTGAAGGACCTGAATTTTCAAGCTCAGCAAGGCATGCGTGTTGCAGTCTGTGGGACAGTCGGCTCTGGAAAATCAAGCTTGCTCTCTTGCATTCTTGGTGAGGTGCCAAAGCTATCAGGAGAGGTCAAGATTTGCGGAACAATGGCATATGTCAGCCAAACGGCATGGATACAGAGTGGCAAAATTCAGGACAACATACTCTTCGGCAAGGAGATGGACTGTGAGAAATATGATAGGGTCCTTGAGTGGTGTTCGCTGAAGAAAGACTTGGAGATCTTGCCATTCGGGGACAAGACAGTCATTGGAGAGCGAGGCATAAATCTTAGTGGCGGGCAGAAGCAAAGGATTCAGATAGCCCGAGCTTTGTATCAGGATGCCGACATCTATTTGTTCGATGATCCGTTCAGCGCAGTCGATGCTCATACAGGATCCCACCTTTTCAAGGTAATAATACATTATTTTGTTGTTCAATAGGAGTTTGAGAACACCTTGCTTAAGGTTTCTTCCATTTGCAGGAATGCTTGCTTGGGGCTTTGGCTTCAAAGACAGTGGTTTATGTCACCCACCAGATTGAATTCCTGCCTTCAGCTGATCTTATTCTGGTGAGAATTTCATTGGCAAATGTTTCATGTAAATTTTATTGCCATAAATTGTCCGGTTCTCCTTAAAGATAATTCTAATGTAGGTAATGAAAGGTGGAAGAATAGCACAAGCAGGCAAATACAACGACATACTTGGTTCAGGGGAAGAGCTAATGGAGCTGGTTGGTGCTCACCAAGATGCTCTCACAGCATTGGATGTGATTGATGTTGCTAATGGAGGCAGTGAGACAATCTCTTCAAGCCTATCCAGGTCGGTGTCATCAGCTGAAGAGAAAGACAAACAAAATGGCAAAGACGACGGTGACAAGGTTCAGAGTGGGCAGCTGGTGCAGGAAGAAGAGAGGGAAAAAGGCAGGGTGGGGTTCTGGGTCTACTGGAAGTACCTCACATTGGCTTACGGCGGAGCTCTGGTACCATTCGTGTTGATAGCACAGCTACTTTTCCAAGTACTTCAGATTGCTAGCAATTACTGGATGGCTTGGGCTTCTCCTGTGTCGAAAGACGCTAAGCCTCCAGTGAGCACGTCGACACTGATCTATGTCTTTGTGGCATTGGCTGTTGCAAGTTCGCTGTGCATCCTCATAAGGGCACTGTTTCTTGTGACAGCTGCATACAAAACAGCAACTCTGTTGTTCAACAAGATGCATATGGCCATATTCAGAGCTCCTATGTCTTTCTTCGATTCCACTCCAAGTGGGCGCATCTTGAATAGAGTAAGTCATTTGCATCTCCTCAGATTTCCTGGGAAGTTTGATTTGTTTCCTTCGATTATTGCTCACTCAAGATTGAACTGTTTAGGCTTCAACTGATCAAAGCGAAGTGGATACAAATATCGCTTACCAGATGGGTTCTGTTGCGTTTTCCATCATACAACTAGTCGGAATTATTGCGGTGATGTCTCAGGTAGCATGGCAGGTGTTTATTGTGTTCGTTCCTGTGATCATTATCTGCTTCTACTACCAGGTAATTTAATCTATTTAATGTTTACTCTTCATGTTGTTTTAACTGCAAGATCAGCACCTTTATTACATCTACCATCTTGCAGCGCTACTACATTGAGACGGCCAGAGAGCTGCAAAGGCTGGTAGGGGTTTGCAAGGCTCCTATCATACAACATTTTGCTGAATCAATTACTGGATCAACCACCATCAGAAGTTTTGGCAAAGAAAATCAGTTTGTATCAACTAATAGCCATCTAATGGATGCCTACTCTCGACCGAAATTCTACAATGCTGCCGCAATGGAGTGGCTTTGTTTCCGCCTGGATACGCTGTCGTCCTTCACATTTGCATTCGCTTTGGTATTTCTGATCAGTCTACCAACTGGTATCATCGATCCAGGTTAGAATGTTACTAGTTCGGAACAATATTTATACCAAGTAATGGTAGCAGATTAGACGTGACTTGCGGCTTGCAACTAATTCTACATCCTGCTTTCAGGTATTGCTGGTCTCGCGGTCACATATGGGCTTAACTTAAACATGCTGCAAGCATGGGTTGTGTGGAGCATGTGCAATTTGGAGAACAAGATCATATCTGTAGAACGAATTCTGCAATACATGAGCATTCCTGAAGAGCCCCCGCTTTCAATGTCAGAAGATAAGTTGCCCCATAACTGGCCGTCAGAGGGAGAAATTCAGCTTCGTGACGTCCATGTAAGTACTCTTTCCTTTTTCCTCCTGTTTAATTATGTTCTCCTTTTCTTTTACCGTGTTGTTGTGCAGAAATTACATATTTTTGCCATTGCGAGTGAACTATTAGAAATTTAGTCTGATGGGAGCTGAATTGTAAATTCAGCTTTTTGTCAAATGAGAAATAACCAATTTATTCTAGATAGTGCAAACCCTTAAACTTGTCAAATTTATGCAGGTGAGATATGCTCCACAACTACCATTTGTTCTGAAGGGCCTTAACGTCACTTTTCCTGGAGGCATGAAGACTGGTATTGTTGGAAGAACAGGAAGTGGTAAATCAACACTCATACAGGCCCTTTTCCGTATTGTCGAGCCTACTGTCGGTCAGATACTGGTAGATGGTGTTGACATCTGCACCATCGGGCTGCATGATCTGAGATCTAGGCTTAGCATCATTCCACAAGATCCAACGATGTTTGAGGGAACTGTGAGGAGCAACCTTGACCCTCTTAACGAGTACAATGACGATCAGATCTGGGAGGTAGCTTCACTTTCACAATGCTTCCTTTCTTGTCAGTCGTCAAATACTTCACAGTAGTCGAGAACCTACTGTAAAGTTGTAGTCTGAATCTTTTGCTCCATTTCAGGCCTTGGATAACTGTCAGCTGGGAGACGAGGTCAGGAAGAAGGAGCTCAAACTTGATTCACCAGGTCTGATACAGTGATGTGTATGTTTTAAGTCTTGGAGTTGAAAGTCTGATACTGTACTGAATTCACATACTCTTCACGTTTTTCCCAGTACTGCGTGTTCTTTCAAAAACTGAAAAATCATGTTATTTTGCCTTGCAGTGATTGAGAACGGAGAGAACTGGAGCGTGGGCCAGCGCCAGCTTGTCTGTCTTGGAAGAGTGATTCTGAAACGGACCAAGATACTTGTTCTGGACGAGGCCACCGCTTCAGTGGATACCGCGACAGACAACATGATTCAGAAAACACTACGTGAGAATTTCTCGGAGGCGACGGTCATCACGATTGCGCATCGAATCACCTCGGTCCTTGACAGCGACATGGTCCTGCTCCTCGACAACGGTCAGCCACCAGACCATTTGAACAAATCGCTATCGCGCCTTGTTAATTCCTCTAATCCCATGTGCTTGGCATATCTGTTGGTCTGACAAACACCGTGCCAATCTTTGCAGGTGTGGCCGTGGAGCGCGACACGCCGGCCAAGCTGCTGGAGAACAAGTCGTCTCTCTTCTCAAAGCTTGTAGCAGAGTACACGATGAGAGCGACGCATACATAGCCAACGACTAGATCCTCCAGCCATTTTTCCATGCCGTTGAGGCTTCCTGAGTGAGTCTGGCCGTCGATAATGCCGAAAAATTATTACTGGTAGATGTGATGTGAAGTACTCTCGGATCTACCACGGTGTTGGTGATACTAATACTCGCACGGTAACTTTACATGTTCTGAAGGAAAAGGCTTTAAAAGGTGGTTAAAAGCCGATGAAAGTTTAGTGTTTGAAGAAAGTAGTTCGTTAAGGATAGAAAGAAGTGAACCCTGGTAGTAGCCACTTACTTTACGGCGGACCATACACGCCGAAAAAGTTTTGGGACTTAGTAATTTGATGATTGATGTACTGTGTGATACCTGGATAAATAAATGAAGTGGTTCGGTATAGCACTGTTATATCAGGGTCCCCTCCCTGACTGTTCCTATTGATATTGTGGGTCTGTGTTGGGCAGTATACAGAACAGCCGTTACATGTTCTTCTAAATTCTGTCATTCTTTTGCCCCCCTCTGTGTATTGCAAGTCAATTTCCTCTACAGTAAAACCATCGCCACAGCTATATGTGAAGGCTGTGTTTCATATGAAAAAGAATCTACTACATATTCCTCACTGTGCAGATTACCCATCAGGCAATTGTAAGTCATATAGCTCCTCAGATGTTCTGAATTCAGTGGTGAATTCGTCAGTAACTGCTTTGCATTTTCAGGACTAAGCACAGCAAATTCTGTCTGATCCGTTTTCCTTCTCACTTTTTGTCTCTGATGAAAGTTCATCAAATAATACAGCACAAATTTTGTGGTTTACCATCAGCTGCTATATTCCGACTCTCTAAACGGCCATGCCTATTTCAGCTTGAGGAGATAAATTTACACAGGCCATCGGATTTGAACTGAAATTCATCATTTGAAGTTCGTTTCCTGCGCTTACCGACGCAGGCTCGGCGACCAGGTTTGCGAAGAAGCCGAATTGCAGTGCTGGAGAAGAGAAGAGAAGAGAAGAGAGCAGTACAATACACAACCAATTGTTCACATAGATCAACCTTGCTAACAACAAGCTACAATGGACAGGGGTACACACAACAGTGACAGTGAGACATTCCTCCTCAGCAAACCGTAGAAAAGAGGGGTGCAAAAGACAAGACGGGCGTCAAACTGCGGCGGCAAACAACAACAGCAGTGTTCCTAACAATGGTCAGATGAGCAGACGTTCGGTTCCTAGCAGGCAGCAGCAACCATGGCAGCTCTTACTGCTAGCTCTTGCCGAAGTGGTGGTGGTGCTTCTTGCCGCCGCTCGGCTTCTTCCCGGCGTGCGCCGTCGTGTTCTTGAGTATCTGCAGGAAACATGCAAAGATTCAGTCAGCATCGCCATGGCCACTGACCGACAGTGAGACAATTCTGGTGGGAGGATCTAGGCTAGCTAGCTAGATATGGTATGGTACCTGGCGGAGCGTGTTGTTCTCGTTCTGGAGGGTGGAGACCTTCTGCTCCAGCTCGGCATTGCGGAGCTCGAGGTCCTTGGCCTTGACCTCCAGCTCCGTCATGTAGGCCTTCTTCCGCTCGCGGGCCTGCTGCGCCGACACGCGGTTCCGCAGCAGCCGCTTCAGCCGGTTCTGCTCCTTGTCCCCCGCGGCGCGCCCGCGCTTCTTCCCCGCCGGGGTCTGCCCTCCCCCGGCCGCCGCCAGCTGCAGCTGCTTGCCGTCCCCGGCGCCGGACGACGCCGACCCGCCGCCGCCCATCTCCGGCACCCGCCGTATCTCCTCGTCGCTCTCCGCGCCTGCCACCACAAACACACACGTAGATAGGCACGCGCCGTCAGCGTCTGGACCATCGAGCTGAGCTGCCGGATTCAGTCAGCGAGCGGGCGAGCGAGCAAGGGAGCGGGGAGGACGGAGAGACGGTGGGTGGGGTACCTCCTTCCTTGAGGTTGTTGGGGCCGGAGCTGGAGGAGCGGTCGCTGCTGGACGGCAGCGAGCTGGTGGTGCTCGTCTTGGCCTGCTGCTTATCCTGCTCCTGCTCCTGCGCCGCCATCTCTCCTCCCCGCGTCCTCGAGCTCCTTCCCCCCTCCTCAAGCTCCAAGAACAGAGGCGGATCGAGCTAGATCTCCCTGAATCCCCCGCCCTGTGACCACCACTCCACCCCGCCGCCGCCGCTCCGACGAGAAAAGGAAAAAACAAATCTTGACGCTACCGAGAAGGAAGGAAGGGAAAAAAAACACAGATGCAGATCGGACGAGAGGGAGAGAGACACGGGAAGGGAAGGGAAGGGAAGGGAGAGGAGAGAGAAAGGGAGGCCGCGTGCGGGGGTCAGAGAGACTGGGGAGAGAGAACGAGGGGGAGGGAGAAATGGCGAGGAGAGGAGGGTCGGGCGGGCGGGTCGGTGGGGGTTTTTCGGACGAGACGCGATCCCCGCCGTGCACGGCACGCCCATCGGACGGCGGCGGCGCGGGGAGCGTGGCGCGGCGTGGCGCCATAAACGCGCCCGCCGCATCTGACGGTGGCGGACTTGGGAGCGTGGCCGCGCGCCCGTCCATCCGATTCCCTACGCCCGCCTCCCTTTTTTTCCCCTTCGGGACGGAAAAAAAAAAGGAGAAGAACCAACAACACGTGACAGGTGCTGCGTTTCTCTCCGCTCCGCTGCATATTCGCATTACGTGCGTGACGTGTGGGAGAACACACGGCGGGAATGATCAGGAGTGATGATGCTATTTGCGTTTTGCGGACTCGGCCTAACCTGCTTTCCCGTCACCATGTGAATCCCGCATATGACGTGGCGAAGAAAGGAAAGGAGTTGGTGTCATTTTTTCTCACTTTTGAGCGTTGAACTAGTGTTTCGAGATTTTTGATTGATCCGATGTTTAAGATCGAATCACGTATTTAGCGAATATGTTGCGAGCGATATCAGTCGTTCGATCTCGAGGGATAGGGTATGGTGGCAATAACACATAAATCTGGTATTTCTTACAAAATAAATGGGTGAGCGGGTGGGGAACCGCCCTCACCCACAAGGTGATCCTTGAGTTGCTCGAAGATGGCATCGGCACCATCGTGTCGTTTCAAGACTTCCAGATGACCCGAAAGAGCGGTAGCGGTGGGCATGATACCATGACCTAACGAAGATGACGTCGACGCTGTAGCGGACGTGACTGAAGATCATGTCGTTCCTCGACTTCCAGATAACCCAAAAGAGCGGTAGCGGTGGAGATGATACCATGACCTAGCAAAGATGACGTCGGCGTCGTAGCGGGTGTGATTGAAGACGTACCATTCCTCGACTTCTAGACAAGCCAAATACATGAGCGCTATCTTCGGTTTAGATTTGAGCAAGCATTTACACCGAGACTCGTTCCAATATTGATGTAGGCACACTATTTACATGCTTAAATTGTTGTATCATTCGCTTGTTTGAGGTAAATTACTGCATAGCATTTCTATCAAAGAATTTTTCATACTCACTCCTCTTGAATTACTTGTCATAAAAATATATGTATCTAGACATATTTTTAGTTTTAGATAAATTAATTTCTATCCATTTTCCTAACAAGTTATTCGGGACAGAGGAAGTATAAGCAAAGAAATTGAATGTCTTATGCCAAACCTCAAGAAACACGTGCATTGCACATACACATACACTTGTACCTCTAAATGTCCAAATCAGGACACCTATTTTCCTTGATGCCCATAACAAGGATGTGAGTTATTATAAATGATAAAATCTAGTGGCACCCATAACACCAACCAGTTATGCATCGCCACCCATCTTAATTTCTTTCTTGAGAGGCCATCTCGCTAGTATAATGTTAATAGTCTAAGACATGTGACATCCCAGTGCATATTTGTGTCATATACTCCTCATATCGTATCACAGATAGCCAAAAGCGTTTAGAGCCAAGTGTTCTTAATCAGGAAGATCTATGACTTAGCACATGCTGCTGATGACAGTCATAAACAATAATTAGGGTGTCCTTATAGATCACTCATGGTAGCATGAAAAAAATCAATAAAAATAATAATAATAAACAAAAACTAATGGCATCATGCCATTCTGTTTGGTCCAAGATCCTTGCTTTCATTCTGAAAATGAAAGCGACTTATTCCTGCAATCCGAACCCTACACATCTTTCCCTTTTAATGAAATTGACTGCATGGATTGATGCATGACCCACATTGCTTTGACAATCTTGATGCTCCAGTATTATTGCTACCTAAGTACTCATCACTCAACTAATCTGATGAGGCACGGACTAACGAGACGCTAATTTGTGCGTGTAGATGGTCCGATCTTTCACGGCGATGCTTGATCAATAATTCGTCCCCGGTGTTCCTCCTTGCAACCTCCAATAACAATCTTTACCCGTGCACGATCAGTACACGAACAAAGATAGTGACCCCCTCGGATCAACACGTAGGCGTTGATGTGATGATCAACCCTCCGTCGCTAGCAATTTTCTACGACGGAAAATCACAGATAATACACAAGATATGGCCGCCCGTAACTCTGACGTTTTTCTGTATATCTCATAACTCAAAATAAAACTCCTAACTCCCCTTTACATTGGCCGTAACCAGCCTATTATATAGGCGACACACACATTACGTGAAACACGTAACTAACCCAAACTGACACGGACTCTCCTTTTCTATCTAAACTAATCAAGGATTTTATTCTAAACGGTTCGGCCACGTTTTTTTTTGAACACAGTACAGACCTAGATTCTCTCACCTAACCAAAATTGAACGCACAAGATCTGGACTCCATCAAATATTCACGTTGCTTCTAGCTAGACTTAAAATTTGAAGTACCTAAAAAATATACGTATTGGAATGGACCCAATAAAATTTTTGCATGGAGACGTCCGAAACCTGGGCGTTGTGGGTCCACCACGAGGGGAGCGCTAAGGCGGTAGGAGGCGATTGCGAGGCGATCGCGCGACTACGCTAGGGTTAGGGCTTCTAGTCGGGGATGGTGAGAGTACGGCGGCGGACTAAATTGCGACGGCGCACTCTAGGACGTGGGCCGGTGTGCTTGCTCATCGCCAAGGGCGGAGACGATGGCGGAGAAAGCTCGGGTTACGGAGGCTGCCAAGATGAAACCACGAGTAAGCCCAACGGCGGCAGTTGCGGCGGCGACGCTGGAGGTGCGGGAGACGGGAGATTCTGTTAACCGGGGCCCCTCTCGGTCCCCGGTGGAGAGCAAAACACCAGATCCGGCAGCGAGCCTCTCAGCGTGACTGGGAGGGATGGTCCTGATGGATAAGGAGGCAGATGGGTTCGTCTTCGAGGAGAAAGATCTGCCAATCCCAAAGGCTTCTAGGTGGTCGGTAGCGGGGAAAGTTTGTTCATCAAGACCGCTGAAGATGACAGCCCTGGAGAAGACGATGCCAAGAGCGTGGGGACTGCACAAGGAAGCAAAATTCAGAGACATGGGATCTAATATCTTCGTTGTCCACTTGGGCAGCGAGGGGGATTGGAGGCATGTGTTAAACAATGGCATGTGGCAATATGATTTCAGTGTGCTGATAATGAAAGAATACGAAGGGGACATAAGGCCTTCAGAGATGGTATTTGACAAGATTGACATCTGGGTGATGGTGATTAACCTGCCGCCGGACAAAAGATGTGAGGCGTTTGGCAACGCGCTAGGCAACTGGATTGGCACGGTGGTGAAGGTGGATACGGACCGTGATGGCATAGCAAGGGGTCAACAACTGAGAATCAGAACATCTATCTCGGTGTTTGAACCTTTGATACGAGGTTTCAACCTAAAGAAGACGAAAGATGACAAATTAGGAACTTGGTTCGATTTCTATTATGAGAAGGTTCCTCATTTCTGCTTTGAGTGTGGTAGGCTCGTTCATGTGGATGGGGTGTGTGACCCACCCATTGATTCCTCTGACCAATGGAGTGAATGGTTGCGTGCTTCTCCTGGGAGGAATGCTTCGGCAAAGGAGGGTTCAACTAGTGCAGCTGCCAGTAGTAGTAATAGCTTTGCCAGCTCTCAGGGCGAAGGAGGGGCTCATAATCGGCGGGAACATGGCAGAGTTAGAGACATCCCCACCAAGAGGAATCTGAGCTCAGAATTTGGAATAGCTGCGGTCGATCAGAGCAGGATAGAAGGGGGGACGTCACCCCATTGGAAGGTGAGAGAAGTACCATGCAGGGGAAGGGACCAGATCTGAGGCAAGGCCTGGAACAGAGAAGAGAGAAGGACCTGCGTGAGAAGCTTTTTCACCAAGGCAACATGGGGCAGAGGGGAGAACTCAACAGTGACCTTGGCGGAAGTAGGGAGTATAACTATCTTAGCCCTGATAGGGCCCGAACAGGTGGCGGGAGGTAGCTGGATGGGGCGTACCATGGTTTCTACAGTGCGCCCGCTAAGCATGGGCGACCCGTTATGCATGGGGAGCGTGGTCGGAGGAAAGGCTACTACGTTCGGAAATACAGGGAGGACAATGACAGGCAGCATTTCCAGCCCCCAGCTCAAGCTAGAGCGGAACATGAGACAAGGAAGAGAGGGCCAAAGCAGATTTGGAGAGTGAAGGGGGATGGTGACAGGCAGGATACTTCTGATGCTTTCATTCGCGATACGAGGCGTAAAACATCTACAATGTTTGACCGCATCACGAAACATAATGATGTATCGGCAGATCCCGAAGCTCGGGCCGCCGAGAGCAATGAATATTTTGGCCTGGAACTATCGGGGACTGGGGTTGGACTCAACAGTTGGCGAGCTCAGAGACCTGATTAGGTCATACAACCCAGTGGTGGTGTTCTTAAGTGAGACAAAGAAAAAAGCTAAGGCAATGGATAGGCTGAAATGGAAGCTTGGTTTTAAAGAGGGTGTGGCGGTAGACTGCGTGGGCAAAAGTGGAGGCATTGCTATGTGGTGGAGGGACAATGCGCAAGTCACGGTGAGACCTTGGAGTCAGTTATTCATTGACATAGCTATTGTCTATGAGGAGAAAACTTGTAGGATCACTGGATTCTACGGCGAGCCACGAACTGAGCTTAGAAGCAAATCATGGGATGCACTAAGGTATCTAAGGAGGCAAGATGACCAACCGTGGCTATGTGTAGGTGATTACAATCAGGTGTTGTTTCGGTCAGAGCAGCATGGTGGTAACCCAAGAAGTTTCGCGCAAATGGACACGTTTGGGGAGTGCTTGGCTGACTGCGGC
The DNA here is from genome assembly GCA_039707655.1 of Elymus sibiricus. NCBI lineage: Eukaryota > Viridiplantae > Streptophyta > Magnoliopsida > Poales > Poaceae > Elymus > Elymus sibiricus. Next base: position 108,121,341 of record CM077667.1, on the reverse strand, counting down.
CTCGCTGATATGGGATTCCAAGGTTACCCATACACATGGGATAACAAGAGAGATGGCGAGGAAAATATTCAAGTCCGACTTGATCAAGCTACTTGCAACGGGGGCTTCCTGGAGCTGTTCCCGGATACATCTGTGGAATACATTATCACAGAGGATTCAGACCATGTGGCTATTTTAGTTAAGGTGAGGGAGACGGCTCCCAACATCAACTCCATGATCCCCAGGAGATTCAGCTATGAAGAGATGTGGACTCAGCATGAACAGTATGATGATATGATCACTAAAGCATGGCAAGGCGCAACCTTTACGGGTTAAGGCGTAACAAAAACTTGTGAGAAACTGCAGTCAGCCTCGGCGGAGATGCAACAGTGGGGTAGGACTATTTTTGGCTCTATGAGAAGGCAAATCGGCAAGCTCAAAACACAGTTGGAACAAGCGAAGAAGCGAGCTCTTGTCTCTGGCGTCTATCTGGAGGTCCGGGACTTAGAGGCTCAGCTAAGAGAATTGTATTTGCGAGAGGAAGTATTGTATAAGCAAAGATCTAGAGTGCAAGAGCTGAAAGAAGGTGATCAAAATACTAAATATTTTCAGAATAGAGCAAGTCACCGAAAAAGGAAAAATACTGTCTGGGCACTGCGTCGAGAGGATGGTACCAAATGCACAGTGGACGAGGAAATGTGGACTATGGCCGCGTCTTTCTATGTTGGTCTCTTCTCTTCGCAGGGGTCCGTGGGAGCGGAGAGGCTTTTGGATCTCATGGAGGTTCTTGTTACTGAGGATATGAATGAGTTACTGACACGCCCAATCTTGGATGAGGAGATTGAATGTGCGTTGTTTCAAATGGGTCCTACGAAGGCCCCCGGGCATGACGGACTCCCAGCCTTATTCGACCAAAGACATTGGTCTCTGGTGAAGGAGGATATTTGTGCAGCTGTTAGGGACTTTCCGGAAGGAGGATCAACCCCGGAGCTATTTAATGATACAGTCCTTGTGTTGATTCCGAAAGTTAAATCACTGGAGTTACTGTCACAATTCAGGCCAATTAGCTTGTGTAACGTGTTATATAAGATAGCAGCCAAGGTCCTTGCTAATAGACTCAAATGCATCCTTCCAGTTATGATTTCTAAAGAGCAGAGCGCGTTTGTTCCGGGAAGGCTGATAACTGATAATGTCTTGGTGGCATATGAATGTGTTCATGCTATAAAAAACGGGAAGAGGAAGAAGCCATTATGCGCTGTCAAGCTAGACATGCTGAAGGCCTACGACCGTGTGGAGTGGTTTTTTCTGGAACAAATGATGCAGCGGTATGGCTTCGCCCAAGGATGGGTTGATATGATTATGAGGTGTGTGAGAACTGCGTCCTTCACGGTTAAGTTAAATGGGGGTTCTCTCACAGATTTGCCCCCTCCCGCGGACTAAGGCAAGGAGACCCTCTTTCACTGTATATGTTTCTTTTCTGTGTTGAAGGATTCTCTGCCCTCCTCAAACAAGCTCAAAGAGAGAAGGAAATCTATGGGGTGTAATTTGGGAGCACTGACCCCCATGTTACACACCTCCTCTTTGCAGATGATAGCATTGTCTTCTTGGAGGGGTCGCAAAACAATTTGGAGACACTAAAAAACCTGCTGGTTGTGTATGAAGAGGCCTCGGGTCAAAAAGTAAATATGCAGAAATCTTCAATTTTCTTTGGGAAGGGGAGTAATGAGGACGACAAAGAGATGCTCAAAGGGATTATTGGTATTCGGTCCGAGGCGCTAAGTGAGAAATATTTGGGCCTGCCAACAGCGGTGGGAAGATCTAAGGAGGGAACTTTTAAGCATGTGAGAGAAAATTCCAAAGGAAAATGTATGGGATGGAATGGTCAAGGGATGTCTAAAGCAGCTAAGGAAGTTCTTGTAAAATCTGGTCTGCAGGCAACACCGACGTTCACCATGAGCTGTTTTCAACTCTCAAAGAAAATGTGCCGGAACCTGTCAACAATTTCTTCAAACTTCTGGTGGGGTTCAGCTAATGGTGAAAAGAAAGTTCATTGGGTTGCCTGGGATAAAATGTGCATCACAAAACGAGAGGGAGGGATGGGCTTCAGGAACTTTGAAGCTTTCAATCAGGCGCTGCTAGCAAAACAGGCTTGGAGGATTCTGCAAAACCCAGATACATTGTGTGCTAGAGTCCTCAAGGCTAGGTATTTTAAAAATGGTTCTATTCTGAATGCAACATGCCCTTCGGGCGGCTCCTATACTTTCAGAAGCATCCTATTTGGATGAGATCTCCTAAGGGAAGGCCTGGTATGGAGGCTTGGAGATGGTTCAAACATTCTCATTCACCATGACAACTGGATACCTCGTAAGGGGAGCCTCAGACCACTGGGTCAAGTGTACGTCAATGGTATTAATAGAGTTAGTGATCTGCTAACACCGGATGGGAGTGATTGGGATCATGCAAGGGTGGAGAACATGTTTACTGTTGATGGCGCCAATGACATAAAACAAATCCCAGTCGGAGGCCTCGGTGCGGAGGACTACCCTGCATGGAACCATAGCAAGGACGGAGTGTTCACAGTTCATTCGGCTTATCACTTGCTTATGAGTATGAAAAAGGCGAGGACCGTACGGTCGGAACCGTCGTCAACTGTCAATGCGCACTCCTGCTAGCTTGCACTTTGGGGTACTAATGTCCCAAACAAGGTGAGGGTGCATACCTGGAGACTGGTTCGAGACGGCCTAGCCGTCGGATAGGAGCTACACAGAAGGAAGATAAAAGAAGGAGTTTTCTGCCCCGCATGTGGAAGAGAAGAAACACTTGCACATCGGTTCTGGCTATGCTCGCATTCACGCATCTTCTGGAAAAAACTGGCGGAGCGGAAGGGTGGCCATGCTCTGTCCCCGCCCGCAACGATCCTCGATAACAAAGCCCTCGGCCGGTGGTTGATGCAATGGATGGGGGATGCGTTGGAGGAGGCAAAAGAGATGCTGATGCAGGGCGTCTATGGTCTCTGGCTAGCGAGAAACGAGGCAAGAGAGGGAATAAGAATCCAAGACACACATAAAATAGCAGAGTCGGTCGCTCTATACATGGATGAATGGGAGGAGAATGTGCAGAAAAGGGCTAGGAACAATGCCCACACCCAGACGGAGCGGTGGCAGGCCCCAGAAGTTGGATGGTTACTAGCGAACACGGATGGTGCAGTGGCCAAAGACGCAGTGAAGGGAGGAGGAGGGGTGGTCCTACGTGACCACGATGGCGCCTTCAGAGGTGCTGTGGCTCACTTCTTTCTTAACGACTCCAACCCCGTGATTGTAGAGCTGAAAGCATGCCGAAGAGCTCTCCGGTTTGGGCGTCGGATGGGAATCCAGAGGATCTAGATCAAGACTGATTGTAGGGAGGCTATATCCATGATTAACAACAACGCGAAGAACCTATCTACTGTCGGCCCACTGGTGGAGGATATAAAGAACCTGATGCAAGGATGGATGGGTTGCAAGGTGACATGGAAGAGGAGATCAACTAATCGAGCTGCCCATACTTTGGCTAGATTGGTAGTAGGGTCTGAAACTTCTATGGAGTGGCATGAGTCACCTCCAGAATGTATCTTACATGTAATAGCGGACGAGATCCCAGACTTTATTTAAGGAATAAAATGCTTTACCCCTCAAAAAAAGAGAAACCTGGGCGTTATTTCTTCTGGCTTTGGTTCCTCCATGCGCGTACGGGCTGGCTTCTTCCTCCATATTGGTGTCGTCTCCGTAGGTGGTATTGTCGCCCGGTCTTTACAGCGAATCTTCCTTCTATTATTTACTCGCCAGTCGTTTTGCTTCTGTTCTAATCGCCTCGCAGACAGTGGCGGAGCTTGAGCAGGATATATGGGGGGGCATGGGCTGGAGGGGGGCAAATATAACCATTTCAACTGTTTTAGTGGAAAATAGGCCTAATACAAAGGAATATATACAAAGAAAATTTGTGAGCTGAGGGGGCGATGGCCCAGGTTGGCCCCCATGAAGCTCCGCCACTGCTCGCAGATACAACATAGCTAGGTATACAATCTGTTGTCTTCGCAATCCTCGAACCACAAAGCACTCGTAATTTGTCATCCTTTCCATGACTAAGGTGTATTTCGTTTAGCTCTCTCAGCTTGTCATTCCCTACGGCCACATAGTCATTCGTTGATGCGCTCGGTAAATGCATGTTCATATCATAATCTGACTTAAACTTGACCAAAAAATGCAACTGACCTACATCTTGAGATGCTAATTATAGTTCGTCATGATTTTTAGCAGGTTTGGTGCTTTCCATTACCATTGTAGACGACATAAAGAAGGGTAGGATGCACATCTTTTTGGGTAATATACATGCCGTAGCACCTCGGCATGGCTTTTTCGGCTCGAGGACACGGTCAAACCGTTATGTGATGTTGTTGACTCCACGCAGGGTTAGATGCTTAAGACGGGGAACTTTCTGGAGCGAGCCGAGCCTGTTCGGAGCGGGCTCTCTCATGTGTTGTCTGTACTGCACACTGATGTCTACTACGCAACTTTATTCTTGTAGACTCGTGTTGGGCCTCCAAGCGTAGAGTTTTGTAGGACAGTAGCAATTTTCCCTCAAGTGGATGACCTAAGGTTTATCAATCCGTGGGAGGTGTAGGATGAAGATGGTCTCTCTCAAGCAACCCTGCAATCAAATACAAGAAATCTCTTATGTCCCCAACACACCCAATACAATGGAAAATTGTATAAGTGCACTAGTTCGGCGAAGAAATGGTGATACAAGTGCAATATGGATGGTAGAAATAGGTTTTTGTAATCTGAAAATATAAAAACAGCAAGGTAGCAAGTGTAAAACAGCGAGCAAAACGGTGTATACATGCTTGGAAATAAGGCCTAGGGTTCATACTTTCACTAGTGCAATCTCCCAACAATGCTAACATAGTTGAATCATATGATCACCCCTCAACGTGCAACAAAGAATCACTACAAAGTTCCTATCTAGCGGAGAACAATAAGATGTAATTGGTGTAGGTAGTGGAACCACCTCAAAGCTATTCTTTCCGATCAATCTTTTGAGCTATTCCTATAAGTGTCACAAACAACCCTAGAGTTTCTACTAGAATAACACCAATGATACATATCAATCAACCCTAATGTCACCTAGATACTCCAATGTCACCTCAAGTATCCGTGGGTAAATTATGCGACATGCATCAAACAATTTCAGATCTATCATATTCAATCCAACACAAAGAATTTCAAGGAGCACCCCAAGATTTCTATCGGAGAACATGGTATGAAAACATGCAATCAACCCCTATGCATAGATCCCCAAGGTCACCGGAATCCGCAAGTTGATGCCTTAACATATATCAAGTGAATCAATAGAATACCCCAATGTCACTACGGGTATCCCACGCAAGATGTACATCAAGTGTTCTCAAACCAAAATATTCAATCCAACATAACGAGATCTCAAAGGTAAAGATTCAATTCATCACAACAAGGTAGCAAGGGAATAACATCATATGATCCGACTATATTAACAAAGTCCATGATACATCAAGATCGTGACATCTCAAGAACACGAGAGAGAGAGAGAGAGTGAACACATAGTTACTGGTACATACCCTCAACCCCGAGGGTGAACTACTCCCTCCTCGTCATGGCCTCCACCGGGATGATGAAGAAGGCCACCGGTGATGGTTTGCCCTCTCCGGCAGGGTACTGGAACATCTCCAGATTGGTTTTTCGTTGATACAGAGAGTTGTGGCAGCGAAACGGAGAGTCTCTCTTTATTTCTGGGGTTTCTGGTATTTATGGGATTTTTTAGCGTTGGAATCATGCCAAACGGAGCCACGTGGGCCCCACCACATATCTCACCGCGCCACTAGGGGGCGCGGCCTGTTGCGTGGTGGCCCACTGGCACACCCCCTCCAGCAAGTCTTCGCTCCAATGTTGCTTATTTCCTCCAGAAAAAATCACAAAAAAGTTTCGGTCGATTCCGAGAACTTTCATTTTCTGCACAAAAACAATACCACGGTAATTCTACCGAAAACAGCGTCAGTCCGGGTTAGTTCTAAATAAATCATATAAAGTGCATCAAAACCATATAAAAGTATTGTAAACATAGGTGAATATGGCATGAATACTTCATAAATTATCGATACGTTGGAGACGTATCACACACCACTGTTGTGTCGCACTCCTTGTTTGTGCCTGATGTCAACCTTGAGGACGAGAGTGGAGCTGAGCTTCATGGATGTTTCTCTCCTCGTGCTAGGGTTAGCTCACCGTTGTCTGCCTTTGAGGGTTCATGCATCGATGTGGTTGTGGCTCGGTGCTACAAATCATGCCCGAGCTTCTGGAGTTGTGTAGGGAACCGATCCCGCCTCTATTTACGGAGCAACTGAAGATGGACTCGTCGGCGACCTCGTGTGAGGGGAAGTATTCACCTCTGTTATGTGAGCAACTAGAGGCGCCTGAGTCCATCGTGTCAGTGGTTCCGATGGTTGATGATGTTGGTGCGGTCGGTATGTTGGCGCCTGCTCCTTTGGAGCTGAGCCAGCCGCTCGCCTTAGTGGACCGTGGAAGTTTTGATGTTGCCATCACACATCCGCATGTGACCATTGGCCACGTGGAGACTGTGCGTGACAAGGTTGATGTGATTCTCTTCGAGGTAGAGATTCATAGTTTGCTCAAATGTTTGGAGGCGGCTAACCCTGGATCTGGCAAGATGATTGTGGAGAAGGATCTCAGAAGCAAAAGCAAGACGAGTGGCACCACAGAAAAGGCAACCATGGTTGCTTGATGAATGGTCATAGGTCTCTTGGGTTGTCCTTAGGGTCTAGCTTGTCTTCGTGGTTTTGGCGGTGCTTGTAGTCTTCGCTCGAGGGGGTTTCTTCATGATGTAGAAATGTGGGGGTTGGTGGTCGTTGCATGTTGGGTATGATTGTCAGGCTGATCGTGTGCTTATGGAATTGCCTGCTCTGTGAGTAGTTCACATGTGGTTGGCTTGTATCGACGAGGCAAATCTTTTGCCTCCATTTCGGAAAAAATAAATCTTGTGGGTGATACGTCTCCAACGTATCTACTTTTCCTCACTCTTTTGCCCTTGTTTTGGACTCTAATTTGCATGATTTGAATGGAACTAACCCGAACTGACGCTGTTTTCAGCAGAATTGCCATGGTGTTGTTTTTGTGCAGAAATAAAAGTTCTCGGAATGGAACAAAACTTTCCGAAGATTTATTTTGGAAAATATAAAAAATACTGGAGCCAGAAACCACCGGAGAGGGGGCCCAGGGTGCACAGCGCCCACCAGGACACGCCAGCCCCCTCCTGGCGTGCCCTGGTGGGTGGTGGGCACCTCGGGGCCCCACTTGACCTATTTCCGCCACTATAAATTCCTAAATTTGGAGAAAAAAATAGGAGAGAAAAGAATTATCGCGTTTCACGAGACGGAGCCGCCGCCACCTCCTGTTCTTCATTGGGAGGCCAGATCTAGAGCCCGTTTGGGGCTCCGGAGAGGGGAATCTTCGGTCTTCGTCATCATCAACCTTTCTCCATCACCAATTCCATGATGCTCCCCACTGGGAGTGAGTAATTCCTTCGTAGGCTTGCTGGTCGGTGAGGAGTTGGATGAGATTCATCATGTAATCGAGTTAGTTTTGTTAGGGCTTGATCACTAGTATCCATTATGTTCTGAGATTGATGTTGCTATGACTTTGCTATGCCTAATGCTTGTCACTAGGGCCCGAGTGCCATGATTTCAGATCTGAACCATTTATGTTATCACTTCTATATCAATGTTCTTGATCCGATCTTGCCTAGTCATATGCACCTATTACGTGTTATGATCCGTCAACCCCATAGTGACAATATTTGGGATACTTCGCGGTGATGACCGTAGTTTGAGGAGTTCATGTATTCACCATGTGTTAATGATTTGTTCCGGTTCTCTATTAAAAGGAGGCCTTAATATCCCTTAGTTTCCTTATGGACCCCGCTGCCACGGGAGGGTAGGATAAAAGATGTCATGCAAGTTCTTTTCCATAAGCACGTATGACTATTTACGGAATACATGCCTACATTACATTGATGAACTGAGCTAGTTCTGTATCGCCCTAGGTTATGACTGTTACATGATGAATATCATCCAACGAGTTACCGATCCAGTGCCTACGACCTTTCCACTTATTGCTCTTGCTAAGTTACTACTGCTGTTGCTACTGTTTCTACTGCTACAAAACTATTGCTACTACTGTTACCGCTACTGTTGCTATTGCTGCTGCTATCAAACCTATCATATTACTGTGCTACTGATCACTCTACTGCAGATATTTATCTCCAGGTGTGGTTGAATTGACAACTCAACTGCTAATACTCTCAAGTATTCTTTGGCTCCCCTTGTGTCGAATCTATAAATTTGGGTTGAATACTCTACCCTCGAAAACTGTTGCAATCCCCTATACTTGTGGGTTATCAAGACCTTTTTCTGGCGCCGTTGCCGGGGAGCATAGCAATATTTGTTGAGTCACTTGGGATTTATATCTATTTATCACTATGAAGAATCTGAAGGATCCAAGGACTAAGATTTTTCCCTTCACTACGAGGGGAGGTAAGGAACTGCCATCTAGCTCTGCACTTGATTCACCTTCTGTTATGAGTAAGCTTGCAACACCACCACATGCTAGTAATCCTGATATATCGCAAGTTATT